>JAPDNY010000002.1:161563427-162163427 GCA_029375565.1 Gekko gecko
ACAAAGTATTTAGGGATTGAATTGACTATGAAAAATATAGATCTATTCAAAAATAATTATGAAAAAATTTGGTATAAGATCCAACAAGATATGAAAAAATGGGACACTTTGAATTTATCACTAATGGGAAGGATTGCAACAGTCAAAATGAATATTTTGCCTCGGTTAAGGTTTTTGTTTCAGACTATCCCAATACTATGACAAAGTAAGATACTGGATGGATGGCAGAAAGAAATATCAAAATTTGTGTGGGCAAGAAGGAAACCAAGAATTAAAATGAAAATTTTATGTGATGCTAAGGAAAGAGGAGGACTTCAACTACCAAATCTTAGACTCTATTACGATGCTATCTGCTTAACGTGGATAGAACAATGGATTAACCTTGAAAATATGAAGTTGTTGGCGTTAGAAGGTCATGATAACAAGTTTGGATGGCATGCGTATTTATGGTACGAAAAATCAAAAATCGACAAATTTTTTAAACACCACTTTATTAGGCAATCACTGTTCGAGACTTGGATGAGATACAAAAAATTCTTTTATGAAGAATGACCACTTTGGATAGTGCCGGCAGAAGTGATCAAACCATATTCGAGACATGAAGGATTAGATTGGTTACCGTATAGAAATCTTTTAAAACCTGATGGGAAAAGTTTTGTTATGAGAGACAGAGATGATGTGGAATTTGATTATGATTGGTTGAATTATAGATAGATCTATGATTTGTTTAAAACTGATAAGAGAAACTATGGCTTTAGGGCAAAGAATAATGAAATTGAGACTATATGGGTGGAAAAGGGAAAAAAAATGATCTCAAAAGTATATAAGGTTTTACTGAAGTGGTATACAGAAGATGAAATTGTAAAAGAACAAATGATAAAATGGGCGGTAAATGTAAATAGTGAAATAACTATGGCATCATGGGAATGTTTGTGGAAAAAGTCAATGAAAATTTCAACTTGTGTTAATGTTAAAGAGAATTGTTATAAAATGATGTATAGATGGTATATGACCCCAAAGAAAATTGCTAATATAAATGAGAGTATGTCTAGCAAATGTTGGAAATGTAGAAAGAAAGAGGGCTCATTTTACCATATGTGGTGGACTTCTGATAAAGCCATGAGTTATTGGTCAGAGATTCATAATGAAATACAGAAGATTTTGAAATGTACTTTTAAGAAAGATCCACAAATCTTGTTGTTAGGCCTCAAACTGGAAGAATTAAATGTAACCAAGAGAACATTGTTATGGTACTTGGTCACAACAGCGAGAATGACTTATGCACAATTCTGGAAACAAGAAAAGATTCCTGAAACATGGGAATGGATTAAGAAGATGCTTTTTATGGCTGAAATGGACAAAATGACAAGAAAGCTTAATAACGAAGAAGATGAAGCATTTTTTGAAGAATGGAAAGATTGTAAAGACTATCTTGAGAAAAATTGGGATGTTAAAAACAGATTGATTTGCTTTGACAGTTATTAAGGAGAAAATAAGAAAAAGAACGATAAGATTGTTAAAATGTTATCTAATTTGATAACGGAAATGACATATTTTGTGAATGGTAATTAGATAACAGAGTTTATAAGGGGGTAAGAGCATTGCGGGAAGCCTTGTACTGGGGGGAGTGGGGAGAAAAGAAAAAAGGTATGTGATATCTATAAGATGGAATTTTAACTATGTGAAACATTCTATAATAAAATGTTTAAAAAAAAGAAAAGAATTGCACTTGAAATTTATCCATTAAGCTGACTAAACTACGCTATCTTTCAAGCATCCTGGCCCTGATTGCCAGTCTTTCTAGCAGCAACATTTGATTCTACTTAGAATCCTATTTGCTCTTTCTTATGCTTTAGTACATATTCTCTTGTTTGTACATAAATTTCACTTCTTCTTCTTTTTTTGCCCTTGAGTTGTTCAGGGTTTTGCAACCCCAAAAAGCCACTTGCCACTTGTTAACCATATGTTAGCTTCAGAAGGACACAGAAAGGTAAAGGCCACACATTCTGAGTAGCTTTGGTGACCAGTTCTGTATTATTTCTGGTCACCTTTGATACCGCTAAATCGTGGACGCAGCAACATGTCACTGCAGCCGATGCGCAGCTCATATGTGAGAGATGCCTTGTATCTAACTGCAAAAGTGTAAAACATGTGAGAGATGCCTTGTATCTAACTGCAAAAGTGTAAAACATATTTATTTCCACATGTTCACCACATAGGTGCATTCATTCTCTGCATGCAGGTGAAGTGATGAACAAGCTCCAAGCATACATGTGTCTGTCTGCTCACTAGTTTTTTCTCATCTTTAATCTAGATTAGGGGTCCTAAACTTTTTGAGTCTGTGGGCACCTTTGGAATTCTGACAGAGGGTGGTGGGTGAAACCAAAAAATGGCAGGCTCAACACAAAATGTCAAGGAGTATAAGGTTATACATAATGGTTATAGTAGCTCTTCCATATTTCAGGCAGAAGCTCTATTTAACAGGATCCTTTTAAAATGGATGTATTGTTTAAAAGCATTTTCTTGCATATGTACAGTTTACTTTCAATTAGATGGTAAAAAATCAGATCTCCAGTCAAGCCCTGCTGGGCAAACTTCTCTCAAACTCTTGGTGGACACTGGGAAAGGAGTTGGTGCCATGGCACCCATGGGCACCATGTTGGGGACCCCTGATCTAGCTTCTGCCTTTTCTTCTATCATGGGGCATAAAAGGGACTACCCAGGGGGCCTTGCATCCACGCATTGACCAGAGCCAGACATGATTACCTTCAACAAGATTGCTGCATCATGTGTCTTCCAACCATGTCCTGCTTCCTGTCAGGACCTTAGCACTGGAGTTTGCATGTACAGCTTGATTTTAAAAAAAGAAAGAAAGAATGATATATACAAGTTTTCTTTTCTAGTTGCAGAGTCATGTGTATGTTTGTTTTTTTACCCAAGAGCACCAGGGACCCTTTAATTACTTCTTTTGTTGTGATCACTTTATGCAGCCTCCAAGCATAATAATGATCCTGTCTTGCCACAGAAGATGGGTGACATTGCACTGGGTGGGAGGAATCCTGAATCATTCTTGAATTGCTGCCTAAACTCCACTGTAGGAATTCCACCCTCTTCTAAAATGCAGCCAAACTGAAGGGTGTGTTGTGAAAGAGGGAGGGAAGGGGGATCCAATCACCCCCAGCTGCTACTGAGAGCAGCAAAAAAATCTCCCCCACATTGCTGCAATTCTTTCTCCTGAAAACTGAGCCTCTGCAATGGAAAGGGAATAAGCACAGTGACAGCTCTTTCTGATGCACTGCAAAGAAGCAAAGGGATCAGAGTCCCTTAGATCCAGATTCATCAACTCTGTGGGGGTTTGGAGATGTGCATCAAGGTGCTAGCATGAGTACTGTGGGAAAAGATCAGTGCTTAAACAGATACTAGTGCTTAAACATCAAACTGTTTGCTTCCTTCCATGCTTTTGGATGAGGTGTACCATAGACAACTCTATCACACCGTTTGTTGATTTCTTGACACTTTCTTTAAGCTCTTCATTTTTCTTCTAATTCCAATGTGACATTTCAGCAAAAAAACCAAAATCCAAAGCATTGCTGTTCAATGTCATCTATAATGATTCTAATGCTATAACAATGCTTGCAAGTCTCTGTATATCTGATGTATATAATCTGCATTTCAAGTTTCCTGTGAGTGACCCCTCCTTCCCTCCCCCTGCTCTCTTCTAGTGATGTCTGAACTGTAGAACAGACTGTGCAGGACAAGGCATGCATAGTGTAAATTATTCTTGGCTATGTTATGCCCATATAAGTGAATACAGCTTTTTTCTGGGTCCACTGGGTGAAGCTAGGATTGCCAGATCCAGGTTGGGAAGCTCCTGGAGATTTGGGTATGGAGCCTGGATAGAATGGGGATCTCAGTGGGGTACAATGCCACAGAGTTCATCCTCCAAAGCTCCATTTTCTCAAGGGGAACTGATCTCTGTAGTCTGGAGATGAGCTGTAATTCCAGGGGATCCCCAGGTCCTACCTAGAGGCTGGCATCATTTGGGAAGCAATATTGAAGAAGTGAGCAATGACTCACAAAAACTCATACCCTGCCACAAATTTTGTTAGTCTTTAAGGTGCTACTGGACTCTTGTTCTTTTCTTCTGCTACAGGCAAACACAGCTACGCATCCTGATCAGAAACAAATACAATGAGGAAGGAAGTGTAGATGCTGATCAGGCTCTGAAGTCAAGATTTATACATCTGGGTGAAGGATTAAGGGCAGTTAGATTAAGGGCAGCTGGAGTATTGCTTTTGAAGAATACTGAAGTGTTTCCCATTGCCAAAGAGGCAAGACCCAAACTTCCAGTGGCTTGTTCCATTAGTGTTAAAGACAACTGTAGTGAAACCAGGAAGTGAAGCTAAGACTGAATGTCTTCTTTTCCCATATTGCTGTTGAGAGGTAACTTGTCCACCAGTATACTGTACTATATATTAGGGAATGTGCATTTGGTTTTCTGACTCATCTGACATGGAAATTACAGCTTCCAAAGTGAATGTATATTCTGGTGGACTGTCTCATGGAGGCAGAATTTCTTGTTTAGCTTCTGATTGATGCAAATAAAGCCCAGGACAAATGGGTGGATGTAATAGTACCTTTAGGCAAGCTAACATGGATATTGAATGGGATTTGCACATGTATTAGTCAATAAGTGCCTGCATAAAGACCTAAAGAAATAGTTCTGAATGATAGGGTGCCAACAGTATGTACATTTCTGTATCTGTTAGCCCTGAAGTGCTGTGCTCTTCGCCTTAATGGTTTGAGGCTTGATTGCAGAAGTTTGTTTGCATCAGTGCCATTGCTCATGCAAATGAAGCAGAAGGGCCCTAGGGCTGGTGCAAACCCTCCCTTCTTAGCTGGAGGCTTGATCCTTTACAGATGGCATTACCATATCTGTAGTCTGGCTTCTATATGAGCACCAGGATCAAGCACCTTGCAGGCACAGGGCTTAGTAAGAAGAGGTCCTGTGGAGATCCACAAAAAACACACCACACAACAATTCTGGAATAAAATCAGGCCACAGCTTTTATTGCTTACAGACCAAGGAGTATTGCTGAAGCATGGGGGTGGATCCTGGAAAACTGAGCGACTCACCTGTTGCCCAATAACCATGTCCCTCAGCCCACCTGCTGGGGAAAATCCAGGAGTGACAAATACTACTGGTGTCACAAGGGTGGGCCACTGCTGGTGGTACTGATTTGATGCCTGGGGTGAGCCTGGACACAGCCCCCAAGCTGGGCCTACTATGTTGTGGCTCAAACTCCCAGACCTCTTAAGGGGTTTCCCAAAAGGGGGGAGATGGACCCGCAGGCCTGTCTCCCTGAAAAGGATCCACCCAGATATGCAAAACCACCAGCTGTGACAGCAAAAAATACTTAGAAAACCTCTAAACCCAGAGATGGTGGGGAATGGGATCCAGCGAAAATTGCACAGCTGGACCTCACCGGCAGTGCTGCTTAAATTGTTCCAGGCAAGCTCTACATAAGCTACTAAACCAGAGAACAGGCTGACACTCAGCGCTTTAAGATGAAATAAAGTACAATTTCTCTACTATATTTAACAAAGTTATTTTATGATAGGTGTTCACATATCCACGTTGTTGTATATTCTTTTTTCATAAGCACACCATAAGTACAGAAAGAAGTGGGTTGACAAAACTCCCCGGAGTTGGTTTTCATTTCGTTCACAACTTCATCTGAACACACTGAAGCATCGTGGTAATCTCTCTTGAAAACCTACTATTCATACTGTCTTCACATGATATTCCATGCCATGCTTTCAATTGCTAGAATGTATTCTCATCCATTTTACTCGAAAATCTTGTCCCGTGCATACAAATAAATCAATCTGCCAGTAAAATGGATAAGGATACATTCTTATGGTGTGCTTATGAAAAAAGAATATACAACAACGTGGGTATGTGAACAACTATCATAAAAAACATTGTTAAATATAGTAGAGAAATTGTACTTTATTTCATCTTAAAGCACTGAGTATCAGCCTGTTTTCTGGTTTAGTAGTTGTCCTGGGCTGTTATCTTTTATATTGTTAAACTCTACATCAGCACTGTGTAGAGCCTGCCAAATTCAAGGTGTCCAATCCAGCTGTCCCCTCCTAGCTGACGTGGAGCCAGCCAACATGGTCGCCCTAGGCTCCTGCCTCTGCTAGCCATTAGCCTAATGGGGGTGGGGGTGAGAAGGCCTCCTCCAGACCTCTTCTGCCCATGCAGCAATCCAGCCTTTCAGGTTAGTCTCGGCAGCATTTATATTCTGTTAAAATGCTGCTGCTGCTGCTCCTACTACTGCTACAAGTCCATGTTTCCTCTGTGATTGAGTTCCAGTTATACAACAAAGTATGAATGAGAACATAGCAATGCTGTGGTGATCCATGTTAGATCTGCAGGATAGAAACTTCAGTCACAGCAGTCCTCAAGTACTCTGTGTCCATCCAGGGAAGAATCCTGTATTGTTGTTCACATATCCGCACACTGGTTTACAGTGTTGTGCTTATTAGGGCTTACAAAGCTCTCTCTCTAGCAAAGGAAGGGCTATGTTAATAGGAAGCACAGTCACAAGCTATGACCTTGATACCACACCTGATTCTCCAGTAGTGCTTGGCAATGGGAGGAAATGGAAGGGCTTGGCTGGGCTAAAGAAAAATATTCTTGTCCTGTTCTTGAATGAGCTGGGAAGTATCTACTAGGGAGTATCTTATGGATTCCAATGTTCCTTTCCCCCTCCCTCAGCACCATATGGCAATACAGTGGAAAGTCTCCAGTTACTTACTATACAGCTGTCATTGCCATGGAGGTTTCTGTGCTATATGCAACAAATTGCATGGCATATGACATAGCATGGCCAAGATGTAATCCTAGCGCAGCAGACATCCATTTTCCAAGTTGCTATGACAAAGGACTTGCCGTCTCTAAGGGACACTTTGCAGCTGGTTATATGGAGCAAAGAGGAAGCAGGCTGTGGATTTCCAATAATAGGTCAGTGTACTGGAAAGTGCTGGTTTCAGAAACGACTGTATTGAGTAACTTTTGGAAACAAATTGAAATTATTCCTTTTAGAAATTTGTGTAATGGGAATTCTATTGTGGGAAGCACAGGAGCAAGCTGATATAGTGACTTTAGAAAAATGCATTGGACTTTTAATTAACTTGAATCTGCTTCTAAAAACAAGGTTCTGTATATATATAGAGAGAGAGATCCAGTGAGGTGTCCAACACCCAACACATACATAAGCACACAGCAGGGTAAGAGCTTTAACTTTGCCAAGAAGCTCTTCCGAAAAGGGGAACAGGGACTAAGAAAGCTCAGGTTTGAGGGTTGCTGAGTGAATTTTGGCAACAGAGGGGATATCCTGCTGGGAGGAGCTGAACTGCCTCTTTGGAACATGCAATAAGAGATGGTCCTTCAAGTATGTAGGTGAAAGCCTGTGAATGGGAAGCACCAGTATTTTCAAAAGGATTAACCAGCAGCTGGGGTAGGAATGTCAAAAACAGTAAAATATCTTCCTGCTGGCTAGCCCCAGACAAGAAAGAGGCTGCTGCATTTTGCAGTAGCTGAAGTTTCCAAGACACCTTCAAGAGTAATAACAGTTGTCACCTACAAGGTTGCCTGGAAAGGCCAAACAGTTGTCCACACACTTCAGGTGGTTATCATTTGCAGTGATTCAGAGCATGCCTTGAATTTTCCTGCATGCACTGAGCATGTGGGGATCAAGGAAGGTCTCTGATAAGATCCCACCTCTGGTTTGTGGTAGAGCTCTGAGAGTTCTGAGTACCTCTGGCTTCATGATGCACTCCAGAGAGGAGGGAGGGGTAGTTGCTGTGCTGATTGCAGCAAATATATTTATGTACTCTTGGCTTTGGGGGTATTCTTTCTCTTCCCCCACCATCTGAACTATGTTATACATGATATAGCAGATGGTTGATGGTTACCCTGCCAAATGGTTACCCTGTCAAACTATCCTGTCCTTTAAATATTTGAATTTTGATTCCACAGCATTCTATGCTTGCCACAATTGATTCGGCTCAAGAACTGGCAGTCAGAAGACACTGGCCAGGGCTGACTGGCTGCTTCACAAAGTCCCACCCACGTCAGCCCTGGTCAGTGTTTTCAGCTCAGTCTGCTCCACTCCTACGACAGGAGAGGACCGTCTAGAGCAGGAGTCCTCAAACTTTTTAAACAGGGGGCCAGTTCACTGTCCCTCAGACCGTTGGAGGGCCGCTGCGTTAGCCCCTCCCCCTCACCAGCCTGCTCGCCCCGCTGCCGCGCTCGCCCCTCCCCCCATGACCAGCCTGCTCGCCCCGCCGCCGCGTTCGCCCCCTCCCCCCACCAGCCTGCTCGCCCCGCCGCCGCGTTCGCCCCCTCCCCCCACCAGCCTGCTCGCCCCGCTGCCGCGTTCGCCCCCTGCCCCCAACCAGCCTGCTCGCCCCGCCGCCGCGTTCGCCCCCTCCCCCATGACCAGCCTGCTCGCCCCTTCCTCCTCCTCAGCTCCTGGGCGCTCTTGCCGCCCAGGGCTGCTGGAGGAAGAAAGAGGCCGCTGGGGGGGGCGGCTTTGAGGGGGGCGGAGGCAGCAATTTGCCGCCCCTAAGAGCCCGCCACCCTAGTAAGCAGGCCGGCAGTGCCTCTCCCAATGGGGCTACTCGGGAGGAGGAGCCCGGCAGGTGGGCGGGGGCGCTGCTGCTGCGCTCCCCGAGGAGGAGGCGGCTCCGGGTGGGGGGGGCAGGCATAAACACTCGGCGGGCCGCATAAATGTCCTCAGCGGGCCGCATGTGGCCCGCGGGCCGTAGTTTGAGGACCCCTGGTCTAGAGTGTGAGCGCAGGGACAGGCCCTCAAGGCTGAGGCAAGTGAGAGAAGCCCTTTTCTGCCCCCCCACACCATCCCCTGGGCCTTCTATGAGGGGACTAGGCCCAGAGAAGCCCTTTTCCGCCCCCACACGCCATCCCCTGGGCATTCTATGGGGCACTAGGCCCAGATAAGACCTTTTCCGTCCCCCACACGCCATTCCCTGAGCCTTCTATAGGGCACTAGGCCCAGAGAAACCCTTTTCCGCCCCCCACACGCCATCCCCAGGGCCTTCTATGGGGCACTAGGCCCAGAGAAGGCCTTTTCCGTCCCCCACATGCCATCCCCTGGGCCTTCTATGGGGCACTAGGCCGAGAGAAGGCCTTTTCCGTCCTGCACACGCCATCCCCTGGGCCTTCTATGGGGGCACTAGGCCTAGAGAAGGCCTTTTCCGTCCCCACACACCATCCCCTGGGCCTTCTATGGGGGCACTAGGCCCAGAGAAGACCTTTTCCATCCCCACACGCCATCCCCTGGGCCTTCTATGGGGGCAGTATGTCCAGAGAAGGCCTTTTCCGTCCCCCACACACCATCCCCTGGGCCTTCTATGGCGGCAGTAGGCCCAGAGAAGACCTTTTCTGTCCCCACACGCCATCCCCTGGGCCTTCTATGGGGGCACTAAGACCAGAGAAGGCCTTTTCCGTCCTGCACACGCCATCCCCTGGGCCTTCTATGGGGGCACTAGGCCCAGAGAAGGCCTTTTCCGTCCCCCACATGCCATCCCCTGGGCCTTCTATGGGGCACTAAGGCCGAGAGAAGGCCTTTTCCGTCCTGCACATGCCATCCCCTGGGCCTTCTATGGGGCACTAGGCCTAGAGAAGGCCTTTTCCGTCCCCCACACACCATCCCCTGGGCCTTCTATGGGGGCACTAGGCCCAGAGAAGACCTTTTCTGTCCCCACACGCCATCCCCTGGGCCTTCTATGGGGCACTAAGACCAGAGAAGGCCTTTTCCGTCCTGCACACGCCATCCCCTGGGCCTTCTATGGGGCACTAGGCCCAGAGAAGGCCTTTTCCGTCCCCACACACCATCCCCTGGGCCTTCTATGGGGGCACTAGGCCCAGAGAAGACCTTTTCTGTCCCCACACGCCATCCCCTGGGCCTTCTATGGGGGCACTAAGACCAGAGAAGGCCTTTTCTGTCCTGCACACGCCATCCCCTGGGCCTTCTATGGGGCACTAGGCCCAGAGAAGGCCTTTTCCATCCCCACACGCCATCCCCTGGGCCTTCTATGGGGGCAGTATGTCCAGAGAAGGCCTTTTCCGTCCCCCACACACCATCCCCTGGGCCTTCTATGGGGGCACTAGGCCCAGAGAAGACCTTTTCTGTCCCCACACGCCATCCCCTGGGCCTTCTATGGGGCACTAAGACCAGAGAAGGCCTTTTCCGTCCTGCACACGCCATCCCCTGGGCCTTCTATGGGGCACTAGGCCTAGAGAAGGCCTTTTCCGTCCCCCACACACCATCCCCTGGGCCTTCTATGGGGGCACTAGGCCCAGAGAAGGCCTTTTCCGTCCCGCACACGCCATCCCCTGGGCCTTCTATGGGGCACTAAGACCAGAGAAGGCCTTTTCCGTCCTGCACACGCCATCCCCTGGGCCTTCTATGGGGCACTAGGCCTAGAGAAGGCCTTTTCCGTCCCCCACACACCATCCTTCTATGGGGCACTAGGCCCAGAGAAGGCCTTTTCCGTCCCCCACACCCCATCCCCTGGGACTTCTATGGGGGCACCAGGCCCAGAGAAGACCTTTTCCATCCCCCACACGCCACCCCTGGGCATTCTATGGGGCACTAAGCCCAGAGAAGGCCTTTTCCGTCCCCCACATGCCATCCCCTGGGCTTTCAGTGGGGCACCAGGCCCAGAGAAGGCCTTTTCCGTCCCCCACACGCCATCCCCTGGGCATTCCCTGGGGCACCAGGCCCAGAGAAGGCCTTTTCCGTCCCCCACACGCCATCCCCTGGGCCTTCTATGGGGCACTAAGCCCAGAGAAGGCCTTTTCCGTCCCCCACATGCCATCCCCTGGGCTTTCAGTGGGGCACCAGGCCCAGAGAAGGCCTTTTCCGTCCCCCACACGCCATCCCCTGGGCATTCCCTGGGGCACCAGGCCCAGAGAAGGCCTTTTCTGTTCCCCACACGCCATCCCCTGGGCATTCTATGGGGCACTAAGCCCAGAGAAGGCCTTTTCCGTCCCCCACATGCCATCCCCTGGGCTTTCAGTGGGGCACCAGGCCCAGAGAAGGCCTTTTCCGTCCCCCACACACCATCCCCTGGGCATTCCCTGGGGCACCAGGCCCAGAGAAGGCCTTTTCCGTTCCCCACACGCCATCCCCTGGGCATTCCCTGGGGCACCAGGCCCAGAGAAGGCCTTTTCCGTCCCCCACATGCCATCCCCTGGGCTTTCAGTGGGGCACCAGGCCCAGAGAAGGCCTTTTCCGTCCCCCACACGCCATCCCCTGGGCATTCCCTGGGGCACCAGGCCCAGAGAAGGCCTTTTCCGTCCCCCACATGCCATCCCCTGGGCCTTCTATGGGGCACTAAGCCCAGAGAAGGCCTTTTCCGTCCCCACATGCCATCCCCTGGGCTTTCAGTGGGGCACCAGGCCCAGAGAAGGCCTTTTCCGTCCCCCACACGCCATCCCCTGGGCATTCCCTGGGGCACCAGGCCCAGAGAAGGCCTTTTCCGTTCCCCACACGCCATCCCCTGGGCATTCTATGGGGCACTAAGCCCAGAGAAGGCCTTTTCCGTCCCCCACACGCCATCCCCTGGGCTTTCAGTGGGGCACCAGGCCCAGAGAAGGCCTTTTCCGTCCCCCACACGCCATCCCCTGGGCATTCCCTGGGGCACCAGGCCCAGAGAAGGCCTTTTCCGTTCCCTACACGCCATCCCCTGGGCATTCCCTGGGGCACTAGGCCCAGAGAAGGCCTTTTCCGTCCCCCACATGCCATCCCCTGGGCTTTCAGTGGGGCACCAGGCCCAGAGAAGGCCTTTTCCGTCCCCCACACGCCATCCCCTGGGCATTCCCTGGGGCACCAGGCCCAGAGAAGGCCTTTTCCGTTCCCCACACGCCATCCCCTGGGCATTCTATGGGGCACTAAGCCCAGAGAAGGCCTTTTCCGTCCCCCACATGCCATCCCCTGGGCTTTCAGTGGGGCACCAGGCCCAGAGAAGGCCTTTTCCGTCCCCCACACGCCATCCCCTGGGCATTCCCTGGGGCACCAGGCCCAGAGAAGGCCTTTTCCGTTCCCCACACGCCATCCCCTGGGCATTCTATGGGGCACTAAGCCCAGAGAAGGCCTTTTCCGTCCCCCACACACCATCCCCTGGGCCTTCATGGCGGCAGTAGGCCAAGAGAAGGCCTTTTCCGTCCCCCACACCCCATCCCCTGGGCCTTCTATGGGGGCACCAGGCCCAGAGAAGACCTTTTCTGTCCCCCACATGCCATCCCCTGGGCCTTCTATGGGGGCACCAGGCCCAGAGAAGACCTTTTCCATCCCCCACACGCCACCCCTGGGCATTCTATGGGGCACTAAGCCCAGAGAAGGCCTTTTCCGTCCCCCACATGCCATCCCCTGGGCTTTCAGTGGGGCACCAGCCCCAGAGAAGGCCTTTTCCGTCCCCCACACGCCATCCCCTGGGCATTCCCTGGTGCCCCAGGCCCAGAGAAGGCCTTTTCCGTCCCCACACGCCATCCCCTGGGCCTTCTATGGGGCACTAAGCCCAGAGAAGGCCTTTTCCGACCCCCACATGCCATCCCCTGGGCTTTCAGTGGGGCACCAGGCCCAGAGAAGGCCTTTTCCGTCCCCCACACGCCATCCCCTGGGCATTCCCTGGGGCACCAGGCCCAGAGAAGGCCTTTTCTGTTCCCCACACGCCATCCCCTGGGCATTCTATGGGGCACTAAGCCCAGAGAAGGCCTTTTCCGTCCCCACATGCCATCCCCTGGGCTTTCAGTGGGGCACCAGGCCCAGAGAAGGCCTTTTCCGTCCCCCACACACCATCCCCTGGGCATTCCCTGGGGCACCAGGCCCAGAGAAGGCCTTTTCCGTTCCCCACACGCCATCCCCTGGGCATTCCCTGGGGCACCAGGCCCAGAGAAGGCCTTTTCCGTCCCCCACATGCCATCCCCTGGGCTTTCAGTGGGGCACCAGGCCCAGAGAAGGCCTTTTCCGTCCCCCACACGCCATCCCCTGGGCATTCCCTGGTGCACCAGGCCCAGAGAAGGCCTTTTCCGTCCCCCACACGCCATCCCCTGGGCCTTCTATGGGGCACTAAGCCCAGAGAAGGCCTTTTCCGTCCTGCACACGCCATCCCCTGGGCCTTCTATGGGGCACTAGGCCTAGAGAAGGCCTTTTCCGTCCCCCACACACCATCCCCTGGGCCTTCTATGGGGGCACTAGGCCCAGAGAAGGCCTTTTCCGTCCTGCACACGCCATCCCCTGGGCCTTCTATGGGGCACTAAGACCAGAGAAGGCCTTTTCCGTCGTGCACACGCCATCCCCTGGGCCTTCTATGGGGCACTAGGCCTAGAGAAGGCCTTTTCCGTCCCCCACACACCATCCTTCTATGGGGCACTAGGCCCAGAGAAGGCCTTTTCCGTCCCCCACACCCCATCCCCTGGGCCTTCTATGGGGGCACCAGGCCCAGAGAAGACCTTTTCTGTCCCCCACATGCCATCCCCTCGGCCTTCTATGGGGGCACCAGGCCCAGAGAAGACCTTTTCCATCCCCCACACGCCACCCCTGGGCATTCTATGGGGCACTAAGCCCAGAGAAGGCCTTTTCCGTCCCCCACATGCCATCCCCTGGGCTTTCAGTGGGGCACCAGGCCCAGAGAAGGCCTTTTCCATCCCCCACACGCCATCCCCTGGGCATTCCCTGGGGCATCAGGCCCAGAGAAGGCCTTTTCCGTCCCCCACACACCATCCCCTGGGCCTTCTATGGGGCACTAAGCCCAGAGAAGGCCTTTTCCGTCCCCCACATGCCATCCCCTGGGCTTTCAGTGGGGCACCAGGCCCAGAGAAGGCCTTTTCCGTCCCCCACACGCCATCCCCTGGGCATTCCCTGGGGCACCAGGCCCAGAGAAGGCCTTTTCCGTTCCCCACACGCCATCCCCTGGGCGTTCTATGGGGCACTAAGCCCAGAGAAGGCCTTTTCCGTCCCCCACATGCCATCCCCTGGGCTTTCAGTGGGGCACCAGGCCCAGAGAAGGCCTTTTCCGTCCCCCACACACCATCCCCTGGGCATTCCCTGGGGCACCAGGCCCAGAGAAGGCCTTTTCCGTTCTCCACACGCCATCCCCTGGGCATTCCCTGGGGCACCAGGCCCAGAGAAGGCCTTTTCCGTCCCCCACATGCCATCCCCTGGGCTTTCAGTGGGGCACCAGGCCCAGAGAAGGCCTTTTCCGTCCCCCACACGCCATCCCCTGGGCATTCCCTGGGGCACCAGGCCCAGAGAAGGCCTTTTCCGTCCCCCACACGCCATCCCCTGGGCCTTCTATGGGGCACTAAGCCCAGAGAAGGCCTTTTCCGTCCCCACATGCCATCCCCTGGGCTTTCAGTGGGGCACCAGGCCCAGAGAAGGCCTTTTCCGTCCCCCACACGCCATCCCCTGGGCATTCCCTGGGGCACCAGGCCCAGAGAAGGCCTTTTCCGTTCCCCACACGCCATCCCCTGGGCATTCTATGGGGCACTAAGCCCAGAGAAGGCCTTTTCCGTCCCCACACGCCATCCCCTGGGCTTTCAGTGGGGCACCAGGCCCAGAGAAGGCCTTTTCCGTCCCCACACGCCATCCCCTGGGCATTCCCTGGGGCACCAGGCCCAGAGAAGGCCTTTTCCGTTCCCCACACGCCATCCCCTGGGCATTCCCTGGGGCACCAGGCCCAGAGAAGGCCTTTTCCGTCCCCCACATGCCATCCCCTGGGCTTTCAGTGGGGCACCAGGCCCAGAGAAGGCCTTTTCCGTCCCCCACACGCCATCCCCTGGGCATTCCCTGGGGCACCAGGCCCAGAGAAGGCCTTTTCCGTTCCCTACACGCCATCCCCTGGGCCTTCATGGCGGCAGTAGGCCAAGAGAAGGCCTTTTCCGTCCCCCACACAGCATCCCCTGGGCCTTCTATGGGGGCAGTATGTCCAGAGAAGGCCTTTTCCGTCCCCCACACACCATCCCCTGGGCCTTCTATGGCGGCAGTAGGCCAAGAGAAGGTCTTTTCCGTCCCCCACACACCATCCCCTGGGCCTTCTATGGGGGCAGTAGACCCAGAGAAGGCCTTATCCGTCCCCCACACGCCATCCCCTGGGCCTTCATGGCAGCAGTAGGCCAAGAGAAGGCCTTTTCCGTCCCCCACACACCATCCCCTGGGCCTTCTATGGGGGCAGTATGTCCAGAGAAGGCCTTTTCCGTCCCCCACACACCATCCCCTGGGCCTTCTATGGCGGCAGTAGGCCAAGAGAAGGCCTTTTCCGTCCCCCACACACCATCCCCTGGGCCTTCTATGGGGGCAGTAGACCCAGAGAAGGCCTTTTCCGTCCCCACACGCCATCCCCTGGGCCTTCATGGCGGCAGTAGGCCAAGAGAAGGCCTTTTCCGTCCCCCACACACCATCCCCTGGGCCTTCTATGGGGGCACTAAGCCCAGAGAAGGCCTTTTCCGTCCCCCACACACCATCCCCTGGGCCTTCATGGCGGCAGTAGGCCAAGAGAAGGCCTTTTCCGTCCCCACACACCATCCCCTGGGCCTTCTATGGGGGCAGTATGTCCAGAGAAGGCCTTTTCCGTCCCCCACACACCATCCCCTGGGCCTTCTATGGCGGCAGTAGGCCAAGAGAAGGCCTTTTCCGTCCCCACACACCATCCCCTGGGCCTTCTATGGGGGCAGTAGACCCAGAGAAGGCCTTTTCCGTCCCCCACACGCCATCCCCTGGGCCTACTATGGGGGCAGTAGGCTCAGAGAAGGCCTTTTCCATCCCCCACATGCCATCCCCTGGGCCTTCTGTGGGGGCACTAGGCCCAGGGAAGGCCTTTTCCGTCCCCACACACCATCCCCTGGGCCTTCTATGGGGGCAGTAGGCCCAGAGAAGCCCTTTCCATCCCCCACACGCCATCCCCTGGGCCTTCTATGGGGGCAGTAGGCCCAGAGAAGCCGTTTCCGTCCCTCACACGCCATCCCCTGGGCCTTCTATGGGGGCAGTAGGCCCAGAGAAGCCCTTTTCCCCCACACACTGCCTACTGCCCCCATAGAAGGCCCAGGGGATGGTGTGTGGGGGACAGAAAAGGCCTTCTCTGAGCCTAGAGAAGCCCTTTTCTGCCCCTCTTCCCTTCCTTTCCCCCCTTTCCTTTTTTCCTCTCTCCTTTCTTTCACTCTTCCCCCTCTTCCTTCCTTCCTTCCTTTCTCCAACCCTCTCTCCCTTCCACCTCCCTCCCTTCCTTTCTAGGGCCCATTGTCTTCCACTACAATGGGCTTTGCTCCCTAGTGTATCATATTTTGACTCTCCTGCTCTTCCTTTAGGGAGCTCAGTATGGCATACATTTTCTTCTCTCCTCCTCCACTTTATCCTGACAACCCTGTCAGGTGCACTGGGTTAAAAAGGAAAACAACTGTTCCAGAGTCCCTCTGTTTGCTTAGGGTTGCCAGCTCTGGGTTGGAAAATAACTGGAGATTTTGGGGATGGAGTCTGGAGTGGGCGGGGTTTGGGGAGGCGAGGGACTTTGGGGTAGTATAATGCTATAGAGTCCACCTTTCAAAGCAGCCATTTTCTCTAGATGAATTGATCTCTGTCACCTGGAGATCAGTTGTCATCCCAGGAGATCTCCAGCCACTACCTGGAAGATGACAACCCTTCATGACTGAGTGCCTCTTGTTCTTCGTCCAGCACTGTAGCCCCTGCTCTACACCTGCTAGCTCCCCTAGGAAGCCTGCGTTGACTTTCCTGTTTCTCTGAAGGCGCTGAAGGTTGTGCTTTTATCCCACTGGTCTGCCTGCTACTGTCTTCTGAGACTTTAAAATTGAGCGTAGGATTTACGGTTGATGGTGTTGCTTTTCATTTGTTTTCTGGATGTGGTTGCCATGAGTAGGCTGTGACTCAGCCACACATTCTTCAAGGTCAGGGTGTAAACCACATTTTAAAATCCAGAGGAGCAATTATGGTAGTCTGTTTACCAAAAATAAACAGGAATCTTCTGTCAACATGTAACTCTTACCTTCTAAATTTATTATTGGATTGTAAATCACTTGGGAAGTGGCATAGTTTAGCTGGGAAGCATGATACAAATAAATGAAATGTCTTCCTCCAAGAGGCATGGCACAGGGCTGTGTGCCAACCAGCTTGGATTTTGAAGAAGAGAAGAGATTGGATTTATACCCCGTCCTTCGCTACCCAAAGGTGTCTCAGAGCAGCTTACAAACTCCCTTCCCTTCCCCTCCCCACAACAGACACCCTGTGAGGTAGGTAGGGCTGAGAGAGCTCTTGACAGAAATTGCTCTTTTTTTCAAGAACAGCTGAGCTAGAACTATGGCTTGCTCAAGGTCATCCAGCCAGGTGAAAGTGGAGGCATGGGGAATCAAACCCGGTTCTCCCAAATTAGAGTCCATGCACTTAACTACTACACCAAACTGGCTCTTTTGTGACCTAAGTTATGCTAATTTGCATATTTTGTATTAGTTTGTATAATGTTGCCCTGCAAGGCTTCTGAATGCCTTCTAAGGACTGCAATAAAATAATGAACTGTACAAAAGTATGCTAGAGGGACTGTGCAACATGGTGACCAAATATGATGCCAGATGAGACTGCACCTTAAGCAAGGGACACCCTCCTTGCCTTCAAAGCTGCTCCAGTGGCCAGCCCAGGTTACCAGCCCATTTTTCTGAAGAAGGATGGACCAGGTCCCCAGTATAGACCAAGCACAACGGCATGCCATGCCATAGCATGAAGACAAAGAACTCCAAAATCGCCATTAGGAGTTCCCTCCAACACATGTTGACAACCTCTTTACCTCCCCCTCACCTGCAAAACCTCACGTAAGCCAGAGAGAGACTATTCATTGTTGCCTAGCAACTAATCACTTGCCATCAGGAGCCTGGCTAATGCCATCAAGAGAACAATGGACTCAGCTCAGTGACTCATCCTGCCTACTCCCAGGTGCCAGACATAAGTTAAGCTTCCAGCCCTCAATATTGACCACTCCTTAGCTCCCCCTCCCCTATACCTTCCAGCCAATAGGATGTTTTCAGGGACGGACTAACCAGGAAGTGTGGCCAGGGGTTATGGCTAGCCCCCACCCTCCTGCATAAAGGGGGCTACCCAACCACATGCTCGTTCTCCACTCTACGACCCCTATCAAATCTTTGACCCTGTTATGTCCAGCTTGGTATTCCAACCCCCTACCTCCATCTTTAAACTCTAGGTCTGCAGCCTGAGTTTCCACATGTTACCTGCTGGTTCAGGCCACGTGTCCCCTTTTTCCATTCTTCCCCTCCATTCTTCCCCTCCATTCTTCCATTGGAACGGCTCATGTTATGGGGACAGGTAAATTTTTCCCATCAACGAATACCTGCAAATGTGCTTATCTCTCTCTCTTTATTTCTTAGACTTGAGTAACTGTGTGTGAGACTGTATTGTTTGCTTGTGAAGATTTCCAGTAAAAGACTTTATTTTCAACCTTATAAAGTCTCCGTGTCTGTTGCTGATACTTTCTGGAAGAGTGGGACCTCTGTATACACTGGTGTTCGCTCCTGCAGCTGATTGCCTATTAATAACTACGCATATTCCCCCTATTATTGATAATAAATAAGAGCAATTTGGCTAACAGTAAGTCCTTTTTTTTATAAGTTTATCATTTTTTTGTTACAAAGAAAAAAGAAAAAGGTATACATAGTACATAGAAATCACTTTTGGGAGTTTACATTAGACATTTCTCTCAATCAATTTATTAACTTTATACCATCTTCTTTGGAACACATTTTCATCTTTCCCTGACAATGTCATATTTAATTTGTCCATTTCCACTATTTCAAAATTTTTCATAATTAACACTTCTCTGTTAGGTAATATGTCAGTTTTCCAACATTTTGCAACAAGGATTCTGGATATATAGTATAGTACATAAATCATCATGTTTAATTCAATCTGGTATTATGTTAAGCAAATAGGTTTCTGGAAAAATTATAGATCTATGTCAGTAATCTCTACTATTAGCTGTTTGATGTTTTTCCAAAATGTACTAATCTTCTCGCACTGCCACCAGATATGGTAGAATGTTCCCATGTTATTTTTACACCTCCAACAATTTCTGGGAACATCCTTATAACATTTAGAGAGCTTATCAGGTGTCCAGTGCCACCTGTAAAACATTTTAAATATATTTTCCTTATATGACATAGCTCTTAATAGTTTAACAGATTTCCAAGTTTTTGACCAGTCATCTATAGTTAAATTATGTCCTATATCTTGCATCCAAGTTACCATACATGGTTTTACTATTTCCTCTTGCATCTCATCCCACAATAAGAAGTTATATAATTTTTGGATCAATTTATCCGAGGATGATAACTATATTTTATTTAATTCTGATTTTGTTGCAAAGTTCATTATTTTATCTTTAGCAAATCTCGATTTCAACTGTAACTTTTTCCAATTAGTAAGGTTAATGTTCATTGTTTGTAATACTTCAAATGATTTCAATTCTTTATTTTTGGTCAGTAATATTTCATATGTAACTCTCTTATTATCTGTTAACAAAGTCGGCATTATAAAAGCCTCTAACGGGGAGTTACCAACATATTTGAAGTAGTTTGAATTTGATCACCTCTTTAGTACAATTTTTTGTTAAAATCTTAGTTTTCTTGAAATTTATTTTGAGTCCTGCTATGGTGCCATAACTTTGTATAGCATTTAATAAGTGCAACATGGATTTTGTTGGTTCTTTCAGAATAAATACAAGGTCATCGGCAAAAGCTTGCAGTTTAAATTGTTCTCCTTTAATTTTGAGACCCATTATTTTTGGGTTGTTTCTCACCAAATCATTTAATGTTTCTGTTCCAAAAATAAATAGTAATGGAGAAAGAGGACATCCCTGTCAAGTTCCTTTCTGGGTGGCAATGTTTTGTGTTAGTTCTCCATTTACAATTATTTTTGCCCATTGTTATTTATATATAGCTGTTATCCATGTCACGAGATTTTCGCCACAATCCCATGTTTCCAACTTATGCTTTAAAAAGTCCCAATTAACATTGTCGAAGGCTTTCTCCGCATCAAGAAAAACCAAACCCAATTGTCTCCCAGGGTGCTGGTCATAATATTCTAAAATATTTACAATGATTCTTAAATTATTCTTTTTTTGTCTTTTTGGGAGAAATCCAGATTGGTCCCGATGTATGACTTGGACCATTGCCTTCTTAAATCTAGTAGCTATAATTGTCATGAATATCTTATAGTCTACGTTTAAAAGTAAGATAGGTCTGTAATTTTTAATTTCATCATCTTCAGTATTAGGCTTATGCATTAATGTTATTAATATCTCATATCATGAATCTGGTATTTTTCCTGTGGTTGTGATCTCGTAAGTCAAGTCTTCAAATAAAGGCAATAGTTCGTTTTCCAGGTTTTTTTATAAACTTTGGTTGAAATGCCATCTGGGCCCGGTGATTTTTTCTCCTTTTGTTTAAGTGCTTCCATTATCTCACAAGTTGTAATGGTATCATTCAGAATTCTTCTCTGTTCTTCAGTAAATTTCTTTCTGTTCTGTTTTAAGAGGAAATCTTTAATTTCTTGTTGATTTTGTGGGAGTTGTTTATAAAGTGTTCTGTAAAAGTTTTCTATAATATCTTTTAGGTCTTGATTTTTATATTTTCTCTCTTGCGTTTCATTCTTTAAAACTGAAATCATCCTTTTCTCTCTCTTTCCTAAGTCTATAAGCTAGCCAGCGCATAGGTTTGTTTGCATTTTCAAAGTAGTATGCTTTTGTATATTCTATTTTATTAACTATTTCTTGTGTCAGTAGCATGTTTACTTGATGTTGAATCAGTTTTATCTTGATTTTTGTCCCATTTGTGTCTCCCTTGTTTTTTAAAATCATTTTTTCCTTTTTAAAGTTCTTCTGTCAGTTTTTTAAACTTCTCCCTTTTTTGTTTCCTCCTCCATGCCTCTTGACTAATAAATAAGCCTCTTAGGTAGGCTTTTGACGCATTCCAAATATTACTTAGTGACATATCCTTCGTTCTATTTATTTTTAAGAATTCCTTCACTTCTAATTTAACTTTTTTAACAAAACTTTTGTCTCTCAATAATCCAGTGTTTAATTTCCATCTTGTAGTTTTATATGATTCTTGTAGAGATAACCAGATGAGATTGTGATCAACAAAGGTATTATGAGTCAAATTTCTGTATAAAATATATATATATATATATATATATATATATATATATATATATATATGTGTGTGTGTGTGTTACCTGGTTTATCGATTGTTATAAGTTTAAACCTGATTACTTTAAAAAATTTTTGTTATTGGCAATAGCAGTGTTGGAAGCCTATTGGGGGGAAGGGGGAAGGGATATAGCTTATAAGTTGTTTTGGAAATTGTGTTTAACAATGTTGAATATATTCCAATAAAAATCTTTGTTTAAAAAAAAAAAGGTATTAGGCAATATTTCCACTTCTAGTATGTCTTTCGCCATGCTGGTATTTATTCAGGCCATGTCAATTCTTGACCATGATTTATATCTGGAGGAGAAGTACGTATAATCTCTTTTTTATGGGTTCTTTGTTCTCCAGATATCTATCATATTAAATTCTTCTGCCAGTGCTAGGAAACTTTTGGGTAACCCAGCACTCGTTTTTAAGGTTTTTATAAAAAAAATTCTGTCTTCCTTGGGATCAAATACTGCATTAAAGTCTCCTACCACGCAAATATCTTCCGAGTTTTCCTTTGATAAGATATTCTTTAATTCTTTAAAAAATTGTTCTTGTTCTGGTTTGGCGCATAAATATTTGCAATCGGGGTCTCTTTTCCATTTCTTCGGATTTTCACTGTGACAATTCTTCTATCAGATGACTTATAATTGAGCACTGGGTGAAATTTCTCAGCCACATATCGCCACCCCCCCTTTTTTTTACACCATCCGATGAAATGAATGGTATACCTAATTTTTTATATTCTAGGTATTTTATGTGATCCTCTTTTATATGTGTTTCTTGAAAACATGTGATATCAGCATGTAATTTAACAGCTTGATGGAAAATTCTTTGTCTTTTTTGAGGACTATTTAATCCATTAACATTAACTGATAGTATGTTTAATTTTTTAATAGCCATTCTTTTTGCCTTTCTTTGAAATTGCTATATTTTTAAGTTGTAGTCTAGTACAAATTTGAGATTCGGTTTTAAATCTTAGTTGTTGCTTCTTTTTTTGTCATTTTTATATGAACTTTCTGAGTCTAATTGAAGTGGGGGTCCTTCTTGGATTTCATCTTCTTCTTCTTCTTCCTTTTCTTGATCTTCCCCAATTCCTTTCTGCCATCCTATATCTTCACCCTCTCTAAGAAGTTTTCTAGTTTAAAAATAGAGTCTATCCGGTATCTTTTGGTCTTATATGTAAACAGTAGTCCTTCTGGGATTAACCATCTATATTGTATCTTATTTTCCCTCAACAGATTTGCCAATATGCCATAGCTGTGGCGTTTCTCTCTTATGCGCCATGGTATATCTTTTAATATCCTAATTTCTGCTCCTGCTATTTTTAATTTATTCACATTCGCTGCCTGCAATATTTGAACTCTTGTTTTCCTATAGAATTTTACATGAGCTTCTCTAGGCGTTTTTTGTCTTTTGGAATAAACTGAGTTCCTTCTATAGATGTATTCTATATCCTCTGATAGCTCTTTTTCATTTCCAATATTAAGTTGTTCTGCAATATTATGTGTCAGCTCTTCCTTCAAGTTTTGTCTAACTGTTCTGTTATATTTTGAAATCTAAGGATGGCCCCTGCTTTTTCCATTTTTAGCAAAATTAGTGACTCTTTGATTTTGTTTGTTTTTGATTTAATATCCAGCATTTCTTGATCTAAATCTTCAACTTTTTCTTCCAAATTAGTTGTGGTTTTACTATTTTTGCTATTTCTGCTTTGATTTCTTCCGTATCTGATTTTAGTTGCATTGAGATCTCATTAATTTTGATTGGCATTGGTTCCAGCTCCTTTCTAATTAATTCTGCAGTTTGTTGCATTGCTCAAAATAAACAATTTTGCATCATTGTCTGTAGATCTGTCATATTTATTTGTGGGAGGTTTGTCTTTAATTGTGCTAGTCCCCCGCTTTGACTTGGGGAAGGTGTAGGTGTTTTTTTTTTTACCTGATGCCATTTTAATCTTATGCACTCATATGTACAAGTGTTACTATGTAGTTACCTATCAATGTACTGGTTTGGTTGCCTATAATATCTTAATTTAATATCTAAGACCTTGTTAGTAGTTGATAAACAGTTTTCACCTTTAGTTTTCTTTTCTAATTGAATTGTCCAATTTTACTAACTGTTATACTCTCTAAATGTTTACTGGCACTCCATTTAAGCTAAACAAATTTTAGCCTTTAGCTCAGCATTAAGTCTCTTATGTAATTATAGGTATAATTCTCTGTGGTCTCGCCTCAGCACTGAGTCTCTACAAACTGGCAATCCTCAAGGCTCCCACATAAGCCTCATAGGTGTTCTCTATCTTGTCGGTTGTGTCTCCTTTAAGCACCTCTTCTGTTCTGTGTCTCCTTTAAGCATGTCTGTCCAATGACTTGACCCATCTTGTTTTTCTCCGTTTGCGTCACAGCCCAACAATTCTGCCGTCAGCTTGAGATAGCTTGAATTCACTTCAGCTGCCTTGAGATCGTTCTTAAGGAGACAGAGCAAAACAATTAGAGAGACTCAGGCGTATGATTTCTTTCCTTTCTCTTTCCTTTTCCTCAAGAAGTATTTATGAACGTCTTACCTATGCTTCTCATTATTTACATGGGCATTAACTTTTAGTAGCCGCTTCAGTAAAAAAAACCCTTTTATCTGTTAACTGACATTTCTTTCTCTTTTAAGCTTACTCAGCCCCCTTACTCAATTTCAGTTAGAGTTAAAGGTTTTATTTTAAGTTCCTTGTCCCGTTATTCCCATCAACCAGAGAAAAAAGTCAATTTGTAAACACTTAGCTTTGTGTGAGTCTGTTGCTTGTTCTTATCTTGTTGAAGTTTGAGATGTTTTACTCCCCTCAGTCTGTTTGGGCTTGTCTTGTGCTCGGCAAAGGAAAAAAAACGCTGACTTTCCCCACATTTCTGCTTCAAGACAAACCAAAAAACAGACACCAGAGGAAGTTGCCACTCCCTCTGGTCAGGTTTAAGTCTCTAGCAAATATTCTTCAAAAGGAAAAATATTTTGGCTGGAAAAAAAGCCAGAAAAATGTGGGTTTGTGGATAGCAGCGTGCGGAGCTCCTCCACGCACGTCTATCCTCGATGAGCTCCAACCGACAGCTCCTCCACTAAGAGTAGGTCCTTCTGATCCTTCTCATAATTGGAAAGCCCAGTGAGTGACGTAGGACACTGATGCCCTTCCTCATGACCAACAAATATCTTGCTGAGCTCCTTTCTGCCTTTAGAGATCTCACCTGATGCTGGCCACATACTTTCAAGCTTATCTTCAAAACCCTATGGAATAGACGCTTCCTTGGTTTAAATTAAAGCTTAGGCAAGATCACAAAGCCTGTGTCCCTCAGAAATGCCAGTTTTTTCCTGCACTAATGCAAAATATGTGTGGCTCTACACAATGTTGTGGCAACAGAAAAAAGAACTTGACCACAGCTGACCACTTTAAGCAGAGACATTTCCACTATCTGTCCTCCTCCTTCCTGGGGTTGCCACAAGCAGTTCTGCTTTCTGTAGTCCTTGAAGCCTCCTCCTCATTCCCCGTGCATCATCTTCCTTTTAAAATTTTATTGTAAACACGTTCTTGTGTGTTTGCTGTTTTGATTAGACACTACTTATAGCTGTGTAATTAACCAGACTGTTGCCCACACTCGGCTTGTAATCTTATGCACACTTACCTGTGAGCAAGTGTGATTTGCATCTGAGTAAACATGCAACTGGATTGGTCCTTCAAACTTTTAGCCTTGCTCTTGCTTCAGGGCTGAAAAGATTTGGACTGAAACAGACCTGCTATTTGCTTCCTGCATTTAATACAGTCACCAAATATGGAGGTGACAGTCTGGGTCTGATTATACCAACAAGCCACTAGATAGGTCTGGTAGAACTGGCAGGTATTTGCTTAGTTTCATGTTTGCATTTGCACTGGGTAGCATTTCAGGTACCAACTTGGCAACAGCATTTTAAGAAAAAAATTAGCCTGTATTGAAGTTATCTGAATGAATTGGGTAGAACTCGTCATCTGAGTGCTCTGAGGAAGTATTAGCCCAAGCAGGATTTCCGGGTATTACATCCAAGTTCTTGCAGTTCCTGTAATGGAAAGATACGTCACTTTGGAGACTTTCCATCTCTTGGGAGCTATCAGCATGGTCTCAGTGAGCCCTATGTGGGTGGTTCAAGAGGTGTGATTTGACAGGCCTTGTCTGTAGTCCCTGTGATGGTCACAAGGCCAAACAATCCAATGTCTATATAACTTCTTGACTATGAAGGCTGGGGGGCAGCTAGCAGCATATTGTGCTGCTAGGTCATTGTAAAAATTAGAGGCCCAGAATGCTGAGTTTGCTAACTGTTCCAGTCCTTACTGTCCCAGAACTTAGAGGCTATATGTTTAGCAAGGATACAAGCGGAGCAGAGAAGAGAAACCAGATTTTGTTGTTGTTGTTAATAGCAAGGGCAACAGGGATCTGATTTTTTTTTTTACATCTTTCCTAGGATGATGCACTGCCTGTAGACTTAGATTAAACTACCCTAGACCCAAAGTTGGCACCTTAGCTCCATCACAGCTATCAGTTTTTTAGCTCCACATATAAATTGCATGTCGCAAATCCAAGAGAGGCTAGTTTATGTGGACATAGATGTTGGAAATGCTAAATCTGCCTCAGCTTCTCCCTCTTTGTGCTGGGGAATCATGATATTGACCTGTAAGTCTTTCTTTCTACCAACAGAGGATCTCCAAGTGTGCTTTTGACAATGAAGATGGCTGGGTCTTCATCTGGTTGTGCTAGTCCAGTTTTGTTTGTCGATATAAATCCCTGCCCTGTCTGTTGGCTGCAGCTTCCTGGAAGGTCTTTGAAGCTCCTTTTTTCATCTGTGGGTTTTATTCATAAGCTATTTACACTGTACCATTTCCCAAAATCAAAGCCAGTCTGGGCAAGGGAGAGTGCCCTGGAGCAGGAAATGTGGTTCTCTTGGGCTTGGGGAAGCTGTAATTGGGGGAGCTTGAAAACAATACCAAGGAGAGAAAGGCATTTCTCCCCTATCTGGGGTCTGTCCCTTTGCAGGGATTTCTCTTTGAACTAATCTGGGCTTAGGTCTCCAGCTCCCATGGGCTCTTATCTTTGTGTCTATCTCATATCTACTAGCTCCAAGGCCCTGCAGTCCTGCTGCTTTCTCCGCTCCACAGCAGTTGTTTTGAAGAGACCCACATGGGAGTTTTCCTTTAAAAAGCAAGTTTACTCTAGGTTGTGAGTAATATTAAATATACTGTCCTTTTGGTCTTAAAAGTTTGTTTTTATACATTAGTCAGCAGGTCTGGCTGTTTCTTTAAAAGCACACATTGGCTCTCTTTTTCTTCCAGATCCTTTTTCTTCCCCTCCCTTTATTGTGCAAAATTTCATGGCATATGCTAGAAAAGAGTTTGCTAAAATATACATATAGATTCCTACTTGGATTACTCTGAGTGTTCACTGACATCAGTAGTTATTCTGGACAATACCCCATGCATATAATTGGTTAACACTTGACTTCAAACCAGCTGTAGCCCTTCTATGGACAGCAGATTGGAACAAAGCTCATAATTCTGTAGGGTTGCCAACTGTTATTTCAAACGTTTCTGATATGTGGGTAATGATCGAGGTTTATAAGATTATGCATGGGATACAGCAGGCAGAGAAAGAAGTACTTTTCTTCCTTTCTCACAATATAAGAACTCGTGGGCAGTCAATGAAATTGCTGAGCAGTCGGGTTAGAATAGGTAAAAGGAAGTACTTCTTCACCCAAAGAGTGATTAACACAAGGAATTCACTGCCACAGGAGGTGGCGGCGGCTACAAGCATGGACGGCTTCAAGAGGGAATTAGATAAGCATATGGAGCAGAGGTCCATCAGTGGCTATTAGCCACAAAGTATAGATAGGAACTCTCAGTCTGGGGCAGGTGATGCACTCTATTCTTGGTGCTTGGTGGGGGGGCAACAGTGGAAGGGCTTCTAGTGTCCTGGCCCCGCTGCTGGACCTCCTGATGGCACCTGGTATTTGTGGCCACTGTGTGACAGAGTGTTGGACTAGATGGGCCACTGGCCTGAACCAATATTGGCTTCTCTTATGTTCTTATGTTAAGGCTAGGGGATGAGAGGTGTCAGGGTGGTTCACAGAGCAGTGTTTGGTTACCATATTCCAGATCTTGAGACCAAGGCTGCCTAATTTGCATATTATTCAAATGACTTGTTTATTTATGCAACTAAAATATGTTAATTATTGCATTCTCTGCCATTCATTTGGTCTCTGCTCCTAGCAACTAGCACAAAAAGTTGGGGAAGGACCAAAGGAAGCATCTTTTTGCCTGACAATTGGCTCATGCCAGGGTTTGCTCTTGCTTTCCTTTCACACATCAGAAAAACTTTTCAAGGACTAATGAAGCAAGCATATCAGTCATAGCTGAGACATTCCACTTTCACGAAAACAGTGGATGGCTGGAGTGGATCTGTGCAGGGAAGAGGTTGCTGGAACAATTTCTGCATCCTCTGCTGCCACACAACCATGTTCTTTCTTTTCTTCCTGTCTTGCTAATTTATCTGCCCTGGCCCATAAAAGTCATGCCAGTGTTAAATTCTCTTCTGCTGAGTCCTTCCTGATCCAAGAATCACAACCTGTAGTGCTTTAAATGTTATTATGCTTCTTAAATTGCATGGTGTTGGTGGGACTTCTAGGTCATGATATCGAAGTAGTATCTCTCACCCTTAAAGAACTTCTCTATGGGACTGAAGATCTAACTATGTACTACATCATCTGCACATCCTCTCTAGGTCTGCCACAAGTGCTTTCAATTGGTACTTATGAGTTCTGTGTTTGGAATTCAGTCCTCAGGTGTACTGCTGCAGTGGTCCACGAAATAGAAAGAGTTATAAAGTCGATAAAAATCGATTGGCTGGCTAACTGGTGGGAGCAGACAAAGATTAGCAATAGGGGGTCAGCATTTTTGGGCATCTATTGAGGCCCAGGTCCCAGGAGGTGGCCAACTGCTGACTTGACACTGGCCAGATCTAGCCTCTTGACATGGTAAAGGATGCGGGGTGCAGGGAGTTGTATGCTTTGCTGTCTCCTCTAGATACCCTTCCCATCAGGTAATGGAAGGTCACCGCAGAGGTCCCTGCAATGACATTGTCTCTGGGAAGAGTAGAGCCCTGTCTTTACCCTTTTACAGAGCCCTGCCTTTACCCTTTTACAGACCCATCAGGAATTAGCGCTTTCTCTGGTTGGTGGCTTCTGCAATATTGTAGGAGCTTCTGGAGCTAGAACCTTCCCTCTTTTAAATTGGGCTCATTAAATCCCAGCCCTCATACATATCTCATCCAATACATACATATAATTATGAAATAAAAGTTTTGATTGTAATTCTGCATGTATACCTTCGGCCACACCAAGACACTTTTACTATTCCCCTTCTCCTTCTTTGATATTAATTTTAACATACCTAGTGGGAATTAGGGTCCTCCAGAGCTAGTCATTTTGTAACATGTTGCTTGTTCCGCATGTGTTGTGCTGTCAGTATTCTGATTTTAATTCTAATATTTCAGTGTGGCTGCAGACAATTTCTAAATGGACCAATTCACTTTAAAACTTTGACCTATTCCCCACAAGAAGCTCTACTGCCCTTGCTCTTCTGTTTCCCCCGCTTGTATTGGTCAATTTCACACTATTCGCTACAGCTCCCTCCCCCCTGATCTCCCCTGCATCTTCTTGATCTCAAAAAACAAGGATAGAGAAGATGTGGGGGAAATTGGGGGGAGCTGCAGGTCGAAATGCAGCCACGCAGTGAATAGTGTGAAACTGACCAATGCAAGCGGGGAAAACAGAAGCACAGGGTGGCACAGCTGCTTGTGGGGAATCTTCTGACCTGTTAAAAGTGCAAAATCATGAATGAGCTCCCCAAAATCAATTTCTCTTGGAAATTTACTAATGATAGACAAAATAATTAGATGGTACACAATGCAATCCTGAACATAATTACAGCCAAGTCCATGGGTTTAAAAGGAATTCTGTTCAAGATTGCACTGTTAACAGTTCTTGTCCCATAGCAGAGTGCCTGAAATGTGCTAGCTTCTGAAACTTCCATCACTTGCAGTGTACAAAAAACCTTTTGTTTCCAAAAATTTCTTTGCTGAAAATTAATTGCAGTTGGTTTTTTAAAATCTAATTTAGTTGTAATGTAGTGTTAGAAAAGAGTTTTATGGATACTGTGGACTGCCAAAAAGACAAATAAGTGGATTCTAGATCAAATTAAGCCTGAACTCTCCCTAGAATAAGGTTGCCAGCTCCAGGTTGGGAAATACCAGAGTTGAGGAGGGGGGTGGAGCCTGAGGAGGGTGGGGTTTGGGGAGGGACTTCAATGGGGTATAATACAATAGAGTCCACCCTACAAAGCAATACACAAAAATATAGGCACATAAATGGGAAGGAGGGTCAGTGAGGGTCACTGACAAAATGCCAAACAAAACAGAAAAGTCTTTACCCCGTGATGGAAGACAGCAGTAGAGGAGAACAAACTAATCTCGGGGGGGGGGGATCCATAATTATGATGCCACAACTGAGAGGGCCTGTTCTCAGGTTCCATCCATCTCAACTCAGATGGTGGAGGCACCTGAAGCAGAGCCCCAGAGGATGAATGTAGTGGTAGGTACATATGGCGATCCTTAAGGTATGCTGGCCTCAATGCATATAGGGCTTTCAAGATTGATGCCAGCACTTTGAATTGGGCCTGGAAACAAATTAGGAGCCACTGTAGATGGAACAAGACTGGAGTAATGTGGCCTTTATGACCCACTCTATTCAGGATTCTGGCTACAGCATTTTATATCAATTGTAGCTTTCAAACACTCCTTAAGCCCTACATAGAGCTCATTGCAGTAGTTAAATTTAGATGTTGCCACTGTGGTACATGCCTGGGTAAGATGGGGGGGGAGTTCCAGGAAAGGCTGTAGCTGGCTCACCAGCCAGAGTTAGTGAAAGGCACCCCTGGCCACCACTGCCATCTGCTTATGTGACAGGAGCCCTGGGTCCAGTAGCACCCCAAACTACGAACCACCTCCTTTAGGGGGAGTGGAGCCCCATGCAGAACAGGAGACACCTCAGCTCCTAGGTCAATCCTTTCATCAGTAGCTAGGGTCCCCTCGTTGCTAGGGGTCCCCTCGTTGCTCCAGCAGGGGAATTTGGGGGGTATTCTGGGATGTCCCAGATATGATGTCCTCACACCAGGGACACTCTGGTACGAGGGTAAAACTCTATGGTAAAACTGCCCTCAAACCAGAGCATCCATGCACGACATCCCTGATGTGATGATGTCAGCTGGCTGGTGGCAGGCTGAAGCCCCAAAAACTGGGAGAACTCCCTCCCCAACTTGGGGACTGTCAAGCCTATCAGTAGTCCCTCCATTTTGTCAGGGTTAGGTTTCAGTGTGTTGGATCTCTTCCATCCCACAACTGTTTGCAGGCTAGGATTGCCAGCTCCAGGTTGGGAAATACCTGGGGATTTGAGGGGAGGAGGCTGGGGCTTGGGGAGGGACTTTAATGGGGTATAATACCATTCCAAAGTGGCCATTTTCTTCAGGTGAACTAATCTGTCACCTGGAGCTCAGTTGTAATAGCAAGAGATCTTCAGGCACCACCTGAAGGTTGGCAACCTACACCAGATACCAATTCATGGTTTCCATAGCATGACTGGCATTTGCTGGAAGGGTATCATCTGCATATTGATGATAACCCAGCCCAAATCTTCAGTGACCTCTCCAAGCAGCTTCAAGATGTTAAAGAGCACGGGGGACAAGATGAAAATGTACAGGATGCCAGAGGCCAAGGATTCAAGCAGCAGGCACCCAGCACCACATGCTGGAACCTGCCTTCCAGGTACCACTGAAACCATGAGAAAACAGTGTCTCCCAGTTGTACTTAGTTCATATTCTTTTCCTAAAGCAGACTTGAAGGTGTGTCCCCCCCCCCCGATGCAATGCTTCACAACAAACGTTCTCAGGATACCTGTGCACAGGTATTGAGAAGCCTTTTCCAGTTCCTCAGGATGTAGCGTTGTGTAATTCAGAACTGAGTGTAAAAATGTTGATTGCTTTGGAATCTGTGCTGTAATCCACCTGAGGTTGCCTTCTACTAAATCAGACCCTTGCTTCATCAAAGTCAGTATTGTACTCTCAGACTGGCAGCAGCTCTCCAGAGTCTTAGGTAGAGATCTTTCAGATCAGCTGCTGTTGAGTATGAGCCTTAACAAGGTAGTGATTTCAACAAGTGATTTCAGCTTTATTTAACAGCAAACTAGACAATCAGACAACACACACAGAACAGTGGAGCACAGCTCTCTTTTTAAATAATCCGGGCTGTCAAAGCCACGCCCATATTTCAGTTAACAACCAATCACAACATTGGAATAAAGGCCAATGAGGTCTATTCCCTCCAACAAGTATATACAGTTCAGGATTGGCTATTTACAGAGTTTCATAGAAACTAATCAATGGGAATGTCGACTCTTACAGTCCCTTCTGCTGACTCAAGCTTAACATAGAGAAGCATAGGATTGATTCAAGCTTCAGACATAACAGCTGCTACCTGGTCCTTTTACCTGGATATGGCAGTGATTGAACCTGGGCCCTTTTGCATGCCAAGCAGATGCTCTACCACTGAGACAGGGCCCCTACTTAAAGTGGTCTTCAAATGTACAGAACCCAGGACCCACCTTTAATCCCCAGGTGGCTGCATGGGACCCCCTGAATTTTAGCCCATGACAGGAAGTCACAAGATATCAGTCATATGACAAGAGAGAGGAAGCTAGGGTTATGGTCTCACTGGCCTTCATTTCAGGACTAAGAATGTTGAGAACAGGAAGCACCATCTGAGCACATTTTTCTTCCAAGAAACTCATTTGAAGGCAGTGTCACGCTCATCCTGCGACCCCGACCCTGATCCCCCGGTGGCCGTGGTGCCTGGTGACTCAGCAGGAGAGGTGGTCCTGGCAGTGGAGGGTACTCAAAAAGGGGGGGAGGAATGAGGAGCCTCAGACCAGCAGGGGATGGGGTTAACACCACCCCACAAGTCCTCCTGCCAGCGTGCGCAAGGATCTTCCTCGCCCTTCTCTCTCTCTTGTCCTCTCTCTACTGACAACTCCTTTCCACACGCTATTCCTCCTTTGGCCCCGCCTCCCTTTATCAGTTTGGATGCTGAGTCGATTTGTTGGGTGGGGCAGCTGTGCCAGCCCAGGAGGGCTCATCCGCCGCCTGCCCAAGGCTCTGCTTGCGCCGCTGATTCCAGCCATCTCTCGGGATGCCCAGCCCTGTGTTGCGCCCGGCCAGCACCGTCCTCTCCTCGGGGGCTGGTACTGGCCGCCTCTGCTCCAGCCCGGTCACTGCACCTCACCTCGGCTGCCCGACCCATCATCGCCTCCTCTCAGACCGGAGGCCCCTCTGGTGAGCGGCAGGGTTGGGGTGCTCTGGTGGGTTGGTTGGGGGGGGTGGCAACTTTGTTTAATTGGCATATCTTCTCAGTATGTGTGAACAGTAAAACAAAGGGAGAGGTCATTCTTCTGTCAAAAAAGTGACAAGAGATCTTTAGACCTATGTGCAGATATATATTGGTTAAATAGAATCATAGAATCATAGAATGTTAGAGTTGGAAGGGACCTTGCAGGTCATCTAGTCCAACACCCTGCACTATGCAGGAGCATAACCGAAAGATACCTACAACATACCTGAAAGATGGTTGTCCAGGCTCTGCTTGAAAACGTCCAGCGAAGGAGCATCCACCACCTCCCGAGGCAGGCTGTTCCACTGCTCAACCACTCTTACAGTTAGGAAGTTTCTCCTGATATTTAGCCGGTAATGACTCCCTTGTAATTTCCACCCAAATACTTGAAGACTGCAATCATGTCCCCTCTAAGCTTTCTCTTTCCCAGGCTGAACATACCCAACTCTTTCAGCCTTCCCTCATAAGACTTGGATTCCAACCCTCTCACCATCCTGGTTGCCCTCTTCTGGACACACTCAAGCTTGTCAACATCCTTCCTAAAATGTGGTGCCCAAAACCGGACACAGTACTCCAGGGGAGGCCTGACCATAGCAGAATACAGCGGAACTACCACCTCCCGTGATCTGGACACAATGCTTCTGTTAATGCATCCTACGATTGCATTAGCTTACTTCACAGCCACATCGCACTGCAGGCTCATGTTTAGCTTGTGATCAGTCAGAACACATAGATCCCTTTCACATGTGCTGCTGTCAAGCCAAGTCCCTCCCATTCTATATCTGTACCTTTGATTTTTTGTGCCTAGGTGTAGGACTTTGCACTTATCTCTATTGAAATTCATTTTATTTGTCTCAGCCAACTGTTCCAGCCTATTTAGATCATTTTGAATCCTGACTCTGTCTTCTTCAGAATTAGCAATCCCACCCAGCTTTGTGTCATCTGCAAATTTGGTAAGCATCCCCTCTATGTCTTCCTCCAGGTCATTTATAAAAACGTTAAACAACACCGAGCCCAGGACCGAGCCCTGCGGCACTCTACTCGAGACTTCCCTCCATGTTGACACAGAGCCATTTACGAGCACTCGTTGGGTACGATTTTTCAACCAACCATGAATCCATCCAATGGTTGCGCCATCCAGCCCACACTTAACCAGCTTCTCCTCAAGGATATCATGAGAAACTTTGTCAAATGCCTTACTGAAATCTAGATACACTGTATCCACAGCATTGCCAGAGTCAACCATTTTAGTAACTCTGTCAAAAAAGGAGATGGTTGGTCTGGCATGACTTATTCTTGATAAACCCATGCTGGCTACAACCAATTAACTCATTCCGTTCAAGGTGCTCACAGACAGGGTGCATTCAGACAGCGTGCTGGAGCGGTTTAAACTGCTCCGGCCTGATGCGTTTTTTTTTAACCTGGAGAATCGCGATCACACTAACCTCTTCGTTCCGGGCTCCCCACCGTCCTCGTGCAGGTGGTTTTTCCCCCCCTCTCGTTTGAGCATGCGCACAGGCAGCCCTCTCCCAAACTAAAAGTTTGGCACCTGCACAGAACAGCGATTTCAACCTGTCCCTTTACAGTTTAAATGAAGACTTCTGTTTAAATGTTCACCCCAAAACTGGCCTCCCCGAGATCCCAGACTCATCTAAATGCCTAAACTAGGCACCATTTAAGCTTTTCTTTACTTAACTTAGGCGCGGAGCTCTGCTCAAGCGCATACCGCTAAGGCAAAAAAAAAAAATGGTGGACTAAAACCGGAAGCTGGAGGCAGCTTCCCAGAGGGGAGGGGGGTTGAAGCACCCGGAAGTGGCTCAATGGAGCGATCAGACGTCAGGAAAGTGCGGCTTGAAACGGAGAATCAGAAAAACACCACTTGGTAAGTGGTGTCAAAATACTCCAGTTTAAAGGGGGTTTGCTCCAGAAAGTGATGGCTGGGGACGGTGCGCAGATGTTGGGCGTGTGAACGCGCACGTAAAAGCCGTTTCTGAGGCATGCCGAAAGGAGCGTCTGAACGCACCCACAGAGTATTTAATAACCTGCTCTAGAATTTTCCCAGGTATCGATGTCAAACTGACAGACCTGTAATTTCCTAGGTCCGTCTTTTTTCCTTTCTTGAAGATTGGGACAACATTCGCTCTTCTCCAGTCCAAGGCACTCCTGAAGGCTGCGTGATGACACTGAGCTCTATCTATGCCCCAAATCAAGGCCGTGGTGCTTTGGCAGAAGCATTAATTGCTAGGATCCTGGAGTTTAGGGAGGGTGAGCTGGTTTTTACTAGGAATGTTAATATGTAGTGTTGTGTTTGGTTTGGTTTTTTGCTCTGTTCAGGACAAATTTTTTGAATGAACCAGAACTCCCACTCTTTTCCTGAGTGTCCTATTTCTTTAAAGAATGGCTTGAACTCTGATGAATGGAAGATACATGGCTTTACTTGAACCCTGTTGTTAAGGGCTATACTTCCTTTTCAAGGCATCATAATAGTTATTAATTGATTATATGTTCATATAGCCTGGTTTACTACTGGGTGTAACACCTGCTGAAATGTTAAGGCTGTCTTTGATCACACAACTGTTAGTATACTTTGGTTATATCACAGAGTTAATGATCTCACTGGTTTTAACACCCAGGATCCATAGGCAATGGGCCAAAAGGATTAGGAACAGGAAGCATAGGAGCAGGTCCTTCAAAAAAATTGAAGAAAATGGTGGCTCAGTAAGGGCTGGAGACTCAGCAAAGGGGGTCTCCATGATCTGCCTGGGGATCCCAGTTTGTGAGTTGAAGACCACTGTTCTGTTTAACAAATAATATTGTTTAATGTGATATCAAAACCTTGTTTTTGAATGAAGAGTGGTTCACTTTCAAAGATTGTACTACATGATTCCTCAGGCTGAGATGTACAGTGTATAGTTGGTAATACTCCAAATAAGACAGTCCTTTGGTATCTTATGGTCCCCCCCCTTTGTTGGAAGCCTTACATTTGAGCTGAAATTCTGGAAGATTATGTCTACCAACATACTTTGGCATTGGCTTTATATTTATTTTATTTAGTGTGTTCTGAGGGATAGTATTTTAGACCATAAGCCTAAATCTTAAAAAACAACACAAACCATGAATCAAGAGTAGTACTGCTTCTGAATATGGTGGTGCTGATGGTGATATTACACAAATATCTTTTGAAAGTATTAGACTAGAATTGCTTGATGCATCTGACAGCTTGTCTTCAAGCATACTCTCTACACTGAAGTCATTTAATTGTGTTTTAGTTCATCCATTTTACTGGTTAATGTATTGCTTGAGCCAAGCTGAGTCAAAAAGGCCTTATCTGTTTTGGAAGATGGAAGAATTGATTGGTTTACTTTAGCTTTTTTAGTTCTGTTTAACTTCCTTACATTTCTGGCTGCCTGATTTGCATTCCTCCTTCTATGCAGAAGGAGCTCTAAGACTAGTAGTTCCTCTGTGAATCTGTCACATAGAGAAGTGCAAACCTCTGTCACTCAAACTAGAAGCTCAAGTTTTAACTATATGAGTGAGCACTCTCTGTTCTAGAGAAGAGCATAGGCTTGACCAGCAGTTCACTGTTCAAAATATCACTTCTCCTGTTACAGTGCTGCTTAGAATCATAGAATCTTTGAGTTGGAAGGGACCTCCAGGATCATCTAGTCCAATCCCTTGCACAATGCAGGAAATTCACAAATACCTCCCCCCACACCCCCAGTGACCCCTCTTCCATGCCCAAAAGATGATAAAAAACCTCCAGGAACTCCAGCCAAACTGGCCTGAAGAAAAATTGCTTCCTGACTCCAAAGTGACATTTAGCATTTCCCTGGGCATGTAAGAATTAAGAACTAAGCACTGAGGCAACCCTTCCTGCCCTCCCTCTCATCATCTGCCTAAGTTCACATAATCAGCATTGCTGTCAGATGGCCATCTAGCCTCTGTTTGAAAACCTACAAAGGAAAGCCCACCACCTCCCGAGGAAGCCTGTTCCACTGAGGAACTGCTCTAACTGTCAGGAAGTTCTTCCTAATGTTTAGCCAAAAACTCTTCTGATTTAATTTCAACCTTTTGGGGCAACAGAAAACAACTCTGTACCATCCTCTATATGACAGTCCTTTAAGTACTTGAAGATGGTTATCATATCACCTCTCAGTCGTCTCCTCTCCAGGCTAAACATACCCAGCTCCTTCAACCTTTCCTCATAGGACTTGGTCTCCAGACCCCTCACCATCTTTGTTGCCCTCCTCTGGACACGTTCCAGCTTGTCTATATCCTTCTTAAATTGTGGTGCCCAAAACTGAACACTGAACTCTAGGTAAGGTCTAACCAGAGCAGAGTAAAGTGATACCATCATTTCACATGATCTGGACAGTATACTTCTGTTGATACAGCCCAAAAATCACTTTGCCTTTTTAGCTACTGCATTACACTGCTAACACATGTTTAGTGTAGGGTCTACTAAGACCCCTAGATCCTTTTCACACATACTACTGCCAAGACAAGTCTTACCCATCCTATAATTATGCATTTGATTTTTCCTACCTAAATGCAGAACTTTACATTTATCCCTGCTGTAATTAATTTTATTTGTTTTAACCCAGTTTTTGTCATGACGGGGCTCGGGGGCCGGGTGCAGAGGGACAGTCTGGTGCCATAGTCAGAGAGAGTTCCAGAGATCAGCCAGAGGTATCAGTCAAGTCCAAGCAAACGAGTTTCAAAGCAGAGAGCAAGCTGTTGTCAGGTGTACTATTAGCCAGAGGTCGAAGCGGAGTCCAGAAGCCAAGCCGAGGTCAGGAGCCAGAAGAGCGTTCAGAGACGTGCCAAGGTCAGGAGCCAGAGAGTCATGACGAGACAAGGGAATGAGGATAGGTGCAAGCCGAGCGGTCTTTCAATGAGTTTGCCAGCACAGTTTGCTCACGGCTGGGGATGCTCTTAAATACCGTGCTGGCTTGTTAGCTAATTAACCGGTTGTTGCCAGGTTCCTGCTCCGGTTAATACTTGGGGCTCATTGATCATCGCCCCCATACACGTGCCTCCTTTCGCCGAGCCGCCAAGTCTCTGCACCTGCGGTCTCGCAAACAATCTGCACGTGGGGGCGAGTCGGGTGAGGAAACATCCGCCCCAGGTGCTTGCTGTCTCATAGCTAGAAGCTCATCCCTCCCAGCACTTAGATCGTCTGAGGACTCCGGCGCCTCGGAGGGACTTAAAGGTGCAGCGTCCCTGTTATCTGAGCTCCCTGGTGCCGGGTCAGGGGGTGTTTCTGAGCTCACGGCTGAGCTTTCAGGCGCCGGATCGGGGGCAGGCATGACAGTTTTCCAGTCTGTCAAGTTCTTCCTATATCCTGACTCTGTCTTCTACCATATTTGCTCCCCCTCCCAATTTAGTATCATCTGCAAATTTAATAAGCGTTCCCTCTATTCCTTCATCCAAATAATTTATAAAGATGTTGAACAAAACAGGCCCCAGGATAGACCTTTGAGGCACTCTACTTGTCACTCCTCTCCATGAGGATGAGGATTCATTCACAAGCACCTTTTGAGTGTGATCTGTCAACGAGTTACAAATCCACCTAACAGTCATAGGATCCAAACCGCATTTTACCAATTCGCCAACAGGAATATTATGTGGAACCTTATCAAAAGCCTTGCTAAAATCAAGATAAACTATGTCTACAGCATTCCCCTGATCCAGCAAGGTAGTAACTTTCTAAAAGAGAGAGAGAGAGAGAGAGATAAGGTTAGTCTGACATGACTTGTTCTTGAGAAACCCATGCTGGCTCTTAGTAATCATAGCCATCCTTTCTAAATGCTCAAGGACTGTCTGTTTGATGATTTGTTCTAAAACTTTTCCAAGTGTAGATGTCAAGCTGATGGGTCAGTAGTTACCTAGATCCTCCTTTTTCCCCTTCTTGAAGATGGGGACAACATTTGTCCACCTCCAGTCTTCTGGCACTTTACCTGTTCTCCAAGAATTCTCAAAAATAATGGACAGAGGCTCAGAAATTACATCCGTGAGTTCTTTTAGTACCCTTGGATGCAATTCATCTGGCCCTGAGGACTGAGTTTTCATTTAAAGCAGGGGTGGCCAAACTTGCTTAATGCAAGAGCCACATAGAATAAATGTCAGATGTTTGAGAGCCGCAAGACATAAACAAATATTACATACACATTTTTATTGAAAAATATGGAAATTTGCTTTTTATTAACATTAAGTGAGACTGCCAAAAATAAAAACAAAAGGAATAAACACATATTGATAATGATATTTATTTGTCGAATGATATTTATTTGTTTTCTAATTCTATTTATTTGTCTGAGAGAGAGAGAGAGAAAGAGAGAGAGAGGTGGAAAGAAAGCAGCTTTAAATGTGTTCTCCAAAATCCCACACACACCCATGCCAGCCAGCTTGGCTTGGAGAAGGGATTTAAAGAGACAAATGCCTTCTCCAAGCTGGCTGGTGGGGGAGAGGGGGTCTTGGAGAATGCATTTAAAGTTAAAGTTGCTTTCTTTCTCTGCTCCCCCTCACCTCAAGCCTACCCAGGGAAGGGAATAGTGGCTGGGGAAGGGAAGACTGATCAGGGAGGCATGCCTCCCCTTCGCTTTCCCAGCTGCCCTGCTGGGAGCCACACAATATGTGTGAAAGAGCTGCATGTGGCTCCTGAGCTGCCGTTCGGCCACCCCTGATTTAAAGAAACTAGGTGTATTACCCCTATGCCAGTCCTCGGCTGCAACTCCCTTCCCTCATAATGTGTTCTGTTCAGGGCTTTTTTCTGCGGGAATGTGCTGGAATGGTGTTCCAGAACCTCTTTGACAAAATTCTTTTTTTATATATAAGTATTTTATTGATTTTGCAATGCTACTGGATATGGGGTAAGGAGGCTAAGTCCCTATCTCTAAATTCCATGGGAAACGGGAAAGGAAAACTAATACAATTGACACTACTGGAATGGGGGGGTAAACTATAACCCTAACTCTAAAAAAACTAATGGTTAAAGGGAGGGACAGATTAACAGGTGACACGATCTGGTTACATAGTGATATAGCTTCATCACCTAAAAATACAGATCTGTCATTGCTTACACAAAGAATTAGCAAAAGATAGTAAGAAGTTGCATTAGCAATCTATTCTTCAAAAACTGCAACAATTATCTTAGTTTTGGAGTCTTTTCTTCTTGCGTTTCTTTTTTCCTCATGATTTGGGAGCAGCTGCACCTTTCTCTGATTCCGATGTATCTGAAGAACTATTAGGTTTGTAACTGTCACTTGATGAATCCTGTGAGTTGGATTCTTCTTCCTCTTCTTCTTCCTCCTCTTCTATTTTAGATTTCTTGTCTTTGTTGTGTTGCTTAGGATTGAAGTATTGGTCTACAAATTTTTTTGCCTTAGGAACAGTGTCAATGTTGAATTTTTTATCTTTAAATTTGAAACTCAGTCCTTCAGGGAACGACCATCTATAAGGAATTCCTTCCTTCTGAAGAGAGAGAGTAAGATCCCTGTAGAGTCTCCTCCGCTTTCTGATTTCAAAGGGGATATCCTTCAAGATTTTTATCTCCTCATTTTTGATTTTCAAGGTTTCCCCTGTGTAGATTTCAGCACCAGATCTCTGGTAGACTGTCTCGTGAATTTCAGATATATTTCTCCCGGGAGTTTAATTCTTTTTATAAAGTCTGGATAAGCCCAGTCCATCTCCTTCAATAAATCTTCCTGTTTAGAATCCATTATTGGAGCCAAAGTCTCTCCTAGGAGAGCCTTTAAACCTTCGTTCTTGTCTTCTGGGATCCCTTGGAAGCATAAAATGTACATGGATCTTTCCAGCTGGAGCTGTGTTAACTGAGTTTTATTGGAGGATCTCTCTTTCTCCGCTTCATCCGCTTTTTTATTAATACTCTCAGTCCATTTTTCCATCTTTTCTAACGTCTTTTCAGTCACTGAAATCCTCTTGTCTATTTGGGACATTTCCTTCTGCAAATTATCCATTTTAATGCTAAGATTAGTAATCTGTTCCATTAGAGGGCACAATGCGTTCGCCAGCAGTGTGGGCATATCTGCTGTTACTTCCTGGTTGTGGGAGGGAGTCGCTGGTTGGCTATTTCGGGTTGGGTTTTTTTTCTCCAGACCTGCCTTCCGCCCTCTCCCAGCCATAATATCAACAAGAAGTAAGTTTCCCAAAACAAAGTAAACATTGACTAAATTTTTTCCGCTTCACGTTATTATGTAGTTTTCAATTTTGCTGATATTCTGATGTGTTTAGCTTAATTCAGAAAGTTTTAAAGTCCCATTTTAAAACTGCCTTACTTTGAGTGGAAGGGGGGGATTCTTGGGTTTCCTCCCTCCCCCACCGCTTTACACTTAGCCGCTTCAAATTGCTTCCAAGGTTCTTGTAGACGCTTTCAATCACCTGAGATTTGCTTAGCTCATGCTTTGAAGCCTTGGAAGTCTTTTAGAAACATTTCAAAACTTTTGATCATGTCCGCTCATCCGGCAGTCATCTCTTGGCGCCATGTTGGCTCTGACTGGACCTTTTGGGGAAGAAGGTGAGCTTCAATTCCTTGGCCATCACCTTGGAAGAGGCTCTCGTTAGCTCCCCAGGCTGAGGATCTCCTACAGAGATCCTGGGAGGGTCCAAGATGAATTCCGACCCTTCCCGTCAGCTAAGTCTCGGCTCCCCCCCTCCAGAGCGAGATGGGGTGCAGCTGAGCAGTGAAACGCTTAAACCGGATATCAGTTGACAAAATTATTTTAAAAATGTTTAAAAGTTCATGAGTTTTCAGTATACAGATTGAACGCTTCATTTCCCTCTTGAGAGTTCCGGCACCTCTTCCCCCTGGAAAAAAAAAAAAAAGCCCTGGTTCTTTTTTGCCTTGCTGAGCACCATTTCCCTTGCAAGAGAAGACTGTCTTACTTGAGCATATCTAACAAGATCTGAACACCCCTTATAGATGCTTGTTATAGGTACAGGGAAACAAGGTTCCATAAACATATACAGCATGATCTACCATTTAGTTTCATTTTCCCCCCTCATGATAATGGAGTTGCTGTTTTTCCGGTGGGCAGTGACTCTTGAACAAATGCACCCCATCAAGCTCTGATGGGTGCGATTTGGATCGAGGTGGCAGGGAGGGGGTTCAGCTGGCTCCACCCCCCCCCAAAGCTCTTGGAGGGAGCTTCTAGCCTGGAGTGCTGAAGGAGCCACTCCCAAAGTCCCGGCTTGGGGAAGTGAGCTCTCTTTTGCTCCGCAAGGTCCCGCTGCAACTAGGTCAGCAATGGTGACCAGAGACGTTACTGGACCAGAGTGTACAAGGACTTAATAAAAGGATTCTCTGTACATGGTGATTCAGCAACTCAGCGATTAAAGAAAAAGTGAGTTAAGTTTAAAAAAGAAACATGAATGTAAAGAGGGTGAAGGAGTAAATAGTACAGCAAAGCGGCATAGCTCCATAGAGAAAGGGGAGGGGGAACCCTCAGAGGAAGAACCCTACCCAGCAGCAAAAGAGCAGTGTAAATGAGAAGCATGCTGAGAATAAGCTGTTAAACCTCACCTTACTCAAGCGGAACGCATCGGGTCCAAATATCATAGAAAAATCTTTGAACTTCTTGTGAACTCTTATCTAAGTATAAACAATGTCCCAGTGTGGTGGAAAAATGGCGTCCAGAGGCAGAGGCACCACAGGAAATGCCAGCACAGCATCACTGGTCACAAGACAGGAAAATACCAGCAATATTGCCTCTACAAATTCTGAAACCCTGCGCTTCCTGCTGGACCAGATGATGACTCTCAACCAGAAATTTGACAAGTTGCAGAAAGAGCTTAAAGAGACGACAGCTAAGTCAGAGAAGGTGGAGAAAGATAAAGTTGAAGCCACGACCAAAGATATAGATCAAAGAATGGACACTGCTGATAAAGAAAGAGTGTCTGGAAACCAACAGTTATTACAACTTCAAGTGGAAAGATCTTTGTATGTCCTAAGATTTCAAGGGGTCCCAGAGAAACAGGATGAGAATCTAAGAGAAATTTTAAGTGAAGCATTGACCCCCTTAATCAATAGCAAATATGAAGTAATACAAGCAGATATTGACATGATTTACAGAACTTACTCGGAGTTTGTAAAAGAAAAAAAATCTCTCAGGGAAAATTTTTGTAAAATTTGCAAAAAGATCAACAAGAGATTTAATACTTAAAGCGTCTACTGCGACAACAGTTAAAATCCATGAGGAGGAGATTAAAATTTTAAAAGATGTTCCATATGAAATACATAAAAAAGACAATACAGAAATAATACAGCTTTTCTTCAATAGAAAAATGTCCTATACAGATGGACTCTACCAGAAGGACTCATTTTTAATTTCCAAGAGAAGAAGGAAAAGATTGACTCTATATTAAAAGTAGAATTATTCCTGAAGCAACATCAAACTTCGACTAAGCAAGAGAATGAAGCAGAGGATGAAAAGGCAACAGAAAAAAACAGCGAACAATGGAAGACTGAAACAGATAGCTCATCTTCTACTGATACTTCAGTATCCCTAGGTGAAATATTTGACTAACGCTGAGTCTGATTTGGGTGCAGCTGTGCCCAAACCCATGAAGGTTAAACTTCCCTGGCAAAAGAAGAAGAAACGTAAAGATAAGAAGGCATCCAAATGAAGACCTGAGATCTTCTATGCTCAAACCTATTACTGTCCAGATGTGATATAATATCTAACAATTTCTTTTTGTTTTTTATATTTGAAAATACTAATAATAGAATGTGAATCATGTAGAGAAAGATCTAAAGCATATTGATAGATCATCATGCTACCTTGTTACTCTCTTTGTAGTTTATAGTGGAAAATAATAAAAAAATTATAAAAAAGATAATGGAGTTGCTTCCTGGGTCGGCCAGGCCCTAGGGTTGCCAACCTCCAGGTGGTGGCTGGAAATCTTCCACTATTACAACTTATCTCCAGGCAAAGGAGTTAAGAACCTGAAAGGTTGAATGGATACAAATTAGGGGGCCCAATGTTAAAATCAATAAATATAAAACATAAACATTATAAGTTATCAAAAATATATGTATACAAATTAGATTAAAAACTATTATAAGTCCAAACATAGCCCCAATAAAAAGTACAAATCATACAATATGCACAATTGGGACCTTATGTGACCCTCAAACAGATGCGTTTTGGCCTACCAGCCTTCCTCAGTGGTCAAGCATAAATGTTGACATAGGCTCAATTACTGCAATACTAATATTAATCAATGTACGACCACGTGAAACTTATGTTCTGATGAATATCAGTGACACAAGGAAAGGCTGTACTATATAAGCCTCATGTGGCATCACCTTGTGCCCAAATCAGGTACATATAACTAAAATGGTATTTCAATTGTGTACCCTTCTATTTTGGGCTAGGAGATTCAATTCCAGAAGCAAATATGGAGCCAGTGTAACAATTAGAGATCAGTTCACCTGGATAAAATGGCTGCTTTGGAAGGTGACCTCTATGGCATTATACCTCATTGAAGTCCCTGTCCTCCCCAAACCGTGCCCTCCTCAGGCTGCACTGCCAAAATCTTCAGGTATTTCCCAACCCAGTGCTGGCAACCCTACTGGGCCTCCTGAATCTCTGAGCTCTGGTAATATGTACCCTCACCATCTCACCAGCTTGAGCCATTTCCTTGTAGAAAGGACGCTTTAAACAGAATGAAGCTTGACTCCTTTGTGTTCCTTTTGAGTGCTGCCATCACTGGTGCTAAAAAAAATGAGGCTGTCATGATTCCCCCACCATTGCTGTTTAACATCTACATGAAACAACAAGGAGAAGTCCCCTGGGGATTTGAAGCATGGTGTTCTTTTTCTCCTTGAAGATTTGGAGTGCACTTTTGTTTCTTATTTTTAGATAAGTTAAATGAGATGTAATGTTCTGAACCACTGTTTGGAGACAGTAATGGGCTCACTGAGGGACAGTGAATGGATGCTCAGTCCAGACAAAAATGAAGTATTGCTGGTGTATAATATTGCTATTCAAGAGTATGGAGTCAGTCGGTTTTAGGTAAGAGCATCACAATTCCCCTAAAAGAGCAAGTTTGCTAATTATATCATTTGTCTAGAGATGGAGGTACAAGTGACTTTGCCCAAAGGGACCAAGATACATAAAAGCTTCCTTGCTTTCATCAAAATCTAAAAGATTTTTTACAAATATTCTGCTTGGTGTGCCCCTGTCTTCAGAGGTAAGGGAGAGGGCCTTTTCTGTGGTGGCACCTCATCTTAGTGGTGCCTGACATCTACCCGTGCCACTTTTAGGCAGTGGATGAGATTGGTTTTCCTTACCTTTTCCCTACCATGCAGTAAATTTACACCTGAAAGACCCTCTGCCTTAACTTCTCCCCCACCCCACTAGCATGTCTCGTAAGAAGGATTCTCAATTTGATTTCCGTACATATCTGAAGAAGTGAGGGTGAGTTATGAAAGCTCATGTTGAAATAAATACTGGTCTTTAAGGTACCACTAGACTTTTGTTTGTTTTTGTTCACTCAAGAAGGTGGTTCATTTTGGTTGAGGGATTTTTATTTCTGATTAGCCCAGTGCTACTCACTCCATGGCTTGTGGAGGGCCACAAGCAGTTAACTTTAATTAGAAGAGCCACATGACTACAGTGTGCTTTGTGCATCATCCCACCAAATAGAAATATAATAGTACTAGGAATAAGATCCATTGTGGAAATAAATATGAGCTCTAGAAAGAGGCTCTGAGAGAGTGCCAAGGCCTTGGGCACTCAGCGTCAATGTGCTGTGGTGACCTCAGCAGGGTATAATGTCACAGAGTCCACCATTTTCTCCAGAGGAACTCAGCTCTGCTACCTGAAGAGCAGTTGTAATTTTGAGTAATCTCCAGCCCTCACCTGGAGATCAGCAACAATTGTTAACCAGGAGGAAATGGCTGGTTTGGAGGGTAGAGTCTATGGCATTATTCCTGTCTGTGGCCCCACCCCTCCTCAAACCTCACCCTCTCCAGGCTCCACCCCTCAAATCTCCATGAATTTCCCAACCTGGAGTTGGCAAACCTATCTCCTTCCCAGCCAAGCATCAACCTGCCATTATCTGCCCCTCACACTTCAGCTTTCCATTTCCCACACACACACACCTGCAGCCTCTTCCGTGCTCTGAAGCTCTTATCTGCCCCTTCAGCTTTCCATCTCCTCCTGCCTCCCTCCTGGAGATCATTCCATTTCCACTCCTCTCTTGAGACTAGCAACAGTGGTTCCCCAGGAGGGAATGGCTTTTTGAGAGTGTGGAGTCTGTGGCATTGTACCTGTCTGAGGTCCCACCCCTCCTCAAACCTCACCCTCTCCAGGTTCCATCCCTCAAATGTCCAGGAATTTCCCACCTGGAGTTGGCAACCCTATCTCCTTCTGAGCCAAGCATCAACCTTCCTTTATTTCCCCCTCACACTTCAGCTTTCCATTTCCCACACACACACACCTGCAGCCTCTTCTGTGCTCTGAAGCCCTGACTGCCACAGAGTGCATCATTTTCTCCAGGGGAACTGATCCCTGCCATCTGGAGAGCAGTTGTAATTCCAGCCGTCTCCTGGAGATTGGCAACAGTGGTTTCCCAGGAGGAAAAGTAGTCTTTCTCTGCAATGGGGACCAAAGCAGCTGACATCATTCTCTCCCCTTTTGACTTGCACAACAACCCTTTGAGCAATGTTCCCTCTAAGCTGTGGAGCTTTGTGAGCAAAAATTCTACCTTGTGAGCTCCTGGCATTAAAGTTGTGAGTGAGTGATTTGGCTACTGCATAACTTAGTTTGCTCTGGAGCCATCCTTCCTGAGCTAAGCCGAAAATGTGTGAGCCGATGGCTAAAAAACTGAGCTAGCTCACACTAACTCAGCTTAGAGGGAACACTGCCTGTGAGGTAGGTTAGGCTGAAAGTCTGTGACTGTTCCAAAATCACCCACTCAGCTTCTACAGCAAGAACCTGGATCTAGCAGACTTTGCTCTGAAGCACTGACTGCTATGCTTAGGGTAGCCAACCTCCAAGTGGAGCCTGAAGATCACGAGGTATCACAACTGAACTCCAGACAACACATCTCTCCCCCCTGGAGAAAATAACTGCTTTGGAAGGTAGGCTGTATGGCATTCTGTTCAGCTGAGGCCGCTCCCCTCCCCAAACCCTGGCTTCCATAGACTCTACCAGAAAATCTCCAGGAATGTCCCTACCTGGAGCTGGCAACCCTAGTTAGGACTGGCCCCAAAGAGTTCCTCACAAAGGTCTGCAAAGGGTTTCCTTCCTTTGTCTGAACCAAGCTTGGTTGCCTACCATGGCAAAATGGGCTCAGCTGTTTGCTTCCCACCCTTGTTCCATGGGCGTATCTCACCCTTTAAGTTTGCTGCCACCAATGATTCCCATCACTGCCTTTTTTGGAGGGCTGGGGGCCCCCCGGCCGAATCTCCGTGTTTGGAGATGGAATCCCAGTCTTTGGGGGATCCCTGGAAAGTTGGCAACCCAAGGGTCTGGACTTTCCTTACTTCCCTGGGCTACCCCCTCCCTTTGGTACTGTGCAGAGTGGGGAAGACTATGTGGTCAGAGTACAACACAGATTATTAGCCTAAATAAAAGAATTTATTTAACTATTTACACAGTTATGGAGCACACACACACTGTAGGAGTAAGCACACACTATGAACCAACAGGGCATAAATCAACAGGGGTAAAACGCAGTCCTCTTTCCCTACACACAATACTCTCTACCTCTGGAGGTTGTGTGCTCAGGATAGGATCCGGCTAGGCAGGATACAAATCTAAAGTAATAAATATAAATAATCTCTCCTTGGACTGGCCTCTGGCTGTACTTCAGCCTCTCTTTCTTGCCCAAGAGAGCAGGGGAACTTCCCTTCATTCCCCAGTCCAGCCAACTGTGGAGTGGCTGAATTTCTGCTGCCTCCCAGGGATGAAGACTGCCTCCTCCCTGGATGGGCTGCAGTCTATATTGATGCCACCCCACCCATTGGGATAGTCCCTGTTTTCCCACACTTTTTCGCCTTGTGGCAGCTGGGAACTGTAGGCCAGCAGATGAGGAAGCCCCATTCAACCCAGTGAGTGATACCCCTGCAGGCCCCTCTCTGGAACTACAGCTCAATTAAACCTTATGGGGGAACATTTTAAACAAAGAAACATAGCCATCTTACAAACACAGGTAACTGCCATTTCATGACACCTACCAACAGCCACTGAGGGGAAAGTTAGTCCCACACAGGAGGCAAGCAGGAAAAGCATCTTTGTCAAGAGAGAAAGCCGTTTGTCAGTCATTCTGACAGGGCACAATGGCTGAAGGGGGAGTGGGCGGGGAAGAGGCCAATGGCACACTAGTACTCTTGAGTTGCGGCTGATGGGCCAGTGGTTGAGGGAGTGCATGGAATGTTGCCACTCAAACAGAATTATATATAAGGAGAGAAGATAAGAAATAGCTATGAATATTCCTGTGTGTCCCCCTCGCAAGAAAGATCTGCTACAACAGGAAAAAGGGTGCCTGGTAGGATACTCACCTCCCCTACACATATGTGGCCCTAGGTTAGGAATGTTTAAATTGAGTATATATGTAAGCCGCTCAGAGCCCTTAGGGGGTGAGCGGGATAGAAGCTTAAATAAATAAATAAATAAATAAATAATAAATATAACCTTTTAAATCACTGGAGTACTGAGCATGTAGGTTTCTCTCACTACTACTATTGAACCTCAAGTCAGCCCTTGTGTATATCTGGAGTAAAGAAGAGTTTATAAGTTAGACTTGTGACACAAATCAGTGCCCAAGTTCTCCAGAACTCTATTGGGAGGGATATTAGAAAAATAAATATACCCCTGTGTTAAAAACTACCCGGGTACTATGGTATGTGCCACAGAGAAGGGGTATGTGTCAGAGAAAACAGAACCTTTACTTCCATCTGAGCACAAGGCCTGCAGCTTAGGAAGGCTCACAATGTACTTGTCCTCCATTGGTTGCTGTTTCGAGGAGGGAACTACCCGACAACATCATGCCTCACCAAGTAATGGCCTTCTCTGCTTTTCTGAAGAATATGGTTGGTGCCACATCAGGGAATGGTGCTCAGATGAGTCACAGGTGGTTCCTGTGTATCACATGATTATTCTGTAGTGATTGGAGTCTCATGGTGCCTTAAAGACTAGCAGTTTGATGTCTACAAAAGTTTATATTGCTAACAGCCCTTAATTAGGTAAATTAAGTATGAGTTCAGTTAGTAGATACGTATTAGCATATTTACTGACTGATGCCATTGATCCTTTTTTTTTGCTGCTTGTTATTTTTATAGCTGTTTTAATAATAATTTCTTTATTACTATGTTTTCTGAGAAGCTTTTGGGCTGAGAGTTTATACGGACATTGGTTTTCTTCCACTAAATAAACAACACTTTATGATACTGGAACCTTAAACAGAAATTGACAATCATGCTTGATTTTGTTGCTCAGTCAATTAGTTGTGGACATAGGGTTGCCAGGTCTGGGTTGGAAAATACCTGGAGACTTTGGGGGTAGATCCAGGAGATGGTGGGGTTTGGGGAGGGGAGGGGCCTCAGCATGGTACAGTGCCATAGAGTCTACCCTTCAAAACAGCCATTTTTTCCAAGGGCGCTGAACTCTGTCAGCTGGAGAAGAGTTGTAAAAGTGGAAGCTCTCCAGGTACCACCTGGGGGCTGGCAACCCTATGTGGACACAACCAGTTACTAGTCAAACTCCCCATCAGGGTTCTTATAGGATGGGTTGCCTTAATCAGCCAGATATAGTTAAAAAGCCCCCCAGCTGTTAATACTCCTGACAGCTAGACAGTCTTTCAGTTCTATTTGCCTTTCCTTTCTGGTTTAGCAGTGGACCACAGAATGTTTTGAGGATTCTTTTCAGCCACCCAGTAATATCTTCCTTCACTGTGCTTTCTGATGGTTACAGTTCAAGGCTCCTTTCATAGAAGCAACAGTTAAAAATCTTTAAACGGTTTATGATAAGCAACTTCCACTGGTGCCCAGCTGCGTGGTTTGATGGAGTGGATCTCATCTGTTTTGGTATGGCAGTTGGACTACTGGAGGGGGGCATATGCTTAAATGTTTTGTTAACCAAACACATGGATATTTTGCATTTTGTGAAGATTTTTTTATGTGGTGTCCATTGCTCATTTGAGTAATTATATGTGGAAGGTTACAGATCCCCACAGTGGGGAGGATATGGACCAGATTTTTTTAGTGGCCCTTTTCCAGGTATGTTCAAATGTAAGTTTTTGAGCAGATTCCCCCCTCCCCCAAGTATATGTTCACTTTTCTCCTTTCCTGCTTGCTTGAATCCAGCACAGTTAACTTGCCTTTGGATGTTTCAGCAGTCAAGGCTTAGACCTAATACACACATGCAACTCAAAGTGCTTCCTGTCTCCTGCTGCTGTTGTACATGTGTGAAAAGCAAGCAATTTTAGATATGCTTGTTTCCAGTTTTTAAACTGATGGCAATGCACAAAGGCTGATTTATAATTGCATTTCCCTCTAAGCTGTGGAGTCTTGTGAGCCAAAATTCTACTTTGTGAGCCAAAAGGCCTACTTGGATTAAAGTTGTATGCAAGCCTACATTAAAAAAAAATCAGTTTACAAACATACAAACATAAAATATAAACTACTATCATCACCTCTAGTCAAAAGGAAGCAGCAGTAGGTGATGTGAACAACCTCTGCCTGAGACCCTGGAGAGCCACTGCCCATCAGAGTACACAACACTAATCTTGTTATACCAGCGAGTCAGCTCAATATAATGCAGCTTCATGTGTTCATTATCAAGGGGAAGCATTGTGTCTCAGCAGTACAGCACCTGCCTTACATGCAGAATGTACCAGGTTCAGTCCCTAAAATCTTGAAATGAAACAATCAGATAGCATGTGATGTGAAGGAACTCATCCTGAGCTGCTGCCATTCAAAGTAGACAATACTGACCTTGGTAGGCAGGGCCGGCTCCAGGTGTCTGGGCGCCCTAGGCAGGACAGCCTGGGGCGCCCCCACTGGGGATGCCAACCTCCCAGTGGGACCTGGAGACCGGGGCGTCGGCGGGGCGCTGGCTTTCCTGGAGGCTCCGCAGTTGCGGGACCCCCAGGAAAGCCGGGAAGGGGGCGCGGGGGGTCCAGCCTCCGCCCCCTCCCTCCCGGCGCCGGCTTTCTGCGGGCCCCGCGGCTGCGGGACCCCCAGAAAAGCCGGGAAGGGGGCGCGGGGGGGTCTAGCCTCCGCCCCCTTCCTCCCGGCGCCGGCTTTTCTGCGGGCCCCGCGGCTGCGAGACCCCTAGAAAAACCGGGAAGGGGGCACGGGGGGTCCAGCCTCCGCCCCCTCCCTCCCGGCGCCGGCTTTTCTTTTCTCTCAACATCAACTGGCTCTCTACACAATATATATGTCTGTCAGCTAATAACAGAAGGGTTCCTTATGTTCCTTTTGTTCCCCAATAAAAGAACCTTCTTTTTAACTAATCAGTTGAGCAAGGGTGCAGTACTATGAAGTTATGAGCACTTTCTTGAGTAGTTCACTCCTATTGAAGTCAACAGGATTTAAGTTCTGAGTGAATGTAAACAGGATCAGGCTGCATATTTAAATAAAATCACATGTTGCCAAACCCTCAGTATATGTGCTTTTCTGAGATACTGAAGGAAGTATAAAATAAAGGCTAAATTAATAAACAGGGTCTACTACTCAGCATCACAAGGAAAAAAGTATCGTTAATATCTTTATTTCTTCCAATAGTAATACATCAGAACCCAAACAGCCTCCAGAATCCCCCTCTGTGTTTGGAATCCATAGACTCAGTGCCTCAGAGTTCCTTTAAAAAAAAAAGAACACAGCCCTTATTGATAGACCAACAAAATTTGTAGCTGCTTAAAACAGTGAAAGCTTGCAGCTCTAAGAATAGAATAAGAGTAGAATAGAACAACCCATAATGTTCATTTACCAGCTTTTGCTTACAGAAACTATTCAAATATAACCTCCCTTCCCTTAATTACAAGAAAGAAAGAGAGAGAGAGAAGGAGAAAGAGAGAGAGAGAGAAAGCTGGCAGCGAGAGGCCCATGGAGGACCCCAGTCACGTTCACTGCCAGAAAGGGGCCCTCTGAAGCCCCCCCGGCATACTTTTTAATGTATGCTGTTAGTTACCTCCAGGGGTCTTTTCGTAGAAAAAGAGCTACAGGAGCTCATTAGCCATTAGCGCGGGCTGCTGGAGCAGTGCTCCGGTGTGCTTCGGACCCAAAAGGCCCCTGGTTACCTCCATGCTTGAGTAGTGGTGACTGGAATGTAACAGGATCTCAGTTATTTACTCTTAGCATTCCACAATTAAGAATGATACATTTACACATTAGTCTCCTATTTATTTGCTCCACTGTATTTTTCCCTGTAATTAAATCTAAAGAAATGGTGACCATATAAACTTAGCTTATTATTCCTGTTCGGTATTTGCATATGTTAAGACATCTTCATTATGTTATATGCTAATTTGCTGTTCACAGTCTGCCTATATGTATGGACTATTAACTTCCATTTCAGTGTATCTAAGGATGTGTGCATGCACATGACAGTTCATAACTTGAATACATTTTTGTTGGTCTTAAAGGTGCAACTGGACTCAAATTTTGTTTTACTACTTTAGACCAACATGGCTGCCCACCTGAATAGAAGGCAGAGAGAGAAAAGGGTTCAGCAGTGCTTTTTTGGGGGTGGGGGAGATTATCAGATAACAGTCCTTGGTGCCAGAATAGAGATGTAGCAAGCATGCAAGAATGTCCCTGTTTTCACCTGCAAAATGTTAGAAGTATGTGCTTTGGGAATGAGGCACCTGGATTCTGATTCTAAAAACATTAATTTCCAGAGGTTACATGTGTTTACTTCTGCTAGCCTTTAACATATCAGTTTGCTTGTCGGCTTAGGCCAGGGGCCTTTTACCCTAGCTGGTTTTCATGGAACACATCTCCGGCAGGTGCTTTAAATGACCGAGCTGGTTTCATGGGATTCTAGTTGCAAGGTTGGCATGCCCACTGGAGATCCAAAACGGCTAGGGAAGTACTTAAAGCACCCCTGACTACCCTACTCTGAGGCTACCCTTCATTCCTCAGGGATGATCTCACTTCCACAGGCTTTGAAATATGATCTGTTTGCTTTGCTTTTGTTCTGCGCAGTTGAACCAAATATGCTACTAAACATTTGTGTCTTTATTAATGTTTCTTAAACAATGGTGCTGGCAGTGAAGTTCAGCTTTATATCTAGCAAGCACAGTTTGTGCATGTCGCACTGCAAGACCTTGGCCCCTTCTCAGGTTGCTTAAGCAAACCTGAACTGGTAGACCAAATCAGAACTCTCTGCACCTTTGCCAGTAAGAAATGTGTAGAATGGAATCTACACACTAAGCAGAATAACAAAGCAGAATAAATGGACTCAAGCCTTACTGCAGGACATTTGGGAAATATGATCTTCAAGAATGCAAATAAAAGCATACCTAGTCTGGTTTTCTTGGCCTTACTTTCATCACCACCATGATGTGTCAAGTAGAGGGGCTTCACAGGGATGAGCTTCATTCTTTCAAGTTCTCAGAAATCGGCAGATTGGGGAAAGCAGCTGTATATAGAACAATAGTGGTCCATAGAATTGTCTAACCAGATGGAAGTGTAGCACTGTTTTATAAAATCTAGCACTCTTGCTTGCTGCCCCATTTGATCCGTATAATCAGCATGATGGCCCTCTTTACAGAAGCACAAACAGAGAACGGCATAGTACAGTAGAAGGAAATAGGCAGAGAATACCTGAAGCTACTGGTTCAAATCCCAGGTGGCAATCCCAGGCAGTCCAGACAGAGTCCCAAACACAGCTGAAATTTGGAGCACAGTGGTATGACTGGGAAGAGCCCTGGAATGAAGATGCTGTGGGAAGCTGTGCAAAGGTGGGTTCAAGTCCCCTCCTGCTGCCAAGTGCCTTGAGGGAAGGGCAATGGCTCAGTGATAGAACATCTGGTTTGTATGGTATAACATCTGGTATTATACTGGTCTGAAGTTCTTCTCCTCCTCAAATCCCACCCCTCAAATGTCCACAAATTTCCCAACCTGGAGTTGGCAACTCTATTTCCTTCTCACCCAACAGCCAACCTATCTTTAACTGCCTCTCTGTCTTCAGCTTTTCGTCTCCACCCCCCTCCCCCATAGCCTCTTTCTCCACAGTGGGGACCAAAGCAGCTTACATTATTCTCTCCTTTTTATCTGCACAACAACTAGGGTTGCCAGGTCCCTGAATTGATCCAGTGTGGGGATTTGGGGGGCATTCCGGGGATGGGCAGGGATGCCCCAAGCCCCGCCCCCAAGCATGACCACCTGCCCAGCAATCCCTGTCCCTCCCCTCCTGCCCAATTTAAAGGGCTTCAGCTGACCGGCAGGGCTGCATGCAGGAGGGAGAGGGGTGGTTGTGGGCCACATGCTTGGCTTGCAAAAAGACCTTTTAATGGTTTTTTGCGAGCAGGTTTGGGGCCTGGCACATGGGGCTGTTTCCCCCAGCCCCGTGTGCTGGGCTCCCACCCTGCTTGTAAAAGGACCCTGCTAGATTTAAAGGGCCCTCCAGCTGGTTGGTGGGCCATGTGGTCCCTGATGATCAGCTGAAGCCCTTTAAATCAGGCAGGAGGAGAGGGAAAGGGGTGGCCAGGTGGGTGGTCTCACTTGGGGGTGGGTGGGGCTTTCCCTGCTGGCCAGCTGGGGAGCCCCGAAAAGCAGGTGAGTTCCTGCCTGGACCCAGAGGGTCTGCCAGGCTTAGGGTTGCTGATCTCTAGAAGGAACCTGGAGACCCCCCAGAATTACAATTGAACTCTAGACAACAGAGATCTGTCTCCCTGGAGAAAATGGCTGCTTTGGAGGCTGAACTCTGTGGCATTATTTCCAGCTGAGGCCTCTCCCTTCCCCAAACCTAGCCCTCCTTAGAATTTCCCAGCCTGGCACTGGCAACCCTTCTCAGGCATGGCCCTAAGGATCTCTTCCTGAAAGGCCAAAATAGGCCTGGAAAGGGCCCTGCCCCTTTCCCCTGCCTTTTACTGACAGAACCCCCCCCCCCCGAGAAAGTTTTAAGAGGACAGTGGAGCCTGCCGCAAAAGAGGTAGGGGTGAGAAGCTCAGATTATTTAGCTATTCATATGCAGGAGGAATCCTCCCCAGTCTCAGCTCCAATTCTGTTTTTGCTTCCTCCCTCTTCTCTCTCTGGCTATCAGCCAGTCTATCTCTCACTGTCAATACAGCAGGGCCTGGAGAAGATTCTTACAGTGGTCATTTCAAAAGGTATTGGAGGGATTCAACCCTCCCTGAGGGTTTTTTAAAAAACTTTTTGGATTTTTCTGCAGACTCACAGAATCCCATGAGTCTGTAGAAAAACCTATTGGGGGAGAGTATGACCTCTGTTTATGGAAATAAGTGTCTGCATGCAGAGGGGACTGTTAAGAATTAGATATATAGATAGACTAGTGAGCAAAGCCCTTTGTGGCAGTAGACAATGGACCCTAGATAGGAAGGAAGGATTGGTGGAAGGAAGGGGAGAGAGAGAGAGAGTGGGGGGGAGGAAAAGGGAGGGCGAGAGAGGGAAAGGGGGAGTCAGAGACAGAGTGGGGAGGTTATGACAGTAAGTTTGAAAGAAAGGAAGGGAGGCAGGAAGGAAGGGGGAAAGAATGGAAGCCAGGAAGGGAGAAGAAGGGTAGAAAGAGAAAGATTGAGAGAGAGAGAGCAGAAGGAAGGGAAGAAGGGAAGGAAGAACAGGAGAAAAGAAAGAGGGGGGGAAACAGAGTGAGAGAGAGAGATAAAGGGAGGGAAGAGAGAAAGGAAGAAAGAAGGGGGAGGGGGAGGCACGGGGTGGGAGAAGGGGCAGGGGGCCTGCGGCAGCTTCTCCCATGTGCCTGGATTGGTGGGGAGGGGGAGAAGCGAAGGTGGGGGCCAGGTGCGCGGCGGCTCCCTCGCTGCCACTGCCGGCTGTCTCCTGGGCGGGTGGGGGTGGAGGGACGGAGGCTGGCGCGTGGCGGCTCCCTGTCCACCGCAGCCAGCTTTCTCCTGGGTGGGTGGTGAGGGTGGGACCGAGGCCAGCACGTGCTGGCTCCCTGGCCGCCGCGGCCGGCTTTCTCCTGGGTGGGTGGTGAGGGTGGGACTGAGGCCAGCGCGTGCTGGCTCCCTGGCCGCCATGGCCGGCTTTCTCCTGGGCGGGTGAGGGTGGAGGGATGGAGGCTGGTGCATGGCAGCTCCCTGGCCACCGTGGGCGGCTTTCTCCTGGGCGGGGGGGGGCGGGACTGAGGCCCGCCTGAGTGACAATTTGTGCGGCCAAACACTGTTGGTGCGCATCGAACATTACGGAGCCAAAAGACAATTATTATAAGGAGAGATGATCCTGGTAGACTAATGGCCCGACGCAGTTTTAAAGTAGTTTCATGAAATCAGATGATTGCTATGGGGGAGACAAGTTGTCATTTGACCTCTTGGTCAGTTAATTGACCATGATTCTACATAGACTATGTATATTTTTTCCCTTTCCTCTCAATAGGATATGTACCAGTGGGAGTGAAATAATTCACCAGAATGATTGTTTTTGTAAATTTCTTCCCTTTTGGACCTTAAAATATATTGTATGCACATTGCTGTGTTTCTCTGTGCTCTCCTACTTTTCCTGCAAGTATATTAGCAATTGCATTAATTCAGGTAACTCCTAAATGTATAAATCAAAATTGCTAAGATACTGTAAAAGCAAGCAGTATGTTAAATTTGACAAAAGACAGTTGTTGCTGTATTGGTCATGCAGAAAGCAGCCAAGTTAAAACAAAATAATGAATCCATTCAAGTTACTAGTTCTCAGGGCAGTTGGTACAAATAATGCTTTGCCATTCCTAAGGGATTCTATGTGCTTATTTGAAATCTCTTTTTTCCCCCATTGTAATTTTTTTGAGGAAACTCCCAAGAAGTGTAATCTTCATTGTATACTTGATGGAATGTCCACTCAGAAACTTAATGAACAGTGATGGTAAATGCTAGCTTCATCCTTCCTTTTGGGTTTTTTAAAAAATAACCTGTTATTGTGTCCACAAAATAAACAACCCCATGTGCAGAATCTGCAACTGCAAATTAGGCACATCTGCAAAGCGGCCAGAGGGCATACAAACAAAGTTAGAAATAGCAACATCCGTGAAAACATGCTGTCTCTGCTCAGACTTGGACCAACAGTGTCATTGTATCTCAAGGAGATACTTATGGAGCAACTGGTCCTTGCTTTATGGGAAAATTATGAAATATCCTGTAGGAATCCCCCCCAATCATTTTCATATTCACAAATTGACAGCATTCCCCATATCCAACCTCCAGCATGTTCTAGGCAGGTTGGTTTTATGCTTTATAATAAACTGGACTGTATTGAATGAATGCCCTTTGCGTTCTCTGTATCAGGGGTGCTGGAGTCCTATGGGGCCAAACTCCCTGTCCATCTGACGTTTAGGATCCAGCTACCAGTTCTGATGGGGAAGAGGGCTTATTGGTAACCAGTATGTTGCATAGAGATTAAAGTTTTGGGATTAGGAGCTTGGATAAGAGCCCTGGACAGGACAGTTCTGGACCGCAGGCCATAAATTTCTAACAGCTGGGTTAGATTGTCAAACCAGGACTGGAGAGATCAAGGTTCAATCCCTGCTCACCATGAAACTCACTGGGTGATCTTGGGTCAGTCATTCTCTCAGCCTAAATTCACAGTGTTCTTGCGAGGATAAAATGGGAGGTGGGAGAGTTATGTATACCACCCTGTGCTTCCTGGAGAAAGGACAGGATAGAAATGTTACAAATAAATAGAGCTATCAGAGGTGTGGGGGGGTTATGTGTACCCACTAAAGGGATATCCAGATGGAAAGACAAAACAGATAACCTAGACATAATGATGGAAACCTGAGAGCAGCTTTTCTCCATTTTTAATCTCCCCTTTAAAATGCTTTGGTTTTATGCTCATCTTTGAAGGTTGATTTTTCAAGGTTATGAAATAATAACATTAATCACCCCAATTTTACACTGATTAAAGTCTCATGAGGCATAGAACTTCTCTTGTTTTACAGTGCATTCATCATGATGGGATTTTTTTTCTTTTAATTGGAACTGAGGCATGCTGGTCTTTGATCTCCAAAGACTGACACATGTATGAAGAGCAGGTTCATACTTCCTTATGGTAATACTGTGGGTCAGCAGGTCCAGTTAATTTGTTAGGAACCCTTATTGTAAGCTGCTGACTTTTTTGTTGTTCAAAAAGCAGGAATATAGCTGGGTTCTGTAGTGAAATTGCCTGCCTTCCAGAATAAAGAGCATCTACGCCTAACACAGACTAACCCCAGGGCACTTGACTCTTGTATCTCTATCTGACAAGGCTGTTGCTGGATATAGGTCAACTGAATCATTGTGGGGGAACCAGCACGTAGAGCATGTTCATGGATGGAAGGATTTCTATCCAGATTATTACTTTCTTACCCCTCCTTGCATGGCACCCCGAATCATCTGCATTTAACAGACTATTTTGTTTAATGTAATGAAGTGTTCTTATGAGGATAAAACTGAGTAGGGGAGAACTATGTACAATGTACACTTCTCTGAGATCTTTACAGGAAGGGTATGGTAAAAATATACTAGATGGATATTATATATATTAATAGAACTTCTGTACTGGTGAGCTTTTTTTTGAGAAATCAACATTTTTTAAAAAAGATATAATAGTTAAAGATGCTATTTCTAATTCTTTTTTAAATATCCTGTTACAGTAAGACACCAGAACAAAATGCTCTTTAAAAATGTGTGCCCTGCCTTACTAATTATGGTTGTCATCACCAATTAAATTGGCCTGTGCTATTTTAATCACTGACTTTTAGTTGATTGATATACGGTTTTTAGAGCCTGCAGCTCTAGTCCGCGTATTGTCTTCAGATGCATATTTCTCATTCATATGCTATGTGTATTTATCAGGAGAAAGACAGTGGACAAATGGCAGAGGGATAGTCGTCCTGAAAGCATACAATCAGGATGAGATATTAACTGGTGTAAGGTTTAGCAACAGGAAACCATTCTATATCTGTCTCCATGAGGTGTGCAGGCCCGTCCATGGCAACTGGCTATCTAGAAGTCAAAAAGGTATGAAGAGATTGGTATATGCAGTAACAAATCTTGCCTGTTGGTGTTTGACATTCTGGCCCATCCATTCCTCACTTTGTTCTCAAAAATATTCTTCTAGAAAAATTGGCTGCTTGCCAATTGCTACTGCATTTCAATTCTTTTGAATCCTCCAAGTGCTTTATATATATTAGATTTATGCAATACTGGAAATAACTGTTAAGGATGGAAGCCAGCTATGAAAGCCAGCTTAATAGCAGGTTGGCATCTGAAGGAGGCCTAATTTGATTCAGGGAAATTGGGATGCCAATGGATCTGATATTTATTTTGCTTGCTTTCAAAAACTCTAAACATCGTTAGTAGTTGCCATCATGCTTTAAGCATAGTTTTCCTGTGGCTACTGTCTCTGTACAACCAACACAAGTGAATACATAAGATAAGAACACATACACGCACATATATATTGTAAGTGCTATAGAAATAATATTACAATGGACTCCCCTTTGAGGAAGTGGAAAGGGTGATAAATTCCTCCCAATCTGAGAAACTAAAAACATGAACAATTCTGGGAGAGCAGTGTTTCTCTTCAATGGAAGGTTTCCTAGGGAGTTATGGCATATCTAGAGATCCTTTCCTATTTGAAAAACTAAATTATGAATAGTTCAGGCCTGTGAGAAGTGTAGAATGCTTGATGGAACAGCTTCAGTACTGTTAGCTAGGATAATGTGTACCCAAGGGCCTTAACTGCTGAGACAACAGGTGTCTGTATTATCCATAAGATCTTCGTCGTGGTCTCTGTGCAGTCCCACACATGGGTTGGGCGCCTGCGCACGACCTCGTTCGGAGAAACTTCTAGAGCTTTTCCTCAGAAGAGCTTTTGGCGGGCTCTCCCCCCGCTCTGGGGGAGGAGACATGCACTGCGCATGCCCAGAGCGGGAGAGAGAGCCGCCTCCCACTCAGTTCTTCTTCGACCGCCTTCGTGTTCACACCTCGTTCCTGTCGTTCCTCCATTTACCTCAGCTGAGTATATCTTTCTTCGCTTTTGCTTTCTTTTTCCATCTGTTTCTTTCTCTTCTAAAAAATATTTTTTTTAAAAAAAATCTTTGTCTCTCTCTCTTTCCCCCCCCTCTCCTTTCTTTGGAGGGTGGGTGGGGATTTTTGTATGGGAAAGACTCAATTCTTTAAGGTCTGTCGTCGTTGCCCTGCTAAAATTCCATCCAACGACGGGCACGACCTTTGCTTAGTTTGTTTGGGTGAGGCCCATAGAGTAGATTCTTGCCCTCATTGCGCGAGTTTCACTCGTCAGGCTTGCTGTAATCGAGAGGCTAGGCTCAAAGCTCTTCTTGTTGAATTGGCTCTGCGTCCCGCAATGTCTTCGGGAGCTTCCCAGGTCTCGGTAGCCAAGAAATCGGACACCTCTTCGAAGGCACCAAAACAGAAACCTAAGCGGGCTGAAGATAAGACCCCTTCGAGGTCGAAGACCACGCCCTCTGCTTCGGTTTCGAAAGTGGACCCCATCGTCGTGACTGGGTTGTCGACGTCGATGCCGGCCCTTGCCTCTACATCTCATCAGTCTGCAGCTCGACAACAGACTCCGCAGCACCCCCACTCGTCACCTACGGGGACGATACCGTTGGGCCAGTTGACCAGATCGCCTCCGCACCTGTCTCCGCGAACAGGCTCCCGGTCTCCACGGAGGCGCTCCACTACCCCGATCCACACTTTGGACGAGGGTCTGGTTGTGCACCGCAATGCTCGGTCCCGATCTCGACTTGGTCGTCGATGCCTGATCCGTAGGCAATCCCCGTCGTCGTCTGATTCCGCCTCTGACCACCAATGCTGGTCCTGCGATGACCGTTGGGAGCGTCCGGATGCGGCCTATTATTATTCGAGGTCTCCGACACCGGAGAGACACCACTGTGACCGAATCCGGCATTCGGAACGCGGAGATCAGGCCCACGCCCCTGACCGCCCTCGGCGCTCGGCATCTGTGGCCTCGGCTCATTCTGCCTCTCGGGAACAGCCTTCTGATCTTCCCAGAAATCGGGACGCCCCACGGAGTTCCCCGATGGAACCTCGACACCGTCCTGCCGTCGACCATCCGGTCGTCGACCTTGTCCAGCCCCGGTCCTCCTCTCCTATGTCGATCTCGGACGGGTCGGATTCGGCGGAGTTCGATCCCGAGGTCTCGCGAATCGAGGACGAGCACCGACGCTCGGGGTCGATTTCCCCTACGGAAGGCCCTAAGGCATTTTTGGAGCTCGTTACCAGGATGGCGACTGCCCTCCAAGTTCAGGGCTTTACGGAGTCCCCAGCAGTGACCAACGTCGTTCACCGATTGGTCCAGGCTGATCTTCCTCCGTCTCCCGTCTTGCCTTTGCTGCCTGTCCACCTTTCTATGTTGAAAGAGTCATGGGAACACCCGGCTTCGATCCCTCCGGTTTCGAGGCGCTATGATGGGTTATACAGGATCCAGGATGCTCCTGGCAAATTCCTCCTTTCTCAGCCACCACCGAACTCCATGGTGGTTCACTCTTCTTCGAAATCGAGGCAGCCTGCTCGCCAGTCCACGCCCCCTGACCGTGAGGGTCGTAAACTGGATCTTCTGGCCAAGAAGATGTACTCTCTGGCCTCCATGAATCTCCGGGTCGATACTTATCTGTCGTATTTATCTGCTTACGCATTCAACGTTGCCAATGCAATTCGCCCTGTCCTGGAGTTTGTTCCGGAAGAGCACCGTCCCACTCTCTCGGCTGCCTTGTCTGAGGTTTGTGCCATATCAAAGCAACAAATCAATTCCGTTCGTCATGCAGTCAGCTGCTCCTCTAAACTCCTGGTGTCTTCTGTCGCTCTCCGGCGTCATGCCTGGCTCCGGGGCACCTCCCTACAACCGGACGTCAAGTTCCTTGTAGAAGACCTCCCTTTGACGGAAACGGCCTCTTCCACTCCACCACCGACGAAGTGTTGAAGGCTGTTGATGAGAGTCGTAAGCAGGCCCGAAACCTTGGAGTCTCGGCTGCACCTTACCGTCCCAGAAACCGTTCCTGGAAACCTTCTGGCTCCAGGCGATACCTATCTCCGGCACCTCACTCCCAATGGAGGAGGAAACCGTACGACTCCCGTCCTCCTTCCAAACACCATTCCCAACCCACCAAAAAGCCGCCGCAGCCTAAGCAGTCTGTTTGACTGTCCCCACCGTCTCTCTCCAATGTCGTTCACTCCTTCCGTCCGTACCCGCCTCTTCCCCTTTCTACCAGCCTGGGAAGAAATTTCAACCGACTCTTGGGTCCTCACCATCCTGCGGGTCGGGTACGCCATAGAGTTCGTTTCGCCTCCGATCCTCCCACATTTTGTCGTCACGCCTCCAGACCCCCTCCTCGATCTCGAGGTTTCTGCTCTCCTTGCCAAGGGGGCCATCGAGGTCGTCCCGGAGGCGCAACGAACTCTCGGCTTCTACTCGAAGTATTTCCTGGTCCCCAAGAGGGACGGCGGCTTCAGACCAATTATGGACCTTCGAGATCTCAACCATTACATTCGGTATCAGAAATTCAGAATGGTCACTCTGCAGTCGATCCTTCCTCTCCTTCCGCGGGCAGCGTGGCTCGCGTCAGTCGATCTTCAAGACGCATACTTCCATGTCACGATCCGTCCCCAACATCGGCGGTTTCCCCGCTTCGCCGTTGGGGATGCCCACTACCAGTACAGGGTGCTTCCCTTCGGCCTTTCTACAGCTCCACGGGTGTTCACCAAGCTGATGGCTGTAGTGGTAGCCGAACTCCACCGACGGGGAGTCACTCTTTATCCTTACATCGACGACTGGCTTCTCGTAGCTCCAACGCCAACTCAGTTGCTCCACGACACTCGGGAGACTCTCTCCCTCCTCCGTGCTCTTGGCCTTTGCGTCAACCACGCCAAGTCCTCCCTTCAGCCCCTCCAAATCCTTCGATTCCTCGGGGCTCGACTCGACACCAACCTCGAAGCGGCTTTCCTTCCGGAGTCCAGGGCTTCCGACATTCGGGCGATGGTGTCCACCTTTCAGACGTGTCCCCAACAATCCGCCCGTTCGGTCATGAGGCTTCTGGGTCACTTTGCCTCTACGGTGTTTGTTGTCCGCAACGCCCGGTTGAAGATGCGGCCGCTTCAGCTCTGGCTCCTACGAGCCTTCGATCCGCTCCGGAGGCCTTGGCACACGATTCTGTCGATCCCACAAACCGTCCTCGCCTCCCTCGAGTGGTGGGCTCAACCTGTCCACCTCCTGTCTGGGATGCCATTTCGTCGTCCTCCTCCCGACTTGTTGTTGACCACGGACGCTTCCCTCTCGGGTTGGGGAGCCCGGAGCGGAACGCTTACTGTTCAAGGGTCTTGGTCTGCTCGAGAGGCAGCTCGCCACATAAATTACCTGGAGTTGCAAGCAATTTACCTGGCCCTCCGATCTTTTCTTCCGACCCTCCGAGGCCGTGTCGTCCAAGTGGCTTCCGACAGCACCATGGCTGTTTATTATGTCAACAAACAGGGCGGCACTGCCTCTGTCCGTCTCTGCACCTTGGCGATAGACCTCTGGTCCTGGTGCCTCCACCACTCCATCACGCTCTCGGCGATTCATATTCCCGGGGATCAGAATGTCGATGCGGACCGGTTGAGTCGTTCTGCCTCATCGGACAACGAATGGTCCATTCCCCTCCGGTATCTTCGGCCTCTGTTTCAGGAGTTCGGTCACCCATCTGTCGACGGCTTCGCGTCCGTCGACAATGCTCGATGTCGCCTGTTTTTCAGCAGGGGTCCCCCGTCTGCTCGGTCGCTCGGGGATGCCTTTCTCCACAAATGGAACGGAACCCTGTTTTATCTGTTCCCTCCGTTCCCTCTCATCTCTCGAGTCGTGCAGAAGATTCGTGCAGACCGCACCTCCTGCATTCTGATCACTCCGTGGTGGCCACGCCAGGTCTGGTTCCCGCACCTGCTTCAACTCTCCTGTCGATCCTTCCGCCCCCTCCCTGTCGTCCCAGATCTCCTTTCTCGGGCCCGAGGGAGAATCATCCATCCCAATCCGGGATTTTTCAAATTAACGGCCTGGAAGATCCAGCCCTAGACTTCCCGCCTCAGGTCTCTGAAATCCTCCTGAATGCTAGGAAGCCTTCTACTCGACGTTCCTATCGGTTCAAGTGGAACAGATTCCAATCCTATGCTACTGATCACTCCTTCGATCCAATTCGATCATCTCTCCGTGAGATCTTCGCCTACATTGTGCATTTGAAGGATGCGGGCCTGGCATACTCGTCCTTGAGGGTTCATTTGGCGGCGATCTCCGCCTACCACCCCCTCATCCAAGGCTCGTCAGTGTTCTCCCACCGTCTCACCAAGACGTTCCTCAAGGGTCTTCTTCGCATGTGCCCGCCTAGGAAACCGTTGGTGCCTTCCTGGAGCTTGTCTCTAGTCCTTTCTCAGCTCATGGCTAAACCGTTCGAGCCGATGGCTACCGCCGACCTCAGGTTAGTGTCCTGGAAGACGGCCTTTCTCGTAGCCATTACCACTGCACACAGAGTAGGGGAACTAGCTGCCTTTAGGGCTGATCCCCCCTATACCGTTTTTCATAGGGAGAAGGTGGTCCTTAGAACAGATCCTTCCTTCCTCCCTAAAGTCGTCTCTGCCTTTCACCTCTCTCAGTCGTCTGTTCTGCCTACATTCTTCCCGAACCCAACTGATGCCTCTCAGAGAGCCCTGCACTGTCTAGATGTGCGCAGAGCGCTCTCTTTCTATCTACACAGGACACAGCCCATACGTAAATCTCCTCGGCTGTTCCTGGCTTATGGCCCCTCTCACGCGGGGGAACCCATTTCCTCTCAACGTCTCTCTAAGTGGGTGACTTCCACCATAGCCCTTTGCTATGAGCTGGCGCGTCAACCCATTCCTACCTGTCTCACTGCCCATTCCACACGGGCGGTGTCGACGTCCACCGCTTTCCTGGCCGGTGTCCCGTTGGAAGACGTCTGTGCGGCTGCTACGTGGTCCTCGGCATCGACCTTCGTGACCCACTACACACTCGACGTCCGAGCTCGGCGGGATGCTGCCTTTGGTCAGACGGTACTGCGATCTCTCTTCGCTTGACCCTGCTGGACCCTCAGGTAGGACCCGTGGGTGATTTTGTTTGATGGTGATGCTGTATCTTAACCATTATTTTTGTGTCCTTTGCAGCTGCCAGCTCCCTCCTCCAACTGGTTCAGCTCTTGTAATCACCCATGTGTGGGACTGCACAGAGACCACGACGAAGATAAACAGGTTGCTTACCTGTAACTGATGATCTTCGAGTGGTCATCTGTGCAGTACCACAATCCCACCCAGCCTTCCCCGCTGCTGGCATCTCCAGATGTCCTGTTTTGGATTCTTTGGCCTTGACAGTGGCGGTCGAAGGAACTGAGTGGGAGGCGGCTCTCTCTCCCGCTCTGGGCATGCGCAGTGCATGTCTCCTCCCCCAGAGCGGGGGAGAGCCCGCCAAAAGCTCTTCTGAGGAAAAGCTCTAGAAGTTTCTCCGAACGAGGTCGTGCGCAGGCGCCCAACCCATGTGTGGTACTGCACAGATGACCACTCGAAGATCATCAGTTACAGGTAAGCAACCTGTTTTTACATAGAGTGAGGTATTGTATAGACCTCTTGGAGAAGCCTGCAGGCTTAATTTGGACAGATTTAATGGTGGTATAGTTGCCAGCTCTGGGTTGGGAATACCTGGAGATTTGGGGGGTGGAGACTGGGGAGGATGGGAGAGGGGAAGGGAAGGGACCTCAGCAGGGTGTAATGCCATAGAGTCCACCCTCCAAAGCAGCCATTTTCTTCAGGGGAACAGATCTTGATTGTCTGGAGGTCAATCGTAATAGTGGGGGAGCTCCTGGAGGTTGGCAACCCTATGTGGAACCTGTTCTCATTGGACCCTGTTCTCATTAACGAGAGCTCACCTTGGAACATAAGCAGCTTTCACACTTGGACCATTTTCCTCTCCCCTCTGAAAAGATCAATGGCCAAGCTAAGGGTCATTTGAAATGTATTTATTTATTTAATGCAAAAAAGAAAAAGACACACTGAACATTTTCTGCCCTAAGTAACTGTAATCCTTCTTCACCCACCCATTTCTAGAATGTTGGCTCTTTTAGCACACTTGAAGGGATGGGGGCATATGTGTCAGTTGGTTCCAAGTGAAATGACTATACTTCTTAAAGAAAATCAAGAAAGGCATCATTGTTCTAAGAGAGTGTGATACTGTGGGGCCCTTCTGTGTAGCCTGTTTGAATTGTAAGTTCACCTGATCTATTCTATGAAATTTACCTATTTCTCAAAGTTAATTTGTCAAAGAATGCCCCTAGCACAGCTATATCTATGGATGGCTTTTGACTTCTTGAAAGGTTGCAGCTCTTCCTACATGATTATTGGCTTTCCTAGGAAGTTATCTTTATGGTAGTTGTTGACTTGTTTGTTCAGTCTGCACAGAGGTTTGGGAGCACATTTGTACTCTCAATAGCCTTAGCCCTTAAAAATTCCTCTGAAGCATGGCTTTTCTGTGTCTGTCTGTTTTTGAACTACAGTGGGGTTGAGGGGGAGGGCCCTCTAAGGCTTTGTTTTGTTTGTGTCCTTCATAAGCCTCCATTTTAGGAGAGCTGATTGTCTTGGGGCCTGAGCAACAGTAGAAGGAAGTGCTTTGTATTAAGCTACAAACAATGGCTATTCCCTGCCCCCCCCATCCTTTCATCCTTCACCTGGAACTGAAAGGAAGCTCTTGTAATGAGGAAGGAAGGAGACTGGGTGCTGAAGCTGCAGTGGCTGTTGCAAGGCCTCCATATCCAGAGTTATGAGAATGGGGATGCAGAGTAGATGACGGCACGCTAAATCCATGGATTGAGATGATCTTCTGTACATCCTTCCTCAGAACTCGACTCTTCTAAGATTAGCAAAAGGAGATGGTAGCTCCTAATTTCAGGAAATATGGAATTTACACCATAATTTTTTCTGTGTTGTATTTAACAGCTTGAAAGGTTCTTGTGTAGTTAGCATTCAGGTTTTAAGTGCTTAAACATGACACGAAGAAAAGGAATATGTTCCATATTTCCTGGAATGTGGAGAGAACAAAACTTTGTGTCTACATTTTTCCTGCTGGTCTAGTTTTATTTGTTGGTTTTTTTGGATACGCTTTGAACTTAAGTGTGAAAACAGGAAGCAAACAAGGTATAGCCAACTGCTGCATAAACATACAGGATCTGCTTACAAATCTGAAAGTAGATAAGAGTGAATGCAAGTGGTTGCCCAATGAACCAGCACACTGGTGCAGGTGTGCACTTGAGTAGGCGAGAGAGATGACTAAGGTAGCCACTACTCCCCATCCCTCCTCACTTAGCAAAGTTGAAGAAAAAAATGCATAGGGGATGCTAGCACCTCTTTTCTTAAAAATGCCAAAAAAGGAGAGGAGGGAGTCCTAAGTACAAGACTATTTAAAGATGTGTATGCACTTTTTTAAAAAAGCCACATGGCAGCCCTAGCAGGAGAGAAGTATTCATTAACATGGTAAGAAGTGGAGAGAGCCCCATATGGCCACATCATCTGGAGCAGTTCTTTGGGGTGTCATATCTTGACCATATGCACCTATTCAGATCCTCTCCCACTCCTACCCATCACATAAGCAGACGCTTTGATGTGGAGTCCAGTTCCTCTTAAGGGAAACCAAGTTGTCTTTTGATGTTTCAGTTTACTTTTTCCGGTGTCGGGCTTTGTGGCTTCACAGCCATAGCTGATTACTCTGTTAAGAGTAATATTGTTTATTGACATACAGGCTTCTTGCATCCTTGAGGGAGAACTCCAGCTATTCATACTCTTGGAACTTCACCCCCCCCCCCTTCCAAGCATCAGGGCCATTTCGTGATCCCTTTAATACCACCTTCCCCTGGGACTCCTGGAGAGCATCTGACTTAAAACTTCAACATCCTAAGGAAAAAAAGAGGGGGGGGGAATCCTCAAAAGGAAGGCTTGTAGACATTGCTTGTTACAAAAGTAAGATCTGTGTACATAAATAATAAGAATAATCGCAGCAGGTCCATGTAGTCTCTTTATTCAATGGGCTTATACCCAGAAAACTATTTTTTTGATTGCAGCCATAATGCCCCTGTAAGAAAGTCATGTGCATGCATTATGAGTTGGATATAGGAGTGCCCTTCGGCCTGACACAGAGAGTACATCTTTCTGTGTTACACCTCTGAGGATGCCAGTCACAGCTACTGGTGAAATGTCAGGTCCTACAATGCCAAGACCATGGCCACACAACCTGGAAAATCTACAGCAACTAATCTGTTCCAACATTCTGAAATTTTACAGAGAGGAGTATAGCCCATTTACATTTGAGGGGAAAATACAATGGCCAAGTTGCAGAACATTTTTTAAATTTCCTTTGATCTTGAAGGTGCTAAAAGTATTTGATTTCTCTGTGTGTGTGCGTACACATCTAAAACATGACTTCAGCTTCTCCTTGTACTAGTTAACACTCTGTTAAAAATTCACAAATATTCTGGGGTGAAAATATGTTATTCATAAAGCTCTGTTTACATTATTCATGTTTACATTATTTTCTGAACAAGAGCCAGTTATGAGTGCATTTGTAGTTGGGAAGTGAAGTTACACTATAGGATGCTTTCCAAAAAAAGAAAATGATGCTTAATTTGCAGCAGCAGAAACTAGTTAGCCAAGGAGGCAGATCCTCTGTGTGTGTGTGAGAGAGAGAAACTGAGTGTGGGAGCAGCCAAACCAGATGTGTGCTGGGAATTCCATGTCTGGAGCTCTAAAACTCATATCAGGTGGATGAAACCCCAATTCAGACCAGGATTGTCTAATGAGAGACACTAGAATTTAAAAAGCCAAAAGCATAAGACCAACCTGTTATGTACTGAATGTGAATCGCTCCTATCTATTCACATGTTAAGCTTGAGTCTGAATGTGGCTCTTAAGATGTCGCATTGCTATTGGTCGGTTTCTGCGAAACCTATGTAATTACCCAATCACTGAGTGATATTGTTGCAAAGAGGGAACGGTCCTGATTGGCCTTTATCCCTGTATTCTGATTGGACTTTATCCCTGCAATATTATTGATCGTTAACTTGTTATGAGTGTGGCTTTGACAGCCCGGGAGAGCTTAAAAGAAGGAGCTGTGCTCCCCTTGTTGTTGTGTGTTCCTGACTTAACAGTTGCTGTTTAATAAAGCTGAAATCACTTGTAGCTGAATCCTTTGTTGAGTCTCATACTTAACACAACCCAGTGACACATAAGTGTGCAAACTTTTGTGATTTTGTCATTGTGATTTTAAGACCCTCTCATGCCAAGATATAGTAGAATTTCTGGCAAGCAAAGGAGATTCAGGTTTCAGGTTGCTGCTGCCCAGGAACTGTGATTTAAGCCTCTCCCCTCCCCAGCATCATTTTTCCAACCTGAAAAGGTGCTCAGAAGCCAATGTTTATCTCATTGTGGAAAATATAACATGTGCTTGATTGCTGAGAGCTCCAATCATGGAACCCCAAGCACATGTCTAGTTTGGCCCTGGGAGAAGACCGCACACTCTGCACTCCTTCTCTCCTCCTCTGCTTTGCAGTGGGGATCTGGAGATGTCAGGAAGACTAAACTCTGCTTCTGTTACAGTCTCCAGTTAATTTTGGGCACCTTTAATGAGGCCTGATTATTTCTGCGACATTCTGATCAATTTGCAATAATAATGTCAGGAAGGTCAGCATGATTGGTTCCATATTTCAGATGGGGCACTGAGAAGGGGGAAAAAAGCTTCCCTAAGGTCACTTACTGAGTTCTTGGCTAAGTGAGTTTCTTGGCTGCTCCCTCCCCGCCCCTCGCTGTTTTTCCAAGCCAAAATAGCCCAGGAGGGGGTTTATTTGCCTCATTTTGGACCTGCTTTTTTGGCTCTGGGAAATGGCAAAAGGCGAGGCAGAAGTCATCCCCCCCACATGCAGAAGCCCTGAGCAAAATTGGGGGTCCTGTGGTCCCTTTAAAAAGCAGCTCCCTGCAGCTGCTGTATAGCTGCAGGGAGAGCAAGTTGGGTCTACTTTCATATATTGAATTACCTATTCATATTGAAATAATGGACACCCATCTATTTTATGATTCTGTACATGGATTTCCCTCCCATGCAGAACCATTGGAGGGGAGGCAGCTTCGGCGTGCCAGATTCCATTGCTAAACCAGTGAAAACTTCAACAACTTAGTCAGTCCAGGGCACAGATCACTTTGCCAGATACCATTGCCCGTGTCTGAAGATGTACCTCATCTGCATAGCAGAGCAAAGTCTAGGTGTTTGATGATTCTTCAGGTAGAAGCCATCACATAGTTCCTTGTTCACCTTTCTTTGTGATTTATCAACTTTCCCGAGGTCACTTCCGCCCTGCTCGCTCAATGGTTTCCCAGCAGCCTAAATCAGTCAACTCATGCTGTTGAAAGCTCCTGTGGACATCAGTCCAGATTGCCTTGGGCTGCCCAGGAGAAGATGATTCCCTCCCCAGAAGGATACCTGGACGAGCATGAGCATAGGTTCCAATCACTCTGCAAGTTATTTCCAAGCCCACATTGTGCACTATGGTGTATGCTCCTGGCCAAAGCAAAGTACTGTGCCCACCAATTCATATAGACTTCAGTGCAGAGGCTGAAAACAGACAGTGCAGCACTAGACAAAAGCAGCCTTCTGTGGGTAGGTCTACATTTTGTAGGACAGTGCGTGTTACCTCCCTTGGGATTGGATGCTGACTCCCATCAACTCCTGTGCAGCAGCAGATATGGAAGTCCTTGTCCAAAAGGACTGTTTCCTCTAGTCTTTTTATGGTGCAAAAGTCCTATCAGTTGTTCATGAGAATTGATAGTTCGGGGGGGGGGGTTCTGCTCTAATTAATTAAGAAAGGCCAACAGACATCAGAACAAGAAATAAGGTAGGCCTTGGTGGCATGGGTTCAACTCGATGTGGATGTTGCCCATAAGGATGTAATGGCCCCTTTATCCTCCTAATCCATCTTAAATCTCCTGTGAGCACATCTTCAGTAACACGTGTGTCCTCTATTTTCTGTAACTTCATACAAGGTGGCCCTCTTTGGCTTCACTGCAGAGAAAATTTGGAAGAAAATAGTAGCAGTACCATAGCTTGATTACCAATGGAAGTCTGGATGGGAGAGATGGAATTATTATAATGTTTTATTGTGTCCCAATTTAGTTTTTAATTCTTCTGGTTTTAAAAGTTTATACAGATGTTATTGTTATATTGTTCTGTCATTGTAATGGCTTATGGCTAAAGGCAATAAACTGAAACCTGAACCTGAATCTATTTTTTGTAGCCCAGATTAGGGCTCAGTTTATAGCAACAGCACAGACCAGAGGACAGAAGTTTCCACTCCGGTCCACATGCTAATGGTTAGCAGCTAACCAGTTCCATCCAGCTGCCAGCCACTGTAGCACTGATGAACCAAACTGGAATGGGATGTGGGCCACAGGTGGACACAGAACAAGCTGCACCACTGCCTTTCCCCCCATTGTTCCGCCCATTTCTGCTCCTCTCTGCACCATGCTCAAAGAGGTGAAGGTGATGGGTATACATTTGGGTATACAGTTAGTAGTAATTATTTAAGTGTGAATGTGTGTCAGAATGGTACAGATCGTATCAAATTTACTTGTGTATGTTGGACTTGTATATGAGACCTGAAGCTGCCATTCTTGTGAACAGCTCCAAAATAGCATAATGCAGTTATATAAAAACAAGTGGGGACCCGCAAATGTCTATCCCATTCCCCCCACCTCTGCTTCTTCCCCTCTCCCCCTACTTCTCTCACACTCTTTCTCCTTCCTGCCACCCCTTTTCTTACTCTCTCTCCCCTCCATGCCTGTCACTTCCTTTCTGCTCCCACCCACACTTTCTGTCCCTGTCACTCTCCCGCCCTCCCACCTACTCCCCCCCCACAGCAGCAGTGGCAGCAGCCACTCTCCAGGAATCACAATGGATTGCCCTAATACAGAGATCAGTTCCTCTTATGGTTGCTAGCTCCATATTGGGAAATTCCTAGAGATTTGGGGATAGAGCTTTGGGAGGATGAGATGGGAGGGAAGTGTGCCCTCTTTTTGTGGAAATAAGTATCTGCACGCAAAGGGGACTGTTGAGAATTAGATATATAGATGTGTAGCTGCAGATGTTGTTTTAAACCTGGAAGTAAACCACTTAAGAATGTTTATTTTTAAAAATATAATTTAAAACTAGAATGATTTACATTATATGTTTTCAGCTTAGAAAAAGTCCCCGGTGGGTTGGAATGATCCAATACTACTGTAATATATTTCTCAGTGGAATTGGACTGTTATATCAGTTGGCCTTCTATGAAATAATATTTGGATGTAGGTGTGGTAAACGGTGCTATATTGAACATGAAGATTTAGATTTAGCTGTTGGCTTCTGTTTTAAAATAAGCTTCATACCACACTTGGGAGTCAGCCTTAGGCTTGTAGTGACAAACAAGAAACACAAGAACTAGCTCTTCTTTCCCTGTCTCACTTTTCCTGCCTAAGTAGCTGTTCCCCCATCATTGTTAAGGGATGTTCTAGAGATATTTCCTTATTCCTGGGAGAACTACACAGGTGTCACGTAGCCACTCTATGTTGTCTAATCACTTTGAGAACATTTGTTCAAATTATACTTCATAAACCATGGAAACCTTATTAATATTCCTGATTGGCTTTCCATATAAGCCTGCTTCTTAAGATACCAGTTAATCTATGCAGGATGGTGGTAGTAGATAGCCTGAGTTCAATTCTGAATTTTTTTCCTGTTAACGGACAAGATGTAGTCTGCTTTGAAATACAGCTGGGGTGACTCTGGATCAAGGGGCGGGGGGAGAGAAGGGATCGTGTGTTTGGTTCCATTTTAGACTCAATTAAAAACCTCAACAAGATATACTAGAAATCAAATTGCTTAGGGCAAAAGCCTACGCACACTTAGTGGGTAATAAGCACCACTGAAGATAGCGGGACTTAATAATGAGTTACATGATTAGGGTTCCTATATAGATCATCTATTTCCTTTGCCTCTTTTTTCTGCCCTAACAAAAGAAAGCATACATTTTCAGTTTTTGAAATATCTTTGGACCTTTTATGACTGAATGCTTTATTCCTCTAATGTCCTAACAACAAACCTTTTTCTTTTAATTCTACTGCATTACTGTGCTGTGGATTTAAAACCCTCTATGTCTTATTCTGTTATTGACACACAACTTGGGGATTAAGTGAAAGTAGAAGCACTTCCAGATGCTTGAAGGGCGGCTAGAAAAGCATTGATTTTTAAATAGGGGTTATTAAGCTTCCAATAGTAGTGATTACCACAATTTGTGTATTTTTATACTGGGAATCAGTTGAGGGCACAAAACAACTGTTGAAAAACCACAGTGCTTCATTTCCTATATCAGATGTAGGCACAATTTCTAGTGTGGTGAGCCAGCATGGTGTAGTGGTTAAGAACAGCAGACTCTAATCTGAAGAACTGGGTTTGATTCCCCACTCCTCCAGGTGAAGCCTGCTGAGAGACCTTGGACCAGTTACAGTACTCTCAGAACTCTCTCAGACCCATCTACCTCACAAGGTGTCTGTTTTGGGAAGAGGAAGGGAAGGCAATTGTAAGGCTTCTTAGGGTAGAGAAAAACAGAGTATAAAAGCCAACTCTTTTTCCAGTGCTTCATTGACATGTTATGAAATATAATGCACTATTTCCTGCAGCATTAAAAACAATATAGGGTATTCTACCTTTAATAATTTATCAGTGCAGTTCATTGACTAAAGTTTTAATCGCAGGTTAAAACTTCTCCCCAGTCAGTGATTCTGAAACTTGTACCCTTGATTGACTGGCAGGCCTTGCTGGAGTAATACCCGTCCCTTCCCTCTGCTGGACGAAAGTAAGGCCTATCTGCATGTTTCAATTTCAAAATCCTTGCATCCAGTCAAGGTCTGCTACTAGGATTTATGATCAGATTTGTGCTCCACGTTCTGTGCTTGATACTCTGTTCCCAGATGGGCCCAGTTCAGATCAGAATGACTGTGTAAGGAGAGAAGGGGTTAACTCCCCCCCCCCGTGTTGTTTTTCCCAACCGGAAGCGGCCTTTGGTGCCGCCCTTTGCCTCACTGGGGAAACTGCAATGTACTGGGGGCTACACTCAACTTTCCCCAATGGGGAATAATACGTTTTTAAAAGGGGGTAGACTGCAGGCATAGGCATGGCTTGCTCCTATCCCTCTTGCTTTTGCCACTTACAACTGAGTTGCTATCACATTGCACAACAGCATCAGACACTCATTCTTGACTAACGTGCGAATGCATGTGTGTGCCATTGTATGCATGCCTGGCTTTCGCACACCAGTGGTGCCTTGCCAGTCTCTGAGGCAGTGCCACGTGGGGTAAGGTTGCTGGCTGTAGCTGGATAATCCCCAGGAGCAATTGGAGGGTGGAGACAGGTGCACCAGCATCGTGCCAGTGTACAATATTACTTCCAGCACCAACTCGGAATTGATGTCATCACACTGGGGACAATCATCTAGGATTTGTTCCCAAGCTCTATGGTTTTACCATACATAGTATTTGGGGCATTGCCTAGAGTGTTGCCCCCAGTGTGATGATATCACTTTTAGTTTGGTGCTGGAAGTGACCTGGTTGGGAACAGCTGCAGGAGAACTGACTCTAAGAAGATAGTTGAAGTGGCAAGGGGAAGGGAGGAGGATGAGTTTAAGGTGCCCAGCCAAAAGCCAGCTTGATTCCTGAAGCTGCCACATCAGCACTGAGACCTAACAAAGTCAAGCATTAATTTCCCTCACTCACTGGTGTCCACAGCTCAGCAATCTAGTGCCCCATGTTGGATCATAGGCCCCTCTGATTAGCAGTTCTTTAACTGCTCTTTAACTTTTGAGTATGCATTTAATGAGGCAGCCTAAAGGATAGAAGGTAAAACAAAGGACCTTTCAGAGCCTCTTGATATCCTAGCTACTGTACCCCAAGCGTAGAGCTATCCATCAGGAATGCACTGTATGTATGAACTCACTGGCCTGCAGTTTTTTTTTTAGAACTCAAGCCTGCCATATCAGACATGGTAACTTCTTTAATTCATTGGGATATTTTTTGCCTCTTTGCCCATTGCCTTTGGCCTCTGTTCTGACAGTTACTAAGCAAGCTGTGCTTTTTCACCCACTTCCCAGATTGCTGTTTCCATATGAACACATGAAGCTGCCTTATGCTGAGTCAGATCATAGGTCCATCAGGCAGTGGCCCTCAGGGTCTCAGGAACAAGTCTATCACATCACCTTCTGGGAAGGGGCTGTGACTCAGTGGTAGAGCATCTGCTTGACATGCAGAAAGTCTCAGGGTCAATGCCCGGCACCTCTAGTTAAAAGGATCAGTGTTAAGTTGATGTGAAAGAGAGACCCTGAGACCCAACAGAGTTGCTACTAATCTGAGTAGACAATACTGACCTTGATGAATCACTGGTCTGATTCAGGATAAGGCAGCTTCATGTACAATACTACCTCATCCTTTCAACTGGAGATGCTGGGGTTTGAACCTGGAACTTTGTGGGTACCAAGCAAATGCTCTACCATTGAGCTACAGCCCCTCCTTCCCCTATTATATCCATGCCAATAAGAAGCTGAAGAAGAGATTGCTGAGCAGATGTGGCTGTACAAGCAGTCCCTCACTGAACCAATGTGCTCTCTCTCCCCTTCCCTCACTCTCTCTCTTATTTTTTTCCAAAGGTTCTGAAAAGTACTGAGACTGACAAGTGATTTCAGCTCTCACATACTTTATTAGATCAAGAACAAGACAAGAGAAGCCGGCTCGCAGGCCGGCTTTTATCCTCAAAAGAACCCACACCCCAACACACACCATACCCTGTGATTCGCTATTTACAGTGATTGAGTTATTTCCTGCTCCTTGATTGGAGGGGAGCTAGGATCCTGCAGTCCGTTGTCTTTGGGAGTGAAGCTCAGGCCCTTCACCTGGCCGCATGGAGAGGAGCTAGGATCCTGCAGTCCATTGTCTTTGGGAGTGAAGCTCAGGCCCTTCACCTGGCCGCATGGCGGACCGGTTAGAACCAGTCCGAGCACATGGCTGTCCCGAGCCCATGTTCCCGAGTGGATACATTACAGGTGCTAATGGACAGTTTAAACCAGGTCTGGGGAAATCCTAACAGCACCACGTTGTTTTTTTCATGCGTTCCCATTGGCTGTAAAATGCCCTCCCTCATCTATTGGCCCATCAGCCACCACTCAAGAGTACTTGCATGCCATTGGCCGGGTGCTGGGTCTGCTCTTCTTCCCCACCCACTCCCCCTGGCAGACAGCTCTCTCTCCTGAGGAAGACAGTTCTCTTGACTCCTGTGAGGGACTGTCCCCTCAGTGGCTGTTGATAGGCAACCAAGCTTGGTTCTGTGAGTAAAAAAACAAAGGACTTTCAGCATAACCCCCTCCCCCACCCATAGCCCCCTTCCCAACGGCCACTTTCCTGTCAGAATAAATGGGAAAAGGCTCTCTCTCCTGCTTAGCTTCAGCATGGCTGGCTGGCTAATGAGGTGTGCCAGCGACCATCAAACCATTATCTTCAACTCCCCACTTAGCGGCTGACTTTCCCCTAGGGTTGCCAATCTCCAGGTGGGACCTGGAGATCTCCCACTGTTACAATTGACCTCCAGATGACAGAGATCAGTTCCCTGGGAGAAAATGGTTGCTTTGGAGGGTAGACTCTATGGCATTATACCCTGCTGAGTCCTTCCACACACACCCCAAATGCTGCCCTCCACAGGATCCACCCCCCAAATCTCCAGGTATTTCTCTAATCAGAGTTGGCACCTGTACCTTCTCCTCTGTCAATAAAAGGCCCTTTCCACACCTGTGTTTGCCTTTGGGAGAAAATTCATTGGACCCAGTCCTGATCAGGTTGCCAGTTCCAGGTGGGCAATTCCTGGAGATTTGAGGGATGGAGCCTGGAGAGGGTGAGGTTTGAAGAGGGGTGGCACCTCAGACAGGTACGATGCCATAGACTCCACCCTCCAATTCAGCCATTCCCTGATGTGGAACCATTGTTGCCAATCTCCAGGTGGGGGCTGGAGATCACTCAAAATTACAACTGCTCTCTAGGAGGGAGGGGGGAGGAGATGGAAAACTAAAGGTAGGTTGATGGTTGGCTGGGAGGGAGATAGGGTTATCAACTCCAGGTTGGGAAATTCCTGGAGATTTGAGGGGTCGAACCTGGAGAGGGTGAGTGTTGAGGAGGGGTGGGACCTCAGACATGTACAATGCCATAGACTCCACCCTCCAAACCAGCCACTCCCTCCTGGGGAACCACTGTTACCAATCTTGGAGGTGGGCTGGAGATCACTCAAAATTACTACTGGTCTTCAGGTAGCAAAGATCAGTTCCTCTGGAGATAATGGTGGACTCTGTCATTATATCCTGCTGAGATTGCCACAGCAAATTGTCACTGAGCGCCCAAAGCCGGGGCACTCTCCCAGAGCCTCTTTCTAGAGCCCATTGTATTTATTTCCACAACGGGCCTTATTCCTAGTAGAATTATAAAGTAAACTGTCCCAGGCTCTGCTGGAATCCATCTGTGTCTCCCCCACTCAAATGCAATTTGAAATCAAAAGTTGGCAATTCTAGGTGAGGCCCCTCCTTGGAGGTGGCCACATCCCTTAGCTGGGGTCTCATTGCTCTGTTGCTACCTAAAATGAATTTCTACTATTTAGCTTGGCCCTGGTGGGAGAGGAGGAAACAGAAGGCTCATGGAGATAAAAGTGCATCAGCGGAGGCAGCAGGAAAAGGCTTATGATGGCTGCATCCTGGACACACTGTGAACTGGGGTTAGAAACTTGTTTCCAGTGACAGGAAACCAGGAATCTTTAGATCCAGATGTGGGGTACTGGGAGATAACAGGGAAGGAGTGGAGAGTACCTGGATAGGTATTTGGTTGTCCTGAGAATATCATCTTCAGTCCTGAGCTGTGAAACTCGGTCCTGAAAACCGATAAGCTACTAATTTAAGACCCCTTCACATGTGTATTCAGTGGCATCCAGTTCATTTCCTATGTTGGGGGGGGGCACATGTGAATAATGTAGCCATATATGCAAGGGGAAGAGTGGCACAGAGGCAATAAATTCATAAATTCTTCCTACTATCCTGTATACTAATGTAGAGGCAGCAATATTTGCTGCAATGGAGGCATTTATCACTTGACAGAATTTTCCTCTCTGCTCCCCATGTAAAGCTACAAATTGCTGTTATTCCAAAAGCCACCAAGATATTCTGCTTGGCCATTTCTCTGGAATGAGGAGGGAAGGGTGCTGATATGAACTTCTGAGGGAAAACCAAAGGTGGAGTGACCATATATTTCACTCTGGAATAAGGGTTTCCAGGGTTTATTTTAGTTCCCAGGATAGTCTAGACTTTAGGGAGATATACTTGGGCTCCATTTTGGAGAGGCCCATGTGCCTTCTCCTTGGGAATAATTTGAAGGCATTGTGCTGTATAGGTGGATAACTCCATAGGGTGTCAGTTTGCTTGCTGCTCACAAGACAAATTGAGAAGAGTACTGTAGTCTTTTGTTCTCTTAGTGTAGCCATAGGAATGTGCAATGTGTCTGCACACCCCTCTTTACTAGACAACCCCATCAGTCAGCACATTGGAATTCCCATTGCGGTCAGCACTGGGAGCTTGCTCCCTTATCCCTGTGGTGAAAGTTCTCCTTATAAAAACCTGAAGCTTTCTGGGGGACTAATTTTAGTCAGATTGTGAATCATAGCAAATATCGTCTAGCTAGCGCACCGGATCACTGCACAGTGGAGTAGATTGAGGATCTGTTCTTATGTCTACCTTGGCATTCAGCAGCCCTGAATTGGAGATGACCTCTGTTTGATTTCCAGCTGCCGATGCCATATGTTTGAGTGAAGTATCACCAACAGAACGCTGCAAAGATCTGCTTGTTCCATGCCACTATGTGAGCCATTTTTAAAAAGTAGTTTTGTCTGTGATGTGAAATAAAAACAAACATCCACATAGGAATTATCATGTGCGACTGGAATTCAATAGAGAATGGGCCCTTCTAAAGCTCTTCTAAAGCAGCCTTTTGTGCTGCTACATAAGTCTTGACAGAATCACTTTTTAGAAGACCTAAGATATCCTCTTCTTATTTGAGGTTGTCAGGTCCCCCCTGGCCACTGGTGTGTGTGTGTGGGGGGGTGCCAGATCCAGGTTGAGAAACTCTTGGAGACTTGTGGGTGGAGCCTGGGGAGGACAAGGACCTCAGTGGGGTATGATGACGTAGAGTCCACCCTCTAAATTATCCATTTTCTTCAGGGGGACTGATCTCTGTAGTCTGCAGATAAGCTGTGATTCCAGAAGGTCCACAGGCCCCACCTGGAGGCTGGCATCCTTACTTCCTTAATTTCTTGTGATCAAAATTAGGGAGGTTTCCCCACCCGTGGAAAGCTCATAGTGCATATGATTTAACTTTTGTTTTTTACATAGAATACATGAGCTCTATTAGATTTTCTCTGCTGTGACTTGAATAGGAGTAAAGCTGTACCTGCAGAGTTTTGTTACTGTTTTGCACAGAAGATCACTGCTTGAAGGAGAGGGGGAGGAGGAAGGGACAACTTGGCACTAAATCCCGTGGAAATTAAGGGTCAGGTTAGGCTTTACATAGTAAGCAAGCATGTTATGTGCACACAGGGATTTGCAGTACAAAGCACCATCAGTTCTGCACATGGAGACATGTGTCGTCAAACAATTGGGAACATGTGGCAGGGAGTTATGGCTTGCATCCTGTCCTTACTTTATGGCCCATCCCATAAGAAGCATATTACAATCCAGTATGATCAGTTAAAACATCCTTCAGTTTTATAGGAAAGAAATGTTCTTTGTTCCACCCCATTAACCATTTGCATGGTCAGATGTAAAATAATCTTATAGTGGAGGCAAAGAATCCTTGACATCTTACTGCTTAGTGTCGTGTTCATCACTGTCCCCAATTTAGCAGGCCCTAGATATACTGTGAGGAGCTGTGGTGGCTCAAGTGGTTAAGACACTGAACTGCAGGCTGGAAGGTCAGTAGTTCAGCAGTTCGAGACCCGAGTGCCGCATGATGGAGTGAGCTCCCGTCTCTGGTTCCAGTTCCTGCCAACCTAGCAGTTTGAAAGCAAGAAATTGCAAGTAGATAAATAGGTACCACTTCGGTGGGAAGGTAACAGCGTTCTGTGTGCCTTGGCATTTAGTCATGCCGGCCACATGACCACAGAAACATCTTCAGACGGTGCTGGCTCTTTGGCTTAGAAACGGAGATAAGCACTGCAACCCTAGAGTCGGATTTGACTGGCTTTCGAGCAAGGGAACCTTTACCTTTAGGTATACTGTATCCAATTTGTTATGTATTGTGTGAAACAATGCCTGAGCTTCAACTAAAAGCTGGTATCGTGTACAGCACGTTCTGATTGGCTACTCTGCACAGTAGACCAATCAGAACATAAGAAAGGTTCTGGAGGGAACTTAAATCATTGGTCTTTATCTAAGCAGTTTAATTGGTTGTTAACTCACTTAGGGGCATGGTTATACTCGCCTGGAAAGTTTAAAAGAGAGCCTTCTGCTCTCCTGTTTTCGTGTTGTTTTTCTGTCATGTTCAAATAAAGCTGAATCACTTGTTTAAGAGCTGCCTGAAGTCTCATACTTAACATTGGTGACGAGGATGGGATTATAGCGGATAGGCAGCCCCGCTGAACCTACGCCACCATGGTAGACGAACCTGAGCCATCCAGGGCACTGGCAGTCAACAACCAGCACCCTGCCAACCCACCGCCGGCTGGTCAGAGGATGGCAGCCAACATGAAGTTTGAGGTGTTCGAACCAGAGCTGGAGGACTGGGACTCATACATCACCCGGTTTGAGTTCCATCTGCGTGCCAACCAAATCAAGAAAGAAGCCACGAAGATGGCAATGCTCTTCAGTTCATGTGGAAGGACCATTTTTGACGTGGCCCGGTCCCTGGTGGCACCTTGCTCTTCAGTTCATGTGGACTGACCATCTCATTGACGGCTATAAAGAGCAAATTACGAAATCGCTTCTCACCTAAGTCCTCACAGATCGCCTGCTGCCATGCTTTCTACAAGTGAGACCAAGGGGCAAGTGAATTGATAGCTGACTACAACACGGCGCTATGGAAGGCAGCAAGGACCAGCAACTTTCCCGACTTGGAGGTGGCATTGCTCGACCGACTGGTGTGTGGCCTGCGGAATGAGAAACTCCAACAGCAGTTGTTCGCAAAGTCAGAGCTGACATATGCCACAGCCTATGTGGAAGCTATTGCAGCCAAAGCCGCAGAGAGGTCAATCAGAGAAGTGTGACAGCCGAACAGCCCACCCAGCCTACGACCAGAAAAGGCAGTGCACCACGAGTCTGTGAGCGACTCCAAGGGTGAAGATGATGACGTCCACAAGACCCGAGTGAGCAGGCATAAGCGTAGCGCAGACAAAGCAGCGCCAAGGCGAGCCTGTGCAGCGTGTGGTGGGAATCATGACCGAGACTGTTGCTGGGCCTGTGACATCAAATGCAGGACCTGTGACAAGTGGGGCCACTTGGCCAGGGTGTGCTGCACTGCTGGTAAAGAAGAAATCACTACCGCCTTCTCCGTGGCAGAACCATAGGGCACGGGAAGTGGGTTCAGCAAAGCCAGCGGACTGCCACAAGATGACCTGTTGTTCATGTCCTATGACCGTCCTGAACATGGGGATGCGGACCAAAGGAAGATTCGAGTAGTGGTGTTGCTGGATGGGGAGCCGTGTGAGATGGAAGTTGATTCTGGGTCTGTGATGACCGTCATCTCTACAGAAACGCTGCATCGCCTGTTCCCGAAAAGAAGCCGTTACCACTTGGCGCCCAGCCAGGTGCGTCTTTCGAATTTCCAGGGTCAACGCATTCCTTTGGCCGGTGCGGCATCATTCGAGGTACAGTTCAATGGGTTCAAGGAAACGCTGAGCCTCCTTGTTGCTGAAGGGCACAGGGCCAGTTTATTAGGCCTGGACTGGTTCGAGGCCTTTGGCATAGCCATAACCAGGGTGAATCAAGTCTGCCAAAGTAAATTGAGTTCAATTTATTCTGAATTCCTGGCAGTTTTTGATGGGTCACTGGGAAAATATACTGGGCCACCCGTGACTTTTGACTTAGATCCCTCAGTGGTGCCCATTAGACTGAAGTACCGGCGGGTTCCAACTGCTCTTTAATCCTGGATCGAAGCAGAACTTGATAAACTTGTTGCCCAGGGTGTACTTGAACCCATCTTTCACACTAGGTGGGAGACACCTATTGTAATGCCAGTTAAACCGGACGGGTCCATTCGCATTTGTGCTGACTACAAATGCACCATCAATAAGGTGTTACAGCAACACACGTACCCTGTGCCCATAATCAGCCATGTGTTAGTGTCAGGTAGCCCTGCCATGATGGATGGAAGGGAGGGAGGTGGGCTCTAGGCGCCTTGGTGGCGTGACAGGCGGGAGGTTGGAATCCGGGGAGTTGTTGATTTACACCTCGGGTGTGAGAATGGAATGTGGCTTCTATTACCACTATCTCTTCGCAGCCTAGACATTCTGACCTTGGCAAGTCAGGCTGCGCGCTTCCCTATCGCTGGCATAGATGTAGCAGCTGTGAATAATGGGGGCGGTGGGAATTTCATTAGCTTAGTAACTTTCGATTTCCCAGTCGCATGTTATTCATTGTGTGGAAGAAGGGGGGGTCCCCATTCACCCCCTTCCCTGTATAACCGCTTGCTTTCTGTAACCAAGTCATTCTGAACAAGATACCTGTTCCAGTGATCTATCTATTGCAGCTTAATAAACGCTAACCTTGCTTGCATCACAAGGCCTGGTGTTTTTGCTGACTAAGTTAGGACTTCTGACAGTTTGTTCAGAATCATCAATTACTTTTGGGACTGGTCCTAAACCCGCAACTCCAAAATGAGTGGCGGAGAAGAAGACACTCTCCCAATTGAAGAAGAAGAAAAGGATAAGAAACCTCTCGGGAAAGACGTACCCCGAGAGACCCCAGACACTCACGTGCCGAGACATTGGGGTCTAGAGTACGACTTTGGAGGGCCTTACGGAGACCCCTATGGGGCAGCCTATGGGGGGGTGACCACCCGAATTGGACGTAGACGTGACTGGGTGAAACCCCTGGCTGACACCCACGAAGCGTGGTTCGGGACCCCGAGAGCTTCCATGGGGATGAGCCACCCCGAGAGGTCGGTCCGGAAACTAATCACGGCAGAAGCTCTGGAAGAGACTGGCCGCGACTCCGATACCCTGGAAGGCGCCGTGGTGAGGAGGAGATGGACTGAAGAACCGAGCCAAGACCGCCTGATGCGATTCCTAGATGAATCCCTCGCACGAATCCCACAGATGATCGCGGAGGGCATCCGGGAAGAGCGGGAGCGGCAAAGGCGCGAGGAACCACCAGCCCAGGTCCCTCCCGATCAACGGCCGGCGCCGGACCAAGACCAGGGAAACGTGCCAGCCGGGCCGGTGGATCAACCAGCGGGGCCAGGACCGCAGGGGCCGCCGGGGCAACCACCCCCTCGCCCTTGGGGGTTCTTGCCACCCAAGCCTGCAGAACTTCTGGACGCTGATTTTGATGGAGACCCCGAGAAATTCCCATTCTTCCTGGTGCGAGCCGAGAGGTTTATCGAGACCTGGGGCCACCTATTCCAGCGGGAAGAGCGGATGGTCGATGTCATAGCAGCCCACCTAAAGGGAGCGGCTGCTGACTGGTATGTGGGACTCCATCAAGTCGACGGGCGCGAGTTGAGAGAGATCGATTCTTTCATGTGGGCCATGAAGGAACAATTTGAGGATGTGCATTCCACCAAAGCAGCGAAGGCAACGATCCGAAGCCTCAAACAGGGAGCCCGATCGGTGAGAGACTACACCTCGGAGTTCCGCAGATGTGCCGCCAAACTCCGAGGGGAAGGGAACCTCGTGGATTTCTACAAGTGGGGGCTCAACGCGGAAATCCGCCGAGAAGTCACCAGGAACCAAGACCCGAACACCCTCACTGGATGGGTGCAAGCAGCCGTCACGATGGAGAACCGCCTGAAAACCATCAAACTGGACGACGCCGCAGCGATGGCTAACAGGGGCCCTGCACCGGCTGTGAGAGGGAAACCCCCGGCACCGAACCCGAAGCTGAGGGATGGCACGAGGGAGCTCCGGATGAAGCAAGGTCTTTGCCTCAAATGCGGAGAAGGGGGCCACTTCGCCGCGAACTGCCCGACATCATCTGCAGCACCCGGAGCACCGAAGGGAGCCAAGAAGAAGTTTGACACCTCCACACCAAAACAGGTGGCGAAACCGAGGGGGGCGAAGGCTTTGCAAGCCAAGCCGCTCAGTGAAGCATCCGACTCATCCGATGGCGAGACCGTGCCGCAGGGAAACGAGACGGACCTGCTGTAAACAGCGCTGAACAGCAGGTCCCACCTCCCCAGGCGCAACTCCCGGTGAGCAAACCCCCTCTCTTTTCTTTCTCACGGTGACTCTAATGGACCCGGGTCTATTGACCCATGTGAGAGTACGAGCTCTCATTGACTCTGGGTGTGGGAGAGATCTCATTAACCCCACACTACTAACGGGACTTGGGGCGAAAGTTGTTAAATTAACTGACCCCTTGATTTTTACGCAGATGGATGGGTCCACCATGAAAGAACCTTGCAAATACGAGACTGTGCCCTTGCGGGTGGGACTCGGGCAACACTGGGAAGAGAGACCTTTCGTGGTTACCCCTTCAGCCCGATTTCCCTTGGTTCTAGGGAGCCCATGGTTCTTTGACCACGATCCTCATGTACTGTGGGGGGAGGGGAAGGTCAACTTCATCTCCAATAAATGCCAGTCCCACACATGGAAAAAGGAGTGGGGACCCATGATGGGGGGGCAACTCCTAGTGACAGCGGGGGTGGCAGCAGCGGAGCTGGAAGGCATTCCCCCCGAGTACCACGACCTGGCTCCCGTTTTTGGAGAGGAGGAGGCCGATGAATTGCCCCCCCACAGAAACTCTGACTGTGCAATTGAAATTTTACCAAACCAAAAATTACCGAAGGGAAAACTGTACTCTATGAGCCCTTCGGAAAAGGTAGAACTGAGGAAATTCATCGATAAAAACCTCAGTAGGGGTTTCATATGGCCAGCATCCTCCCCGTTTGCGGCTCCCGTGCTTTTTCGGAAAAAAAAGGATGGGGGATTGCGGCTATGTACTGACTACCGCGGATTGAATGCAGTATCAAACACAAACGCTTACCCCATGCCCCTCATAAAAGACTTGTTGGCGGCAGTGGCTGGGGGGAAAATTTTTCTAAGCTAGACCTCCGGGATGCCTATTTCAGAGTCCGCATACGGGAGGGGGATGAATTTAAAACGGCGTTCAACACACCCCTCGGCCAGTTTGAATACCTAGTCATGCCATTCGGGCTCCAGGGGGCTCCTGGGGTCTTCATGAACTTGATTAACGAGGTGTTGCATAAGTACTTATTTAAGGGGGTCCTTGTTTACCTTGATGACATTCTTTTGTACTCCCCCGACCTTAAATCGCATGTGAAACTGGTGCGGGAAGTACTACAAACGTTGCACAAGCATAAACTGTATGCCAAACTATCCAAGTGTGAATTTCACAAAACGGAGATCCCTTTCCTGGGCTACCGCATTTCCCAGAAAGGGATTGAGATGGACCCTGACAAAGTCAAAGATGTCGTGGGGTGGGAGCCCCCCAAAACGAGGAGGCAACTCCAGGGGTTCCTCGGATTCGCGAACTTTTATAGATCGTTCCTATCGAACTTTGCCCAGGTGGCTCTTCCCTTGACTGACTTACTAAAAACCAAAGGGAAGCCACCCGAATGCACTCGGCCCGGGGCCAAACTGGAATGGTCGCCTGAGTGCCAACGGGCGTTCGACAGATTAAAAGCCCTTTTTACGTCGGAACCCGTGTTGGCCCACCCGAATGAACTTAAGAAATTCATTGTTCAAGTTGACGCCTCGGACGTTGCAATGGGGGGGGCGATCCTCCAAGAGGGGGAGGATGGCAGATTGCACCCCCTTGCCTATGTTTCCAAAAAATTTAACGATACTGAACGGAATTGGTCGGTGTGGGAAAAAGAAGCGGGATCGATCCGTTTAGCGTTGGCTACCTGGCGCCATTGGCTAGAGGGGGCGCGAGTCCCGTTCGAGGTCTGGACTGATCACAAAAACCTCGAACTACTCCGCTCCCCCCGTTCCTTGAACGCCAAACAGCTCCGCTGGGCTGATTTCTTCTCCAAGTTCAATTTCACACTGCACCACTTTCCGGGGACATCTAACTCGCTGGCCGATGCGCTGTCACGCCTCCCTCAACACGACAGCAAAAGGGAGGAGATTCGTGACTCGATTTTCACTCCTTCCCAGTTGGGAGGAGCAGTAACCACTCGAAGGCAGGCCAAACAGTCCCCCCCACCGTCAGGTCCTCCCCCAAATGAATGGGCGGTGAAATTCTCCACAGAACTGTCGGATGCGGACAGGGAGGAGGTGGCGGGGGAAGAAGGAATGTCCAGAGATGCGCATGGCTGCTGGACTAAAAATAACAAACTTTTTGTCCCACGGTCTCTCAGGGGGGAGGTAATGGGCTGGGCGCATGGATCTAAGCTAGCTGGACACACGGGGTTTGTAAAATCTCTCCAGCTGCTGCAAAGGCAATTTTGGTGGCCTGGGCTACGTAAAGATGTTTCTCTCTTCACGTCCGCCTGTCAAACGTGCTTGATGAGTAAACCTCGGCCCGGTAAACCCCCAGGTGCCCTTCAACCTCTCCCTACCCCAGCTCGGCCATGGGAAGTGATCTCTATGGACTTTATTACGGATCTACCCCCTAGCGGGGGGAAAACCGTCATATGGGTGATAGTCGACCTGTTTACTAAGCAGGCGCATTTTGTTCCGTTTACCTCCATCCCCTCTGCTAAGAAGTTGGCCTCTGCTTTTTTGCAACACGTTGTGAGACTCCACACCTTACCTGCTAAGGTGATCTCGGACAGGGGGGTTCAATTCGTTTCGAGGTTCTGGAGCGAACTTATGTCACTGCTTGGGGTGGAGAGGGGGGTGAGCAGTGCATACCATCCTGAATCGGATGGGCAGACTGAACGTGTTAATCAGACTCTGGAACAATACCTTCGGTGTTTTTCTAACTTTCAGCAGGACAATTGGCATTCTCTTTTGCCTTTGGCTGAGTTCTGTTACAATAACACTCAGCACTCGTCGACGGGGATGTCTCCGTTTAAAGCGGTACATGGATATGACGCCCCGCCTTTGCCATTTTTGACTTCTCCCGACCTCCCGGCGGGAGACGCTGGGAACTGGTGCAAACAGCTGCAGGAGGCGTGGGGCTCGTTGGCCAAAACTCTGGAGGAGGCTAAGGCTGCATACAAACTCCAAGCAGATAAAAAACGTAGCCTTGCTTGGATTCCAAAATGTGGGGAGTTTGCTTATTTATCCACCCAACATTTGCGTCGCATTCAGCCAAGTCGCAAACTCGGTTGGAAATATGTTGGTCCGTTTGAGATTGTACGAGTGATTAACAATGTAACTGTTGAACTTGCCTTGCCTAAGTCTCTAAAGTCTATTCATCCTGTTTTTCATGTAAGGCTTCTACGCCAGGCGCCTGAAGGAAACAGATGGAGACCGCAACGGCCGACCCCTCCCCCGCTGCTGGTGGGGGGGGAACCTCACTACGAAGTATCGCAAATTCTGGACTCTAAAATCTCTCGCAATCGCTTGTTTTACCTGGTTGAATGGATTGACTTTGGGCCGGAGCAGAGGGAGTGGGTACGGGCGGAAAATGTTCTGGCCCCCCGGCTTGTCAAATCGTTTCACAAGTTGTACCCCATAAACCAAAGGGGTAGGACTGTTTTCGAGGGGGCTGCATGTCAGGTAGCCCTGCCATGATGGATGGAAGGGAGGGAGGTGGGCTCTAGGCGCCTTGGTGGCGTGACAGGCGGGAGGTTGGAATCCGGGGAGTTGTTGATTTACACCTCGGGTGTGAGAATGGAATGTGGCTTCTATTACCACTATCTCTTCGCAGCCTAGACATTCTGACCTTGGCAAGTCAGGCTGCGCGCTTCCCTATCGCTGGCATAGATGTAGCAGCTGTGAATAATGGGGGCGGTGGGAATTTCATTAGCTTAGTAACTTTCGATTTCCCAGTCGCATGTTATTCATTGTGTGGAAGAAGGGGGGGTCCCCATTCACCCCCTTCCCTGTATAACCGCTTGCTTTCTGTAACCAAGTCATTCTGAACAAGATACCTGTTCCAGTGATCTATCTATTGCAGCTTAATAAACACTAACCTTGCTTGCATCACAAGGCCTGGTGTTTTTGCTGACTAAGTTAGGACTTCTGACAGTTAGCATCTCTGGTGGGTGGGTGGATCTTTGCGAAGTTGGATCTTACCCAGGCATACCAGCAGTTGCCAGTGGATCCTAGTGTCACAACAAACAAAACCACGGTGTATACTAGCCAGTAAAACAATAAATCACCGTGTACAATTAGACAATTTTAGTTTGTTTTTATATGCTATGTGTAGATTTCACTGAGGGAGGCTCAGCCAATTACAATATGCAGCCACAATAGAGCTTGCTAAAAGAGCTCCCCAGTCACCAGAATCTAAGCACGGTAGCGTACATCAAAAATTGTATAAGAACTAGCATTTTGAAACATGGCTTGCAGCACTTTATGCTTGTGAAGAAACAATAACAGAATGACAAACCTGATGAAGGACATGCAAACGGATAGTGTACTAGAACTCCGTCGTTTGTCTTAATTGTTTCTATAACTAGTAACTGTATTATTCTGAATGTACTGCTAAGCTTTATACCTTATACTGTAATGATATTGTTGTAATTATGCTAATAATTGAAATCTACACATAGCATATAAAAACAAACTAAAATTGTCTAATTGTACATGGTGATTTATTGTTTTACTGGAGTGGATCCTAGTGTGGCAGAGGCGCAGACCATCATTACACACCACAGGGCATTTAAGGTTAACCAGCTACAGTTTGGTGTTAATGTAGCCCCAGGAATCTTCCAAGGTTTAATGGAAGGGTTGCTCCGGGACATACCGGGGTGGTACTGTATTTTGATGATGTTCTGGTCGCAGGGGCAGATGAAACAGAACTAGCAGAATGTCTCAGGGCAGTGTTGGGTCGGTTCCAAGAGGCAGGTCTCAAAGTCAAGCAAAAGAAGTGTCCGTTCAGGTTTCCTAAGGTTGAATTCCTGGGGTTCTTGATTGATGAGAATGGTGTGCACCTGACTGATAGCAAGGTGGCAGCGATCCAGCAAGCACCACAGCCAAAAAATAAAAAAGAGCTGCAATCATTTTTAGGTATATTAAACTTCTATCACGCCTTCTTGCCCCATAAGGCGTCCATCGCAGAGCTGTTGCACAGGTTACTGGTAAAGTGTGCCAAGTGGGAGTGGGGGGGTCACAACACATGTTGTGTTTAGGGCTATTAAAGAACTCTTGGTCTCTAATAGTGTACTCACTCATTTTGATGAGTGCAAACCATTGGTTCTTGCAGCAGACACCTCCCCCTTCGGCATTGGTGCCGTCCTCAGCCACGTCATGGCAGATGGGCGGGAAGTGCCAGTGGCGTACTATTCTAGAACTTTGTCACCAGCAGAAAGGAACTATGCGCAGATCGATAAGGAGGCTCTCGCTTTGGTCGCAGGCATAAAAAAGTTCCATGACTTTCTGTATGGGCACAAGTTTCTCATGGTAACTGACCACAAGCCTCTCTTGGGACTATTCACACCTCACCATCAGACTCCGCAAATCCTGTCCCCATGTATGCTGCACTGGACTGTGTTCCTGTCAGCATATGACTATGAGTTCGTCCATCGGCCGGGCAAGGCTATTGGCCATGTGGACGCACTAAGTTGGTGTCCGATTGTGGGGCCAGCCCTCGATCCGGCACCAGCCTGTGAAGTGATGGAAGAGCTACCACAGCCTCCAACATTGTGGCCAGGTTGGCCAGAGACTCCATGCTTGCACAAGTGCTGAACTGGGTGTGGAGGGGGTGGCCTGCGGGACGTTTTGATGCTGAATTTCAGCCCTACAGTTCCAGGCAACAGGAGCTGTCGGCTCATAAAGGCTGTTTATTGTGGGGAAACAGGGTAGTGGTTCCGCCCAAGCTTTGTAAGTGGGTTCTGGAGGCTTTGCATGAAGGGCATCCAGGTATAGTGAGCATGAAGGCTCTTGCCGGAGCTATGTGTGGTGGCAGCACATAGATCATGAAATAGAGGAATGGGTAAGATCTTGTCAGCCTTGCCAAGAATCTAGACCAGACCCTCCGCTTGTCCCCTTACAACACTGGGAGACCACCCATCGGCCATGGTCCTGATTACACATTGATTTCATGGGGCCATTCCAGAGGCAAGTGTTTCTAATTATTGTAGGTTCATACTCAAAATGGCTGGAGGTGGTGCAAATGAATAAAATGACCTCTGCCACAGTAATTAAAGTGTTGCACCACCTATTTGCGACCCACGGCCTGCCGAACACTATAGTGTCTGATAATGGGACACAGTTCACATCCACTGAGTTTCAAGACTTTATGACCAACAACTTAATAAAGCACATCACATGATCACCATTCCACCCATCCACAAATGTGCAGGCTGAAAGAATGGTGTGGACCACAAACGAAGCTTTTTGCAGGATGGCCCATGGGGATTGGAGCCAGAAGCTGGCATCATTTCTGCTATACCAGCACATCACACCACACACTGCAACCGGAAGGAGCCCTGCAGAGCTACTGATGAACTGATGCCTGATGTCACTCCTCGATCGACTGCACCCAGACCTGACTACAGACAAGCTGCCGCAGAGGGAAGACTTAAACACACCTCACTCATTCCAGGTCGGAGATACTGTTTTCGCAATAAACTATGGGGAGGGACACTTATGGATCCCTGCATCGGTCACCGAGGTCACTGGCACACTCTCCTACATTGTAAAGACAAGCTGATGGTAGGAGTTTAAGGCAACATATTGATCAACTTCGATGGCGCTGGGCAGACGCACACACCAAAGTCTGTTTGGAGGCTACCAAGGGCCCTATCCCATATACAGAACAGTTGGAACCTCAGGACCCTGAGGATACCCATGACCCCATGGACTTTGAGCCAAATGCAGGGTCAAGAACCAGATGACCCACAGTTCCTGACACCAGCCCTACCGATCCATTAACACTTAGTCCCCCAATAAACAACGGCAGCCTGAGAACTATGGACACCGAGGCACAGCTGGAGCCGGAACATTATGGCAGTCACAACGAAGTCAGTGTCGTCTGGCGCATCTCAAAAGATTTTGTATGCCCAGGGATTGATTTTTCTTAGGGGGGAGGGATGTTATGTATTGTGTGAAAGAATGACTGAGCTTCAACTAAAAGCTGGTATTGTGTACAGCACATTCTGATTGGCTACTCTGTGCAGTAGACCAATCAGAACATAAGAAAGGTTCTGGAGGGAACTGAAATCATTGGTCTTTATCTAAGCAGTTTAATTGGTTGTTAACTCACTTAGGGGCGTGGTTATACTCACCAGAAAGTTTAAAAGAAAGTCTTCTGCTCTCCTGTTTTCGTGTTGGTTTTCTGTCATGTTCAAATGAACCTGAATCACTTGTTTAAAAGCTGCCTGAAGTCTCATACTTAACACAATTCAACTATATTCAGGCATGCTGCACATGCAATGACTATGCTCATCCCTTCATTTTCAAATTAGTCTTTTTATATATATATATCTATATATCTATCTATATCTATATCTATATCTATATCTCCATCTATCTATCTATCTATCTATCTATCTATCTATCTATCTATCTATCTAATCTATCTATCTATCATCTATGTATATACACACACACACTCTTTATCCGTTTTCCATTTACTTTTCCATTACAACTCATTGTTCAGTTCAGCTTCAGTTGGGCTGAAGCTGGAAGTGGAGAGCACCTGGGGAGTTGCTGAGAGAAGGTAAGGGATTTTTCTTTCTCCCTTTGCCTTCTTTGCTGCTGTGTGGGGACTGAGAGAGTGGGTTGTTTTGTAGCCTGATAGAGAGTGGTTCTGTGTAAGTCTATGAGGGACTGTTTGTGCTTTGGGGGCTGTTGGTGGCTGAGTGTGTTGCTGTAAGTGGATTACTGTGAGTGGATTGCAGCCCCCGCCCCCTATTGTGCTGGTATGTACCTCCGACACGAAGGACTGTTGGCAACAGATGGGGTGCACCTGACAAAGAATGGGAGGAATGTCTTCACTGGAAGACATGTGAACCTGATCAGGAGGGCTTTAAACTAAAGACATCGGGGGTGGGAAGAAAAAGCGGCATCCCCAACACTAAGTTCAGGAAGGGGAATGACCAGAGAATAAATGAATGAGAGAGAGGTGAGTTTAGTAATCTTCAGGTAAATTTGAAGGGACCTACGGTAGGAAGGGATGTCTGTAATCTGAGGTGTCTTTATACTAGTGCACAGAGTATGGAAAATAAACAGGAGGAACTTGAACTCCAAATATTGGAAAATAGGTATGATCTGATAGGTGTCACTGAGACTTGGTGGGATGACTCTCATATATGGAGCACAGTGATTGAAGGATATGCCTTGTTCAAACGGAACAGAATAAACAAAAAAGGGGGTGGGGTGGCACTATATGTCAAGAATGAATATGCTTGCACTGAAATTCAGGATTTTGAGAGTTGCCCTGTTGAAAGTGTGTGGGTAAGGATAGAGGGGGCAAAAGAAGGGGATATTGTTGTGGGGGTATACTACAGACCTCCAAATCAACCAGAGGAACAGGATAATGCATTTGTACAGCAGCTTGCTAAACTTTCACAGAGACAGGATGTAGTGGTTATGGGAGATTTTAACTATCCAGATATTTGCTGGGAATCTAACTCTGCTAGACATGGGACATCCCGCAGATTCTTGAATAGCCTTGAGGACAACTTCATCTCTCAGAAGGTGGAGGTGGGAACCAGAGGATCTGCTATCCTAGATTTAATTCTGACTAACAGGGAAGAACTGGTTGATGAAGTGAAGGTGGTGGGTTCCTTGGGGAATAGTGACCATGTCAGCTTGGAATTTGACATAGAGAAGACTGTGAAACCAGGACGTAGCAGAACTCATATCCTGGACTTCAGGAAAGCTGATTTCAATAAACTCAGAGATCTAATAGGTAGGATCCCATGGCTGGAAATGCTGAAGGGAAAATCTGCACAGGAAGGATGGGTGATGCTGAAAAATGAAGTGCTTAAGGTACAATCTCAAACTGTTCCGGTAAGAAAGAAAGGTGGGAGATGGGTAATGAAGCCAAGGTGGCTGAACAAGGAACTCTCTGAGGAGCTGAAACTAAAAGGGAAATGTACAGGAAATGGAAGGAGGGTCAGATTACTGAGGGTGAATACAAGACACGAGCACAAATCTGTAGGAATGGTGTCAGAAAGGCTAAAGCACAGATGGAGCTGAGGCTTGCAAGGGATGCAAAAAATAACAAGAAAAATTTCTATGCCTATGTTCGGAGCAAAAAGAGGAACAGGGATGGAGTAAGCTCATTGCTAGGGGAAGATGGTCAAGCCTTAACAAGGGATGAAGACAAAGTGGAATTACTCAAGTCTCACTTTGCATCGGTCTTTAACCGTAAACTGAGCTGTATACAAACTGAAGAATGCAGGGCATATGAAGGAAAGGGGAACTGCCAGTTCAGAATAAGTAAGGAAATGGTTAGAGAACATCTAGCTGCCTTAAATACTTTCAAATCTCCAGGGCCGGATGGCTTGCATCCGAGGGTGCAGATGTTATTTCAGAGCCTCTGGCTATAATCTTTGAGAGGTCCCGGAGTACGGGTGTTGTGCCGGAAGACTGGAGAAGAGTGAATGTTGTCCCAATCTTCAAGAAGGGGAAAAAGACGGACCCGGGAAATTATAGGCCTGTCAGTTTGACATCAATACCTGGGAAAATTCTGGAGCAGATTATTAAACGCTCTGTCTGTGAACACCTTGCACAAAATGAGTTAATTGGTAATAGCCAGCATGGGTTTATGAAGAATAAGTCATGCCAGACTAACCTTATCTCCTTTTTTTGACAGAGTTACTAAAATGGTCCTCTAACAGAAGTTTATATAACTTCTGAACCAATTTGTCCACTTGTTGACAGCCAGATCTTATCTAGTTGTGTTTGTGGTTCATGGAAACCCACTTTCTTATCTTTAGAATATCTGGATTGTAATTGCATATTTTCCCACCAAGTTAGCTTTATATCGTATCTTCTTAACAAAGTTTCTTCTGATCTTAACTTATTCTCCTTATCTAACAATATTTCTTAAAATTCTCTATTACATGGTTTTACAAGGGAAGGCTTAATACAGACCTCTAGAGGTGATACCCACTTTGGTGTCTTCTTATAACATATATCTTTGATTTCAGTCCATACTTGTAACAGGGCACCTCTTACCATATGATGTTTAAAGTTTGAATGTATCTTATCCTTCCCATACCAAGCATACGCATGCCATCCCATGTAAAGGTCATGGCCTTCTAAGTTTAAAGTCCTAATATTATCCAAAGTTCTCCATTCCTTTATTCAGGTCAAAGCCGCCGCTTGATAATACCACTTCCAACTTGGTAGCCCAAACACCCCTCTTTCCTTACTTTGCTGTAACACCTTCCATTTAATTCTTGCACATTTGGGGTACCATATAAATTGCTTAACAATTTTGTCCAATTCTGCAAAAAAATTAACCCTTTTCAATATAGGTATATTTTGGGCCAGAAACAAAAACTTTGGTAATACCATCATTTTATGGCAGCTATTCTCCCCATTAATGATAACTGAAGGTCCCTCCCCATCTTAATAAGTCGTTCTTAATTCCTTCCAATAATCTATAATAATTATCTTCAACAAGCGTACTATTTCTGTTGGAAAGCATTATACCTAATTACTTCACTTTTTTCACTATCTCTACACTTGTTATTTTATATAATTCCTGGGGTATCTTAGGTGTACAGTTTTTTGTTATCTTAGTCTTTTTCCAATTGATTTTCATTCCAGTGCTACAGCCAAATTCTAGTATAGACTTTAATAAATGTGGACTTGACTTGATCGGATCTTCCATTATAAAAACTATATCATCCGCAAAGGCCAGTAATTTGAATTCTTCCCCTTTTACCTTAAGACCTTGTATTTGATTTTCTCTTATGCTCTCATTTAGTGTTTCAAGTGCAAATATGAATAGTAAGGGTGATAATGGGCAACCCTGATGAGTTCCCTTCTGTATTTCAATATTTGATGTTGTATCTCCATTTATGATCACTTTTGCATACTGGGTTTTATATATTGCTCGGATCAATATAACAAATAAATTCCCACATTCCCTATGTTTTAATTTTTGTAAAAGAAATTCCCATGATAAGTTATCAAAGGCCTTTTCTGCATCCATAAACATTAATGCCAATTGCTTATCAGAATGATGTTAATAATATTCCATGACATTTAAAATTGTTCGCATATTATTCTTTATATATCTTCTTGGTAGAAAACCTGCTTGGTCTTGGTGAATCAGCTGTGATAGCACCTTCTTCAATCTTGTCGCCAATATGCTTGCATATATTTTATAATCGGCATTCAGGAGAAATATAGGCCTGTAGTTCTTAATTTCTGTATTATCAGTTTCCGGTTTATGAATTAGAGCAATTACAGTTTGGTACCATGAATACGGTAAATTCCCTGTTATTCCAATATTTTGAAGTAGTTCTTTAAATGGTAAAGTAATCTGTTCTTTGAAGATCTGATATAGCTCCGCGGGCAGACCATCCGGTCCTGGTGCTTTCCTCTTCTTTTGTTTCTTAATAGCCTCGACTACTTCACAAATCGTAATATTCTCATTCAAAATATCCCTATATTTCTTCTCCAACTTACTGCTAGTTCTTGCTTGTAAATATTTAACTATTTGTTCACCCAACTGCATCTCCTGTTTATACCAATTCTTATAATATTGCTCTACAACTCCCTTTATTTCTTGCATTTCATATTTAATCTCTTCCTTTTTGTTTCTTAGAGCTACTATTACTCGCTTTTCTCTCTCCTTCCTAAGCCTATAGGACATCCATCTAGTTGGCTTATTCGCGTTTTCAAAAAAGTACAATTTAGCATACTCAATACTCTTTGCCATTTCTTGTGCTAACAACAAGTTCATTCCATGTTGCAATATCTTCACTCTATTTTTACTATCTTCAGTTCCCTGAGTCTTCATTTTGTCCTCCTCCTTTTTAATTCTTGACCCTAAATCCCTATACGCCTCTTTTCTTTTCTTCCTTCTCCAGGTGTCCTGATTTATCAGCCACCCTCTCATATATGCTTTAAATGTTTCCCATACCGTATCAATAGATACCTCATGTTGGAGGTTTCTCTTTAAAAAATCTTGGATTTCTATTTTCATTTTCTCTACAAAAGTCCTGTCCCTCAACAAATCTACATTCATTCTCCATCTCACCCTTTTCCTTACCTCTTTAAAAGAAAGAAACACAGGATTATGATCTGCAAAAGCTTTTGGCAATATATCTGCTTCCAGTAATTCATGGATCCAACCTGTTGTTACCCAGGCCATATCAATTCTAGACCACGAATTATGTCTTGCCGAATGAAATGTGAAATCTCTCGTTCTTAAATTCCTAGTTCTCCATGCATCCATCAAACTGTACTCATCTGCCATATCTAAAAAAAAATTGGTAATACCTGTCCTGTTGTTTTTTTCCCTTTGGTATGACGTTCTATCTAATTCATTATCAAAGACCAAATTAAAGTCTCCCATAACACACATATCCTTAATATCCCAATTTTTTAATACATCATAAAGAACTTTAAAAAAGGCTCCTGATTCTGATTTGGTGCATACAAATTTACAATCAGACTTTCTTTCTCTTGTCTTTGTATTTTAATTATTACCATCCTACCCTCCACATCTGCATACAGTAACTCAGTGTCAGGCGCCTTAGATAGTCAGTCAACACCAGGCCTCATGAAAAGGATAGCGTTTATTATACTGCAAAGCTAAAGCACTAGAACATAGGCATTGTCAGGAATGACCCATACAAAAGAAGCATCTCTGGTTATACCCTTCAGAGGGGGGACCCCCCCTACCTTCTACCAATGGCTACAGAGCCCGCGCGCGGGAAAAGAGCAAAAGGTGCTACAGACTACATTCCCACAAAGCAATAAATTCCCATGCCTAGCTGTTGTCTTAGGAAAGCAGAAAGGAGACAAACAGCCTGGCTCTCAAGGCCATTTGGCCCGTTTCGAGATAGCCCGAGATGGAAACTGCACCGTCTCCCAGGCAACCTCGTCACCTCTCCACATACCAGAGAAAACACAGATACATCCATTGACGCCTCCTCCCCTCCCTTCACCCCTATGGCAGGGGTACCTGACACTCAGGTGATAACAGTTCTCTAGCATAAATCACCACTCCATTCTTCTTCTGATTAGCTGCTATAAACTCTTTCCCTAGTTTTCTACATGTTAGGTACATACATACATACATACATACATACATAAACCTTTATTGGCATAACGCAGTAGCAGTAGAGAAGGCAATGGAACAAATAGACTATTAGAACAAACAAGAAGAGAGACCTGCGATATTCGCAGGGAAGGCTCCAGCGATATCCTCTCCCCCACCCACCTCCTCCCCCTGCCCCAGCAGCGGTACCCGAGCAACTTCCAGCCTCTCGCCTCCCCCCTCGCCTCCCCCCCACTCCAGCAATCTCCTCTGCTGCCACCGCCGATCTCCTCCCTCCTCCCTCCTCCCACCTGGCTCCAGCTATGTCCCCCTCTGGTGCCGCTGCCGATCTCCTCCCTCCCCCACCCGGCTCCTGTCACCCTCCTGTGTCACCGCCGATCTCCTCCCTCCCCCCACCTGGCTTCAGCTATGCCCCCCTCCTCCGCCGCCACTGATCTCCTCCTCCCCCCACCCCCCGGCTCTGGAGGCAAGGCCCCAGTGGCTTCCAGCTGCCGGGCATGCCGATCTCCTCTCCCCTGTCAGCTCTGACAATCCTCCTCCTCCGCTGATCTCCTCCCCTCCGCTCCGGAGGTGAGGCCCAAGCAGCTTCCAGCCACCAGGCCCGCTGATCTCCTCCCCCCCCTTTGGCTCCGGCGATCCTGCTCGTCTGCTGATCTCCTCTCCCCATCCCCCTCGGCTCCAGTGGTGAAGACTGAGCAGGTTTCAGCCGCCAGCCGCCGCAGTGTTCTTTTTTGGGGATTCTGATATCCCCCCTACACTTTTTAAAACTTTTTAGATTTTTCTGCACATGTGGGGACTGCCCCACGTGTGCAGGAAAATCTCCCTGCCCCCCAGGTGCCCCCGATGTGTGGATTTAGATATCCACACGCAGGGGGCCACTTGGGAATTAGATATATAGATTAACTAGGGAGCAAAGCCCGTTGTGGTGGAAGACAATAGGCCCTAGAAAGGAAGAGAGGGAGGTGGAAGGGAGAGAGGGTTTGAGAAAGGAAGGAAGGAAGGAAGGAATAGGGGGAAGAGTGAAAGAAAGGAGAGAGGAAGAAAGAAAAAGGGGGAAAGGAAGGGAAGAGGGGCAGAAAAGGGCTTCTCTGGGCCCAGAGAAGGCCTTTTCGGTCCCCCATACACCATCCCCTAGGCCTTCTATGGGGGCAGTAGGCAGTGTGTGGGGGGAAAGGGCTTCTCTCGGCCTACTGCCCCCATAGAAGGCCCATAGGATGATGTGTGGGGAACAGAAAATGGCTTCTCTGGGCCTACTGCCCCCATAGAAGGCCCAGGGGATGGTGTGTGGGGGAAAGAAAAGGCCTTCTCTGGGCCTAGTACCCCATAGAAGGCCCAGGGGATGGCGTGTGGGGGGCAGAAAGGCCATCTCTGGGCCTAGTGCCCCATAGAAGGCCCAGGGGATGGCGTGTGGGGGGCAGAAAAGGGCTTCTCTGGGCCTAATGCCCCATAGAAGGTCCAGGGGATGGCGTGTGGGGTACGGAAAAGGGCTTCTCTGGGCCTAGTGCCTCATAGAAGGCCCAGGGGATGGGGTGTGCGGGACGGAAAAGGGCTTCTCTGGGCCTAGTCCCCTCATAGACGGCCCAGGGGATGGGGTGTGGGGGACGGAAAAGGGCTTCTCTGGGCCTAGTGCCCCATAGAAGGCCCAGGGGATGGGGTGTGGGGGACGGAAAAGGCCCTCTCTGGGCCTAGTTCCCTCATAGAAGGCCCAGGGGATGGGGTGTGGGGGACGGAAAAGGCCTTCTCTGGGCCTAGTCCCCTCATAGAAGGCCCAGGGGATGACGTGTGGGGGACGGAATAGGCCTTCTCTGGGCCTAGTGCCCCATAGAAGGCCCAGGGGATGGCCTGTGGGGGACGGAAAAGGGCTTCTCTGGGCCTAGTGCCCCATAGAAGGTCCAGGGGATGGCATGTGGGGGACGGAAAAGGCCTTCTCTGGGCCTAGTGCCCCATAGAAGGCCCAGGGGATGGCATGTGGGGAACGGAAAAGGCCTTCTCTGGTCCTAGTCCCCTCATAGAAGGCCCAGGGAATGGTGGGGGGGGCGGGCAGAAAAGGGCTTCTCTCACTTGCCTCAGCCTTGAGGGCCTGTCCCTGCACTCACACTCCAGACGGTCCTCTCCTGTCGGAGGACTGGAGCAGACTGTGCTGAAAACACTGACGGGGACTGATGGGGGCGGGACTTTGCGAAGCAGCCAGTCAGCCCTGGCCAGTGTCTTCTGACTGCCAGTTCTTGAGCCGAATCAATTATGGCAAGCATAGAATGTGGTGGAACCAAAATTCAAATATATATAAGGACAGGATAGGTCATAACTGACTACACCAAGTTACACCAACAAGGGGTCATTTTTAAACTTCTCAGAAGTAGTGAACACAGTTAAAACAGAAATATATATATATATATATATATATATATATATATATATATATATATATAAAACAATCCAATTGAACACAAGGGAAATTAAGACTGGTACGCCCTTACCCTTAGCTTCCAAACATAGGCTAAGAATTCAGCAACAGACAGAGTAATTGCCGAGAACTTATCAGACAATAAAATTTTGAGATTGTCGTCAGTCGAATTCCTTGTGGGAGGTAAATGGGGGCTGATCAAATAGCTGCGCATGGTAGAGTATTGGGGACAGCGCAGAAGGATATTAGCAACTGAATCAGGTTCACCATAGAGGCAATTGCAGGTTCTATCCCTATAGGGGATATCCCTATATCTGCCTGAAACAACAGCCGAAGGAAAGAGATTAAATCTCGCAAGCATAAAGACACGCTGATAGAGTGGAGTTGTTAGATTGGAGAGGTACAGAGCCATAGAAGCTTGTGGGGGGGAAGGTCAAGGCAGCGTGGGGAACAAACTCCAGAACTGCCAGCATTAATTATTTGGGCTTCCATATCCCAAATCCTCCTCCGCACCACCTGCAAAATAGCTGTTTCGCCGCAATTATACAGAGAATCCAAATCAATTCCCATAGTTTTGATTTTATGCACTATGGCTTGTGACCAGGTAGAAATATATGGGTCTGCAAGAAGTTGAACAATAAGGCTGTTGGAAGGGGAACTAAAATGCAGATGCAACCAGTATTTGATAGTGGTGATCCATGCCTGAGATTCAATAAGATGAAAACCTAGCTCCGCACAGAGGGAAAAATAGGAGACGGAGTTAGGTAAACCTAGAATCCTACGGAAGAAGGTAGAACTTAGTAGTTCTACTCTTTTATTAAAGTTCTGAATCCATACAGGTACCCCGTACAATAGGCGGGAGATAACAGATGCCTGAAAAATCTGAAGGGCTGCCGGCACAAATTGATTACCTTTTAAATAAAAAACGGCTTAAAGCTGCAGTCTTATTCCTGGCTAGACTAAGGGCATGATCTCTATGGGGACACCAACTTAGGTTGTAATGAAACAAGACTCCTAAGTATCTAAATGATTTGACCTGTTCTAATTCTTTTCTCTCTATTCTCCAGTGTTTACACTTCCAGGCTTTGGAGAAAACCAATATTTTTGTTTTATCAAAATTAATAGAGAGAGAGTTCCGGCTGCAATAAGAGTTGAACTCTAGTAGAAGGCGTAGAAGTCCAATCCTAGTAAAAGAAAGAATGACCGCATCATCTGCATAGAGTAAGATGGGAACTGCAGAGGAGTTCAGTTTGGGGGAATGGCCATCAATCCTAGCTAGGCACAGTGGCAGGTCAGAAATGAAAAGGTTAAAGAGGGAAGGGGCAAGTACACATCCTTGCTTAACAGGAATTTTCTGAGTAAGGGACCCTCTCTTATCAAATCGAATCTGGCAGAAGTTAGCCGAATGTAATTTACGAATCAAAAACAAAAGGCGTTGATCCAAACCCAAGTTTTAAGGTTTATCCCACAATAAGGATCTATTAATTGAATCAAAGGCTTTTCGTAGATCAATAAAAACTGAGTATAGCTTACCACCTAAGTGGTGGGAATACTTTTCGGCTAGAAAAGCTAAGGTAGTACAATGGTCTAAGGTGGAATGATTAGCCATGAAACCAATTTGCTCTCTTCCTGGAAGATTATGATCGGCCATCCATTGAGATAATTTTTTGAGAAGGTGTTTGGCATAAAGCTTCCCTAAAATGGAGAGCAAGCTAATAGGTCTGTAATTATCTATGCTATTAGGGTCACCTTTTTTGAAGAGGGGAACTATTATAGAGTTCAACCAGGAGTCAGGTAAAACAGCATACTTGTCAATCAGAGTGAAAAGATGAGCTAAAGAATGCGACCACCAGTCAATATTGTCCTTTAAAATCTCGGCTGGGATTCCGTCTATGCCTGGAGCCTTGTTTGATTTGAGAGAAATAATAAGATCAGTTATTTCTTCATGTGAGACTGGAGGCCAGTTGGGAATGTCCACTGGCATTGAGCTAGAATTAATCAAAGGTGACACAGAGGGCTCATTAAATAAGTAATTATAGTAGGAGTACCATCTGGTTGCAGGTATAATGCAGGCAGAATTGGCTCCAGTTGGACAGTTAAGTCTACCTACCAGCGACTAGAAAGCTCTACCATCACTAGTTTGAACAGCATTAAAAAGTTGGGACCATTTCTTGGCGTAGAAAGAGTGCTTTTTTTGAGCCAATAATAAACGGCATTCTCTTTTAAGTTTGTAATATAAGGAGGGGATCCATGGGAGGCAACCCATCCGAAACTGTCGAAAGAGCAGATGTAATTTACTTTTAATGAGCCAACATTCAGCATCGAACCAAGCATCAAGGGAGTCGTTCTGGGCTTTGGGTTCAGTTAATTTAGCATAGGAAGAGAGATTATCAATCACAGAGTTATAAACTATTAGTGCATCTTCCAAAGAGCTAGCATTAGTAAGATTGCGCTTTAGTTCAGAGCCCTGCAAGCTAAGCATCCAAGAGCGAATCTGAGCCAAGGAGGATGCAGAGCAGCTTATTTTTTTATGTTGGGGTAAATTAGGTTCAGAATTACAGGGAGGGCACTGGTTATCTGTAATACAGCCAGTTTGAAAGGACAATAAAATGGGAAGGTGATCACTTTCGGTCCGGGAGCCAACTGAAAAGTCAATAATAGAGTCTCTCAGATCCATGGAGGATACTGCATAATCCACAACACTGCATCCCCTGGGGGAAATAAAGGTATAATTACCAGAGGAATCATACTGAAAGGAGCCATTAAGTATAGAAAGGTTATTTTGGGTACATAGGTCTATCAGCCAGTGACCGGCCTGGTTGACAACTGGGTCTCTGGACTGCCTCGGTAAAAGAAAAGGGAAGGGGGTTTGATCGTCCCCATCCCAATGGAAAATATCACCAAGCTGTTTATTATTGCGACCAAGTCTAGCATTAAAATCCCCCACTGCCAAAAAAGCGGCCTCAGGGTATTTATTAAAAAGAATAGTAAGATAATCTTTCAATGAATTCCATTGGGCTTTAGAGGAATTATTATCACAACAAGGGGGCATATAAACATTAACTATAAGCAACTGGAGGTCCCTGAGATGGAGAAGAAATGCCTGAGCAAGGGGAGGACAGGGGGCCAATTGCAAAATAGACAGTTTGGAAGCATTATTAAACAACCCACAGAGCCCGGCCACATGGCGTCCCTTCCGATTTGATCTCACAGCGGGAAGAGAGTAAGAAGTAAATCCATTAACCGAAATATTACTAGGGGACCAAGTTTCTTGAAAAAAAAATCATGTCAAAAGGTAATAAAAAATTCATTAAATCAGAATCCCCCCATTTATTAGCCCACCCAGCAATGTTCCAAGAGATGAGGCAAAGGATCCGTCTCTGGGAATTTCTCAGGTTCCTACTACTAGCAGATAGTCAGTCCACTTCAGAAATTGAGTTCAGAAATGGAATATTATCAGGGCAGACACAACCATTTGCTGTGACTTGGGACATAGGACACAATGGAATAACCTTTGGGGATTTCCGGCCAGGCAGCTCATTCGAATCTTTTAGTACAAGGTCTTCCACTATTTCGATTGAGGGAACTTCAGGACTGGACGACTGATCCCAGCTTTGGAGAGTAATAATATCTTCACACTCCCTCTGGGGAGTTTGGTTAGGTAATGTAGAAGTCGATGGATCCTTAAGTGAGTCTGCTATAGCAGCTGTATGGGAGACATTTCTACAGCACTTGGGGTTGTTAGATAAATGCGACTCAGAATCTTTGATCTCTTGTAATCTGTGGCTTATAAAAGTTAACCTATCAATAACGGACTGCTGTACATCATCAGAGAGGTTTCCAAAAGAGGAGAGAATGTCTTCTTCCAAGTTCTTCGTTAAGGGATCTGAGGCCAGAAAACTATTAAAGTCCAAAACCAATGGGCAGTCCTGGCTACTGGTCTGTGCGGAAAGAGGTTTGGGGTCAGTAGAAGCATTTGAAACTTAGGCACTCGATTCCTCCCAAGAAATTAAGTTAGATTGCGTAGTCTCAATGTCCATGGGAGCATCAGATTGGGAGGAAAAGGTGGTCACTGACTTGGCCCGGCTCTTACTGCATAAGGGAGTAACCATAGAATTGTGAGTGGTAAAAATTCCCATTTTGCAGAGATCCAATTTCCTCTTCAGAAGCAGAGTTGGAAGTTTATGCAATGTAAAAGAAAGAATAATTCTTTGGAACTGGTGTTGAGCGTTGAGGGCTTCAACTTCATGAAGGTCAATCTCTGAATATTTAAGTTTGAGTATAGCAGAGAGATGCCTCTTAGCATGGGGAACACTTAGCCAGCTTGGTACAAAGCCACATCTCCCTTGGATTGTTAAAGCAATTTTCCTTGGTTGGTAAACAAGTTGAAATGAGTTTTTATTTGAGGCTTTGTGGATGCCCGCACTGCCTGCAAAGGATTCACTGTGAGCATGTGTATTGCCATGCTGGCAGGTAGCAGTCTCTGGAGATTTAATTTGACCGTGATGGTCACAGGTAGATAGCTTAGCCACCGCAGCAGTTAGCAATTTAGTTTGAGCTTTTAAGTCTTGAATGCTGCCAAACAGACAATCTACAGTTCTTGCAATTAGAGGTAGTAGAGAGTTCGTTGAAGGTAATCCATTCATCTCTGGGGTGGAATCTGTATCCATTGACCTGATTCGTTCCTCCAGGTCACGCTCTTCAGATAAAGCATGTGCATTCTCCTCATCATCTCCACAGCTGAGCTCAAGTGGAGAGAAACGGTTTGATGTCTCCACTGCAAAAGTAGGTGTGTCGTTCTTATTTGAGTTATTGTCAACACCCTCCGAGCCACAGAAGAAATCACAAATTTTAAACTATTTTGAAGCTGGCAATAAGCAGTTTTCCTCTCGTCCTCTCCCACGCTTGCCAGACGGCATGGCATAGGCCACTTAAGGTGGAGCTTACCCCAATTAAGAAAAGTCCTGGGTAGGAAAGGTGGTGTCAGAAATGTCTGTTTGCTAATTTTCACTGAGTCCATTGTTCTGTGTTCCCTATCTCATCTTCGCTTTGCGCTTGCGTAGGTATGCTGGCAGTAACATGGGAGCTTCTTCCCTGCCACTTGGTCTTATCACGGTGGCCTTGAATGTGGGCTTTGGGCTATTCTTGAGCTTATGAGAATTTTCCAGTCCTGTGAAGACGAGGGGAGGAGGGAGTCGTCTCCCGCCTATTAAGCAATTCTCCCGCCGGGAGTTTCCCACACGCGCGCTTACAGTTCATTTGCTACTTGCGCTTTGCATCACACTATAACTCCGCTTGCGCCGCTTTCCCCCCCATTCCTGACAGTGATCCTCCACTGTGGGTTTTAGCACTGTATTCCAATAAAGCCCTTCTTTTGCTTGAGAATGCTTGGATCTACTTGCTTTTGAACCTGACAGGTGAGGGGCTTCCTCAGAAACAGTTAACTGGTTCTGATGTAAACAGCCTCTGCTTCCCTCCTTAACAAACAGGAATTATTTATCCTCCTGGAGGAGGGAGAGTCAGTTACGTTCTTCAGAGGCTGACTGAAAAAAAGTTAAAAGGCATGATAAAAACTAGACGCTGAACAGGAAGCTTAACCCGACAAAAAAAAAAAAACTTACAAAAATATTTTCAATCCTTGGCTCAGCTAAATACAGCTCATTAAAACACACACAGTTTATAAGAAGGCTAATAGCTGAGCACAACTAACTTGCAGAAGATAAAAACTTTTAAAACCTTTCCAAAAAGCCGGGAGCTTATCTCTGAGGATCCTTCAGGTAGCTGGGCAGAACCGGAACTCCCACTTGGTCATGTTAGGTACCTAGTATCATTTTTTCTTATATGGCTTTCCTGTAGACAAACAACTTCCATTTGTAATTTCAATATTTGGTAAAAAGTTTTCCTCCTTTTTTGCGGACTATTCAAACCATTCACATTTATAGATAAAATCTTGAAACTTTTGGTTCTGAATCTTTGCATTTACTTATTTTCTATGGTCCTTTTATCCTACTCCTGTATTGAAACCTCATTAGTACCTGTGACGGATTTGTCTTTGGTTCTCTTTTATCTTTTTTCCTCCACTTCTCTCTTCCTTTTTCTTATTCTTGCTCTAGTATTTCCTCCTCTGCTTCTATATCGAACCCCTCTTCTTGCACTTCCTCAACTTCTTCTTCCTGGGTCACCCTAATTCTTCCCTATATTGTTCTAAGAAATTCTCTATTTTAAAGATGGAATCAATTCTATGCCTTCTGTCCCTGTAGGTAAATAAGACGCCTTCTGGCACCAACCACCAGTAAACAATTTTATTTTTCCTTAACAGGGTCGTTAAATTTTCATAACTCCTTCTCCTCTCCCTAACGTGCCATGGAGTTTCCTTTAAGAAATTGATCTCCGCACCCTGTATCAATATTGTCTTCCCATTGGTTGCCTTAATTATTTTGTCCTTCATTTCTTGTTTATAAAATTTTACATGAGTTTCTCTTGGTTTTTTATGCTTCCTTGCATATGCCAAGTTTCTTCGGTATACCGCCTCTATTTCCTGAGAGATTTCTTCCTTGGTTCCTATGTCTAATTGTTCTGCTAAACTCTCTACCAATACTACCTTTAAATCTTTTTCTAAATTTTCTGGAATATTTTGACACCTCATAATTAGCGCTGCTTTATCCATTTCCATAAGAATCCTCTACTTTTTCATTTTTTAGTTTTAACTCCTGCACCTCATACTCCAACTCATTTACTTTCTTCTCTGTCTTATACCCTCTTTTTGTAATTTTTAAGATTTCCTGCCTATTTTCACCTATTTGATTTTTAATTTCTTCCGTTTCAGCTTTAATTTGCTCAGTTAACGCTCAATTTCTTTTTTCATAGCTTGTGACACACAATCCTGAATCATAGCTTTAAAATCCTTAAGAGTTAACTGTGTAGTACTCATTGTACTAATTTTCATCTGTACCTGACTAGGAGATGGGATTGACAGCTTTCTCCCACCGCTGGCTGCCATATACTGCTTTTGATCTTACTTTTGTTTTTAATTCCTATTATTTACCTTTTATTTCACAGATTCACCAGTTAATCCCTTACCTATATTTGTACACTATGTTAATACACCTTTATTTATAACCCCACTCCTTATACCTCTCTGTACTACCCACCAGTAATCAGTTTCTATCAAAGATATATATATTTTTTTAAAAAAGGACCAACACACACAAACCGCAAAAAAAAAAGATACACAAGCTCCCCCACCAAGTCCTATTGCTTCCCATCCGTTCCGCCACACCCGCTCTCCTTCTGACACACTATGTCCCCAGCCGATACTGCATCCACTTGGCTCCTTGTTGTATCACTGCCTTTCTACACCTCGCCCCCAGTTACGTCCTCCCGACGCTTCGCCTTGCTTCTCCGATACCTCGCTCCTCTGATGCCTCTCTTCCGGGTTTCCCACTGATACCGCTCCTTCCAGCATCGACAGCCACACTCTTCTTCCTTTGCCTCTCTTCCGGTGCTCCCCTTCATGCCGCTCTTTCCACCCACACCTTGTTTTTGCCTCCAGACCACTCCAAATGCTGCAGTGTCACTCGTCTACTCTTCAGGACTCTTTAAAGCGATACCTCTCACATAGGATGTAGGAGAGAAAGAAACACTTATGTAATAACTCTTAACAACATAGAAGTCTATATTTCTACCCCCTCCTTCTCTCCTACCTGCTAAACTATTCTAAAAGCTTCTTTCTATCTGTATTTGCACTTTAATTTGCTTGCTAGCTGTTTTCCCACTTCCCTTGCTATATCTTCTAATAACTGCCTCACTGCTTAACAACTCAAACACCCGCCCTAATGCCCATTAATGCTACTAAATTTAGCATTCTACAATAAATTATACACTTTGCTTCAATTTTTATCTACTGATACTCCTCCTCATGCCAAATGCTGACTCCATCAGTTCTTCAAGGCTCCTCTATTGCTTGGTGTCTCGGGCGTTGAGCTCCTTGTGGTCCCCCGCTTCAGAGTTGTTTCCCCCAGAAGTTGAGCAACCTCCCCCTGAGATACAACAACTGATCTCCCTGCCTTGGCTCTCTCTTCATGAGAGCACTTGAGGTGCTGGAAATCACCTAAAGAACCACAAGTTGGGCTGTTAGGTGAGGAGCATTCCTTGCACCCAGCCGCTCTCATGACCATTTTCAAATTAGTCTTAATGCTGCTTTAAAACTTCATTTTTACACAACTGGATATGCTAAGTTTTAATCTGTACATTCAAAAGAATGTGGTGGTAGAATGGGTCGTACCACTTCAAACTGGAAGGGAAAGGGGTGGTGTCACAAGTTTAACACTTAGAATTGCCAGCTTCCAGGGAGGACATGGAGATCTCCTGGAATTACAACTGATCTCCAGACAAAAGAGATAGCTCCCCTGCAGAAAATTGATGCTATGGAAGGTGGACTCTATGGCATTATACCCCACTGAGGTCCCACCCCTCTATAAGCTCCACCTCTCCAGGCTCCACCCCACCAGAACTTCAGGAATGTCTTAACCTGGAGTTGGCAACCCTATTAAGGCTCCTCCATGTACAAAAATTCACTGCACATTTAAAATCAACACCTCAAGGAGAAAGAGTCTATCCTAGCTCTATGTGAGCTGTGCTAGTTCTCTACTTGCAGGGGATTATTAATGTGTAAGAGAACTTTGGATCCTGTATCTGCCATCTGAAGTGATCCGGTCCATTCTTCTACCTCAGCATTCTGTCACTATATTCTGCTACATGTGTAGACCAGGCCTCATTGTATGTGCATGCGTGGAGGTGAGGGGTACCAACTCTGGGTTAGGAAACTTCTGGAGATCTGGGGGTGGAGCCTGAGGAGGGCAGGTTATGGGGAAAACACGGGACATCAGTGGGGTATGTCACAGATTCTATCCTCCAAAGCAGCCATTTTATCTAAGGGAATTAATCTCCATGGGCTGGAAATCAGTTCTAATTCCAGGAGCTCTCTAAGCCCCCGCTGGAGTGTGGCAACCCTAAATAGAATAGGAGATACAAAACCTGGAGCCAAAAACTGTGAAAGATATAGATACAGTAAGAACAAAAGGAAGGAAAATTAGGGAGGAAAGCATCTCTTATTGGAGATTAATCTCTATGAATGTGTGAATAACTGGCTTGTTAAACACGGAGGTTGTTTTTAACCTCAGAAAATGAAAGAGAAAGTATCAGCCTGAGAACAGGCAGGCTGTGTTAAGCTGTTTTGTTTTCAGATGGTAACTGGAGATGTAAAGAGGTGACTTGTTAAAATGGTCACCTGTTTTCTGTAGTCTGCTCCCCCTCCACACACATACATGTTAAGAAAACTGGAAAAGAGCACAGGTTGCAACAGAGGGTAATTTTAAAGTGAACTGGAAACTCTCTCTGAGGAGCTGAAACTAAAAAGGGAAATGTACAGGACATGGAAGGAGGGTCAGATTACTGAGGGTGAATACAAGACACGAGCACAAATCTGTAGGAATGGTGTCAGAAAGGCTAAAGCACAGATGGAGCTGAGGCTTGCAAGGGATGCAAAAAATAACAAGAAAAATTTCTATGCCTATGTTCGGAGCAAAAAGAGGAACAGGGATGGAGTAAGCTCATTGCTAGGGGAAGATGGTCAAGCCTTAACAAGGGATGAAGACAAAGCGGAATTACTCAAGTCTCACTTTGCATCGGTCTTTAACCGTAAACTGAGCTGTATACAAACTGAAGAATGCAGGGCATATGAAGGAAAGGGGAACTGCCAGTTCAGAATAAGTAAGGAAATGGTTAGAGAACATCTAGCTGCCTTAAATACTTTCAAATCTCCAGGGCCGGATGGCTTGCATCCGAGGGTGCTAAGAGAAATTGCAGATGTTATTTCAGAGCCTCTGGCTATAATCTTTGAGAGGTCCCGGAGTACGGGTGTTGTGCCGGAAGACTGGAGAAGAGCGAATGTTGTCCCAATCTTCAAGAAGGGGAAAAAGACGGACCCGGGAAATTATAGGCCTGTCAGTTTGACATCAATACCTGGGAAAATTCTGGAGCAGATTATTAAACGCTCTGTCTGTGAACACCTTGAACAAAATGAGTTAATTGGTAATAGCCAGCATGGGTTTATGAAGAATAAGTCATGCCAGACTAACCTTATCTCCTTTTTTGACAGAGTTACTAAAATGGTTGACTCTGGCAATGTCGTGGATATAGTGTATCTAGATTTCAGTAAAGCATTTGACAAAGTTTCTCATGATATCCTTGAGGATAAGCTGGTTAAGTGTGGGCTGGATGGCGCAACCGTTGGGTGGATTCATGGTTGGTTGAAAAATCGTACCCAACGAGTGCTCGTAAATGGCTCTGCATCTACGTGGAGGGAAGTCTCGAGTGGAGTACCACAGGGCTTGGTCCTGGGCCCGGTGTTATTCAATGTTTCTATAAATTACCTGGATGAAGACATAGAGGGGATGCTTATCAAATTTGCAGATGACACGAAGCTGGGTGGGATTGCTAATTCTGAAAAAGACAGAGTCAGGATTCAGAAGGATCTTGATAGGCTGGAACAGTGGGCTGAGACAAATAAAATGAATTTCAATAGAGATAAGTGCAAAGTCCTACACTTCGGTACAAAAAATCAAAGGCACAGATATAGAATGGGAGGGACTTGGCTTGACAGCAGCACATATGAAAGGGATCTAGGTGTTATGGTTGATTACAAGCTAAACATGAGCCTGCAGTGTGATGCGGCTGTGAAGAAAGCTAATGCAATCTTAGGATGCATTAGCAGAAGCATTGTGTCCAGATCATGGGAGGTGGTAGTTCCGCTGTATTCTGCTATGGTCAGGCCCCACCTGGAGTACTGTGTCCAGTTTTGGGCACCACATTTTCGGAAGGATGTTGACAAACTCAAGGGGGTCCAGAGGAGGGCGACCAGGATGGTGAGAGGGTTGGAGTCCAAGTCTTATGAGGAAAGGCTGAGGGAGTTAGGTATGTTTAGCCTGGGAAAGAGAAGGTTTAGAGGGGACATGATTGCAGTCTTCAAGTATTTGAAGGGCTGTCATGTAGAAGATGGAGTAGATCTATTCTCTCTTGCTCCAGATTGCAAGACTAAATCTAATGGGTGGAAATTACAAGGGAGTTGTTACTGGCTTAATATCAGGAGAAACTTCCTGACTGTAAGAGTGGTTGAGCAGTGGAACAGACTGCCTCGGGAGGTGGTGGATGCTCCTTCGCTGGACGTTTTCAAGAGGAGACTGGACAACCATCTTTTGGGTATGTTGTAGGTATGTAGGGGTTTTGGCTGTGTTCCTGCAGAGTGCAGGGGGTTGGACTAGATGGCCTGCAAGGTCCCTTCCAACTCTAACATTCTATGGTTCTATGATTCTATGGATAAGATAACTTTATGTATACAGTCGAACTAATTTACATGAAAACTGGCAATGTGGGATGTTTTATTACTCCTGTCAGGGCAACAAAACAATTGGGCCCAAATCCAAGCATCCTGAAAGTGGTAACCTCCTGTTTTGGTTCTTGTCTTTCTTCATTGTGTTCCCCCCCCACTTCTCTTCAGTGAGTTTGCTAAGATCTATTTAGCTAATCTGTGAAGCATTTGGTATAATATGCATCTAGACACTGTTATGGTTCCAGTCATGTTAAAGAAATAGATGGCTATCTTGCTGCCAAGCTATTGAAATATTCAGGAGTGATAACCTATAATGCATTGAGAGTTCATTAGGCAAGCAGCCAGTGGCTTATTAGGTTGGAGTGGACAATATATGTAATGCCATTCATCTCAGCGCAGCTAGGGATATGATAAGGCAAAAGCCTTAAGAGGGAAGTGATTGTGCCCTGGATCCCACAAGAGTTGCCTTCAAGTCATTGCCTGCTTGTGTTCTATGCCAGAATGTGCAGAGCAGCTGGAATCTAGAGAAACCCAGCAGCTGAAATAAAAAAAATTAAAACAAAAAGCAAGCAGCTTCCTAGCCCTTTGGGTTGCAGACACTGGCTTGGAAGGTGCACAAGCAATGCCTGGTGAAATCTCTGAAGCCCAAGAGATGGCTCAAAATATTGCCAATGGTAAGAGAGCAGGACTTCAGTGCCTTGCAGCTGTTTGTTCCCCTGTGATTAGCAGAAGCAGAATAAATGATATAAAATTATGCACTGTGTAATCTGCCTTGGGTCTCAATAAGAAAGGTGGACTATAAATGACATAAATAAAAAATGCAAATAAGCAAAAGTATGCTTCACTGCCATTTTTTATATAGTTCACAGAACTTTGTTTGTTTGGTCTTTTTTACAGTCATTTGACCAATCATATAACACATTTACACTTTAAAAATTCATACATACAGTAGACCAAATAAAACAAAGCACAAAAAAACGCTGGCTGAAGAGAAACAAAAATGTATAAAAATAATATTTAATGCAGAGTTCAATATTGTCATATCTCTCCTTATATATAAAGCTGACTTGGGGTGGCAAGATTCCATGCGCTCCCATTGGCTGTAAAATGCCCTCCCTCAGCCATTGGCCTGCCAGCTGCCATTCAAGAGTACTCGCGTGCCATTGGCCAGGTGCTGGGTCTGCTCCTCTTCCCTGCCCACTTCCCCTCAGCCACTCTTCTTTGTCAGAATTTCTAGCAAATGGCTTTGTCTCTTGACAAAGATGGTTCTCCTGCTTGCCTCCTGTTTGGGACTTAACTTTTCCCTCAGTGGCTGTTGGTAGCTGTAACAAAATGGCAGTTACCTGTGTTTGTAAGATGGCTGCTGGGCTGCTGTCTGTGGTTGTTTGTTTAAACCAGGGGCCCTCAAACTACGGCCTGCGGGCCACATGCGGCCCGCCGAGGACATTTATATGGCCCGCTGGGTGTTTATGCCGCCACTGCTTGTCTGTCTTTTTTTTTACATGAGAAGGAAGGTCATTGGTGGAAGAGGGAGAGGGGGTGGCGGCCGCCACCAATTGGCTGGCCGGCTGAAGCGCTGGATCATGGGAATTGTTGTCTGGCCGCAATCTAGCTTCAGGCGGTGAGTGGAACTGAACAGCGCAGCCGGACTACAACTCCCATCTCCCAGGATTCAGAGGAAGCCAGGGCATTTGGGAGGGCCACCTGTGCAGTGACTTGTGGGCAGTGAAGGTCGGAAGCGGGAGCGCAGAGAGCAGGAGAGAGAGCGCGGGAGACGGAGGCATCACAGCGCAGAGGCAGCTTGGAGGAAGTTGGGTGCATTATTACCCCCTGAAGAGGTGAGTCCCATGGTCACTACTTGGGCTACACTGGTGAGCACTAATTGGGCTGTGCTGGTAGGCACTAATTGGGCTGCGCTTGACTGGCTCTCCCTCCCTCAGCTCCCTCATTTGCCCCTCGGCTCCACTCCCAGTGATATAACAAAATAAGATATATGCAGTGTGCATAGGAATTTGTTCATAGTTTTTGTTTTTACTATAGTCCGGCCCTCCAACGGTCTGAGGGACAGTGAACTGGGACTTCTCTGTACACATGTGGGGCTTCTCTGTACCGGACCACACACACAGAGCTCAAGGAGGTGGCGAAGGTGTGGCATCAGAGTGCGGTGGTGGGAATTCCCCTTCATTCCCAGGGAAAGGGTTTTGGTGGGGCAAATGAGCAACACAGGGAGCCACTTGGGTGGTGCTTTTCTCCCTGCCCAGTTGTCTTTACTTTTCTGGCCTTTTGCTCCGCTCCCCCACTTTCTCCCAGTCGGCCTGCTTACCCTCTGCCTGCCAGAGCATCCGTCCTGTTGGTCAGCTCACAGCACACTGAGCCCAAGACACTGGCTGCCCCTTCTGTGGGCGGGACTCAGCAACACAGCCAGCCAACACAGGCAGTGGCTTCTGATTGGCAGCTGAGGGAGCCAACTGATTTTGGTGCCACTCGAAAACAGGATTATTATATGGGAGAGATATGACTGTATTATTGAACTCTGCATTAGATACTATTTTTATATATTTTTGTTTCTTTTTAGCCAGCAGTTTTTTGTGCTTTGTACCATTTTATGTACGCTGGTTCCCCCTCTTTTTTTGGTTTTCTTCAACTAAATAAAACAATTTAAAATTAAACTGTAAAGTACAGTAAAGTTTCAGAGACCTAAATATCATGAGACAGAACCTAGCTACTTGAAGAGTAATCTTGACATTGATTTCTGCTAGTGTGCAACAATACCCCCTGCCTTACTCTCCAAAGTGGCTCTTGTCAGGACTAGTTTTCAAGATGGTGATCATTTTCTCTTTTTGAGTCTTTGTGCTTGCTCTCACCACCAGCAGCCATAGCAAACAAACTGGTGCCTGGCGGGGGAGGGGGTACAGAGACTGCCTTCCAAGCAGAAAGGTATTTCTAAACCACAAAGGGAGTGACAAAATTTTGCCAACACTAAGGGTGAGGCAGCCTCCTCAGCAACACCTATGTTTGGATCTAGATGTCAAGTTAAAACAAGCTGAACAGGGGTGCTGGTTTCAGAACCTAACTGCTAGCTTCTTTCTGCTTGTTCTTCATTTGAAACCATTTCTTTCCTTAACCTACACAAAGCAGTACACTTATAAGGTGTGCTGGTTTACAGTGGATGACTATATTATATTATAACCTGCATGGTATAAATTGGATGCGCAAAGGAACAAGCAATCTTTGTTGAATGTAAGGGAGGCAATCTCTGTCTTTCCGTCAGTCATTCAAGGGCTTCCTTCTATAGGCGTTCTAAAATACACACAATAATTACAGGATGCAGATTGTCAGAGCAGTAAGGCCGGATGGGACAGCAAAGGTGTCAGGGCATGTAACTGGCACAATTACAGAATGATTTTAGGGGGATCCCTTTCTGCCTCTCTCCATATCCATAATTCTAATTAAATATTCTGACTCTGAGCACGGCGCATGTGAGGATGGTTCTGCAAGGAAGGTTACTTTGTAGAAAGATTCCACAAGTAATGCTTTTGGTCTATGATGAGGCACATGCAAGGGCACTGTCCTGATAAAACCTTCAGCTTATTTAAGGGAGAGGCATTCCTCTAGGACCAAGAAAAGGTAAGATTCATCTTCATGTGCACTTGTTATGAGGGGGAAGGGGACAAAAAGGTGGCCAATGGGCATGGGGGGAAATGCCCTGTCTGTTTAACAGATATTTAATATGTACAAATAAACAAATGAAGATTTTCATGCCATGGAGCTAAAATACATCACCTGATAATTTTTGCTGATCTAGCTGATATTAAAAGGGCAGTTAGAGGGACCAGTTTAAAAGTTGGCAACCCTAGGGAACAACCTCATAATTCATTACTCATCAAAATAAACTGATATTCCTACCTTATTTATGTAGACCTTACAGTGAGGCCTTTTCATTTAGTGAAAGAAGCTAGCAACTATGTTTCAACTGGCTTTTTCTCCTCTAGTATCTCTTGGCTTTTTCCCAAGCTGCATACGTGATTATGACCTGGTGGTCGCTTAATGTAGGTGGAGATGTAGACTTGCATTAATAACATTGTACTGAGGTCCTTTGCTCTTTTGGAAATGGAGGCTCTTGGATTTAAAAACCTTTCTCCAGGACCCAGAAAATATTATTTCATTATTGCCTAAAAGTTCTTGTTAGATGTTGTGCATCCTATTAAAATAATCCCTGGTCTGGATTTTCCCAAGTAAGATAAAAAGTTGCCAGAACACTTCCCAGGGATTGCCTTCTTCAACCACTCTATTCCCAAGAGTTAAGGGCGCTTAAGAGGGGCAACAGTTTCCATTGATTTCCTCCCTTCTGCCTGCAGCCTACTGAATTGCCCAAAATTTGTTCCTGTTGGTTAGTAGGCCCACAAGAACAGTGCAGGGGCAAAGTGGGGTTCTGTTGTGTGTGTGGGGGATTGGTGGAAATCACAGTCTCCTCTTAAGTCTTTGAAATGTGTGGTTGCATATAGACCAATATTCCTGAATGCACTGTGCACGGCAACAGATTTTGCATGTCCTACTTGATTCATCCAGGAGACCTATGACTCTGCTTGTTATATGCCAGAACCAGGGCTCTGCTAGCTCCATCCAGCAGAAGAAAGGATACTGTGGAGAAATGGGGTGGGGCGTGCAATGGCTGCAGGTTCTCTCTGCATTTACCAGTACTGGCACCTTCTCTTGGTAACCAGGGGAGCCCAGAATTAATTTTTCTCTTTCTTCTCCTTCTGGCATTCTTGCATCAGTTCCATTTCTTAAATTCCATATGGCACTGGTAGAAGTGGCTGGACTCTGACAGTGTGCTGTCTCTTTTTTTGCCCACAGTACTGGATCAACTCCTTCCAGAGCTTAATGTACTACTCAAGTTGTTGGACCATGAATACTTGAGCTCTACCACAATGGAGAAGAAAACAGCAGTTTCAAACATCTTGCAGAAACTGCAGCCCCCAACAGGTCAGAAACTCTTGCTTCTGTTTTTACCCCTGCCAATCAACCCTTTCCTTATCTCTTTCCTCTTCCTGCTATTTGTGCCAGTCTTAAGAACTAATCAACTCTAATGTACAAGGGAAATCAACCAATCAATAATTTATTGCTGTCATGGTCTTGCAAAATAAAAAATACCTTAACAAATTGGTTATAAGAATATATACAGTCTTCCATTAAGAGATATAAAAAAGCAAATATGTGTCACTACATCAACACTGTACCTTGGTAGCTTCTGGCAGCTGCACAGAATCTGGCAAGTCTATCCAAGGGAAACTCTCTATTCTTCACCTGCTGTTCCCAGTTGTTCACGTTAGTACAAGCTTCAGTCTGTAAAGGACTCATGTACAACCCATAATTGTGAAGGAATGGCATGGGTGGGTTCTTTGGGTTCCTGACAGGTAAAGAGTATTTGGCCAGCATCAAGGCTTGTGTCTTGCCCTTTTGAAGAAGATCCTGTCAGGGTGATTCTGGAGGATTCTGTAGGCAAAAGGCTACATTTAGCTGCACTCTGCCCATAGCAAATGAATAGCAGACATAGGAACAAACCCAGTGTGACACCAGGAGATAGCAGCTCAAGGGGGTGGTCAGTCATTAAAAAATCTGCAAAGATAGAAGAGTCAAAGCTCTTCTCTCCCCCACTCCATACACACACAAACACACACACACACCACGACCCCTGTCTAAATTGGGGCGCATGCAAGGTGCTCCTTCTGTCACAGCTTATCCAGAATCTGATCTTGTTTGGCTCTTAATAGTAATTCTTAGTGTTTGTATAACACTTTCAAGGTGCATCATGGACTTTGTCTTGTTATAAATCTTGAAACAGCTCTGTAAGGTAGGTAAATATTATCATCAAATGTCAGATGAATGGCTGGGCTAAAAGGTATTGGCTTACCTAGGGTCACATACTGAGTTCATGAAATTAAGACAAGGGACTTCCTGTCCCTCCTAAACAGTGAGGGGGGCAGGCACACCTCCCGGGGGAGGTTATTCCATAATTGTGGGGCTGCTGACTTACAGAAACCCCATAGGGTTTTCAAGACAAGAGATGTTCAGAGGTAATTTGCCATTGCCTGCCTTGGCGTAGTGACCCTGATATTCCTTGGTGGCCTCCCAAATACTGACCAGGATCTAGCCTGAGCTATCCAGGTCAGGGCTAAACTCTTCTTAGTTCATGGGCTCAGAGGGGTGTAAATCTGTTGAGGATTGCACTACTGGACACCAGAAGCCTAGTCTCTAACAGCTTAAAGAGATTAGAGGAGGATCACATGTTTGGTTGCATTCATATAATGCAAATTGTAGGCTCCTGCAATCTCAATTTGCCTCAAGGCTGTGCAGGAAAAGGAGGTTATTTAACCTTTCAACTTCCGTTGAGTTTCACTAATTGAAAATGGGCTTCCTGCTTTGTTGTTAATGTTTTAAGGGAGGGGGATATGTTTTTGAAAGAACACATTAAAATGTTAACAATAATAATAGCACATTCCTGCCCAGGAGCTGAGATCAAATGGAGAGGCCCTCCTGACTGTCCCATCAATCAAAGAAGCTTGTCTAGTGGGTACCTGAGAGAAGCCTTTTTTCCGCCCAGGGGATGGCATGTGGGGGGCGGAAAAGGCCTTCTCTGGGCCTAGTGCCGCCATAGAAGGCCCAGGGGATGGCGTGTGGGGGGCAGAAAAGGCCTTCTCTGGGCCTAGTGCCCTCATAAAAGGCCCAGGGGATGGTGTGTGGGGGGCGGACAAGGTCTTCTCTGGGCCTAGTGCCCCCATAAAAGGCCCAAGGGATGGCATGTGGGGGACGGGAAAGGGCTACTCTGGGCCTAGTGCCCCCATAGAAGGCCCAGGGGATGGTGTGTGGGGGGCGGAGAAGGACTTCTCTGGCCCGTGTGCCCCATAGAAGGCCCAGGGGATGGCGTGTGTGGGGCGGAAAAGGCCTTCTCTGGGCCTAGTGCCCCATAGAAGGCCCAAGGGATGGTGTGTGGGGGGCGGAAAAGGCCTTCTCTGGGCTTAGTGCCCCCATAGAAGACCATGGGGATGGCATGTGGGGGACGGAAAAAGCCTTCTCTGGGCCTACTGCCCCCACAGAAGGCCCAGGGGATGGCGTGGGGGGGTGGAAAAGGCCTTCTCTGGGCCTAGTGCCCCCATAGAAGACCCAGGGTCTTCCACCCCCCACACGCCATCCCCTGGGCCTTCTATGGGGGCACTAGGCCCAGAGTAGCCCTTTTCTGCCCCCCACACGCCATCCCCTGGGCCTTCTGTGGGGGCAGTAGGCCCAGAGAAGGCGTTTTCCGTCCCCCACATGCCATCCCCATGGTCTTCTATGGGGGCACTAAGCCCAGAGAAGGCCTTTTCCGCCCCCCACACACCATCCCTTGGGCCTTCTATGGGGCACTAGGCCCAGAGAAGGCCTTTTCCGCCCCACACACGCCATCCCCTGGGCCTTCTATGGGGCACACGGCCCAGAGAAGGCCTTCTCCGCCCCCCACACACCATCCCCTGGGCCTTCTATGGGGGCACTAGGCCCAGAGTAGCCCTTTTCCGTCCCCCACATGCCATCCCTTGGGTCTTTTATGGGGGCACTAGGCCCAATTGTGAAATTGTTGGGTCTAAGTATTTCACCTGATCCTGATTCTTCATTTAATAGCTATTTTTCATAGTGTGATATGTTAAGTGTAGTCCTTTATTGAGAGAGGTACATGACTCCCTCTGGTGGAGCATTCCCTGCAGAGGGAGTCCTCCATCTGACCTTGAGGAGCAGAAATTAACTAGCATTAAACAGTCCTTGGCAAGCTGTTCTACCCTTTTTGATTTATCTGTGTCCTGTGGGTACATGTGAAACTCTTCACAATATTTATGAAAGCTTCCTGTGCCTGGCAGATGAGACAGGAGGCTTTCGAAGATGGATAATATACCCCATTCCACTTTTAGTGCCCCATATTTTCTAAAATGATAGCAGCACTTTTACTTTTGGGGAAGTTGCTGGATGAATTTCATAACAATAGTGTCCCCACTCGCGCTCTCTGTGTGTGTGTGTGTGTGTGTGTGTGTGTGTGTGTGAGAGAGAGAGAGAGAGAGAGAGAGAGAGAGAGAGAGAGAGAGAGAGAGAGAGCACCTGTAGCTCTTGAACTACGCCCCTTTCCCAATCAGTGGGAATATTTGGCCCTGCTGTAACTGGACAGGAATTGCTCTGTATTTCCTGTGGAAATATGTGTTCCCAGTAGCTTTCCGGTTGGCTGTTTTCTGCTGAGAGAGGAGATTTCCATGGGAAGAATGAATAGCTTCTCCTCCCTCATCAGGAAGTGTCTCTGTCATCCCTCTGCAATACCCAGCAGATCTGTTAACCCTTCAGCACTTAAAATGACTCCATGGTATCACCACTTCCAGAAGAAGAAGATGGCTTCTTATTCTTGCTCTGTATTTCTTGCTCAGCTCTTTCTCTTTTTCCTTGCTGGCTCCGAATATATTAGCAATTCTTCTTTATATGAAATCAGTATGTGGGCATCTCCTGATTATTTTGGCTGAAATTCAAGGAGCAGTGACTCATTTGGGGAGGGAACCACTTGTGTTAATGGACTGGAGAATGTGAACACAGAATTCATTCAGCAGGTGCCAGCTTTACTGCTATGCTAACAAAAACATGGCCAGACTCATGGGACATATTTGGTAAATGCAGTTGATCCAAACTTCGTTTGGGTTTTGTGAATCAGACATGGAACCAAAACTGCATCTTCTGGTTCCTGTGGGTCCACCCAATAGCTTATTTGGAAAGTGATAAATTTGAGATTCAGGTGTGGGATCCATAGTCCTGTCAGAGGGCAAATCTGTGTTTCTACATTTCCCCATAGGGCTGAAGCAGAGGTTTTCAAACTTGTGTTCCAAAGCAACAGTGATTGTCAAACTGTGTCCTAAAGGTTGCTTGGAAGTTTACTGAGGCACCTCCATGAAAATATCAATAACAGCACACTCATTTGTGACTATTTCCCCACTACTACTGGTCATATTAAAAATGCTTAGGTATATATAGGAGGTGGGTATATTTACAGTGGTGCAGACCAAGGATAAGTAGGCTTGGCATGTATGAGCTGAGAATGCCTGAAGTTTGCAAAGTATGAAAACTCAGGGGTGTCGAGCAGTCTTTGATATATCATTGGTAGTAACACCCTTTTTGCTTTGCAGGGAAGGAGACGAATTACATGTATGTGAATACAGCAACATTACACAACGGCACTAGCTTTGTGGAGTCACTTTTTGAAGAATTTGGTATGTACTGTGAGCTACTCCAATTTAATGCCTCTTGCCCAGACAATCCCTGCTTCCCACATGTGTTTGATGGTTCTTATTTGTCTGGGATCACTGGTTATTAGGGTTGCCAGGTGATGGTTGGAAATCTCCTGGGAATTACAACTGATCTCCAGGCAACAGATCAGTTCATCTGGAGCAAATGGCCACATTGTACCTCTTTGAAGTCCCTGTCCTCCCCAAACCCTGCCCTCTTCATGCTCCATCCCTTAAATCTCCAGGTATTTCCCAGCCCAGAGCTGGACAACCCTACTGATTATGGGCTTATGCTCTATAGAAGAAATCTATGGCGCTAAGCATCCTGCTCTTTTTTGCATGAGTCTAGAAACTAAGGGTACTTCTCAGTCTGTCCCTCTAATAATTCTCATGAGACAATTCCATAAGGAATTAAGTAGGAGCCTTGATAAATGACAAATACACAGCTATTGCAATAGAAGAGAACTGTCCATCCCTACGTGGCACTGAAATGCTTTTGTAATTCAAATGCCTACCAGATCAATATATGCTTTCTTTACACTGTGGGTATCAAGCAACCTGTTGACTTATGTACGGTCTTGGAATACATCAGGGGAGATATGGAAGAAAAATGGAAACAATGCTAATTTGATAGTCCTAAAACAAAAATCTTCATTTTTTCCTAATCCCTAAATCTTTAATAGCTTTAGATCCCTCCATTATGCATACCTGAAAGCAGTTATCATTCTGCGCTGTCTAGGCTAAGCGCCATTGTGGTGCACATCTATGCTCAGATCTCCAAAATTTAATTCAATTACAACAAGCAATCAGTAGAAAAGAGGATATGAATTAGAACTAAGGTTGCCAGCCCCCAGATCTGGGTGGGAGTTCCCCTATTTCTGGGGGTTCCAATCTGCCCTGGCCAGCTTGCCAGCAGGGGAAGCCCGCCCCTAAGCCATGGCCACCCCTCTCCCTCCCCTCCTGGAGAGATTTAAAGGGCTTCAACTGATCAGCAGGGAGCACGTGGCCCGCCGATCACCTGGAGGGCCTTTTAAATCTTTTAGCAGGGAGGGAGAAGGGCTATTGCCAGCTGCAGCTCCACTGAAAAAAGACCCTTTTGGGGTGGGGGCCACAGCATGCAGGGCTGATTTCCCAGCAGCAGTGTGGGGCTTGCAATGAGCGGGCCTTGAATCCCAAGCAGGGATCCCACCCACTCCCAGAACACCCCCCAAATCTCCCCACTGAAAGGACAAGGGGACCTGGCAACCCTAATTGGAACCAAAATGCTGGGGAAGGAGAGTTAACAGTTCTGCTGCAGCATCATTTCCATGAATGCAAATAACCCCCCTAAGTTATTTGAAGCTTTGTCAGAGAAAAAAGGCAGGCAAAGTATGGGCGCCTGTCTTTCTTCCCACCCATTACTTAAAAAGCACAGTAAGAAGAGTTAAACTTCCAGTGTCATGACTGTGAATTGTATTTCCTCTGGCCTGACAACTGTTTTTTGCAACTCAGGCGTCTGGGGAGCAGATAATAGATTGTCAACATAATGTATAGTTTTGCCCAAGGTATCATGGTAATGGTTCCTTCTACCAAATTATAATTTCCCCAAATGTCCAAAATGGCAGAGAGTCAAGATAGAAAGTCCTCAGCACAACTATATGAGCCTTTCCCAGGATGCTACTAATTTCCCTGATCTACAGTTTCACCCTGAGATTGGAGAGCAGCCCCTTCTTGTGCCTTCAAAAATGTCCCCTTTCCCAAGCCTCACTACTTATTCAAAAGGAGCTGAACACACATGCCACTGTAAGCATTACAAGTAAAAATAGTGGGAGGGAGGGCAGGTAGTATGTAGAATTAAGAATGAGGATGCTCTGGCACAAAAGGGAGATTGCATTTGTTCCATTGTTGCATTGTTCAGTGTCTGGCTTCTAATCTTCCTCCAGACTGTGACCTGCGTGACCTTCAGGATATGCAAGAAGATGATGGGGATGCTAAAGAAGGCATCAACTTGAAGCTTTCCAGGAGTCAGTCAGCTAAAAATGTAAGACGCATCAACCCCAGTTCAGTATTACTCCAACTATAATTATTTGTGGGATTTCTATGGTAGATCTCTTTTGGGTGCTTGGTGTCTGGAATGGACTGGACAGTATATCTGTTAGGTATGCAAAGAGGAAGAAACATATAACAAGAAGCAGACTACAGAGTGAGTACAAAATACAGATTACCACATCAGCTGCAGGGTATATCGTTTTGGCATTCATTTCCCTTTTCATGTGTTGCTTGTAGATTCATGGCTAGGGTTAGAACACATCGGCAAGCATCAGGAGCATGCATGCTGGTTCTACATCCCTTCCATATACATTCCAGTGATGAGAATGCAATCCCAAACAGTTACACTGTGTCCATTAGAGTCAATGGGTTTAGAAAGGCTTAACTCTGTTTAGGATTGCATTATGGGTGAACTTTTGCTGATGTTCCAGTCCTTTTCAAAAAAACTCTCATGCAGTCTGTGTCTTTGTGCAGAGAGAGAGGTGCAATTACAGAAGAATGCAGGGTGAGGCAGGAGACATGTGACAGCTTTTTTAAGGGCCAATCTGCATTTAGCATTTGCTCCGTTGTTTTACCAAACCCAAATTGGAACAGAAAAAGATGCAGTTCAAAACCACATTCAACTATCCCAGGCCAACACTGTAGTGACTGCAGAGCCACCCCCGAATGGCCGTAAACAGCCATAAATCTATGCAGACAGCCACTATAAAACCAGAGATCAAACGAAGTGAAAGCAGCATGCAGTCTGGACACTGCCATAAAATGCGACACTCAATCAAAGTGAAAGTGACATGCAATGTAGATGGGGATTTCTCTTCCAGTGTGAGTTTGGTAAGACAGCAGAGCGAATGCTAGATGTAGATCGGGCCTAAAAGTGAAAGTTGAAGGGCAATCTGAAATAGTTATTGTTCCTTATAATAGTGTGCACTCATTCCCTTGTTGCCTCCGGTAGATGGGTTTTTGCATTTCTTTAAAAACCTGCTTAATCTGAAGGGATAGTAAGACAAAAGAAATATGTGTGTGTGCGTACCTTTTCAACTCTTTTTTATAACAAAGTCTGAGCCCAGTGGCACCTTTAAGACCAACAAAGTTTTATTCAAGGTGTGAGCTTTCATATGCATGCACACTTCCTCAGACTCAAACTTTGTTCTTCTGCTTCAGACCAACATGGTTACCCACCTACAACTCTTCATTATGTCTCTCTCTTTCTAGCCCAGTAAAGAGTTTGGGGGCAGACTACCAGGTTTGTTCAGAAAGAGGGTGCAGATAGTTGGAAACCTACATTTTGAGTAGGGAAGGAGCATATAAGTAGCCTGTTTCTTGCCCTGTTCTTGTTGCTAGGCATTCTGCAATGTATGCCTTTATCAAGTCATTGCCCATGCACCCAGGTGAATTTTGTAATGCACAGCCAGACACATACAAACACATACAAAAAAGTACCCTGGTCAAGACTAAATGACTTTATTTTCTGTGCTAAAAGGACCCTGGCAGTCTACCTGCTGTTTCTGAACACTTCTCCAAGCTCTATACACCACCCCCAAATTGCTGTTGGCAAAACCCACGTGGTCTTGGGAAACAGTTTAGTGGTCTGAACCTTTTTAGATAAACTTTTCACTTTCTGATTTGTCAAAAATGAACCCCCTCCTTCCCATGAACTCCCTGAAGTAATGTAAGCTACTTTGCTTACACTGACACTGCATTTGGTCTTCAGTTAGACATATAAGCAGAGACCAACCAGCATGGCCAGAATATTAGATATGTTTATTTGAATGTATCCTATCACTGAAGTTTTTTAATATGCAGTCGTGGTCAAATAACACAACACAACATAACATGCTGCCTCCCCAATTTTTTTCCATCACAGGTTTCTGGAGAGCCACCTCCACCATTGCCGACGACCCCTCCCCCTGAAGATTATTATGAGGAAGCACTGCCACTGGGCCCAGGCAAAACCCCTGAGTACATCATCTCCCACAGTAAGTCTCACTGGTGATAGGGGAGAGAGAAAAAGCCAGCTGTCTCAGTCTTGGCACAGCTTTGTTTTCAGGCACTCCCATATAAGCGTAGGAAAACAAAACCTCCTCCTAAGTATCTGACAAGTGACAGACTTATAATTTGTATGCCCCAGGGAAGAAAATGGCACTGCTTGGGGGGAGGGGATTGCCACACTCTTTTTTCTGCTTTCCTGCCCTCCTTGATCTTGTCAGATGTCATAAGCAGTTGTTTGCTCAGACACGCCAGGAAATGTATCAATAAACCCAGAGTGGCAGGAATGTGAAGAGCCTGTCTAATATCTTTCTCTCAGCTTGCCTGACAGATTAAGGGACGACACAGAAATGAACCTAATACCTGCTCTTGTTTCTCAAGACTGAATAAATGTCCTGGTGGCTCATGACTGAATAAATGTCCTGGTGCCCCTCCAAAACATCTTCTCAACTATACTCCCTGGGTGTGAACATAGAAATTAAAAAGACAGCTTGGAAAGCAGGGTATCTCATGGCATTGGCCCTGTGAGCAGCATCAAGAATGAGTGAGGCCAGCCGTCCAATATCCTAGGAATGCGAGCCCCAACTCCTGCCAAGCTAGCACTGATGGGAGGGGGCTAATTTGCCTCCTCGTGAGGCAGGAAGAGAAGGGCCAAGCAGGGGGCAGAGCCAGCCTATTAGGCTTGGCTCCCGCCCTCTGCCTCAGCAGTTCTTCGATGTGCTTGAAGCAAGTAGCAGTGTCATGACGGGGACCAGGGACCGGGTGCAGAGGGACAGTCCAGTGCCGTAGTCAGAGAGAGTTCCAGAGATCCGCCAGAGGTATCAATCAAGTCCAAGCAAACGAGTTTCAAAACAGAGAGCAAAGCCGTAGTCAGGTTTACCGTTAGCCAGAGGTCAAAGCGGAGTCCAGAAGCCGAGCCAAGGTCAGGAGCCAGAAAGTCACGACAAGATGAGGGAATGAGGAGAGGTGCAAGGCGAGCGGTCTTACAACGAGTTTGCCAGCACGGTTTGCTCGTGGCTGGGGATGTTCTTAAATACCGTGCTGGCTCATTAACTAATTAACCGGTCATTGCCAGGTCCCTGCTCCGGTTAATACTCGGGGCTCATCGATCGTCGCCCCCATACATGTGCTTCTTTCGCCGGGCCGCCAAGTCTCTGTGCCTGTGGTCTCGCAAACGATCTGCACGTGGGGGCAAGTCGGGTGGGGAAGCATCCGCCCCAGGTGCTCGCTGTCTCGTAGCTGGGAGCTCATCCCTCCCCGCACTTAGATCCTCTGAGGACTCCGGCGCCTTGGAGGGAATTAAAGGTGCCGCGTCCCTGATCTCTGAGCTCTCTGGTGCCGGGTCCGAGGAGGTCGTGGCCAAGCTGTCAGGTGCCAGATCAGTGGTGGAGCTCCCTGGTGCTGGGTCAGGGAGTGTTTCCAAGTTCACGGCTGAGCTTTCAGGCACCGGATCGGGGCAGGCATGAGAAGCAGCTCCAAGCACAATGTGAGAAGAAAGTGTGGGCCAGGGCCTTTCTAGGCTTCGGGCCCAGTGGGAGGCAACAGAGGTCTGGGACAGGTTGTGCCCAGCGTGCGGTGGCGGCAGCACTCTTCGTCTTTGGCAGTGGGCCTGGGAGCAGCAGGCCACAGCAGTGGCTGGAATATCAGGGCCGCCTTGGCGGTCGGTAACGTTGGGGCTGCAGCAGTGGGCCATGTCAGCAGCGGGAGCATCGGGCTGCCTTGGTGGCCGGAACGTCAGGGCCGCCTCGGGGACCAGAACGTCGGGGTTGCAGCAGTGGCCTGATCCTCGAGACCGCAGCTGCAGTCCAATCTGCAGGATCAGCAGGCTCGCGGCTGCTTGGCGGCTTGCCTCGGTGCCTCATTGTTTTATTAAAACAAACAAACACACAAAACACGCCCCCGCTTTTTAGGCTGGGGGAAAAATTAGGGGACTCGTGAGGCTGCTTAGTGGCATCCCCCCATGAGTTGTCCCCACACAGTTTATCCCCCCCACCGCCACCCTGTACTTGTTTGCAGTAGCAGGGAGTTAGGGGATGTTTTAGATAACTGGCCACCCACTCCTGCCTGCGGACACTTGGGGAGTTTGAGTGGGTGGCAGTGGGGATATAGGCCTTGAGAAGGCCAGCTCCCTGTAGGCCAGTATTTGGTGCTGGGGTGCCTCCTTGGAGGACATTAGGGGATTTAAAATTAAATAATAATATTTAAATAATGTTTCAGATAATTAAAAGAGAGAGTGTGGTGGTGAGGTATTTGCCCCCCCCCCTTTATGGCCTACATAAGGTGGGAGGCCTTTCCGTCAGGTGGCCTTTTTAGAGGAATTAATTCGGCGGCCATTATTGGGTTGGTGCAGCAGTGGCCATTTTGCAGGGACTCTAGTGGCCATTTTGGGTATTACAGAGGTTGGCAGGATACATAACAGGTATCCAAGTTCCCCACCCATTTGATTGCAAAGGTGAAGCCCCACTGTATCTAGGTTGTCTTAAATATTTGAGTGGGTGAGATGGGGCAGTGCATGTCATTACAAACCGCACACTGGTAGTCGAAGAAGGTGGTGTGGAGGCATCTGCCCCTCCTTGCATGCATATGGTGGAAGCCTATTTACAGGGCAGCCATTTTAGAGTTGTTATTGAGCGGCCATTTGAGGTGGTTTAGAGGCTGTCAGTTTGTGGAACAGAATGGTGTTTCGCAATGGCCAAGGCTGAAAGTCCATAGGCAGTGAGTGAAGGACAGGTATAAATCAAATCTCCTTCCTTCCTTCCCTCCTTCCTCCATCCACTGGTGCTGGCATGGTTTTAAGCCTGGATTTATAGAGGAATTGATCTCTGTAATAACTGCCTTCAGGGCATTTTAGGAGGGGATGTGTCTCAGTGTGTGACCATCTGCTTGGTATGCAGATAGTCCCAGGTTCAATACCCAGCATCTTTAGTTATTGGATTTGGCAGTCGGTGATATGAGAGACCTCTTTCTATGACCTGGACAGCATTTGCTGAGTGGAGTAGGCGATACTCATTTTAGCAAGCTTGAAAGCGGACAGTGTTATTGAAGGGGCTATTCCTTATAAGAATAAAAAATTGATTCTCTACTTATTGCAGCATGGCTTATTTATATTTGAGACTGGAGACAGGGATTTCTATTCAAATAACATTTTACAGGGTTTTATTCAGGGAAAGACAATGTAAATTGCCAGTCTTCAGATTACAATATTTGGCTATAAGGCAAAGGGATGCATGTTTGGTGTAGTGGTTAGAAGCAGTGGACTCTAATTTGGAGGCCAGGTTTGATTTCCCATTCTTACGCATAAGCCAGCTGAGTGACTTTGGGTCAGTCACAGTTGTCTTGGAGGTGCTCTCTCAAGAGCGGTTCTCTCAGAGCTCTCTCAGCCTCACCTGCCTCATAGGGTATCTGTTGTGGGGAGAGGAAAGGAAGAGAATTGTAGGCCGTTCTGAGTGGAGAGCAGGGTATAAATCCAGTCTCTTCTTTTTCTTCTCTAGAATACTATAGAAACTTTTACTGGTATCTAACTGTAAACTACGAATGGAAACAGACTTTGAGGTGATGGAGTGTAGCTAATGGGAACAGCTACTTGAAACTGGGTAGCTGGATTGAGCACTTGGTGTGTGGGGGTGAGGTCACGTTTAAACTGAATGGAAAACAGCTGAATTTATAAGGGTTTCCTTCGGTGAAGGCATTCTTGTCAGCAACATGTGAATTTGACAGTGTGAAGGCACTGAGTTGGCGAATTGGCTTTGTCTTTGTTATGTGTTAGGATTCAACAATATCTATTGCAATACGTCATTTGTACCTTCTGTTTTTTGTTTTAGCAGGTATACAGTGTGACTTCTAACCTGACACTGTGATCTGGGGAATTTGAAAGCCAGCACATCGTTATATGTCTTTGTTTCGTCCTAATGAGCGTTTTTACACAGGTTTAATAGCCCATTTGTCTTTGAAAGGAGGCCCAGTGAGTTGACATATCCCACACCGACCAGTTGTGTTCCATCTCATTAAATTTCCTGGAGGCATAAGCTAGAGGGTGTAATTTCCCGTCCTCCCCCTCTTGCAAGATGGCGCTTCCCATGGCGACATCTGAGGTGTCGACCTGCACTATAAATTTTTTGAGTTCATTTGGGTGTGCAAGCACCGTCTCTGATGTAAAGAGTGCCTTTAGTTTATCGAACGCCTCTTGACACTCATTAATCCAGTCCAGCTTAGCCCCAGGGCATGAACCCTCGATGCCCTTGCCTTTTGTTTTGAGGAGGTCTGTGAGGAGCAAGGATACCTGTGTGAAATTAGCCAAGAAGGACCTATAAAAATTGGCAAAACCGAGGAATGCTTGTAGTTGACTACGGGTCTTTGGGGCCTCCCACCCCACCACATCTTGGACCTTCGCCGGGTCCATCTCTATTCCCCTTTGGGAGATCTTGTACCCCAGGAATGCAATCTCAGTACAATGGAATTCACATTTCAACAGTTTGGCAAAGAGTTTGTGCTTGTGCAACGTTTGTAACACTTCCCGCACCAATCTGACATGGGACTCCTTGTCCGGGGAGTATAATAAAATGTCATCCAAGTACACTAGGAACCCTTTGAACAAGTATTTATGCAATACCTCATTGATAAGGTTCATGAAGACCCCCGGAGCCCCCTGGAGGCCTAATGGCATAACGAGATATTCAAATTGTCCCAGAGGGGTACTGAAGGCTGTTTTATACTCATCCCCCTCCCAAATCCGCACTCTGAAATAGGCATCCCACAAATCCAGTTTCAAAAAGATCTTCCCTTTAGCAACCGCCGCCAGGAGGTCTTTAATCAAAGGGAGCGGGTAAGCGTTCGTGGCGGACACTGCATTTAGCCCCCTGTAGTCCGTGCATAGCTGCAACCCCCCATCCTTCTTTTTCTGAAACAGTATAAGTGCTGCGCAAGGGGAGAAGGCAGGGCAAATGAATCCTCTGACTAGGTTTTTATCAATGAAGCGCCTCAACTCCTCCTTCTCCGCAGGGCTCATGGAGTACAATTTCCCCTTCGGGAGTTTCTGGTTGGGCAAAAGCTCAATGGCACTGTCTGAGTTCCGATTGGAGGGTAACTCGTCAGCCTCGGCTTCGTTGAAAACCAGAGCCAAATCCCAATACTCAGGTGGAATCGAACTCAATTCAGTGTCCGCGAGGCCCACTAGGACCGGGAGATCGGTAGTTGCCTCCCCCCATGCAGTGTCCCACACATGTGTTTTACAACGGGGAGACACAAACTGCACAATCCCTTCTTCCCAACGGATGTACGGGTCGTGGTCATGTAGCCAAGGGCTGCCTACCACCAACGGGAATCGTGCAGCAGGGGTGATTATGAAAGGCCTATGCTCCCAATGTTCTCCCGCCCCCATTCTCAGTGGCACAGTCTTGTACTTACATTTACATGGGTCTTTCATGGTGGACCTGTCCATCTGGGTAAAAACAAGTGTGTCAGGGAGCTTGATAACCTTCGCCCCCAATCCTGTCACCAAGGATGGGTGAATTAGGTCTCGTCCGCACCCCGAGTCAATTAAACCTCTCATCCGGACGTGGTTGTTAAGTTTGGGGTAAACTAAAGTCACAGTCACAAAAAAGAGGGGAGGGTAATTGCTCACTGGTTTTTGCACCTCGGGACCTGGGACCTGCTGTTCAGTGTTCATAGCAGGTCCTTCCCGTTTCCCGCTGGCTGGAAACTTTTGTCCTCGGATGAGCCCGTCTCCTCCTCTTGCGGGCTGACTTGCAGAGCCCGTGGGGTCTTGGGTTTGGCGGTTGGCTTTTTCCACGGCGTCTCGAAATGCTTCTTGTCTCCACTTTTGGCCGCGGGTGTTGCAGGTCCTGAGTCGGGGCAGGCAGCCGCAAAATGGCCCGATTTGCCACACCTGAGGCACAGCCCTTGTTTCATCCATTGTTCCCAGGTCCCGTCCTTCTGATGAGGTGTTGGGGCTTTGAGTTTCACTGGAGTAGATGTCGCTGGAGCGGTCTTTCCCAGGGTCACCGCATCATCAATGTGGATGGTGCGAAGGCGGCTCTCCATGTCAGCGGCTTCCCTCATCCATGCCAGTAGGGATACTGGCTTCACAGTGCAGAGGATCATTCTGTGGATCTCTGGGTTCAGTCCCAACCAGTAGTGCTGCACCAGCACCCCATCTGGCCACTCCCGGATCTTAGCAGCATGCCGGCGGAATTCCTCCGTGTACTCACGCACTGATTTCTTCCCTTGGCGGAAGGTTCACAGAAATACCTGGGTCGTCTCACTGGTGTTGGAGTCCTCATAGTGAGCCCGCAACGCCCACATGAAGGCATCCACTTTGCGGAGTTCTCTGCCATCTTTGTGGTGCAGTGTAACATACCAGTCGGCAGCTCTGTCCTGTAGCCTGGATGCAGTTGCGTCCACAATGCGCTCCTCGTTTGGGAACGGGTGGCCCCAATTGTCCACAAACTTTTCGGCCCTCACCAGAAAGTATGAGAGTTTTTCTGGGGTGCCATCAAAGGTAGCGTCCATCAGCTCAGCTGGGTTCAGGAACATCTGCCCCACACCCCTCAGCAGACTCCTCAGTGCACCGGGGGGCGGTCTCATGGGTACGTCAGGCCTGGCTGGTTCGGCAGGAATGTCCGGAGGGGCGGCAGGGGGCACCAGTTGGGCAGGTATCCCTTCAGCAATCAGGCCCGGTATCCTTTGGAGTGTTTCTTCCATCCTCTGCAGGATGCACTCCTGGCTCCTGTCCCGCCGCCCACTCCTGGATTCCAGCGGCTCCTCAGCTTCCATCGGCAGGTGTCGGGCCCCTCCGCCACAGGTGCCGTGCTCAACCGGTAAACAGACCGGTCATATTGGCTCTCCCTGTGGGGCCCACGGGGAGTCAAAGACCACGTTTCTAGGGTCTCCGCCAGTGGTCTTCCCCATTCCCCCTGTTGTCTGGGACGCGTAGTCATGCTGGCATACACTCCCCCAAACAGATCGAAACAAGCGCCCTCAAGATCCTCCTCAAGGTGCCATGGCATCAGTGCGGTCGTCACAGGCACTGATGTGGGTACCGAAGCGACCGGTACCATGGTGGTGGGCACCGTGTCTTGGGACATGGTTGCCACCGTCTGGTCCTCTTCTTCACCGTCCATCTCGAGTTCAGAGAGAAGTGGTACAGATGAGAGACCTGATGAGAGGATCACTGATGATCTGTCAGTTTCCCCAGATAGTCAGTCAAACACCAGGCTTCTTCAGAAGATAGTGTTTATTTCAAGACAATGCTGGAGATGCAGTTACAAGCTCTTTGTCAGTGATACTTTGAAACAGCAAGCATTCTAAGTTCTAGCCCATTCGAATGCCCCCCCACCCCCTAAGCCAATTGGTGGCACGAAACCCCCAAAGCAAAAGTTTAAGAAAATAACCCAGACCAGTAAATTCCCAGCGCCAGGATGGCAGTGACATGAGACCCAAGGTCAGACAAAGTTGATAAGATACAATACAGACACTACTAAATCAGTGAGAGACTAGAGGCTTCAAACACTCCCGCATTCCAACAGCTGAATGAATGCCTCCTTCTATTTTACAATGGCAGGGTACCTGACAGGGCGAGGGTTAAGCAAGACCCAGCGGAGGACCAGCAGGGCTTTGGGAGCTAGGGGGCCAGATAGCTGTTCTCCCACTCACTTGGCCAGGACAGAAGCTACTTTCAGGCATGGCAGCCCAGCCTTACTCATGTATATATGGGATAGGGTCCACTGAGGACATGTGCCCATTACGATGAATGAACATACAACCTGCATGTATGTGCATACACCTGTTTGTAAAAGGAGCCCATGCACAGAGAAGCGCAGTGCCAGGCAGGGGGTGGAGCCAGCCTATTAGGCTCGGCTCCCACCCTCTACCTCAGCAGTTCTTCGATGTGCTTGGCCCACCCTCCCACCCTATATTTGTGCAGATTTCAACCAGTTGCTTTTAATGGGGCCAGGTAGGAATTTTTTCACCCCTTTTTCGATTTGGCTTCAGGAGGGGTATTTTTTCGCTACCTTGCACTGATGATGGTGGTGTTGGGAAGTTGGCTTTGGGGGGCCGTCGTTTGCTAAATAGGATGGTCACTTTGTGGTTAGGCAGGGTAGTGCGATCAGGAAGTGGAAATCGGTGTGCACCTGGCCATTGTTATAAATGAATTAAAGGGTCCTCCAAGAACGGCTTTCGGGCCTTTGCAGCTCAAGGCTGGGAAGGGGTGATCTTCCTTAGAATAATCTGGCCCGGCCTATCTTATCAGGCCTTGCGGCTTCTGGGGTGGTGGGCCGGGGGTTCTCCTAAACATGCCAAGCCGCTGGTCGAGAGCTACACTGGGTGGGTCGAGATCGGGGCAGGTGCATCGCCCAGAAGGAGATGAAGGTGGTCAGGAGTTTGACACCGGTCATATTCCTCAGTACATTTTAGCAGCCCCTCGCCAGTTGTTTGATTATAAATAATTAATAAAGTGGTCCTCATTAAATCCATATTGGTGTCCATCTCTTCATTCCGATTGTGATGGCAAATGCCTGCCTCAGCCAAGCCCAGTAGACAAGCAGAGGCGGCTTTGGAGAGAGCAGGTTTTTGTTCTAGAGAGGCAGTCTGCCCTGTGTGCTGAACTCTATTAGATGGGGTGGGAGGATGGAGGAAGGGGCAGGAGTGGGTTACACATCAGTGTGTGAACAGGGGGTATGTACTACTTAAGATTTTCTGTGACCTGGAAGGAGTGTCAGAAAAGTCGTCAAGAACCAGTAAGCTTTCCCCAAGCAGGAGTTGTGAATTGTATCATTTGGTGCTCTCTGCGTGTATCCTTTCTACTCTATGCTGTGACGTCTATGCTGTGTGGGAACAGGTGCAGGGAGCTGACATTATAGATCCCCTCTTTGCATTGCCTGTCTCTTTTTACAACTTCATTAGCAGTAAAAGCTTTCCTGTACAGTCTCTCCAAAGTTAGCCTGGTGCAAAGGCTCTGAATTTGCCCTTCATCTCAGCACCACCTTCCAGTAGAAATCTCTCTGACAGCCTCTCTGCCATGTATTGGAAATCTTTATTTGTGCAGCTTTTTAAAATGTCCCAATCTGCTTTATCTATACAGATAGCTCTAGTCCCCCCAACTCAATAGAAGATGGATATTACGAAGATGCGGATAGCAACTACCCTGTCACCCAGATGAATGGAGAACCGAAGAACTCTTGTAGGTAGCAGAGCAAAGATGTGTGGTAGGACCATAGGGTGAATGGACTTCCCCTAACAGTTGTTGGCTCGGTGAATGGGGAGCAATGGAGGTTGTCAATGTATATCTAAAAGTCATAGTCCAGGGAACTGACAAACCTCCTATGTGTGTTACAGGGAATAGTAAGTGATGAGTACCAAATTCCCTTATTCTTAAGTGTTGCAATGTATCATTAAGGCTTTCTGTTAGTCTGTGCTGGAACTGGGCACTTTGTTCAGCTGCATGGACTATTAGACAGAGCCACACTAATGTACTTGTTTTTCAATACTCCTATTCAGAAATTGCCTGGCTCTGCAGCCTTTTGTACTAGAAATTTGCTCCTTCTCCATGGGTATTGGGATTGTAACAGGCAGTTCATCAGGAGCTCTGTGTAGTCAGTGGGCCTTATATTTCTACCTCCTACACTAAGAACAACAGCCAAATCCATTACCTATGAAAACACATGCAAAGCTCTACCTTGCTGAAATCTCTGTCCTGGTGCTTTCTAGAGGCTGCACAGCAACCTAGATCTTTTTCAAGTCCCTGAAAAAATTAGTTCCATCAGAGCTGACTGTAACTTACAAGAAGGTTATCAGGAATTGTTACAGTTTACTCCAAGCTTTGAATTACAGAAATCATTTGAGCTGGTACATTTATTTTAACTGGAACCATATTTTTAAATAGCTAAAACTTAACTGGGAAAATGCAGTGAAAAGTCCAACATTTTATAAATCCAAACCAGGAGTTTAGAAGGGAAAAACAGACTGGAGTGTATTAAGACATGATAGCAAGCGTATTTCTATTTGGTATATTGCAATCTGGCTCCAATTGAGGCAGAATGTACGTCTCCAGATTCCTTGTTTGTAGATAATCTGTTTGTAGATATTGGTCCTGTAACTTCTACCTGCCTTGTTCCAGTTGAGCAAATTCTAGTCTGACATCTGCAATGCTAAGATCCACAAAGTCAAGTCCAAAAACTGCATGCATTTTTTAATGCCAAGAATTGGAAATTACCCTGTGAGTATCATAGGCAAACTCTGAACGAAAGGGAACTGTGAAGTGCATGTGTTTCAGAAATGACTGTCACCTGTCAGATGGCTTCTGATTTAAAAACAGCAGCTAGGAGAATTAGTCCCTTGAAGTGGAGATGGCCTTTTCCACACAGGGCACAGGTGATTTGGGCAGGCGCATCCTCGATGACAGAGAGTGACTCTGCTTCTTTGTAGACAATGACTCTGATGCCATGAGCAGCTCCTATGAGTCTTACGATGAAGAGGAAGAGGATGGGAAAGGCCAGAGGCTAACGCACCAGTGGCCATCAGAGGAAGCTTCCATGAACCTGGTGAAAGACTGCAGGATTTGTGCATTCCTGTTGCGCAAGAAGCGCTTTGGGCAGTGGGCCAAGCAGTTGACTGTCATCAAGGACAACAGACTCCTGGTGAGTTGGTGGCTTGTGGAGTGCCAGAGAATGTGGAGGAGAGCAGGATATGTTTTAGAGAGGAAAGCCAGAGCATTCTGGTAATGATTCAGCAAAGCCTTGGGATCTGAGAGGTTTGGGTGGGAAAGGCCCTCTCTCTTTGGGGCACGGGCTCTGTTAAGCGACAGTTGCCGAATAGGAGAAATGGAGGGAGACTTGGGATGGCATTTGTTAGCATGCCACATAGCTTCAGGTTCTCCAGGTAGAGGCTACCTGGTATCCATCCTTCCAAAATGTACTGGAGGTTGGAACAACAGCACGGGTGGTGGCAAACTTGCCTTTGAAACCCATGAGGGCAGCTATTTCAAAGCAAGAAAGAGGGCAGAGGTTCAGCACACTTGCTTTACTGTTTTTCTGATTGCCCTTCTGGATGTAGCCTTTCCTGTTGTAAAAGAGCCATTGGGGCAACATCACCCTCAGGTGCATATAGTGCAAAGTTTGGCCATAGGTTAAGTAGGAAACTTCCTGGTAAGCTTTGAGTGCTTTTGTATTTTTGCCTGATAATAGCAATCTATGCATTTGGCTAAGCAATAAGTTTGTCACTGTGTGTTTCTGGTCTTTTCTGCCTGCTTCCCTACCCCAGAGTACATTCCTGCTTGTCCTGGTCAGGTTGAGAAAGCGCTGTACATGGTGCAGGATAGAACTTGCTTGAAAGGCAACTTAATTTTTCTCTCCCTTCCCCAATTTAGTGTTATAAAAGCTCCAAGCACAGACAGCCACACCTCGAGGTGTCCCTCAGTGTCTGCAGCGTTGTCTATGTGCCGAAGGACGGACGCCGCAAAAAGCACGAACTGCGCTTCTCGCTGCCAGGAGCTGAGGCTCTGGTGTTAGCTGTGCAAAGCAAAGAACAAGCAGAAGAGTGGCTGAAGGTAACTCTCAGCACCTCCAGCACAGCTTAGTCCCCCCCCCCCCACAACTGCTGCTGTTGCCTGTCCCTCCTCAGCCACTTCCTTTGAAACAGATACCCTTTCTGCATATAGCTGCATATAGCTCTGATAACATTTTTGAGGATGGGCGGGAGTGCCTGGTCCTGTGGGAAAGGGCAGTGTTATCTCTTCAGTGGGCAGAGGGCTTTCCTCCATGCTCTTATCAGTCTTGTCTGATTGCAGCACTAGCTGTAGACCAAAACAACCCACCAGCAGGGCAGAGCCCCTCCCCATCTGCTCCCCCTCCAGTTGTCTGGGATGGCAGGGGAGGAGCTGTTTCTTGACTACCCCCCCTTCTTTCCTGCTTTTGTTCTAAAGTAGAGTAGATTTTGTAGGAAGCTATACTGGATGAAGTCACCAGCTCAGCCTGTGGCAGTGCCTGGGAAAAGTAGAGTGAAGGATTATTTGTTGGTGCTGTCTCTTCCCCTACTTTTGGGAATGGGTTACTTCCTGCCTCCCCTAAAAAATGTGGTAAAGTAGTTAGCACAATATCCTGATTTCCTTTCTTCCTCCTGTTTCCCCCCCCACTCTGTACATGCATTTATTTCTACATGAAGCATCTCAGGTATGAGAAACTGTTTTTTCTTTCTCAGAAGGGAAGGGCAGTGCCTTCAGTCTCTAGTGAGAGCACAGCGAGTGCATTTTCTTGATTTCAGGCACTGGGGCAAGGGTGGGGGATGCAGGCTTCTCTGTTCCTGTGCAGGAATTGGCTTGTGTTGGCCTCAAAAGAACAGTTAGGGAAAGTGATAAGTGTTCACTTCTGCTGCCCAGGCCACTGGGATCTCTCATTCTGGAGAAGCCTGGTGCTCATACATACACTAATGGTCATGCACTCGCCTCACTGTAGTTGTCTTCCATTTCAGGGTTTCTGTGAATGCTTTAAGTGTCAAGAATAGGTTATCTGAAGCTCACTGTTGGCATACCTGAAAAGGAGGGAAGGGTTGCTAGCCAGTGAGAGGCAGAAATCTCAAGGATGGGAACTTGATGGGTTAGGTCTCTTGATAACTGTGCATTCTTATGTAGGTAAGTGGCTCTTGTTTGGTTTACACATTAAGAAGAATGTAAGGATGCAACCATGAGGATGACTTTTGTACCCTTTAGAATAAGAGGCAATTCTGTTTGGTGAAAATAAAAATACTTTGATATATAAGGACAGCCCTGTTGGGTTATATCAAAAGTCCTCCTAGTTCAGAATTCTGTTGCCAACAATGGCTTGCCATGTGTATTTTTCATATACTTGTGTTGGCATTGGAATGTTTAGTTCCGTGATCAGTAAAGGACTAAAAAAAAAACAATTCCTGATGCAACTGTTAGGACTGCTATTTCAAGCGGTGGAAGAGTGTGGAGAGAGAGGGGTTTTAACATTCTTCCTTCCCATGCTGTTTTCACACTAAAAAATGGCACCCCCTATCCATTTTACCCCTACTAGGAGAATAATACCCTTCCCCAATGGGGTGAGAGCATCTTGGAACGGTGTTTTTCAGCAGGAAAATGGTAAAGAAAAGAAAGGATTAAAGACCCCCTTTCCTCTGAGCCATTGCCCCCCCCGAAACAGCATCCCCCACAATGGCTGCATTTGGTAATATGTCATTTGGCCAGACATGAGCAGCTGAAACAAGTGCAGGGGTAGCTCTGTTCCCACTTTCAGTACTTACTATCTGCCATATTATGTGATCTCCACAGATGCTGGCTGATTACTCCTTGCATTCAGCCCTCTGAGGCAAATATGAAGGTTGTGTCACAGGTCCATTTCTGCTTGCCAGGCCTCTCTCTCTCTCATGTGTACCTTTCTAGGCTCAAACTAGGATGGCCGTCCTCTTTGGGATTTGTTCTGGATGAAATTTGCTTGAGCTGGAGGAAGCATAATGGAACATATAGACCCGGTAGAGCTTAGCTGGAAGGCATTCTGACCACAATTTTTTTTTTTGGCCCCCCGAAGGGGATTTTTTATTGATTTTGATTTAGAAGTATAATACAACTACAAAACTAGATGTATAATATAACTACAAAGAAAAAGAAGGGAAGGGGAACGACATCTAAGGATAAAGGAAAGTAACCCAGACTAAACTAAAAACCCAAGAGGAGCAGATCCTATCCCTGTTAAGCTAAATGTTAGTATTTTAGTGTTAGTAAACAATGCATACTGTAAGTTCCTGCCTCTCAGCTAATGTATTAGTTTGTTACTTGTTATGAGGGAGTTCCAGAGCATCCCCCCCCAGCTCACTTTATAAAGGCAATTTTCAGAGTCCTTCTGCCTTTATCTAGGCTTTCTATCTCTGAAGTCATACGATGATTTAATGGCAGCAGTTCCCTCTTCCGTGACCAGGTCTTCATCAATCTCTGAAGGGGTAGAGCCACTCGACCTGGTTTCTCCTTCTTCTTTTGATCCCAGATGACGTTTTAAAAATTCTTTAGCTTTAAAAATGGAGTCAATCTTCTCTCTTTTATCATTGAATTTAAAAAGGACCCCTTCTGGCACTGCCCATCTGTATGAAATTTGGTTGAAGAAAAAGAACTAAGTTCTTATAATTCTTTCTTTTTTGACGAATTTCAAATGGAATGTCCTTTAAAGTTTTAATGATTGTACTCTCCAGTTTCAGTGAAGTTACTGATGTTGCTTTTAAAATTACATCTCTGGTCTGTCTTCTTGAGAATCTGACCGTTATTTCCCCAGGCAGGCTATTTTTTTGGGTGTAGTTAGAATACACCCTATACGCTGCTTCTATGTCATACATGATTTCTTCCGCTTTCAAGCCTGTTACTGGTGCGATGATTTCACTAAGTAATTTTTTCAGATCCTCATTCAGTGATTCAGGAACTCCCTGAAATCTGAGAACCATATTTGCCTTTTCCATTTGTAGTTGCAGTAAGCGATTTTCCTGGTAATTCTGCTTGTTCATTAGTTCTCCCATCTTTTTCTTCATATTCTTGTTTACAGAGTACATCTCTTTAACTATTTCCTCCATTTGCTCCGTCTTTTTAACTGTTCCCCCAGCTGGAGTTGCTGTGATGCGAAATTTTGGTTGAGTGTGGCCAACTGCTGGTTAATACCAGCGAGTTATTCCATCACGGGCTTGATAGTATCCGCTAGGAGCTTCATGACATCTACACCCTCTTCTGGCCTTGGACTCTGGCTGCCCGCTGGTTTTGTTTTCACTCCTTTCTTCCCCGCCATTATGGCAAATTGTTTACAAAAGTCACTTGCTGCTTCACCACCTCTGAAAATCGCTTTCGAGATAAATCGACTCTGGTAAGCCTCTCAAAACAAGTCAATCGCTTGTATTTCCCGTCCCCCCCTTATTTTTCGCTTATCTGTTCATGTAGGCAGGAGGTGTCCCTCCTCTCTCCCGGCTTTAAGATAGGGGGGTGTGAGGGGTTTTCCACTTATTTCAAAGTTCATTTATGTCTAGCTCACATTCATTGTCGGTCCCATTCGACCTCGGTTATATTATCGCACTTCTGCTCGATCTCCAGCACTTGATCTGATCAGCCCAGCTAGTGCCCAAAGGCCACACAGTGGCAGGACCATCAGGGTGGAGGGGCGCCTCAATTCTCCCGCATTATGCCATCGAAGAGGCTACCCCTCAAAAGCCCTATGGCTTGGAGCCCTTCCCTAGGGCTCTGTGGGGGAGCCGCGTCAGCAGCTTCCCTCCATACCGCTGGTGTGCATGTTGCTCCCCTGAGCGAAGGGGAGAGCAACTGCCATCGTTGAGCCAAAAACCGGAAGCTCCTGACTACAAATGTTGAAGACAAATGTGGACAAACACAACCTAATCAGAGAACAAGTATAAAGAAAACAGTTGTGAGAGTCTGACCCTCAAATCAAGCAGTCAACAAGACTTGCAAAGAAAATGCTTTCTATGTATTACAGTCTGAAGCACTACAACACAATAAATAAATTCCTACAAATCATAAGAAAATCCTAGTGCAAAGGTGCACCATCAGCTTCGTCTCCGGATTATACAACAATGTTCCACATTGGATCTTCCTCAGGAAATATTAGAGTAGTACAAAAGTTCTCTTGTTCATAAAGTGCTTTACAACAAGTCATGAAAGATAACACATTCAGATAGGACACTGATCTCAGTAAATGTTCAGGCTCAAATATGCTGCTAAGCTTCTAATGGATCCCAGGTGTCTTGAGACGTCTTTACATGCTTAGATGAGATAATGCCTGCAAAGTGAGGCCACATGTTCATCATGAATAAGGACAAATAAGGCAGTTTTGAGACATTGTTCTGAGGGAGTTCCTGTTGCTGTAAAACAAAGCAGTTTTGGAAGCGTTACTTGCTGGGAGAACCCATCAACATGCAGTCCTGATGAAGGGATCGATAACCCATTAATATCTAGAGAGTGGATCGACTGCAGTTTATCATTTTGTGTTTGCCTCAAGACTTAAAGACTGGATTTATTTGCTTCATGGACATTCGTTTTTCCAGTTTGGAATTGAGAAGCCTTTTCTCCACCTTAGAACAGCCTAGCCATACTTGGGGATGCATTGTTCCCTTCAAGTTCTTAACTTGTCTGTGTAACTATTGTATTGTATTGGTTTGAATAGTATACTGAAATAATAAGAGTTGCTTAGGAATTGTAATACTGTGGAGCTTTATTTGATGTTAAGTTTTATATGGTTTACACTTTTTTTCAATTTCCTTAAATTGTTGTAAATGCTTGATTTGTGGGTCAGACTCTCATGACTGTTTTCTTTATACAAATATTGAAGAACACTTGATGTACTTTTTGATCTGATTCTTGTTTTTATCTTGGTAGAGCTAGTGTCCTTTGGCATGAGTACTGTCAGGAACAATGGCATTTTAAATGACTATTCTTCCCTGTGCTGGCTGTTTTTAGTTCTTGTCCTTGCTGTGTATATTAGTTCTCTCTGAGCACTCCCACTCTCCTGGCCTAGGATGAGACTCTCAACATTCTTTCTTCCTCAGATTGTTGCTCTTATTGGCATCAATCTGGAAGACCTCTGGTGCGATGGCTAGCCTCGCTTCAGAGAAACTGTTTTGAAATAAAATTTATGAGCTGAGAGCTGTAATTCAACTAGGCCTGTTCTGAGGTGTGAAGACAATGCAGACTGAATGTGGTGGGGCCTAGAAATTGGTATGTTTGAAAAAAACGAAAGCGAGGCTGCTGTTCTGTCCTGCAGTCCTGACTGGAATTGCTTCACAAAACCTCTGTCAGCTGTGGTGAACAGGCTACAGAAGCTGAACATCAGAGAGGCAAAAAGCAATGCCATCCAGACAATAGACTGGCTAACACAGCTGCCCAACTGTCAGGTCACCCTGCCATAGCTGTGCGTGGGGGGAGGGGAGAGAGACATCTTTCACTGTTAGTCTCCAGTCTCTGTAAATTAGTGTCTCTGCTTTGTGTCTTATTAATTCACCTGACCTTGAGTTCCCATGCTGCCTTGGCATATGAAATTTACTGGTCTAGGTGTTTTTCTTTCCTAGTTTAGCGCACGCACGAAATGTACCCATTGGCTTGTAGGTGGGGGGGGGGTAGTTCGAATGGGCTATAATTGACCATGCTTTGTATTCTCTGGCATCACTGACAAAGAACTGGTTCATGCGTCTCTAAGACTGGTCTTTAATAAATACTGTCTTCTTATGAAGCCTGGTGTTTGACTGACTATCTGGGGAACTTGACAGATTGTCAGTGATCTTTGAATTGGGCCTTCGACACCCCCACCTCTCTCTACCTCCGAGATGAGTGGAGAAGAAGACCTGCTGGTGGTGCCTACATCGCAAGACACGGTCCCCACCTCAATGGCACCCACAACTTCGGCCCCGACTTCCATGGAGGGGCCAGTGACACCACTTCTGTGGGACCCCAAGAACGATCTCTTCAGTGACCTGTTCGGGGGGGGGCTATGCGAGTGTGAGTACAAGGCCTCAGAAGAGACAGGACTGGGGAAACCCCTAGCAGAGACTTTTGAAACATGGTCGCTGACCCCCCTGTGGGTCCCACCGAGACAGCCGCTACGAGCGGTCCCTCTACCAGCTAAGCATGGCGACTGGAGCCGAGGGACCCTGGTTTCAACCACTGGAGGCAGAGGAGGTGACGGAACCCCAACGTGGACGGGAGCGCAGCTGGGAACACCTCTTGCGAATGGTGGAGGAGTCTCTCCAAAAGATCCCAGAGATGATCGCAGAGGGGATCCAACATGAACTCGAGCGGCGGCTGCCACAGCAGCCCACAACCCCACCTGGTCCCCCGGTGATCCCTGCAGTACCATCTCCGGGAGGGCCCCCTGGCCAGCCAGCAGTACTGCCGCCAGGGGGACCTTCAGGCCCTGCACCCCGGGGCGCCCCACGGGGATGGGGGAGGATGTTCCCGACCCCTGCCAAGTTGCTGGATGCAACGTTCAATGGGGCACCTGAGTAGCTCTCTTTCTTCTTGGTGTGGGCCGAGAAATTCGTAGAGAATTGGGGCCATCTCTTCCCAAACGAAGAGCGCGTTGTGGATGCGATAGCCTCCAAATTACGAGATGCGGCAGTGGACTGGTATGTAACCTTGCACCATGAGGATGGCAGAGAGCTCCGCGAGGTGGATGCTTTTATGTGGGCCTTGTGTGCTCACTATGAGGACCCTAATGCAAGTGAGATGGATTAGGCCTTCCTGTGCACTTTCCAGCAAGAGAAGGAATTGGTGCGGGAGTACACCGAGGAATTCCGCAGACATGCCGCAAAAATCAGAAAGTCGCCTGATGGAGTACTAGCCCAACACTATCGGTTGGGATTAGACCCGGAGATCTGTGGAACGATCCTACATGGAGGAAAACCGCGTTCCCTGCTGGTCTGGATGAAAGAGGTGGCAGTTACCGAGAGCCGGCTTCACACTATTTGCATTGATGATGCAGTCACCCTGGGGAAAGACCACCCCGGGGAAAGCCAAGGCAACGGCCCCTTCACCCCGTCCAAAAGACGGGACCCGGGAACAACGAATGAAGCAAGGGCTGTGCCTCAGATGCAGAGAATCCGGCCACTTCACAGCAGCATGCCCAGGATCAAGCCCAGCACCGTCAGTGCCGAAAGGAGAGAGGAAGAGGGTCGACAGACCATCCAAGAAACCGACTGCAAAGCCGAAAGGATCGAGGGCTCTGCAGGCTAGCCCTATTGAGGAGGACACCGAGTTCTTAGGAGATGACCTGTTCCAGCCGACGGGAAATGGGAAGGACCTGCTGTGAACAGCACTGAACAGCAGGTCCCCAACCCTGAGGCACTATGACTGGTAAGTAATTACTCCTCCCTCTTCTTCGTGACTGTGACTCTGATATGCCCCGAGCTCAATACCCACATTAGAGTAAGGGGGCTAATCGATTCGGGGTGTAGGAGAGACTTAATTAACCCCTCTTTGGTAACAGGATTGGGGGTGAAGGTAGTTAAACTCCCAGACCCAGTGATTTTCACTCAGATGGACGGGTCCACCATGAAAGACCCCTGCAAGTACGAGACTGTACCACTGTGCATGGGAGTGGGGGAACACTGGGAGCTCAGACCATTCATGGTGACCCCAGCAGCCCGCTTCCCCCTGGTGTTGGATAGCCCCTGGCTCCACAAACATGACCCGTACATCCTGTGGGAGGAAGGGGTTGTGAAATTCATCTCCCTCCACTGCGAAGAGCACTCCTTCCACTGCAAAGAGCACTGCAAAGAGCTCCTGGGGGGAGCCGGCTCCACTTCAAAGAGTAACTGTGGGGCTTGCAGAGGCTGATTTTGCCAGAGTATTGGGATCTAGCTCCGGTGTTCGGGGAGGCTGAAGCGGATGAGCTGCCCCCCCATCAAAACTCTACCTGCGCAATTGAACTGCTGCCAGACCAAAAACTCCCCAAAGGAAAACTGTATTCCATGAGCCTGGAAGAGAAAACGGAGCTGAGGCGGTTCATTGACAAAAACTTGGCTAGAGGTTTCATCTGCCCCACCTCCTCCCCCTGCGCGGCTCCAGTATTGTTCCGGAAAAAGAAAGATAGGGGGTTGCGACTGTGCACTGACTATAGGGAGCTGAACACAGTGTCAACCACCAATGCCTATCCTCTGCCCCTCATAAAAGACCTCCTAGCAGCGGTTGCTGGGGGAAAAGTGTTTTCCAAACTGGATTTGTGGGGTGTCTACTTCAGGGTGCGAATTAGGGAGGGGAGGAGTATAGGACAGCGTTCAATACCCCCTTGGGGCAGTTCAAGTACCTGGTTATGCCGTTTGGCCTTCAGGGGGCTCCGGGGGTCTTCATGAACGTGATAAATGAAGTGTAACACAAGCACCCATTCAAAGGGGTCCTTGTTTACCTTGATGATATTTTACTGTACTCCCCTGACAAAGACTCTCATGTTAAACTGATGAGGGAGGTGCTGCAAACATTACACAAGCACAAGCTGTTTGTTAAACTGTCCAAGTGTGAGTTTCATTGCTCAGAGATTTCATTTCTGGGTTATAAGATCTCCCAAGGGGGAATCGAAATGGACCCAGCCGCAGAAGTTCTCAGAGGAAGACCAGAAGATTTTAAATCAACCAATTACCATGATGGAGATGGTGGAGGCATTGAAAAGACAGAATAAAGGCAAGGTACCAGGGATGGATGGTCTACCAGTGGAATTCTATATAACTTTGAAGAAATATTGCTCCCACAATTACATGAAGTTTATAAGAAAGCGTGGGAAGGAGAGGAAGTGCCTGATACGTGGAGGGAAGCCTTAATCTCTTTGATACATAAACAAGATACAGAAGGAAACGATGTTAGGAACTATAGACCGATCTCCTTATTAAATGTGGATTATAAAATATTTGCCTCTATTATGGCTGACAGATTGTAACGTGTTTTAGCAAAAACAATCCATAAAGACCAGTCAGGATTTCTCCTGAAAAGACAGATAAAGCACAATATGAGGCGATTATTGAATGTGTTGGAGTACTATGAAGCTCATCCAGAAAAAGAAATGGCGGTGATTTTTGTAGACGCAGAGAAGGCCTTTGACAACTTGGATTGGATGTTTATAATAGAGACACTTAAGAGGGCCAGAGCGGGAGAACGATTTACTCAAACAATTCAAGCAATTTACTCAAAACAGAGAGCAGCAGTTATGGTAAATGGGGAATGGACTGAACAATTCCAGATACAGAAGGTTATGAGGCAAGGCTGTCCCCTCTCACCATTACTATATATTTTTGCTCTGGAAGTGTTAACAGAAGAGATAAGACAGAACCCAGAAGTGAAGGGATTAAAGGTCCATGGAGAACACTGTAAGCTATTAGCCTACGCAGATGACTTGGCATTTATATTGGAGGAACCAAGGTCTTCAATCATGGAGTTAAATAAGCTCTTGAAAGAGTACGGGCAAGTGGCAGGTTTGAAGGTTAATATGGTTAAAACAAAAATTTTAACTAAAAATATGACTTTGGAGCAAAGAGAGCGTTTGCAAGAAGAGTCGGGATATAAACTCTGTGTGAAGGTGAAGTTTTTAGGAATCCAATTAAAGAACAGGTGCAGTTCACTGCAAGAAGATAATTATAGAGAATTGTTAAGAGCAACGAAACAAGATTTAGAAAAATTGAAGAATTTGAAGCTGTCCTTAATTGGAAGAATTGCATTGATAAAGATGAATATTCTACCAAGATGGATCTTCCTGTTCCAAACGATTCCTGTCCTGAAAAACCTGGCAATACTGAAAGAGTTAGAGCAAACTCTAAGTTTGTGTGGCAAGGGAAAAGAGCACGAATTAGACTTAAAGCGTTACAAGATTCAAAAGAAAGAGGAGGCTTGGCTTTTCCAAACTGGATATTATATTATAGAGCGGGAGCGTTGGCATGGCTTAAGGAATGGGTGACGCTGGAAGATAGAAGGCTTTTAAAGCTGGAAGGCCATGATCTCTTAGAAGGCTGGCATGCGTTCTTGTGGGACGAGAAGGTGGCAGCACGTAAATACTTTAGACAACACTGGATACATTTGCAAGAGTATGGGAGACCATCCGGAGGAGGTGGTTTGTTAAAACCTCTAGGTTGGTAGCCCCGGTAGAAGCAGTGACTTTACCTAGGTTATATTCTGAAGACCCACCGCAAAGATACCTGGATATTATAAATGCGAAGGGGGAGCTTGAATTGGGCGAGGATATTAGTTGGTGGCACAGAGTTCAGATTCAGTCAAGTTATAAAAAAGATAAACAGAAAGGGTTTGAGAAGTCATTATCAGATATGGAGAAAGTATTGTACGAGCCGGAAGATAAGTTTATTAAAAAAATGTACGCATTGTTGTTGGCTGATTATATGATAGATGAAACAGTGAAAAACAATATGGTTCAATGGGCAACAAATTTTGGCTATAACATAGAGCTGGAACAGTGGGATCAAATGTGAAAATAACCCGGGCAGTTGCATATAGAGAAAACATGTATAAAATGTTTTATAGATGGTATATTACCCCAGATAGGTTATCAAAATTTGATGAAAAATGTTCTAATAAGTGTTGGAAATGTAATGTTAAAGTGGGTTCGTTTTATCATATGTGGTGGACTTGTGAGAGGGTAAAAAAATACTGGATATGGGTGCATAGATTGATGCAGAATATTATAAAAAGTACTATTTTGTTTAAGCCAGAGGTGTTATTGCTGGGAATACTTCCAAAAGAGGTGCGGAGAGAGGAGAGATATTTGATAATATATATGGCAACAGTGGCTAGAATTTTATATGCAAAGTACTGGCGAACTATGGTGGTACCAACTGAACAGGAGTTGATTGAGAAGATAACGGAAGCAGCAGAAATGGACAAATTGACTTTGATGTTGAAAGGATATGATGAATCAGCCTTTACAAACACTTGGCAACGCTTTTATGACTGGTACGATCGGAGAAAGAAGGATGGAGAGAAATAAGGAGGAATGGATATTATTAACTTTATGTTAAACTAGAATTGAATAAGTTAGAAAGTTAAAATTAGTGGATACAGAAGCAATGGTATAATACTTAGATCGATAAGGTGGGAGGGGTAAAATCGGATGCGATGCAATGAGAATTGTACCCCCCTGTGAAGGTTTAATGTTGTGGTTGTCTTTTGTTATGTAGTGTGTATTGTTATGTATTCGGTGGGTTGTGTATTATGTTGTGTAATGTGGTAGTCATGTCATTGGTGGAAAAATAATAAAAATGCCTCTTTTGGGGGTGCTTTTAAAAAAAAAAAAGAAATGGACCCAGCCAAAGTCAGAGATGTGGTGGGGTGGGAGGCCCCAAGGACCCGTAGGCTAAGCACAGCGACTGGAGCGGAAGCCTTCCTCAGTTTTGCCAACTTTTACAGATCCCTTTTGGCAAACTTTGCACAGGTGTCCCTACCTCTCACGGACCTACCGAAAACGAAAGGTAAAGGGGTAGAGCGCTCCCGCCCCAGGGCCAAACTGGACTAGACCTCTGACTGTCAGGAAGCGTTTGAGAAGCTCAAGGTGCTCTTCATCTCCGAGCCGGTGCTAGCACACCCAAACAAATTGAAAAAGTTTATTATCCAAGTCGATGCCTCGGACGTGGCTATGGGCGGTGCCATCTTACAAGAGGGGGAGGATGGGAAACTCCACCCGCTAGCATACGTCTCTAAGAAATTTAATGAGATGGAACGGAACTGGTCAGTTTGGGATAAGGAAGCAGGAGCAATTAAGTTGGCCCTATCAACCTGGCGTCGTTGGTTGGAGGGGGCACGGGTTCCTTTTGAGGTCTGGACTGATCATAAAAACCTCGAGCTCCTCTGGACTCCACGGAACTTAAATGCCAAACAACTTCAGTGGGCAGACTTCTTTTCTAAGTTCAACTTCACCCTCCATCACTTCCCAGGTAAGGTGAACTCATTGGCGGATGCCTTGTCCCACCTTCCCCAACATGACAGTAAGCAGGAGGAGGTCCGGGATTCTATGTTCATGCCCACCCAACTAGGGGGTGTAGTCACAACTCGCAGCCAGGCAAAGACCCCACCCCTTCCTATGGAACAGTTGTGGGACTAAGTTTGCATCCACCCTGTCAGAGGCGGACTGCTAGGAACTTCAGAAGGAAGGGGGGGTTGAGGAGCGGGACAATGGCTGCTGATACAAGGGAACCAAACTCTTTGTGCCAGGGACATTGCAGGGGGAAATAATGGGTGTCGCACACGGCATCAAACCGGCTGGTTTGTAAAATCTCTGCAATTCCTCCAAAGGCAGTTTTGGTGGCCAGGCATGAGGTGGGATATGTCTTTGTTCGTCAAATCCTGCCAGGTATGCCTCATGAGCAAACCCCGCCCGGGGAAACCACCGGGTCTGCTTCAACCGCTGCCGATCCCATCCCGGCCATTATGGATTTTGTTATGGATCTTCCCCCTAGTAAAGGAAAGACTGTGATTTGGGTAGTGGTGGATTTGTTCTCGAAGCAAGCCCATTTTGTCTCTTTCAAGACCATCCCATTGGCTAAGCTGCTGGCTAGAGCGTTCCTGCGTCATGTGTTCAAATTGCACACATTGCCCCGCAAGATAATCTCAGACTGGGGGTCGCAATTTGTTTCACATTTCTGGGGTGAACTCCTAAAACTGTCTCCTGAAAGGGGACTGAGCAGTGCCTATCACCCAGAGACTGATGGACAAACGAAGTGCAGGAACAGTACCTGCACTGCTTTGCTAATTTCCAACAGGATGACTGGGAAAGTTTGTTGCCCCTAGCAGAATTTTGCTACAATAACGTGTCTCACTCGTCTACAGGGGTTTCTCCTTTCATGGCAGTGCATGGTTATGAAGCTCCCCCTCTCCCATTTCTCTCGAATACTGACCTGCCAGTGGGGGAGGTGGGGGAATAGTGCAAGAGGCTCCAAGAGGCTTGGCCTCTCCTCTGCAAAACTTTGGAGGAGGCTAAGAAAGAATACAAGGCTCAAGCTGACAGGAAACAGGACAAGGGGTGGGACCCAAAACCAGGGGACTTTGTGTATGTGTCCACCCAAAACATTAAGGGGCTCCAGCCTAGTAGGAAACCGGGTTGGAAGTTTGTAGGTCCCTATGAGATCAAACGCATGATAAATGAGGTGACGGCTGAACTAATCTTACCAAAAGCATTAAAAGGTATCCATCCTGTGTTTCATCTTAGATTGTTACGAGGTGATCTCGGAGAGAACAAGTGGCAAGCCTCAACGAGCTGTGCCACCCCCCCTCATGGTTCAGAGGGAACCGCATTATGAAGTATCTGAAATCTTGGACTCTAAAATCTCGTGGAACAAGATACATTACTTGGTTGAATAGGTTGCTTTTGGTCTTGAACACAGGGAATGGGTCAAAGTGGAACACATCAATGCCCCTCGCCTCCTCCACAGATTCCACAGGCGCTATCCCGAAAAACCTGGGAGGGGGCTCTTATTGGGGGGGGCAAGATGTCAGGTCACCCTGCCATAGCTGTGGGGGGGGGGAAGAGACATCTTTCACTGTTCTGGAATGCGGGAGGAACTCAGAGTCTCCAGTCTCTGTAAATTAGTGTCTCTGCTGTATGTCTTATCAATTCACCTGATCTTGAGTCCCATGCTGCCTTGGCATGTGAAATTTACTGGTCTAGGTGTTTTTCTTTCCTGGTTTAGTGCGCGCACGAAATGTACCCATTGGCTTGTGGGGGGGGTATTCGAATGGGCTATAATTGACCATGCTTTGTATCCTCTGGCATCACTGACAAAGCACTGGTTCATGCGTCTCTAAGACTGGTCTTTAATAAATACTATCTTCTTATGAAGCCTAGTGTTTGACTGACTATCTGGGGAACTTGACACCAACTAGATGCTAGTGGGCCTCTGTGATCTCTAATGGCCAGTCACGTTAAAAGTAGGACAAAATACTCCAACTGACTTGATTTTATACAGCAGTGCAAAGATTGGATCAGTATTCTGTGGTACAAATTTACCTTCTGATGAACAGTCCAACTTCAAAACAGTGACACCAACTTAACAGGAAGGTTTTCACAGTTACAGAGCACATACTTGATAATCAGTGAGCATTACATGCAGATCCTCAGGGAGACATTTAAAATGAAGCTAAAACCTCACTTTCTCTCTGTTGTTTTTGTTTTCCATATGATGCAAACTTTGGGAAAGCATTGAACTATATTCTTGACAAAAATTTGGTAGGGGTTAGAATAAAATAGTTTTGGGAGCTTTAGTTGCTGATTAGCCATCCCTGATTTTGAGTGATATAAAATCCTCCACACAGGCTCTTACGAGAGAAAAGAGAAATAAATCTGCTGTTTCACCCCTTCTGAGTGTTTAATGATACATTCCTTTCCAAGAAGTTATTGCAGAATGGTTTGAAGTTTGGTATTTTCACTGTTCTCAGACTCTGCACTGTCACACCCGCAGGTGATAAAAGAAGTCAGCAGTACTAATGGGGGTGGACTGAATGGAACAGAAATCCCTACATCTCCTGTACTCACATGCAAGGTGGACTATGGCAAGGTGGACCATGACAAGGTAGGTCTTCGGATAATGCTGTTGGTGATGTGGGCAATGGGGTGTGATATTTGCACTAGAGCCACATTTTGACTGCTGTCTTTAAACGCATAATGGGAAAGAAGGTCTTAAAGGAGACCCTTTATTTTTCAGCACCTATGTAGTGCTTTGGTAGGGGGAGGGATGACAAAAGATCAAGGCTCTTCAGAACCACATCAAGTGTTGAGTAACAAACTGTGGCATCCCCATGGCACACAGGTGCTGGGCATCTGTTTAAAGTTCCTTCTTGAAGTAAAGAGCTCTTGGGTTTAGCTTCAGATATTGACTCAGATTGCTAACTTTAGGAATGCAGAAGGCAGTGAAATATTATAAGCTATTGGGGTGCAGAGGGGGTAGCAGGAAAAGAAAGAATACTAGGAGGCTACTGGACTTGTGATCTTCTCTCCCCTGCAGAGGTCATCTCAGGATAAGCAAACATCTGATTCTGACAGTGTGGCAACCATAGAGAACAGCTCTTCCGTGGCTTGGAGGGAAGCCCATGAGCAGGGTGAGTCCCCAGCACCTCTCTCCTGGTCTAGGAGCCAGGTGTGGCTTTGACTGAGGCAGCACCAATGCCAGCACTGCCACAAAATTGGTGAGCCTGTTGTCCTGTGCTTTTCTTTGGGGCTACAGAGTCAAGTGGTGCACTCTAGTGTTATAGAGGTTGTACCATAAAGATCCAAGGTGCCCTCTTTCTGGATCTGCTCTAGATTGCAGCTGAATTCAAATTGTTCTTCTTTCATAATATTACAGTGAATCTTACAGGGTACACCCAAGGCTAAGTGTATCTCCTCCCGTCCCTTAATCCTGTTCTGACTTTTGAAACTCTTGTTCTGCAGCCCTATATATTATGGAGGTAATCTAAATGTGCCTGATTTATTTATTTATTTTTACTTGGAGACATCAGTGTGTTGGTTTTTAAGCTCTCTGCATTCTCCTCCTAGGGAAAGGCAAGAAGAGTGGTTTAGCCGAATTAAAGGGCTCTGTGAGTCGAGCAGCTGGGAGAAAAATCACCAGGATAATTAGCTTTTCCAAGAAGAAGCCATCCCCCGAGGATATCCAAACATCCTCTACTGAGGAGGACATCCCATGCTGTGGTTTGTACTACGACTTGCTGGGGAAGTAGAGATGGAAACTATTAATTAATTGCTTTTATACCCATAGGACTTGCTTGGCCTGCCCTTCCCTTGCCCTACAAGCCAATAAGAGATCTATAGCTTAGCGTTAGAGTAGACATTGGAAGATTCATGATCGGATTTTGCTAACATTTCTTTAAAGTGCAACCACTTACAACCCTGAATCAGAGAAGGGGTTTAATCCTTCTACCCCAACATGGTTCTGTCTATCAAAATGACTCTCCCTGTACTGTTGTTAGCCTTGGAAGGGGAAGCCTGTATTTTGCCGGTCTTTCCCCCTTTTTGTGGCTAATAGCAGTGGAGAATGTGTTTTTGATAGGCAGAGCTATGCAGGGTGTACATATGCGTAAAGATTAAATTCCCTCTCTCCACCAGGGAACTTTTAAAATGTTGTGAAGTTCTGCTTTCTGTTACCTATATCTCTTCTGTGTTAACCATATGTGTGGGAGCACTTTCCTTTGAACTCCAAAATTGATCTTTGCTCCTTCCCAGGTTTCCTTTATTCACTGTACGACAAACTGTGGTCTATACAAGTGTGAATTATTGCCAAGTTATGCCGCGGGTGGCTTTTCCCCTCTGCTAGCATCCATGCATTCTAGGTGTCAGGTGGAACTGCTATCTTCACTTAAGCAGCTAACTTCTGATGAAGGTGGAGAAGTGTTTTTCATAATCTGTCTTCTGGTGAAAAGATGAGTTAAATGACCTGACTGATACTCGTTAGGAAAACATCTTGTGATTGCAAGTCACTGCTGGCTCCAGGAACTACCCTCCTGCTTTCAGATCTGTCATACCAAAGCTCAATGCTTTGTAGTTTCTTAGAAAACAGTCTGTACACTTTGCCTTTTTTATCTCTGGCTGATGGTTGCTCAGCTGTCTTTTGTCCCCCAACAGGCTACTTGAATGTTCTGGTTAACCAGTGCTGGAAGGAACGTTGGTGCCGTTTAAAAGGCAACAAGCTTTATTTCCACAAGGACCGCACTGACTTAAGAACGCACGTGAATGCCATTGTCCTACGTGGTTGCGAGGTGGCACCGGGGCTGGGCCCCAAGCACCCCTTTGCTTTCCACATCCTTCGTGGTGGACAAGAGGTTTCTGCCCTTGAGGTGAGTGTGGCGTTTGCTCTTGGTGACTCTGAAGAATGAAAATGCTTTTGCAGATTCAATTAAGACAGCCCTTGCACAAGCCAACAGGTCCCAGAACTTGAATGTCAGTGTACAAAACTTGGAGATAAATGGCAATTCCTTGGGCGCTAGGAGATCTCTGATGAACCTTTCTCTTGTTATAAGATGATTCCACTGGCCAAGGGATTCACTGAAGAAAAATATTCAGTCAACACAAAAAACTGTGTTTGGGCACCAGAAGATATTCTTACCATTAACACGTCTTCACTGAGAGCCTGTAGCACTACTCAAAATATCAGAAAGAACTTCACTTCCTCTATGGAGAAGTCTTTTGCTTGTTTCATAAATTGTTATGAAAAATGAATTGTGTAACATGTCCTGCATACAATATTTATCCCATTGTTAGCCAATCCTCCTTTCCTTCTTTTCATCCCTACAACAATCTGATGTTAGGTTAGGCTAATAGATCACGACTCAGCGAGCTTTCATGACTGAGTGGAGGATTTAAACGTGAATCTCCAGTCCAATACTCTAACCACTGCACCAAACTGATATTTACCTGGGATCTTTTAATGTTATCCAAGTGGACATTTCAACATCTGTACATTAATGTGCCCCCCCCCCAAAAAAAAACTTTCAGGTTTCACCAAATCAGGTGATCAGTAGCAAACATGATCTGAAAGCAGACCAACATCAAGACTGAGAGCATATGGACTGTGGTGGTGGTGGAAAGTGCTGTCAAGTTGAGGCTGACTTATGGTGACTCCATAGGGTTTTCAAGGCAGGAGACACTGGCTTGCCATTGTCTGTCTCTGCATTGCAACCCTGGGTTTCCTTGCTGGTCTCCCATTCAAATACTAACCAGGACCAGCCCTGCTGAGATTAGGCTAGCTGGGCCATCCAAGTCAGGGCATGAGTTACAGTACAGCAACCATATTCTTTTGCCACTCACCTATTGTGCAGTATGGTGAGACACCCAGGCTCATATCCCCACACTGTGCCATGCAAGTGCACTGGATGACCTTTGGGCAATAACTTTCTCTCAGCCCAATCTACCTTACAGGGTTATTTTGAGAGTGAACTGGAAGAAGGGAGAAGGATGTTGTGAGCTGCTTTGGGGAGAAAAGTGGGGTATAGATATCTAAATAAATAAAGACTTCTACATTTGTGGCCAGTGATGATCTGGTAAAGCATCATCCTGTATCTGAGGGCAAGTAATGTATTTGAGGGAAAGTGAAATTTGATACAGGTGGGAAAGGAGTAAATTGGCTGTTTCACTATTTCATGTCAGTGTTCAGTCCACGAGTTCACGTGGATCAACCCTAATCCTAGCCAAAACACTCTTCCTTCCGAGGGTCTCAGCTTGCCTTGACCTGATGCAATGTGGCCAATCGACATGCTTTCGTAATGTAACCCGTTACCTGCTTGTTTAGAGAAGCTTCAGTTGCATAGCTGAGTCTCACGCAGAGGACACCTAGGATATTGCTATGGTAAATATATCTATATATATCTATAGATATATAGATATATATTTATCACAACCCACTAGCAGTGGAAGGTGGGGTATAAATAAAATCAAATAAATTAATAAATGACATGGCTTCAAACTTGAGAGGCAGGAAATTTGGGGATAAGAAACAATGACAGGAGAGAAAAAATGTCCTTGAGTATATGTTTACTTAATGGCTGGGAGTTTTCTGCCTTATTCTCCAGATAAATAGGCATTTCCTTTCACTTTTAACTACCATATTTACTTGAAAGGAATATGACCATGAATGTAAATTCATCACCTCTGTTCTTAAAAATATTATACATACAAAAAAATATTACTGGACATAAGTGTAGCCTGTATGTGAATGTGGCATGATCCCTCTTTTATATGATGGCTTACCTGGGAGGAAGAACAACCCTAGTCTTGCATTTGAGTAAATACAGTCTTGTCTTAACCCTGCAGGCAAGCAGCTATGAAGATCTGGGGCGCTGGCTTGGGCTGCTGCTTGTTGAAACTGGTTCCCAGATGACCCCTGAGGCCTTGCATTATGACTATGTGGATGTGGAGAAAATAGCCAACATAATCAATGCAGTGAGACACTCCTACCTGTAAGGGCCTCTCCTAGCATTCTGTGACATAGTTGCGGGGGGGAATCTGTCTGATGCCGCTCTTGCCTCTGAACCTCTGATAACCATGCCTCTTTCTATGACCATCTAGATACATCCAAGATGGGTTTGCTGTGTCTCTGAGTCTGTCATGTTTTAATGTCAATCTGCTAGATTCAGACTCAAAAGGTGGAGCAGAGTAGGCCATGAATAGTGATGTGATGAACAACAGGAGGCTATCAGGCTGAGGCAGGCAAGCCGGCATTTGTGACCTATGATTTATCGTATGGGTAGAACTGTGATGGGGTGCTTTTCTTGCTCTCTAATTGTGGTCTGGGATGCAGAGACAAAAAGACATTACTCTATGAACAGAGCCAACATGTATAGAGGGAGACTGGGAACAAGTGTGCATCCCTATATGCATTTGCCTGTGAATGTGGGCACAGTGCAGGTGAGGAAGGAGGGCCAGTTCATTGATCCTGCTTTCCCTGTAGGCGCATATTGGCTCAGCGCACAGATATGTCTTGTCTAGGGGGCATGGTTACACATGTAGGCTCCATCCTCATGAATGGGATCAAATGTTCCCAATCATAGGGACAAAGTAAACATGAATACAGCTTCTCTGTGCATATGCACTGTGGCAGGTACTCATAGGAAGGGGTCAGGCTGACTCACAAACAGATGTTTGACCCTGTAAACCAGGGGTCCTCAAACTACGGCCCGTGGGCCACATGCAGCCCGCCGAGGACATTTATACGGCCCGCCGGGTGTTTATACCCGCCCCCCCCGCCCGGAGCCTCCTCCTCCTCAGGGAGCGCAGCAGCAGCGCCCCCGCCCGCCTGCCGGGCTCCTCCTCCTCCCGAGTAGCCCCATTGGGAGAGGTGCCTTCGAGGGCGCGGCGGAAAGCAGCCCGGGCGGAGCTCCTCCCGGCGGGGCGGGCGCCTCTCCCTCCCCAGCCCAGGCAGCGTTCAGCCGGAGTGTCCAGGGATGGGGGGGGCGCTGCGGAGAAGAAGCTGCATGGAGCAGCTGGGCAGGGCAGCAGCGGCGAAGGGGAAGGGTCCTGGGAAGGGAGTCGCTCGCAGGGGGGCCCCAGCTGCTGGGAGGTCCTGAGAGGGAGGCAGGGAGGCAGGGGACACGCTCGGCCACGGTTGCCGACTCCGGGGTGGAGAATTCCTGCACATTTGGGGGAAAGGTGCATTCCAGGAAAGGTCTGTTTGGGGGGGAGAGAACCCCCCGTGGGAGCAATGCTGGCGAGCCCCCCCCTCCAGTGCCACAAGGGCCCCCCAGGGGACTGATCCCTTTCAGCCGGAGGGGGGATGTCATCCTGGGGGCGGGGGCTAAGGAAGTCCCATTGAAATACTGGTAAGTTTGTTGATCTAACTTTATTTCATTTTAAATATTGTATTTGTTCCCGTTTTGTTTCTTCACTTCAAAATAAGATATATGCAGTGTGCATAGGAATTTGTTCATAGTTTTTGTTTTTACTATAGTCCGGCCCTCCAACGGTCTGAGGGACAGTGAACTGGCCCCCTGTTTAAAAAGTTTGAGGACCCCTGCTGTAAACAGATAGGCTGTATGTACAGTGCAGTCCTAAACAGGATTACAGTGGTCAGGTCCATGGGTATAACTCTTTTAGGATTGTGCTTTGAATCACCCATTTGTGTACATGAGTGAGATTGAGAAAAAGGTAGCCCTTTTCACTGTTCCTTTGGAGTTATGGAGTGGAGAGCTTAATCCAAGTGAGTGAATTTAGAATAGGAATTAAAGATTCTTAATTATGTGTTCTTTTGCAACAGCTATTTCACACATTGTACAGCAGCAGATTTAGAAGTGCTACATAGTGTACATTTAAACATGGGGCATCTGTAACAGCTTCCTGATGAGCGAACTTCTAGCAATATGCACACTTAAATTTTTTCAGTTGTAATTTGTGAGGGGTCTCCAAAAGTCAAAACACACATTTTTGACTTCGCATGCTGTTCAGCCCAACATACCTATGCCTGAATTTTCCCTAAAGACCACATCCTCTCCTGCATTACACAAAGCACTGAACTTGTGCAGAAGATCTGTGTGATGGAACAACTTCTATTAATAAGCATAGCGAATAGGAGGAGTGGTGCTGGCCCAGCAGTAGAAAACAAGCTCTGCATGCAAAAGATCCAAAATCCAATCTCTGACATCTCAGCAATAGACATTTCTCTGTCTGAAATAACTGGAGAACTGCTGCAAATCAGTATGATAATGAGCAAGATAAACTAATCATCTGACTTGGTATAAGGTAGCTTCCATAAAGTGTGTCCATTAGTGCAGGGAAGAGCTTAGTCATTCTTGCTTATGAACATTTTTTAAAGGATGATAATTGGCAGACTGTGCCTGCGGAGTAAGGATTTTTTTGTATGTGTTTCTCTCTCTGCCTGTTCAGGTGGGCCAGTTCCTCCCTTGAGAACCAAACAGATGCTTCCCGAGTGTTATATGATGAAGTCCCATATGAGAAGGTGGAGGTATAAAAAAGACACAAAGGCCGTAATTCTATTTTCTTCATTTCCTTCTTTCCCTGCCTCTACCCTGGTTGCATGTGACTGTACACTGTTTGGCAACTAGGGAGCCTTTCCCAGGCAGAGACACCTGGGACAGCTGTTTCTCAGACAGTCATGCAGCCCAGGAAGGAACTGGAGTCTCTGCTCTCACCCACCAATGACCTGCATCTCCTCTGAAATGACAGTTTCTGGATGTTTCTCTGTTTCCGGTGTGCAGTTGGAGAAGTCAGAGTGGCCATCAGGATCCCAGGTGAAGCGCCATGGTTCCTCTTGCAGTGAGAAATCACGCCGTGTGGATCCACAAGTCAAAGTCAAGCGCCATGCATCAAGTAGGTTTGGGTGTGGTCTAGCTGTTGGGTGCCTGTTGTGGCTGTCTTGTCAGCCACCTTGGGGTGGGAGAAGGTGTGGGTCTTGGAGCTGCCATTTATGAAGTTCTGTTTCCATGCAACAGTCACTCTTTGCAACAGTCACTCTTTGCTCTTGGGTTCTGGTTACATGTACCAGTTTTTTGCTTGTTTGTGTTCCACTTCCTCAAAGACAGAGGCTGAGCCTTGAGCCTGTGACAGCAGAGAAGTGCCATTACAGGGCAAGGGAAAGCCTGAGCATGATGCTTTTCCTTCCTAGCTGAGATTTAGGCATGTTGTGTGGACAGGACTGAAGCACAGTTCACCCAAACTGCCAACACAATACAGCTCAGAATAAGAGTTCCCATATAATCATCCTCTTTCTACTTTCTTGCCTGCATTTCTTAACAAAAAAGTTCAGCAGCAAATGAGCTAAGCAGTTAAGGCCACTTCCCTAATAGGCACACTTACTTGGATGTACAATGTATCCCAGATGGATACATGAAGCATATGTCTTAATCTGTTTTAATCTTCTAACAGAGGTGTATGCTTTTTTGTACTTAATTGTTGTTATCTGCTTTGTCTCCTGATTGTCAGTCAAAAAGCTAAATGGTCACAGCTCTCATGTAATAGAAAAACAGCCAAAGAACTGTAATAACAAGGCTTCAAAAAAGCTTTTCTATCTTTAAATAACAACAATTACAATAATAACAAACACTTTCACTTCGGTTACATAAGTTGAAGATGACAAAAGGTGACAGGAACGGTGGTCTCCAGAATGAAGATTCCGTTTCGACTCTAAAGGAGTCTTCTTCCAACCCAAAGTTCTACAATTCATATGATAAATGCCATCAATATACATGTGCAAATGTACCCAATATTCATTGATAAATTTTAAATTTTAAATAGATATCTTACAAGTTGTGTGGATGAGTCAAATCATTTCAAACCTCAACCCTTTAAGGCCATTCTGAGCAGTTTCTAAAACACATAATAAATAGGCATAACTACAATTCATGAAAACAGATACAAAGATCTTTAAAATACATCACAATTTTTCTCCTATTGAAATTTGAAGTACAACTTACCAATATTCCATTTAACCAGTTATAACAGGGAAGAAACTTCCTCACATCAATGAATCAGTCTTTTAAAAGTGAGCTGGTGGAACGTATTTATAATGCAAAAAGCCTGCAGCAATCTGACCAAATACCTTGCAAGGTTGTTGTCAATGTAGTCTAAGGCCTTAATGAAGAAGCCAGAGTACCCATATTCTATTGCATACCTAAGATCCATAAATCACTTACAACACCACCAGGAAGACCCATTGTGTCAGCTGTTAATTCTATCTTTGAACCACTATCAAAATATCTGGATTCCTTTCTCCAGCCTTTTGTGGCTAAAATGCCATCTTATTTAAAAGACACAAGGGATTTTGTTTCTAAGATAGAGGGTTTAGAAATTCCAACTGAGGCTTTATTGGTAACTATGGATGTAAAAGCACTTTATTCCAACATTCCTCACGAGGAGGCTAGACTTTGTCTACTAGAAACATTAGAAAAAAGAAATGAGAGCCCTCCAACTCACTTTTTGATTGATCTGGTAGATGTCATACTTGATAAAAGCTTCTTCCGGTTTCAGGAAAAGTTCTATTGGCAGACGAAAGGAGTAGCAATGGGGAGTGCCTTTGCCCCTTCAGTTGCTAATTTGTTCATGCAGATGTTTGAATCCAACTGGATCAGTAATAGAACTCAGAATCCCTTTGCATCTCACATTATTGTGTACAAAAGATACATTGATGACATGTTCCTTATCCTTGACTCAAACCTTGTAGTGATAGATTTTTTAGAGTGGCTCAATTCAGTTCACCCCTCCATTAAATTTACAGCTAATTTTGACAGGTACCAAGTGAATTTTCTGGACACTTTGGTGTTTGTCCATAATGGTAAGCTAGCAGTGCTACCTTTTAAAAAAGCAACAGACAAAAACTCATATCTTCATTATAGTTCCTGACATGTTGTTCATATTAAAAACAATATACCATTTGGCCAGTTTCTTAGACTTAAGAGAAATTCTACTTTGGAAAGTGACTATAATAAGTTTGCAGACCAGATACAAGAAGATATCCTTAAAAGAGGTTATCCTATGCAGATTGTTAAAGCGGCGCGCCACAGAGCCGATTGTACAGCTAGACTAGACTTATTTAAAGAGACAGTGTCAGATTCAGCTTGTAGGATATGCTGGGCAATAGACTTTACCTCTTTAGCCTTTTCCATCAGGAATGTCATTTTAAAGCATTGGCATATACTGAATGATGTTCCAGGATGTAGTGAGAAACCATTCATTGGTTTTAGGAGAACTGCGACAATTAAAGACCTACTTGTACATACTGACCTTGAACCTATGTTGGTTCCAGATAACATGCCTAGAGGACATTATAAATGCCATGGGTGTGCAGCATGTTCACTTACTGTAGAGACTAAAAATCTGGAATTTCCTAATATTGGATTGACATGGGAGCTTAATAGCTTCTCCTCGTGTGTAACAAAGAGAACTGTCTATTTGATCACATGTGCTTGTGGTCTAAGGTATGTGGGAGAATCGCTAAGAGCTATAAAAACGTGTATATTGGAACATAAGTCCAAAATAAAACATGCCCATAGAGAGGCTCCCCTCGTGGATCATTTTCTATCTAAGGATCATCGTTATGACGATTTTAAATTTGTTGTCCTCGAAGTCATCAAACCACACAGACATGATAGGAAAGATTTGCGGAAGGTTCTCCTAAAGAGAGAGGCGTTCTGGATCTATAAATTGAATTCAGTTCATCCTTATGGACTTAATGCCTCTTTAGATCTGAACTGTTTTGTCTAGGATCCATAAGTAGTTGCAGAGGTCAGATTGCTGCAGGCTTTTTGCATTATAAATACGTTTCACCAGCTCACTTTTAAAAGACTGATTCATTGATGTGAGGAAGTTTCTTCCCTGTTATAACTGGTTAAATGGCTGCTTTGGAGGGTGGACTGTATGGTATTATACTCCACTGAGTTCCCTGTCCTCCCCAGGCTCCATCCCCAAATCTCCAGGTGTTTCTCAACATGGATATGGCAATCCAACACCCCTCCTCCTCCACCAGTGGCCAGGAAGGACCTGGGAACCCTATTTGAGGTTGATCTGTTTAAAGTTGACTATGTCTTTAATCTTTTTTTTCCCTGCCGGAGAGGTGGAGTTAAAGAAGCCCTGCCTCAAGTGCCTAATGCTAGCTATGCTTGCTCTTTCTCTTTGGTACATCTGAAGATGCCAATCAGTATAAGTATGGCAAAAATAGGGCTGAGGAAGACGCCAGGAGGTTCCTGACAGAGAAGGACAAGCTGGAGAAGGAGAAGGCTTCCATCCGGACTGAACTGGCGACACTGCGCAAGGAAAAGCGGGAGCTCCGAGAGGCCATGAAGAGCAGCACAGGTATGACTCTGCTGACTGAGAAGGAAACTCCCCTTCTTCCAAGCCCACTGATTTATTTAACGCCTCACGACTCTGTACAGATCTCTTTGTTCTGACCTATAGGAGCACAGGTTCCAGTTTCACTCTGAACCCTTCGGCAACATCTACCAAAGCATCCCTCTTTCTTAGCTGAAGAGATACCCCGCACCCTTTCCCTAGAATTCCTTGTCATTAGGATCAAAAGGAGAACTCTGTCATTTATGGTGAAAGTAAAAAACTGCTGATAAACTAAACCAAGTTATGAGGCATTTTTTGGCTTGATGTTGACTCTTCAAGCAATAACATGGCCCCTGTTTAGTTTTGCATCTTACTCCTTGACCCCAGCACCTATTGTTTTGTACTGGATATGTGCCTGATAGGAGCTGCAGTGGCTCAAGTGGTTAAGATGCTGAACTGCAGGCTGTGGAAGGTCAGTAGTTCAGCAGTTCAAGACCCGAGTTCAGCTGCACGATGGAGTGAGCTCCCGTCTCTAGTTCCAGTTCCTGCCAACCTAGCAGTTCGAAAGCAAGAAATTACAAGTAGATAAATAGAAGAAGAAGAAGAGATTGGATTTATATCCCGCCCTTCACTACCCAAGGGAGTCTCAGAGCGGCTTACAATCTCCTTTCCCTTCCCCTCCCCACAACAGACACCCTGTGTGGTAGGTGGGGCTGAGAGAGCTCTGATAGAAACTGTTCTTTTTCAAGGACAGCTGTGCCAGAGCTATGGCTTGCCCAAGGTCATCCAGCAGGTGCAAGTGGAGGAGTGAGGAATCAAACCCGGTTCTCCCAGATTAGAGACCGCACACTTAACCATTACACCAAACTGGCTCTCACTTTGGTGGGACGTGGTAGGTACCACTTTGGTGGGAAGGTAACAGCATTCCGTGTGCCTTGGTGTTTAGTCATGCCAGCCACATGACCACGGAAACATCTTCGGACAGCGCTGGCTCTTCGGCTTTGAAACAGAGATGAGCACTGCAACCCTAGAGTCAGATTCGACTGGCTTTCGAGCAAGGGAACCTTTATCTTTACCTTTATGTGCCTGATATCTGCTACCTACAAAAACTCATTTATTTCTACTCAGTACCGCCAAGTCAGCCTAGCTTCAAATTGATCACAGAACCAATTGCATTTTTTCCCTTTGAGGTAGGTCAAGGAAAGTGCAATAGCACCATCTACTGGAATAAGAATTTCTTCTATGAAAAAAAGTTCCAGGGGGTAGGCCAGGTTGATCTCCAGTAGACTTGCTAGATTCGAGTCAGGAGCTTTGAATCTCGAAAGCTTATTCCCCCCCCCCCAAAAAAAAAAAATGTTATTGGTCTCTAAGTTGCTTACTGGACTCGAATCTAGCTGTTCTATGAAAAATCCATGGATAGGTTTGTGAAAGCTGGAAGTAACAGGTCTATTCAGCTTTCTTATTGACTTGTATTGAGTACATTTTTAACCCTGCTCTTCCTCCAAGCTGCTTAAGGCAGTTCTGACCTCCATTTTTTTCTTACAGCAACCCTGTGAAGTAGGTTAGGCTGAGCGGGACTGGCTGGCCCAAAGCCACTCAGTGTGTTTCATGGAGAGCAGGGATCTGAACCTGGGTCTCCCAGGTCTTCATCCAACACTCTATACTGGATGTTTTCCATTCTATTGTAGATTGCAGTTCAGGGGAACTAAAGCTCCAGTTTCCCACCCTTCCCACTGATGGTAGAAAGGATAAACTTCACCTCCATTTCTCTTTATTCTGAGCACCTTGATTTTCCTTGTTCAAAACCAAATGGAAGGTACAGGGTTGATTCTGCTCCATGTATGTATGTTGGAAACAGGGAAAGACCTGAAAGAACTGGAGCTTTGTGTCGCCACCTTGGAGGAACGGTGCAAAGCGAACGAGGCACGGCGTGTTGACTTGGAACTCCAGCTGACAGAAGTGAAAGAACGGCTGAAACAGTCACTGGCAGGAGGGCCAGCTCTGGGGCTGACAGTGACCACCAAAACTGAAAGCAAAGTAAGGGGAAAGTTGCTGCTGCTTATAAGCCTGAACTAGGTCTACACCATACATGACATTTTGCTGCACGAGTGCAGAACTAAAGATGTGTGGGTAGTCATCAAAATAACACTGATACACCATTTTCTCACATGGGGTAAATGGGTGCTTTCTTGTGCTTAAAGTGATAGCAGACACCAAGTTTGGGGATCAGAATCATGCAAAATAAATGTATTCATAGTCATAATGAATTGTATAAAACATTACTTAAAATATAAAATTGCTGTGAAGCAGTGTTGTGTACTGTTAAGTATCAATAATGATGAAAGTTTTGGATTCTTAGCACCTAAGCGCTACTGATACAGGAGTAATGATAATCACATTGTGTGCAATGACCCTAAAGAAGCTTTCGTACAACTCCCCATTTAAGAATTAGAGTACATTGCTTTTTATTCTCATGATTTGTTTTTTCATCTGAAGTGGCCCATATTACCCTGGGCAACTGCGAAGTCTGGCAACTCTATACTTTTTTAACGGGTGGGGGAGTGGAACTTAATTTTGCTGGGTTTGTTACCACACAGTTTTAGGAGAGTTATGGAACACAAAGTTGTAAAATCGTTACTGACAGGCTTCTCTTTCTAATTTATGCCAACATTGCCCTGTCTTAAGTTAGAGAATCTTTCTACCCAAGGCTGTAGTAAGGCATCATGTCCCCCAAAAACCTTTGGAAAGGGCAACTCCTATTCTCTGGGCATCCCTCTTGGGAAAGGGAGAGCAACAGCGTCCTGGTGAAATGAGCAGGAAGCTGGCAGAAATCACTAAGGTCGTTAGAGGGTGAAGGCCAGGGAAGGTGGAAGCCAAGACAATGCCTTTGAAGGAAAGGCACATGAATGAGGCAGTCCTCCCTGAGAAACTATGGTATGGTTGTTCATAGGTGTAGCAGATCCTTCCGTTTCCAAACCTAACATCACTGCTCTTATACCAGGACCCAGGCTCATTAATGACAACAGATACCATAGTAAGAGTTTATAATCTGGTTTCCCAACTTTCTGAAACATGAGTTTTTTTAATTTCTTGTTTATTTTTCCTTACAGGAGACTGTAACCCAGCCCCATGTCAACCACCCAGATCACTTGGTGCCAGTTAACTGTGCAACAGAAATGAGGAAACGAAGTCCTTCCCTCCTCCCTGCCAACAAGGGGAACGTGTTACAGAAGGCCAAGGTACACACCAGCTATGCTTCTGTCTCAAAATCTGCAGTGCCCTTGGGTTATTCTAAGAGAAGTCAAATTATTCAGTGTCTTATACACAGGGTGCATATAAGAAACACATGAAGTTGTTTTATATTGAACTAGGGAGCAAAGCCGGCTGTGGTGGAAGACAACGGGCCCTAGAAAGGAAGAGAGGGAGGAAGGAAGGGAGAGAGGAAGGAAGGAAGGAAGAGGGGGAAGAGTGAAAGAAAGGAGAGAGGAAGAAAGGAAAAGGGGGAAAGGAAGGGAAGAGGGCTGGGGATGGTGTGGGGGGTGGAAAAGGGCTTCTCCAGGCATACTGCCCCCATAGAAGGCCCAGGGGATGGTGTGTGGGGGGAAAGGGCTTCTCTGGGTCTCCTGCCCCCATAGAAGGCCCAGGGGATGGTGTGGGGGGCGGAAAAGGGCTTCTCTGGGCCTACTGCCCCCATAGAAGGCCAGGGGATGGTGTGGGGGGACGGAAAAGGGCTTCTCTGGACCTACTGCCCCCATAGAAGGCCCAGGGGATGGTGTGGGGGGCGGAGAGGGCTTCTCTGGGCCTACTGCCGCCACAGAAGGCCCAGGGGATGGTGTGGGGGGGTGGAAAAGGGCTTGTCTCACCTGCCTCTGCCTTGAGGGCCTGTCCCTGCGCTCACACTCCAGATGGTCCTCTCCTGTCGGAGGACTGGAGCAGACTGAGCCGAAGACACAGCATTCCTTAGCGCATGCATTTGAACATACATACTGTTGGAGGAGATAATCCTTTCAAAAATTGGAAAATAATAGCAACTGAAGCAACCCATGAAATATGAGACATTGCAAAACACCATCCAAGGGAAAAAAATTCCCCTCTACAAAGCTTTTTCTAGACTGAAAAAAATCTACTTATAGTTCAAGGTCCCATGGCTTCTTACCCTGTGTTCTCTCCCCCGCCCCCCTTTTTAGGAATGGGAAATGAAGCAAACATAAACAAGAGTCACTGGGCCTCCATCCCCAAGGAGACCTCCTTTCAAGCATTGGGACACATATGGGAAAGGCTAAAGCAGCACCAGAGCCTTTCATCCCTGAAGAAGACTGCAAAGGGCTGCTGGGGAAGTTGGTTCTTCAGCAGGGAGCACACCCACCCTCCAGTGGGGAAAAAAAGGATTAACAAGTAGATGAGCTTTTGAGAACTGGTGTGGGTAATGGGGAGGGAGGCAGGGTGGGTAAAGGGAATCCTTTCAAGGATTTTTTTTAAAATGTGTGTTCTCAAAATACTCCTCTTGGAGTGGCCTAGGAGGAGCACTTCAAATAGGTCTGGTATGCCAGCTATCTGGATGGATGGATTTTGCTCTTGGTGATAAAAGCAACAGGAATGTGGCTATTTTGGCCTGCTGTGGGGAGATGATGAGATTGTTTCGGAGTCCTCATTCAGCCAAATTGGCCAAAAATCTTGGGCAAGTCACTTTCTCACTGCAGCTCCAACCCAGGTGAGCATTTCTTCACCTCAAGGAAATGAGGCATGACATAGAAGTGCCTTGCAATCAGTCCTCTCAGAGGATGCTATTTACAGCCCACTGTCAGCCTGTTTCACTGTCCTGCTTCCTGACAAACTAGATCAAGGCAGCTAGCACAAAGCAAGACTGTTGACTTGGGGCAGAGACAGTGACACAGCCGAGTGAAGATTTTCTCAACACTGAGTCTGGTTTTAAAGCTCAAGCCCTGTCAGTACTGACCTGTGATAGAAGAATTCTGTCAACTTTTGTAGTTGCTCTCAAGCTGCCTTTTAAGCTTTTTAATAAACGTGTCGGGTAAGATCAATATCACTAGAAGGGCATGAAGTTCTTTTTTTTCCCCTTTCAAGGACAGTCTAAACGGGGGGTTTTCAGCCCAGCTGCTATAGTGGCCCATTTGCCCATTCTTCTCATAGGTGCTCAGCAGAAATGGAGTCCTCCTTGGAATATGTGAGAGAAGAGGGTGAACAAATTAATTGATAACCCCAACAGAACTGGTTTCTGTAAAATGTTTCCCCATGCCAGAGTTGTTTTTAAAAAGAGTACTGTCTCTGATGAACTGGGACTACTCTTTGCAAATCAGCTGCTGGAATACACTATGTGCACTCACTAAAAGATATTATGCTGCCATTTTTTTGAAAAAACAGAATTCTTTCTGATGAAAGAGAGGATTAGGAAACAGATTTTTGTAATGTAGTCTTGAGTTGCCTCTGTTCAGTTTCAGGCTTGTTGAATCCCTGGAATTTGAAGAGAACTAAAGCCTGAGAGAGGCCTGGAAAAGAGGGCCCAAGGTGAAGGCCACAGTAAATGCCTGCAGTTAGCCTCCTGCTGTACCATTCCAGCAGACCAGAAGCTGTAGTGACCTACTTTTTGTTAATGGGGGAGGTGGGTGGGATACTTGTCTCTTTCTGGATTCATATTGTGGCATACATTTTGCTATTTAAGAACTGTCTGCACTTTAAGATCTGGATCTTCTCCCTCTGGTCCCCCCCCCAATAAAAGATAAACTTTGTATAGAGTTTTGTGCATACTTTGATGTCTTTTATTTTACATTTGCACCAACATGCAATTTTAAATATGTATCCTGAAACCAGTCATAATATGGGAGGAGTTCATGTGCATGTGTGCACTTGTACATACATGCACACACCTTAATGAAAGTCCTTTTTGAAAGGACGGGTTCATAATCAATTGAATAATTTACTGTAGTTTTACACTACTGTGCTGGTTCAGGTATGCTGTTTGCTTTTATCTTATGTTACAGAAAAGTCGGACTGGTGATTTGAGATCCAACTGTAAGAAGTGCATTGTCCAAAATTAATATGCTCAAAATGGCTCAAGATTAGGAGAGAATTGTGACTCTCTCTGGCTTTCTGAAAGATGGCATTATTTATTGTTAGAGGTGGCAAGAACAAAAGCGTCGTCATCTATGAATCAGCCAATGCCTGGATCTTCGGTACATTTTCTTCAAAATAAATTCCATTGATTGCAACAGAGCTTGCGCCAAATAAATGAGCTCAGCATCAGAGTTTCAGCGTGCTATGTGACACTCCTTCTGTGAGCTACTGTGCTGCCAAACAAATAGGTTAGAGATGCAGACTTGCTGTGCTGTCACCCTGTGATAATTTCTAGCACTGTTTCCACCTAGGTTTTTGTACTGGCAAACAACATAAGTGGATGCTAATGTGCCAGCAACAATTCTTGGTACTATAAGCAACAGAGCAGTGGCACACAAAGCTGTTCATGTGCCACTGAAATGGGCAGGGAAGGATAAATTGCTCTTTTTAAAATTCTAAAATAGCTGCTTTCTTGGATGGAACTGGGGCATAGTCTGGTGAGTATAGGGGATGAGTCCAAAATGCACACTATCTTTGAAACCGGCACTGAACCAGCTTCACTTGAACCGGCACTGAAACCAGATTCATTTGAAAGATCTTTTTTGAAAGGTCCCACCTTCCCACCATATATGGCCCCACAAGGTGACATAAAATTAATTAAAAATACAATGGATTTGAAAACACACTGCTGGTGGACAGATGTTTCAACGGCCTGTTGTTACACCCCCAAAAACACATGGATGTATATTCAGACTGAAGGGGAATTAGCTTCTGTGTTTGCACAGGGAATAGAAAAACCAAGATCTTCTACCAAAGAAGTGTCTGTGAGTAGCACACTCAGTAGTAAAAGGATGACAGAGACTAGATTAAAGTTTTAAAAAGAAACAGGGAGTTTATTTAGGGAGTTTGTACAATATTAGGGAGGGAGAAGCTTATCCTAAGCAAATACTGAATCAACTCACAAACAGCATTAACAACCTGAACTACTTCAATTAGGAGCAAGAGTTACATTTAACCTAGAAATGCAGAGGTGGGAAAAATCTGAAAGAAGCAGTTAGGCAAGCCAGTAGTGATTTGGAGGAATAAAAAGGGAGAAAGAAAATATACAAGTTTGATCATGAAGAGAAAAGATGGGTGAGAGTCCTGTCCAGCAGCAAGTGATGAAAAGTAGGTCTATGGATGAAACTCTAAGGTTTGAAGGAAGGGGAAAGCTCAGTGATTTCAGCTAGAATAAGGAAGGAAACCAGTTGTGGTGTTGGCGTAACAGGCAGAAACCAGCTTTGGCTTCTCCGTGCCTTTGACCCTCTCTGGAGTCCCTGGCACAAGATCCTGTCAATCCCGATTCCAGTTCTCTACTCTCTCACCTGGTGGTTGGTCCCTTCCTCAGCATCTCCTCTCTGGCATGCCCTTTCGGCATCCTCCTCTGGAGATTTCGCTGTCCACAGATGCGTCCCTCTGGGGTTGGGGAGCCCAGTGTGGAACGCTCTCAGCAAAAGGGACCTGGTCTTCTCGGGAAGCCACCCTTCACATCAATGCTTTGGAGCTTCGAGCTTCAAGCTATTCACCTCGCTCTACGGTCCCTTCTCCCAATATTGCAGGGCAAAGTCGTCCAAGTTGCTTCCAACAATACCACCACTATTTTCTACATAAACAAGCAGGACTGAACTGCTTCTCTTCTTCGTTGTTCCAAATATGTGCATGATTTAAAAGTATAGGGGAAATATGGGAAAAGAGTCAACCTGGGGTGGTTAGGTTACCTGAGAACTGGCCAGCTCAGGCCTGTTGGATGAAGACTGGGTAGCAGCTTGATAGTTCTCTAGGTCTCTTGATTAACTTACCTGAGTGGCAAGTCTGATTAACAAAGACTAGGAGATGACTGGTGGCCCTGGCCTCACTTGTGATTAGTTTCCAGGGAACTGTGCATTGTTAAACAGATTCCCGGATAGTTCCAGAGGGTCAATTATTGTCCAGCAAACATTGGTCTTTACATGGCCTGCATTTTGATGAGCCCTCAAGAAGTTGCCCTCAAGAAGTGAGCTCCCGTCTCTAGTTCCAGCTCCTGCCAACCTAGCAGTTTGAAAGCAAGAGTTTGCAAGTAGATAAATAGGTACCACTTCGGTGGGAAGGTAACAGCGTTCCATGTGCCTTGGTGTTTAGTCAAGCCAGCCACATGACCATGGAAACGTCTTCGGACAGCGCTGGCTCTTCGGCTTTGAAACGGAGATGAGCACTGCACCCCTAGAGTCGGATTCGACTGGCTTTCGAGCAAGGGAAACCTTACCAAGAAGTTGTGCCAAAATATAATCTAAGCAACATTTCAGAAGAGTTTTCAAATCATGTAAACAACAGATTTGCATTACTAAGTTCAAGTTAATGTGAACCAGAAGAACTAGGGGTTGAAACCAGAGAGATTGTCAAGGAAGAACACACAAAGACTATCCCTGTAGCCAAAAAGAAAAGAAAACCCTTGATCAATGAGTGATGAAACCCTTAAAATTGCTAAAGATAGGCAAGAAGCAAAAGTAAAAGGTGACAGAATCAAAAGCCTAAATGCAGCATTCCTGTGACTCACAGGTAGAGACAAAGAGAACTAATATAGTGACCAGTGTAAAGAAACAGAAGAGAACAACAAAAAAAGGAAGAACAAGAAATCTGTTCCACAAGATCCAAGAAATCAAAGGGAGATTTAAATCACAGTTAGGCATGCTGAAATATCAACACGGAAATATATTAACTGAACAGGAGAAAATAAAAGATGGGAACAATACACTGAAGAGCTGTATAAAACAGACAAAAGGATAACAGATTCCTTCCAAAAAACATATTTTGAAAAAGAATCAACAGTTTTAGAAAGTGGTGAAAACTGCACAGAGACCATCTGGGAGAAACAAGTCACCAGGAGTAGATGGGATATCAGCAGTGTTCCCTCTGAGCTGAGTTAGTGTGAGCTAGCTCACAGTTTTTTAGCCTCCAGCTCACACATTTTTGTCTTAGCTCAGGAAGGATGGCTCCAGAGCAAACTAACTGAGGCAGTAGCCAAATCACTGGTTCACAACTTTAATGCCAGTAGCTCACAAAGAAGAATTTTTGCTCACAAGACTCCACAGCTTAGAGGGAGCACTGGATATCAGTAGAGGTATTCTAAGCCACAGAAACTGAGTCCATCAAAATCTTTACAAGATTGTGCCAACAAATATGGAAAACAAAACAATGGCCCACAGACTGGAAATGCTCAATTTATATCCCAATTCCAAAAAAGGAGACATCAAAGACTGCAGTAACTATCAGACCATCACATTAATTTCTCATGCAAGTAAAGTGATGCTCAAAATCTTACAACAAAGACTGTTTCCATATATGGAACAAGAAACGCCAGATGTTCAAGCAGGATTCAGAAAAGAGAAAGGCACTAGAGATCATATTGCAAATGTACATTGGTTACTGGAACATACAATATATATGGAAGAAAATCAGCTTGTGTTTCATCGACTACAGCAAAGCTTTTAACTGTGTGGATCATGAAAAGCTATGGTTGGCTTTAAAGGAAATGGATGTGCCACAGCATCTGATTGTTTTGATGTGCAATCTATACTCTGGACAAGAGGTCACTGATAGGGCAGAATATGGAGAAGCAGAATGGTTTCCAGTTGGCAAAGGTGTCAGACAAGGATGCATTTTATCTCCCTGTCTCTTCAATCTGTATGCAGAACATATCATAAGGAAAACTGAATTAGATTTAGACGAAGGTGGAGTGAAAATTGGTGGAAGGAACAGTAACAGTTTGAGATATGCAGATGACACCACGTTATTGGCAGAAAAAAAAGTGAAGACACAAAATGACTACTGATAAAAGTTAAAGCAGAAAGTGCCATAGAAGGATTAAAGCTGAACATAAGGAAGACACAAATGATGACTACTGGGGAATTATGCAATGTTAAGGTTGATGATGAAATTGAAATTATTCAAGATTTTCTATTACCAAAAAGGAGACTATGTCCAAGAAATGAGAAAGAGATTGAAACTGGGGAGGGCTGCCATGAGGGAGCTAGAAAAGATCCTTAAGGATGTGGTGCTGCCATGATCAAGTTAATTCATGCTGTAATACTCCCCATTACTACGTGTGGGTGAGAAAGTTGGTCAATGGAGAAAGCTGACAAGAAGAAAGTTGATTCATAGGGTCACCATATGTTGTAGAAGTGACATTACGGCACTTAACACACAACACACATGAAGTCAAAGACTGTTTATTTATTTGACTTATACCCCGCCCTCCCCGCATAGCAGGCTCAGGGCGACTATAACTACTGTCAAGGGAGTTTCCATACCCCCAGGGGAAACTGGGTACTTTTGCAGTTTTAATATGAAACATAGATTCCCTCCTACAGTCTCAGGTAGCATATGGCCTGAGAAGTCATGAAGGTGACCCCAAAACATGATTCCTGACTCAGGGCTGCTTTTGGGGTTCCACTTTCTCTCCAGTTTTGAAGGTCTTCTGCTATTTTTATTTGTTATTCATAGTCCACCTTTCTCACTTGGACTCACGGCAGATTACACAGAGTGAGTCAATACAACTGACGGATGGAATATTCAATAAACAATGCAAAAGGGTTGAGGTTGTAGAACCAATCAGAAGTCTAAAACAAAACTGAAGCAAGCACAAGTATTAACATGAAACATTAAATGATGCAAAATTTCGTGGCAGGAAGCTATACACAGCAAGCTATACACAGTAGTATGGACCATAGTCCCGGCACATGTACAGGCAGTTGTTGATTTTGTCTATTTGCAGGTTGGCTTCTGCTCTGATGAGCAAAGCTGTCATGGCAGAATGTAGGGGGAATGTGGGCAGTCTTATAGCTACGAGGGTCCAAGTGTCAGGTAACCTTAGTTAGTGCGTGCGCGAAATGTATTCATCGGCTTGTAGTTGGGGGGGTTAGTTCGAATGGGCTGTAATTGACCATGCAGTGTATTGTCTAACATCACTGACAAAGAGCTGGTTGATGCATCTCTAAGACTGGTCTTTAGTAAATACTATCTTCTTATGAAGCCTGGTGTTTGACTGACTATCTGGGGAACTTGACACCAAGGCCACAAAGTGCTTTGCATGTCATAGCTAATGCCTTAAATTGAGCCCCGTAACTGATGGGCAGCAAGCGAAGTGCCTGCAGGATGGGAGGGATATGGGTGCTCCAATAGTAACTGAGCTGCAGCATTCTGCACCAGCTGGAGTTGCTGACTTGATTTTGAGGGGAGTGTAATGTACAGTGCATTGCAAGTAGGCTAGCAGATGTTACTATGGTGTGGATCCAGGTGGCCAGATCAGCCATATCAAGTTAAGAGGCCATTTTTCAAGCTAGGCTGAATTGGAAGAAAGGGGTTTTTTGCTACTGCATTAACTTGCTTTTCCAGTAATAATTTTGGGTCCAGTATAACCCTAAGGCTCTTTTACTTATAATTTTATTTTTACAAACAAAAAAGAGAGAGAATAAACAATACATTACTGCAATTATACATAGACAATTGTCTTATATAAACATAGACATGCGCTTAGACAGTCATTTATGGTCATTTACTTTATTATCTCTAATTCCTAAATCAGCTATATATTAATCTATTCAGGCCTGGTCACATGCCGAATTTGCCGTGGAAGAGCCACGACTGAATGGCGGAGTTTCCGGGTGCGATCACACCGCAACATCTGGGAGGCATAGCACTCCCGTGGCCAACCCGTGGCTTCCCGCCAAAGATGCAGAGTAAAAAGCTACCTCCTTGAAGGTACTAGCAAATGGTTTGCCGCAGGCTGCCTCTGGACTTCCTTGGTGTGATCGCACCAGTGCATGGCTTTTCCCTCCGACCCCTCATTGATGCAGAAGGAAGGAACCGTGGCATGCTGCCGACGTGTGGGATCGCGTTCTGGCAGCTCTAATTGCGGCGCCACAAATAGCCCCACCTCCCCCCCGCGTTATCCGGCCCATATGACTGGGACCTCATTACAGTTGTCATTCAGAACTTACTTGGTTGCATAAAATTTGTTTATATATACTATAAATTTTCACTTGTTTTATCTTTATTCTCTCTTTTCTTCACTGCTTCATATCTAACATTTCATTATTACATATATTGCCCGACTCTATCTCTTAATCATTCTCTACTTGAAGAATTCAGTCCTAATTTGCATCTATATAGTCAGAAAGTACATTCCATTTTTCCAGAAATTCTAAATTCAATCTGTTATGTAAATAAGATGTTAGTTTAGTTTTGATAGAGCTCAGCTGAACCTTGCTGACTCAGTTAAGAGCTTTAGGGCTAAACTAACTATTATGTACTGAGACCAAGGCAGAGTTCAAACAAGTGATTTCTTTATTCAGCTCAGAACACAACAAACAGCACACAGAACAAGCCAACTATATACAATTTGAGCTAGAAAAACCACATCTCCTGGAACAATAACGTCCAATCATAAAACACTGCTTGGGACCAATGAGAACTGTTCCCGCCGAAAGTCAAGGTCTCTCTGGATTGGTCTATTTGCTGCATTGACCAATCTGATTGCGTATTTTAGAATGTTGGGCTTCTATGGAGCTGTGACCTAAGCTCACATCTAATAACACCTAACCCTAAGGCTGAGTCAGTGAGGGTCAGCTGAACGTCATCAACAGTGGGGAGCACAATGTCTTTCAAGATTTCCATCTTCCCAACCAGCATTTTCTCTGTCTTTTCAGGGTTTAGTTTCAATTTGCTCACTCTTAGCCAATTTATCATAGGAGCCAGGCAGTTATTCAAGATCTCTACTGTTATCATGGTGGCTTGGATAAGGAGATAGTGGGTATCATACACATATTGATGACATCAGCACCAAAACTATGAATGATTTGAACTTCACATAGAGATTGAAAAGCAGGGGGAACAGAACTGACCCCTGTGGAACTCCATAGGATAGGTCCCACACTGATGATAACTGGTCTCTCCCTTTGCTACTACTGCTCTGGGTGTTGTTATTAACTAAGAAAGTGGTGGTGATGCGTAAAAATGCTCCTTTCCAATCTTTCTTCCCTTTCACTGGTGCAGTGAAAACACTGCTGCACCATGCAGGGCAGCATTGGAGCAGTTTTGAGGGATGACATACCTCCCGGATCTACTGTGTCAACACCTGTAAGAAAACTAGCCCCAGTGGCAATGCCATTGTCTCTGGAGCTCAACTTGCTCCTGGACAATTGGCAGAGGAGCAGGCAATTCTAGTCACTTCCAGCCACATGGCCGCCACCCTCAAAATTTAGCTCTCTAAGTAACCAGTCCTGGAGACAATAGCATCCTCCTCCGCTCCCTCTGTTGTTTGCAGCTGAATCACAGAACTTAAATCACTTTCAGCTTTTCAGGAAGCTCATCTGATTTCAATTAAGACCCAGTTCTGTGAATATACAGTCCAAATTATCCCACTTAAAAACCTGTGGATGTTCTCTCTTTTGTCCATAGTAGCTTGAGCAGATGTAATTAGAGTAGCATCCTAAGAAAGTCAAGTCTTGTGATGGCAGCTGTAATGAAGAAGTGCGTATGTACATGTAAGCTTATACCTTGAATTAAACTTTGTTGGCTTTCAAGGAGCCACTACTCAACCTTTGTTATCTTGCTTCAGACCTACCTGAATCTAGCTTATTTCAGTGTAAGAGCTGTTCATTTGGCCAAGCATGTTTAACGTGTTTTTTGAGCTGCGATCACACACACTAAATAATCCACTTTCAATGCACTTTCCAACTGGATTTTTACTGTGTGAACTGGCAAAATCCAATTCAAAAGTACATTGATAGTGGATTGAAAGTGGGTTATTTTGTGTCTGTGATCGCAGCCCCAGAAAGCAAGTAGTGACCTGGGGATAAAACGCTTACAAATCACACTTCTGTACGCACTTTCCCACACAGATGAACGGATACGATTACATTTTAAGTTTCAAAGACGCTATTCTAAACTCAGCATTTATATTAAAATAGATGAAACTACCCGGCCCCCTTGTTAATCATTCTTTCCCTTCTATAGCCCATCCTGCTGTTTGTACTTTGGAAGAGAAAGAGACGGGACACTGCTTTGGCCGAATTGAGGGAATCCTTTCCCTTTATCTGGGGAGGCGCCTAAACCCTTCAGTCGCTTAGTGAGAAGGTAGGGAAATTAGCAGGAGTAAGTTCTATGTTGCACTTGTTGAATTTCTACCAGAGACGACCCGGCAAGGAAAAAACAACAAACCTTAAAGGTGCCAAACTTTCGTTAACTTCCGTTCCACTCGCACCCCACCAGGACAGCGGCATTACAAAAGGCACTGAATCGTTGGGAGAAAGAGGACGTCTTCAAGAAGAAAACCCGGTTGTGACGCGACGGCTGACTGGCGCGGGAGACCGCGGTGGCTGACGGGAGACGTAGTAACTCGTTCTTATCCGCCAGTCGGCCCCGGTGGTCCAACACGCTCAGTCCGGCGGTGATAGCCTTGAAGCGATGGCAGCTGGCAGGTCCGTGCGGGGTTGCATCCACCCTTTGCTCCGACGGCTTCGCAGCGACAGGTTCGAGCATGCGGTCTCACGATGGGGTGTGCCTCGTCCTTCCTGGGAAGACTTGCATTTCTTCTCTTTTTCTCCCCAACAACCTGACCCTTTTTGGGGTCTTCCCTCCCCTTGTTATCTTTTAGGGCCTCTTAGCGTCGCCGCTTCAGAAGGTGAACGGAGGGGAGGGGTTACATATTTTGTTTTCTCTCTCTCAAGCGTTGGGCAGGCCTATGGAGGCTTCTCCTAGCGGGGAGTACCTCCCCTTTGCTGGCCGGGAGCTCTTCGAAAACCACGAGGCAGAGTCTTCTCTCGTCTCCTCATTCCCTCCGTGTGGCTTCTTTCCTTAATCTTTTGCTCAGGGATGGCACACCACGAGGTGGTGGGCTGGCAGCGAGGGGCTCCTTTCTAACCGCCTGGCCCTTTGCAGAATCAATCCACTTCACCATTGATATCAGTGGCCTCGAAGTGAAGAAATTTCCGCATAGGATCGCATTGTAAGAATTGCATATCGCTGAGAATTCTCCCAAGTGTGTGGTCCCACCCCCTTTCCTTCCCAGTGCTGTAGTGACTGGGGAAACTTCCGTTGGGTTAGCGCCGGCGAACGCTCCAGCTCCTTGGTGCCTGTGGGCAGACTGGCATAGTTCATGTTCCTGTGTAGTGGTTAGAGTGTTGGACTAAGATCTGGGAAATCCGGGCTCACACCCCTAGTCTGCTATGGAGACTTGCTGGATAATCTAAGACCAGTCATTCTTGGTCTAACCTACCTTACAGGGTTGTGTGGATAAAATGGAGAGGAGAATGAATATGTAAATAATAAGGGTAGAGGATGCACACAGGAAGCTGCTTTGTACTGTGTCAGACCATTGGCCTTCAGCTGGTGTTGATTTGCCAGAATCTCTGGCACAGAAAGGTTTCTCCCATTAGCTACTCCTGGTCTCCTTTTAACAAACCAGGAACTGAACCTGTCACTGTTTCCCAGCAATCCATGCCCTGTCCCAAATGAGGTAGATGTAAATTACAATCAATTTATTTCAGAGTTGTCCCACTTCAAACAATCCAGTAGGTAGTTTGCAGAGGAGATACCTGCTTTTGTTGCTTGTAATCCACTTCCATACTTTAGGAGCAGGACATAACATATGAAGAGCCCTGCTGGATTGGACCAGTGGTCCATCTAGTCCAGCATCCTGTTTCACACAGTGGCCCAGGAGGGTGAATAAACAGGGCACAGAGGCCAGGGCTTTCTCCTGATGTTTCCTTCAGGCACTGGTATTTAGAGGTTTATTCCCTCTGAGAGTGAAGGTTCCTTTGGCTAGTCACTATAGCTAGTAGCCACTGCTAAACCTATCTCCCAGGAATTTGTCTAATCCTTTTTTAAAGCCATTTATCCCCCAGCAGAGCCCAGCTTTGAACAGTAAAAGCCTTAGATAAATCTTAAATAGGGAGAGTGTTTTCTTAGACTACTTCTGAATTAATGTTAAGCTCTTATTCTTGAGAAAGACCAAGGTATTCAAACCATGCCTGTAAAACTTGAAGACTAGCCTGTCAATAAATTTTTCACCCGTTGGCTTAATATTTGCAGCCTGCCCTCTGATTATATTGTGTTCAAAGGTAATCTTTTTTTTAAACCATTTATTATAGAGTATGTTTCACATATTTAAAATTGCATCTTATAGATATCACATACCTTTTTCTTTCCTCCCCACCCTTCCCAGTACAAGGCTTCCCACAATGCTCTTACCCCCTTATAAACTCTATTATCTAATTACCATTAGCAAAATGTCTCACTTCCATTATCAAATTAGGTAACATTTTAACAATCTTATCATTCTTTTTCTTGTTTTCTCCTTAATAACTATCGAAGCAAATCAATTTGTTTTTAACGTCCCAGTTTTTCTCAAGATAGTCTTTGAAATCTTTCCATTGTTCATAAAACGCTTCGTCTTCTTCATTATTAAGCTTTCTTGTCATTTTGTCCATTTCTACTATAAAAAGCATCTTCTTAATCCATTCCCATGTTTCAGGTATCTTTTCTTGTTTCCAGAATTGTGCATAAGTCATTCTAGCTGTTGTAACCAAGTACCATAGCAATGTTCTTTTGGTTACATTTAATTCTTCCAGTTTAAGACCTAACAACAAGATTTGTGGATCTTTCTTAAAAGTACATTTCAAAATTTTCTGTATTTCATTATGAATCTCTGACCAATAACTCATGGCTTTATCACAAGTCCACCACATATGCAGGGGTCTTTTTGTAGAAAAACAGCTGCAGGAGCTCATTAGCATATGGTATGCTAATGAGCTATTAGGCTATTAGCATATACCACGCCCCGTGACATCACCGGAAGTGATGTCAGAAGGGGAAGCAAAAGGGGGGAGGCATCTTCAAAAGCCTCCCCTCCCTTCCCCAGCTAGCCTGGGTGGGGGAGCTAAGAGAGAAGGGGTTTAAAGTTTAAACTCCTTCTCATGAGAGTTGGGCCACAGAAGGATGAAAGAGGGAAGGAAAGAGAAGGAAAGGGGAAGGAAAGGGGGAAAGAAAGAGAAGGAAAGGGGAAGGAAAGAAAGAGATGGAAGAAGGAGGGAAACAGGGAAAGGAGGAAAAAAGAGAAGAGAAGAAGGTGGGAAAGAAAGAAAGAGAGAAGGGAAGAAGGAGGGAAAAAGGAAAAAGAGAGAAGGAAAGGAGGGAATGAAAGAAATTTGGCGGCAATTCAGCCCTATGATATCCTATGGGGCATTGAAGTCAGTGGTGAAAACATAGGGTATATTCTGGGGGCTGGAGGGGAGGGGGTTTGACGGATAGGCTCCAAACTTATAGGGCAGCTGTTGGAGCCTCTCCCCAAGATACCCACCAAGTTTCAAGAACATTGGACCAGGGGGTCCAATTCTATGGGCCCCTAAACAGGTTGCCCCTATTCCCTCCATGGTTCTCTATGGTGGGAAAAAATTAACTTGTTTTCCCACCATAGAGAACAATGGAGGGAATAGGGGCAACCTGTTTGGGGGCCCATAGAATTGGACCCCCTGGTCCAATGTTCTTGAAACTTGGTAGGTATCTTGGGGAGAGGCTCCATCAGCTACCCTATGAGTTTGAAGCCTCAAACCCCCTCCCCTCCAGCCCCCAGAATATACCCTATGTTTTCACCATTGACTTCAATGGCCCATAGGATATAATGGAGCTGAAATTGACATTCAGCTGCCTGAAAGACTCCCCCGGATGCCGTCTGGGGGCGGGGCTTGGCTCCTGAGCTCCCGGAGCTGTGCTCCGGTGCGCTCCCCCCCAAAAGACCCCTGCACATATGGTAAAATGAGCCTTCTTTCTTTCTACATTTCCAACATTTGCTAGACATACTCTCATTTATATTAGCAATTTTCTTTGGGGTCATATACCATCTATACATCATTTTATAACAATTCTCTTTGACATTAACAGAAGTTGAAATTTTCATTGACTTTTTCCACAAACATTCCCATGATGCCATAGTTATTTCAGTATTTACATTTACAGCCCATTTTATCATTTGTTCTTTTACAATTTCATCCTCTGTATACCACTTCAATAAAACCTTATACATTTTTGAGATCATTTTTTTTCCCTTTTCCACCCATATAGTTTCAATTTCATTGTTCTTTGCCCTAAAGCCATATTTTCTCTTATCAGTTTTAAGCAAATCATAAATCTGTCTATAAGTCAAGCAATCATAATCAAATTCCACATCATCTCTGTCTCTCATAACAAAGCTTTTCCCTTCAGATTTTAAAAGATTTCTATAAGGTAACCAATCTAATCCTTCGTGTCTCGAATATGGTTTAATCACTTCTGCCGGCACTATCCAAAGTGGTCGTTCTTCATAAAAGAATTTTTTATATCTCATCCAGGTCTCGAACAGTGATCGCCTAATAAAGTGTTGTTTAAAAAATTTATCGCTTTTTGATTTTTCATACCACAAATACGCATGCCATCCAAACTTGTTGTCATGACCTAATGCCAACAGCTTCATATTTTCAAGGTTAATCCATTGTTCTATCCACGTTAAACAGACCGCATCGTAATAAAGTATGAGATTTGGTAGTTGAAGTCCTCCTCTTTCCTTAGCGTCACATAAAATTTTCATTTTAATTCTTGGTTTCCTTCCTGCCGACACAAATTTTGATATTTCTTTCTGCCATCCATCCAATATCTTGCTTTGTCGTAGTATTGGTATAGTCTGAAACAAAAACATTAACCGAGGCAAAATATTCATTTTAACTGTTGCAATCCTTCCCATTAGTGATAAATTCAAAGTGTTCCATTTTTTCATGTCTTGTTGAATCTTATACCAAATTTTTTCATAATTATTTTTAAATAAATCTATATTTTTCATAGTCAATTCAATCCCTAAATACTTTGTCTTTGTAACCACTTCACACTGGATTTTCTCCTGAAGTTCCATTTGCTTCTGTTTCGTCATATTTTTACACATCACCTTTGTTTTGCTTTTATTAACATAAAAGCCAGCCAAATCTCCAAAATCTTTAATCTTTTGCAACAGTCGTGGTATATTCTCTGTTGGGTCTTGAATCATAAACATTACATCATCCGCAAAAGCTCTATATTTATATGTAAAGCCTCTCGTTGTCAATCCTTTGATGTTCTTGTCCTCTTTTATTTTCCCCAATAATACTTCCAATGTCCAAATAAACAATAGTGGAGATAGGGGGCAACCTTGTCTCGTCCCTTTTCGCACTTTAAAATATTCCGTTTTCTCTTTGTTAACATTCAATGCCGCTTTTTGGTCCGAATAAATTGCAGTAATCATGTTTTAAAAAGATTGACCTATTTCCATTTTCTCTATCACTTGCAACATAAAGTCCCAGTTCAAATTATCAAAAGCTTTTTCTGCATCCAAGAAGAGGAATCCAACTTCCTTTTCAGGGTGTTTGTCACAATATTCAATTGCATCTATCACCACTCTTAAATTGTCTCTGATTTGCCTAGTCGGTAAAAAGCCAGCTTGTTCTTCTGTTATAACATCTTTCAAATAATTTTTCAGCCTTTCAGAGATTACTTTAGCAAACATTTTGTAGTCATTATTCAGGAGGGATATTGGTCTGTAGTTCTTCACATTAGTTAGGTCCAAACCTTCTTTGGGTATCAGCGAAATATTTGCTTCTTTCCATGACTCTGGAATCCGTTTGTCTCTCTTATTTCATTTGACAAAAGTACAAAAATTGGGGTTAGCTCATCCTTTAATTTTTTATAAAATTTTGCAGTAAATCCATCTGGACCTGGAGCTTTCCCCAATTTTGCTTCTTCTATCGCACTAACAATTTCTTCATTTTTAATTCGACCATTAAGCACTTCTTTCATTTGTTGTCCCAATGTTGGTACTTCAATATTCTCCAAATATTTCTTAAGTTTCTGTGCATCAATACATTTCTTTTGAAACAATTTGGCATAAAAATTGAAAAAGACTCTCTTTAAGCCATTCAAGTCCACAATATCTTTTCCATCTTCTATTATTTTGTTTATAAAATTTCTTTCACGTCTATTTTTCAGTTGCCATGCTAAGAACTTTCCAGGTTTATTAGCACCCTCAAACGATTTCTGTTGCAACTTCTTTAAGTTCCAATACAATTCTCGATTTGACAATACATTTAACTGGTCTTGTAGCATATGGATTTCCCTTATAATCTTTTTCTTCCCTGGCTTTTTCTTTAACTCTTTTTCTTTCTGTCAGATCTTTTCCTGTAAATCATTTTGTTGTTGCAATCTTTGCTTTCTATTTTTAGTGTTTAATGAAATAAGCAGTCCCTTTATATGCATCCCAAACAATTTGTAATTCCGTGCCTTTGTTCAAATTTGTTTTAAAAAAGTTCTGTGTTTCCCTACGCAATGTCTCATTAACTATTTTTCTGTCCAATAAGTCCTCATTAATTTTCCAGTATAATTGTTTAGGTTTTTCTCTCGACATCCAAAGTAAGGGGCTGTGATCAGAATTATTTTTTGTTAAAATTTCAATCTTTTGAGTCTTCGATGCTAACTCCTCCGACATCCAAATCATATCAATCCTGGAGAAAGAATCATGTCGATTGGAGTAAAAAGTATAGTCTTTTGCTTTGGGATTCCATTTTCTCCAAACATCTTCCAGTTTCTCTTGTTTCATCAGATTAAAGAAAATTTTTGGTAATTTCCCCGCCACATCTCCAACTTTTTTTGAACGTCTGTCCAGTAAGTTGTTCACTGTACCATTAAAATCTCCTGCGAAGATAACCTGATCATAAGTTAATTGTTCCATCTCATTTGTCAAATCTTTAAAAAAAAAATTCTTTAGCTCGATTGGGTGCGTACAAGTTTACAATCAAAGTCTTTTTCCTGTGTATCATTATTTCTACTCCAATATACCTGCCATCATTGTCCACAAAAATTTGCTTGGGTTCCAATTCTTTTTTGATGTAGATCACTGTTCCTTTATTCTTTTTAGTCGCTAGTGAAAAAAATTCTTCTCCCAATTTCTTATTTATCACATATTTGTAGTCCTGTTTTCTGATGTGAGTTTCCTGCAAACAAATTATATTGCTCTTTTGTTTTTCCAGCCAATGATTTACTAATTTTCTTTTGTTAGGTGAATTAAGTCCATTTACATTCCAAGATAGCAATTTGTATTCCATGGTGTCTTGATTTATATATCCAAAAAGTCTTCAAAATTATTTTCTTTGAACGTATACAAGTCTCCTTCCGATTTGATCGTAAATCTCACTGAATTGTATGTGAATGACAATCCTTGGGGTATTTCCCATCTGAATCTAATTCCCGTTGCCTTTAGTTTGTCGACCAATTTTTTTATATTTCTTTCTGTCTTGTAACATGACCCTTGGGATTTCTCTTAATATTATTATCTTTTTGCCGTCAATTTCCAACGGTTGTGTGAATTGCTTCTTGAAAATATCCTCTTTCATTTTTCTTGTCACAAACTGCACAATGACATCTCTGGGTAATTTTTTCCTCTGAGCATACGTTGAGTTCACTCTGTAGATTAAGTCGAAATCCGAGTCTAGATCTCCTTGATCCTCACCAATATATGCCGTCAATGTTGTTATTACCAACGCATGTATATCTTGGTCTTCTGCCTCCTCAATTCCTCTGAGCCTCAGGTGGTTTTGTGTAGCTCTGTACTCCATCATAGATTCTAACCTTGTGTTCTCCTGGAGGGTATTTTTGATTTTTTGTTCTAGCGCCGTCGACTTAGCTGCTAAACCTTGGACTTCTTTTTTGACTTCTTCTGTATCTTTTTTAAACTCTGCCACTTCTGCTAGGACCAATTCTTTCATATCTGCCATATTCTTCTCTTGCATTTGCACTTGTACTTGTTCTATTTGCTCCAATTGTTTTTCCATTTGCTGTTTTATCTCTAATTCCATTTGTTTAGTCTGTAGTTCCATCTGTTTTCCAAGACTCTGTACTGCTTCCATCATCCTCCTCTCCATAGCCTCTATTGCTGCCTACCATTCTTTTTTGTCCTTTGCTGCCATCTTGGGACTTGATGTAGAGGCGGCCCTTTGTCTTGGCCTCAAATCCGTTTTGAAAACTTTTAAATGTCATCAAATATCTTTTCTTCTAGGTATTCAGTCAAATCGCCGCCTTTATAAGTTTCTTATCTTTATTTTTATAGTTCAAATTCAATTTTTAAAATTAGTCCTCCTCAAAATGGCGGGCGCAATTTCTCTATGGTTTTTTGGCAAGAGTAGGCTATTTTGTAACTTCCGGTTTGATGTCCGTCCTGAAAATCCAACTTCCTGTGCAACGCACTAACTCTTCCTACTCCTTCCGGTTACTCACTTTTCAAAAGCCTCTCTTGCCTCCAACTCGTCTTTTCTCAGCCGGAACTTATTTTTAGTAACACAGATTCACATCAATTTCGTTTTTACAGCTTGCCGTTAATCTCTGACTAGCTACAGGAATGCAAAACAAAAGTCTCTTTTTCACTATTTTCACGTTCTAGAACGCTTCTTTCGATTCCAAACAAAGCAGATTACATCGGGAAAACTTTTTTACGCTTAACCGCTTGATTCAAATTTCTCTATCTTCAAATCGGGAAGCAAAAGTTCTTTGTTACCTTGAAGTTCGATCTCGGGGTTTCGCATTGCTTCTTCTTAACTTAAAGTTGACTTTGATGATAAAGAGGTCGGTAGATGATGGGTTTATGCTGAATTGTCAGCCCGATTAGCTCCTGTAGTGTTGTTTTGCATCTGCCCACTTCGCGGGGGGGGATCAAAGCTTAAACAGGCTTCTTCCGAAGCCTGCCCACGCTAATCTCAACCCCCACTTGGACTTAGCTGCTTGCTTGCCACTCCCCCGCCTGGGGAGTGTTGCGTTGGACCGATAAGAGGCCCAAACTGTCAAAAGGGGCTATCGTTCACCCTGCACAGTTCGCAGAGTGCGTCAACTCGCCATTTTAACTCCAACCGGAAGCCCTCGTTTTAGAAAATTTCCGTTGTAAAGCCCGCCAAAGATGTAAAGGCTTCGCTTAAGGTCTCTTTCAGGTTCTCTCCTTTCTGTTCTGGAATACCTTGAAATCTCAGGACATATGCTGATTTTTTCCATCTGTAGTTGTAAAAGTTGTTTGTCAGAGGTTTTTTCTTTTTCCACTGCCTCCAGTCTTTGATCTAATGCATTTGTCTTATCTTCAACTTTTTTCACCACCAAAACCGGAAGTCTCTATCTTTTTGGATGTCTTCTCCGTTCTTGCAGATGTTTCAATTCCTTTTGAGGCATGTCAAAATTATTGTTGAGATTGGTCATCTGATCCAGCAAGGAGCGCAGTGCTGTAGCAATCATATTGGGAAAGTCTGTGGTTACTTCCAGTTTAGAGGCCGAAGTCAATGAGCTGGCAGTTCCTGAAGATGATTTCCCCCTAGACACCATTTTTTCTCCCCGATGCGACATTGTTTACATTAAAGGAAAAGTTCTTAAGTCTCTGAAAGTCTTACAATCTTTTTACTAGTCTGCACACCCTCGGCTGGGTTGTTGATCTCCCTTTTGAGCTCCCCTTCTGCCCTTCACTTTCCTCTTTTACGGGTCGATCTTTCCAGGTTCCCCTCCCCCTTCCGCTAGGTTTGAGGCTTCAGGGCTGCTTTACAGGTTTTTGCTTGGGTGCTTGTTTGGATAAACGAACATCAACTCACACTTTACTCCATGCTTCACTTGCCGAGGTAGGGAACATCGCCTTTTGCCAGATTGCTTGTGCGCTCTCTTTGGCGTGCACCTTTGTGTACCATGGCTGGTCTTGTGTCAGGGGGACCAATCAGGGCAAAGAGGAGCCTCGATCCTTCAACCCGTGCCTCAGGAGAGGCACCTCTTGCGCCCCAGGTTATGAGCCCCCTCCAAGGGCTCAAGTGGGTCCAAGATCAACTCGGACCCCTTCCGCCCAGCATGATTTATGGGGCACTCTCATCAGACCTGCGATGGAGCGCACCCACCAGCAAGTCACCAAAACCGGAAGTCTCTATCTTGGTGTAATTTTTGGTGCAATTGCAAAACAGATGTTGCTGCAGTTAATGTTGAAAGAAGCTGATATTAAATCTCTTACTTTGACAAATATTTTTGTAGTTGAGACTCATGTAGTTGTAGAGTGGAACATTTCATTAAGCCTTGCATTATTGCAACATGACCTACCTATTCATTTTTTAACTTGTGGTTATATTTGAATGGTGGTCAGGGAAATTGACAAATGTTGGTCAGGGAAAGTCAGGGAAATGAAAAATAAAATTTTAGTGGCAACCCTGCAGGAAGATAGCAGCTGGATCTTAGGAAAAACTTTTTTACAGTAAGAGTTATGCAACAGTAGAATCAGCTGCCTAGGGAGGTGGTGAGCTCCCCTCACTGGCAGTCTTTATGCAGCAGCTGGACAAACACTTGTCAGGGATGTGCTAGACTGATCCTGCATTGAGCAGGGAGTCAGACTAGATGGCCTAATGGCCCCTTCCAACTCTGAGTCTATGATTCTAAACTGTATTTCATAATTTACTATGAGCCACTTTGGGTTGGATTTGGACTAAATTGTCAGTTTTTGCCAGTTTTCCCTTTCCCACTGTAGAGTTCCCTTCATGTAATTTTTTAGAGTCCCTTACTCCCAGAAGCAGCATTTCATAGAGGTCAGTGGAATGCAGTAGGAAGGGGAAGCAGGAAAGGTCTGTTCTGCTGATGAAGCATTTGGATCCATAAATATTTTTCAGTTGGTATGTTGCTAGTGCAGATCAATTGTGCTCTCTGATCCTTTCAGTGAAAAACTGGAATAGGGGATTTTAGGGAAAGTACTATAGCACATTAGGAACTGGGAGTAGCATTCCTTCAGGACTTGGGTCCCAGCTGAGCTCTGACAAGGAGCAAGGAGTTAGAGCTGCTAGAGGGGTGAGTGGGTTTTTTTGTTTGTTTTTTTTTTACTTTCAGCTGAGGTGCTTTAGCTGAGAAGGTACTGTGTGGGGACTGTATTTGGGAGTGTGTGGGTGAGTTGTGAGTTGTTGCAGACTCCTGGCTGCTCAAGTTAGGGTGTGAAAGGGTTATTGTTTGCCTGTAATTGAGTGCCTGGGTGGATTTGAAAGGCTCATTGTTTGCCTGTAATTGTGTGCTGGGATGAATTTGAATAGCTGCTGGCCACACCCTCTCCTGGGGGACACTTCTATTTAAGGCAGGAAGCTTGCAAGAGACACAAGCCAAAGGGTGAGGCTCTTGGCCTGTGGCTCTTAACCTAGGGACTCTTAGCCTACGTGCTCCATAAGACACCCAGGAAGAGCCAGAAAGCCAGGGACCTAGGCTCCTTGGGTCCCCAGTAAGGTAAGTAGACTTTTACAACAGGAAACACATAAATACAAAGGGTTTTAAAAGGGGGATTATATAAAAGTTTTATTTTAAAAGCAGTTATGAAGCCAGAATGCCATCAGGGGGTTGGGGGCTATCCAGTGTTTTGCATGGAGTGTCACATGTATGACTATCTGTCCACTGGTCAGAAGTCTTGGGAGTGTGCTCAGTGCAAGGAGCTCCTGGTTCTCAGGGAATGCGTTTTCTCCCTTGAGCCCAAGGTGGCTGACCTGGAGAAGCAGAGACAGGTGCATGGAGAAGACTCTCGGGGACTTGTTAGATATGTCCCACTCTGGATCTGGCAGCCCTGCTGCTGGCAGGTAGCTTGAGGATCAAGGGGAAATGGGGCACCATGCTGAGGATAAGGGGAATGTGCCCTCAGAAGGGACCTCTTCTTCAGCTGGTGAATGGGTATCCTTTCGTACCAAGGAACCATGCCTGGGAAGGGTGGGAGGGGGGCTCTTGGTAGTTGGTGATTCGATCCTTAGGCAGGTAGACAGCTGGGTGGCGAACCTGCGTACTGACCGTATGGTGACTTGCCTGCCTGGTGCGAAGGTAGCAGACATTACACGTGTTTTAGATAGGCTGGTAGATAGTGCTGAGGAGGGGCCAGTGGTCGTGGTGCATGTGGGAAAATGCAGTTGTGAGGTCCTGGAGCAGAAATTTAGGCTGCTGAGCAGGAAACTCAAGGCCAGGACCTCCAAGGTAGCCTTCTCAGAAGTGCTACCTGTTCCACGCGCAGGGCCAGAGAGACAGGCACAGATCAGGAGTCTCAATGTGTGGATGAGACGATGGTGTAGGGGGGAAGGGTTCAAGTTTGTTAGGCACTGGGATGCTTTTTGGGACAAGAGGGAGCTGTACAAAAGGGACGGTCTCCACTTGTCCCAAGAAGGAACCGGGCTGCTGGCACTCAAAATCAAAAAGGTGGCAGAGCTTCCAGTCAGAGTAAAATGGCGAACTGACGCACCTCGTTAACGAGCGGGGTGGACGGCAGCTTCTTCTGACAGTTTGGGCAAATAAACTGCCCAACGCGGCATCCCCCAGGCAGGGGGGTGACAGGCAAGCAACAAGGTCCAAGTGAGAGTTGAGCTAGGCATGTACAAGTCCCGGAGGGGGCTTGTTTATGCTTTGAACTCCTCTCAGAAGTGGGCGATTGCAAGACAGCACTAAAGAAGCCAGCCAAGCTGAAATATCAGCTTAAATTCGCCATTTCCCAATCTCTTCAGAAACAGTTTGAAGTTGGAAATAAAAAGAAGCGATGCGAAGTCCCAAGATAAACATGCAAGGTAACAAAGCCGATTTGCTTACCGGGATGAAGATATAACAAAATTTGATCAAGGCGGTTAAGCGCATAAGGTTTAAAGCTGAACAATCGATCCATTGTATGATTTTGAAGAGCTTGATAAAGCGTTAAATTTGGATTAAATAGACTTTGTTTAACATTCCTGTGGTTAAGTGAGTGATAAGCGTATGAGTGAATGCGACTGGAAAGATTGCGAGACGAAGGTGCAGCATAAAACTGTGTCCAGCTGGAACTGTGACTAGGCTAGAGTGTGTGCTGGAGGACCGGAAGAGTGGCTGAGTGGAAGTTTTTCCGGTAGGACATTTCTAACGTGGGACCAGAAACAGGAAGTTAAAAGAGAGCATACTCTAGCCTTAGAAACCATAGAGAAATTGTGTCCACCATTTTGAGAACTGAACTTTAAAATGCAATGTTAAATGTGAAATCGACTGTAGAAAACAGCGAAAGAGGTTGGATTTAAAAGAAGAACCAGAGGACAGCTGAAGCATATCGGAAAATCTTCAAAATGGAACCAAAATTTCGGCAAAGAGCTGCCTCAGCTGCGAGCTCAAGCATGTCATCTAAGGAGAAGAAAGAATGGCAAGCTGCAATCGAGGCAATGGAGAAGCATATGATTGAGGCGATTCAAAGTATGACGAAACAGATAGATCAACAGATAGAGAAACAGATGGGGAAACAGCTGGAGCAGTTGGAAGAAGTCCAAGAAAAAAATGTGGCGGCCTTGAGAGAGTTAGTGTTAGCAGAGGTGGCAGAAATCAAGAAAGAAGTGGCAAACACAAATAGTCAAGTAACAGCTTTGGCAACAAAATCAACTGAACTGGAGCAAAAGACACAAGACATAGAGGAAAAAAATGGACTCAACTGTGCAAAACAACCGTAATTTGGAGGCAACAATGGAATATAGAGCAACGTCAAATCATCTGAGGTTAAGAGGGATAGAAGAAAAAATGGATGAAAATATATGTACAGTGGTGATGACAGCTCTGACTGATATTTGGGAGAAGATCAAGGAGAATTGGATTCTGATTTTGATCTAATTTATAGAGAGAATTCAGCTTATGCTCAAAGGAAAAATTTGCCAAGAGATGTTATAGTTCAGTTTGTAACAAGGAAAATGAAAGAGGATGTATTCAAGAAGCAGTTTACTCAACCATTGGAGATTGATGGTAAAAAGATAATAATGAAAGAACTCCCAAGAATCATCCTGCAGGACAGAAAGAAGTACAAGAAATTGGTGGATAAACTGAAGCAGTTAACCATCAGATTCAGATGGGAGATACCTCAAGGACTGTCATTCACCTACAATTCGAAAAGACGAGATCAAAACACCTGGAGATATGTATAGGTTTAAGGCTGAATACTCTGAAGATTTCAGAGATATTTAAAAACAAGTCATGATTGATTACAAATTGTTATCGTGGAATGTAAATGGACTTAACTCACCTTCCAAAAGGAGGGTAGTGAACTATTGGTTACAAAAGCAGAAATCCAACATCATCTGTTTACAAGAAACACATATAAGAAAGCGAGACAATAAGTATTTGACTAATAAAAAATTGGGAGAAGAATTTTATTCATTGACAGAGAAAAAAAATAAAGTAGTGATCTATGTAAATAAAAACTTGGAGCCAAAACAAATTTTTAGTGACAAAGATGGGAGATATATTGCTGTAGAAATTACAATGCTTCAAAAAAAGACACTGGTGGTTAATTTATATGCGCCTAGTGGAGCTAAGGAATTTTTTTTTAAGGACTTGACGAAGGAATTGGACCAAGTGAACTACGATCAGATAATACTAGCAGGAGACTTTAACGGTACAGTTAATAATAAATTGGACAGAAAATCAAAAAAGGGTGACGAGAAGATTGGAAAGCTTCCCAAACTTTTTTTCAATTTGATGGAACAAGAGAAACTTGAAGATGTTTGGAGAAAGTGGAATCCTAAAGTTAAAGATTTTACTTTTTACTCTAATCGACACAAATCCTTCTCCAGAGTAGATATGATTTGGATGTTGGGTGAGATAGCATTAAAAACTCAGAAGGTTGAGATTTTGCCAAAAACCAACTCGGATCATAATTCGGTAATTTGGACATTAAAAGAATAAACGAAGCAGTTCCATTGGAGAATTAACGAGGATTTATTGGACAAGACAAAGTTAGTTGAGACATTACATAAGGAAACTCAACTTTTTTTTCAAATGAACTTAAACCAAAATGTTAAAATACAGATAGTCTGGGATGCCTATAAGTCGGTGATGAGAGGAGTATTGATATCAATGAATGTGGCTGACAAGAAGTAGAAGATGAAGCAACAAAAGGAGTTGCAGGAAAAAATTCAGCAAAAAGAATTGAAGAGAAGACCAGGAAAAAAGAAACTGATTAAAGAAATTCAAATTTTACAAGACCAACTGGTTACTTAATAGAGAACTCTACTGGAACTTAAAGAAATTGCAACAAAAATCTTTTGAAGGAGCAAATAAACCAGGAAAATTTTTGGCGTGGCAATTGAAAAACCGAAGGGAGAGAAGGATAATAAGTAAAATAATTGAGGACAGTAAAGAAATTGTTGACATGAATGGCCTAAAAAGAGTCTTCCTCAAGTATTATGCGAAATTATTCCAAAAAAAGAAGATTGATCCGGAGAAAATTTAAAAATATTTGGATAAAGTAGATTTACCTAAGATTGACTTAAAAATTAAGGAAATGTTGAATGGTCCAATTCAGAAAGAAGAAATATACAATGCAATAGAGGATGCCAAGTTGGGGAAAGCTCCAGGTCCAGATGGATTTACCGCAAAATTCTTATAAAAAATTAAAAGAGGAGTTGACCCCGATTTTGGAACTTTTATTAAATGAAATTCAGTTGACGAAGGTAATACCAGAGTCTTGGAAAGAAGCTAATATATCACTCATACCAAAGGAAGGACAAGACTTAACAGATGTTAAGAATTATAGACCAATTTTGCTACTTAATAATGATTACAAATTGTTTGCCAAAGTAATTTCGGAAAGATTGAAGAATTATCTGAAATACGTCATAACGGAGGAACAAGCCGGTTTTTTACCAAATAGACAAATCAGGGACAATTTAAGGATGGTGATCGATGCTATTCAATATTATGATAAACATCCAGAAAAAGAGGTTGCTTTTCTGTTCGTAGATGCTGAAAAAGCCTTTGACAACTTAAACTGGGAGTTGATGTTTCAAGTGATTGAAGGAATGGACATTGGTCAACCTTTTTCTAATACGATTAGGGCAATATATTTTGAACAGAAAGCATCACTGAATATAAACAAAGAGATGACGGGTTTCCGGTCGGGGAAAGATGGCGATTTGAAGCACCCTGTAATCACTCAGGGTGGACGGCCATCCTTTTTGACAGTTTGGGCAGTTTCCGTGCCCAACACAGCTTACCCCAGGCAAGGGTCAGATGAGCAAGCATCGAAGACCCAAGAGAGAGTTGAGATTGGCGAGAGATAAGCCCTGGAGGGGGCTTGTTCCTCGCTTTGATTTCCTCTCTGAAGCAGGTGTTGCAATCATCTCTATATGTACGAGCCGGGCTGGAATTCCAGCTTAAAACCGCCACCCCCCGATCTTTTAAGACAAGTATAAAGGAAGAAGCATTGCGTACACCTGGAGGAAACAAAGAAGGTAACTAGAAACCATTTTGCTTACCGGGACTAGTAAGGAGCGACTTTTTAAAATAACCGGAGAAGCGCTTAGAGCAAAAGAATACTGACTGTGTATTTTCCCGTTAAGAAAAGTCACGTATTAAAGCTAAAAACACTAAAAGAAAAGTTTGTTTACCATTCCTGTGGCTTGCGAAGTGATAAGGAGCTGGGAACTGCGCTTGTTACTGTGAGATTTGCCAGCTGGGAAGTCCTGATCGACAAAGCGCATAACCGGAAGTGACTACTGCAATCAGAGGAGACAAGAGGACTCTAGTGGACGGGCTGGAGGAGGACTTGTGTATAAAAAGGAAGTGAAGTTCCGGAAACACTGGGGGACAAGAGTAGCAGACAGACCGGAACCACTGGAGGACAAGAGAAGTAGACGGACCAGAAGAAACACCAGGAAGTAGTCGATTTTGACCTTTTACCATAGAGAAAAGACGCCCGCCATTTTGAGGAGGACTAGTCTGTTTAAAAACTTTAAATTGAAATTGCCAAGTTACTAGCCAGGTTGGTGATGCGAAAATAAGGCGATTCGGTTAGGCATTTGAAGCATAGAAGATTAAGGTTATTGGATCCTATTTGCTATAAGTTTTGTTATTTGGTAACGGGACTGTATTGGGCTGTCTAGTCTGGTGGACTGAGTCTTTAAAAACGTATCTAAGGTCAAGACAAAGAGCAGACTCATGGTCCTCACTGAGAATAACAACGAAAAAAGATAAGGACTGGCAATTGGCTATGGAGGCAATGGAGAAAAGGATGATGGAGGCGATACAGGGATTAGGAAAACAAATGGAGACAAACTTAGACAAAGGAGTTACTGAGCTTAAGAATGAGTTTAAAAATGAGATTGCAGGTATTACCAAGGAGTTAGAGTCTTGCACAAAAATCTACTGATATAGAGAACAAGATGCAAGTGATGGAAAAGAATGTTCAGACAGTGACAAAAGAGACCTATAGAATTGATACAATGATGGAATACAGAGGAATGGAGACACACCTCAGGTTGAGAGGTATTGAAGAAAGCTTGAATGAGGACATCTACAAGATAATTACTGAAGCTTTGTCAGATTATTTAAAAATTGAGGAAGAAGAAGTGAAGTACAATATTGATTTGATCTACAGAGTGAATTCACTGTATGCCCAGAAGAAAAATTTACCAAGAGACGTAATAGTCCAGTTTGTAACCAAGAGAATGAAAGAGGAGATCTTCAGAAAACAATTCCAAGATCCATTGGAAATTGAAGGGAAACAGATAAGAATTTTGAAAGAGCTGCTAAAGGCAATTATCCAAGAAAGAAAGAAATTCAAGCAGCTGACAGACAAGCTGAAACAAAAGAATATGAGGTTCAGATGGGAGATTCCACTAGGACTGAGTTTCAACTTCCAAGGAATGAGGTACACGATTAAGGATCGTGACCAGATGGTGAAATTTATAGTGGACAATGTAAAAGAGTTTGGGAATAAATAAAAGTATAACAACATGGATTAAAAATTTATTCCTTGGAATGTAAATAGACTAAATTCACCCAATAAGAGAAAGGTAATTAGGCATTGGCTGGAAAAACAAAAGTGTAATTTAATTGGCCTCCAGGAAGTTCATATTAAGAAACAGGATTATAAATTTTTAATTAACAAGAAGCTGGGTGAAGAATTTGTTTCATTGGCAACGAAGAAAAAAAAAGGAGTGTTATTGTATTTTAAGAAAGAGTTGGAACCCAAAGAAATTTTTAAGGACAATGAGGGACGATATATAGCTGTGGAAGTTGTTTTACATGACAAAAAAAATTGGTGGTTAACATATATGCACCAAATGGATCAAAAGATAAATTCTTCAGAGACTTGATGCTGGAATTGGACTAAGTGACCAAATTATTTTGATGGGAGACTTTAATGGGACGATCAGTAACAAATTAGACCGGAAAACAAAAAGACCAAATGAAAAACTGGGGAAACTCCCGAAGGTTTTTTTGGAATTAGTGGAACAAGAAAATTTGGAAGATGTATGGAGAAAATGGAACCCTAAAGGTAAAGATTATACTTTTTACTCTAGCAGGCATGACTCCTTCTCCAGGATAGATATGATATGGATGTCAGGAGAACTTGCATTCAAAACACGTAAAGTTGAAATAATGCCAAGGATTAATTCGGACCATAATCCACTATTATGGATATCCAATCAAAGAGAAAAATAATTTAGATGGAGGCTGAATGAAGACTTATTGGACAAACAGAACATAATTGAAAATTTACGTAAAGAGACAAAATATTTTTTTCAGACAAATTTAAACCAGGATTCCCATATCCAAATGGTGTGAGATGCATATAAAGCTGTGTTGAGGAGAATACTAATTGCGTGGAATGCCAAAGAGACAAAAGAAAAGAGAACACAACAGAGACACCTTGTGGAAGAGATTAAAATGAAAGAGAATGAATTAAAGAAAAGACTGGGAAAAAAGAAAATATTGTGAGAGATACAAATTTTACAAGACCAATTAAATGTTATATTGAATCAAGAGGTTTACTGGAATTTAAAGAAACTTCAACAAAAATCTTTTGAAGGAGCTAATAAACCAGGAAGATATTTAGCTTGGCAACTTAAGAGAAGAAAAGAAAGAAAGATCATAAGCAAACTTGTGACAGGAGATAAAGAAATAGTGGACTGCAAAGGGATAAAGAGAGAATTTTTTAAATATTATGCAAAACTCCTCCATGTAAATCCGACAGACCAAGAGAAAGTCCAGGAATACTTGTAGAATTTAAGAATGTCTGGCCCTGTTAGAAAAATGAAAGCAATGCTTAACAACCCCATTACTATAGAAGAAAATTATAAATCGATTGAGAATGTCAAATTGGGGAAAGCTCCAGGCCCAGATGGCTTTTCAGCCAAATTTTACAAAAAATTAAAAGAGGAGATAGCCCCTGTTTTTCAGACTTTGTCAAATGAGATCAGAGATACAGGGAAAATACCAGATTCGTGGAAGGAAGCAACCATCTCTCTGATTCCAAAAGAAGCACAAGATTTAACAAATGTGAAGAACTATAGACCAATTTTGTTACTGAACAATGATTATAAGTTATTTGCCAAAATCATAGCTGAGAGATTAAAAACATATTTGAGAGACTTAATTGCGGGAGAACAAGCTGGATTTCTACCTGACAGACAAATAAGGGATAACATCAGGTTGGTTGTAGATGCGATTGAATACTATGATAAACATCCAGAAAAGGAGGTCGGTTTTTTTCTTTGTGGACGCAGAAAAAGCATTTGATAATTTGAACTGGGATTTCATGTTTAAAGTTATGGAAAAAATGAATGTTGATGAGCCTTTCTTGAAGATAATCAAGGCAATCTATTCTGAACAAAAAGCAAAGATAGTGGTCAGCTATGAAACAACGGATTTTTTTAAAGTGCAAAAAGGAACAAGGCAAGGTTGCCCACTTTCTCCGTTATTGTTTATATGGATTCTAGAGGTTCTGCTTCGGAACATTAATGAAAATAAAGAAATCAAAGGCCTGATTACAAAAGGATTTACATACAAGTATAGAGCCTTTGCAGATGATGTTATGTTTATAGCAGATGAACCACTGAAAACAATATCGCTTTTGCTTCAGAAAATAAAAGAATTTGGAGACCTAGCAGGTTTTTATGTAAATAAACAGAAATCCAAAGTAATGTGTACAAACATGATGAGCCCTAAACAAATGGAGTTGCAGAGAACTACAGGCTGTGAAGTAGTGCGAAAAACTAAATACCTAGTTGACAATGAACATAGATCTCTTTAAAAATAACTATGAGAGATTGTGGGCCCACGTGTTAAAAGATATGGAAAAATGGGATAGACTCAATTTTTCCTTGCTGGGCAGAATTTCGGTGGTCAAAATGAACATCCTGCCATGTCTCATGTTTTTATTTCAGACGATTCCTATTGTAAAAGATGTGAAGGTGTTTAATTGTTGGCAAAAGGATATCTCTAAATTTGTGTGGGCAGGGGAAAAACCAAGAATTAAAATGAAAATCTTATGTGATGAAAAGGAAAGAGGAGGTTTTCAATTACCAAACTTTAGGCTCTATCATGATGCGATCTGTTTGACCTGGTTAGAACAATGGGTTACTTTGGAAAACAGGAAACTGTTGGCATTGGAAGGACATGATTTGATTGGCATGCATATCTTTACTATGGCAAGTAAAAAATGGACAATTTTTTTAAACATCATTATATCAGAAGGACCCTCTTTGACACATGGATTAAGTAGGGCCTGCAAGACGGAGCTCTTCCGCCAGGCCTTTGAGGAGGAGCCACCGCCGCTATCATGCCATCATTGAGAGCCTTTCATCCATCTGTCCCATTATCTGGAAAGATGGATGCCGCCCGTGAGCTGGGATATACTACTCCTGGTGCCCATGCAATTAAGAAATCCGCCGCCAATGTGGGATAGTGTGTATCGTGCATCTTGGATTTATATGAATTTTACTGCTGTATTGAATTTTTGAATTTTTTATTGTATGTAATATTGTGATTGTTTTTAGTTCTGAAACTCAGCTTGACCGCTTGTTAGCCGCCCTGAGCTACCGGATAGGGCGGGGTATAAATCCCAAAATAAATAAATAAATAAATATGAGTATAAAAACTTTTTTCCTGAAGAAAAGCCAATGTGGATAGTACCAGCCAAAGCGATAAAACCATTTTCGGAGTATAAGGGACAAGATTGGTTGAAATACAGGGATCTGTTGAGACATGAAGGGAAGCTATTTGTGCTAAAGCCAGAAAGTGATCTTGACTTTAAATATGATTGGTTGCAGTATAGACAGCTATTGGATCTATATAAGTCTGATTAAAAAAATGGTTGGGTTTAGAGGAGACTATACTGAAATAGAAAAGGTATGGCTGGAGGGAGGGCAGAAAATGATATCGAAAATGTATAAAATTTTGTTAAAATGGTATGCTGAAAATGAGGTGTTAAAGAGCAAATGATAAAATGGGCAGTTAACATGAACAAGGAAATACCAATGTCATCTTGGGAATTTCTATGGAAAAGTGCATTGAAAATACCTACCTGTACCAACCTTAAAGAAAACTGTTATAAAATGATGTATAGGTGGTATATGACACCAAAAAAGATAGCTAATATAGGTAAAAATCTATCTGACAAATGTTGGAAATGTAAACATGCTGAAGGTTCCTTTTACCATATGTGGTGGACTTGTGAAAAAGCAAAAATATTCTGGACTGTAATACATACAGCGATGGAAAAAAAATTTGAAATGTACCTTTAAGAAAGTTAGAAGAAGTAAATATGAGTAAAAGAACATTGATATGGTATATGGTAATGACTGCTAGAATGATTTATGCTCAAAATTGGAAAAATGAAAAGATTCCTGACTTATGGGATTGGTTGAGAAAATTGCTATTTATGGCAGAAATGGACAAATGGACAAGAAAACTTAATAACATAGATGAAGAAACTTTTTTGGCAGACTGGAGCAATTTCAGAGAATATATACAGAAGTATTGGGAAATGAAGGACAGTGTTTTCCGTTTGGATAACGACTAATGGTGCAACAATTGTTACAGTTAATGGGTGTTTATAGCAGCTACTAATATCTATGTGGGTGTTACCTGTAGACTTAGTATGTTAACAAGGATTTAACTGGCATTCTATGATGTTTGAATGGTGGAAGCAATGCTGGGAGCCATTGGAGGGGAAGAGGAGCTTTTGAGAAAAAGGATATGAGATTTATGATGTGGACCAAGTTGTGAAACGTGTATCCTAATAAAAGTTGTTTTAATAAAAAAAAACAAAGAGATGACGGATTATTTTAAAGTACAAAAAGGGACTAGACAAGGATGTCCGTTATCCCCTTTACTATTTATATGGATTTTGGAAGTGATGCTGGGGAAAATAAGAGAAGATAAAGACATAAAAGGACTTACAATTGGAGGTTTTACATACAAGTATAGGGCCTTTGCAGATGATGTAATGTTTGTGATTGAAGATCCAGTAATTAATGTACCGCTATTGATGGAAATAGGTCATGCTGAAAATCCTACAAGCTAGGCTCCAACAGTATGTGGATAGAGAATTGCCAGAAGTACAAGCTGGGTTTCGAAGAGGTAGAGGAACTAGAGATCTAATTGCCAACATTCGCTGGATTATGGAGAAAGCAAGAGAGTACCAGAAAAACATCTACTTCTGCTTCATTGACTATGCTAAAGCCTTTGATTGTGTGGATCACAATAAATTATGGCAGGTTCTTAAAGAGATGGGAGTACCGGACCACCTCACATGTCTCCTGAGAAACCTGTATAAGGGTCAAGAAGCAACAGTTATAACCGGATATGGAACAACTGATTGGTTTAGCATAGGAAAAGGAGTACGACAAGGATGTATATTGTCACCTTGCTTATTTAATTTATATGCGGAGTACATCATGCGAAATGCTGGCCTGGATGAATCACAAGCTGGAGTTAAGATTGCTGGGGAAAAGATCAATAACCTCAGATATGCAGACGATACCACTCTGATGGCAGAAAGTGAAGAGGACTTAAAGAGCCTCTTGCTCAGGGTGAAAGAGGAGAGTGCAAAAGTGGGCTTGAAGCTCAACATCAAAAAAACTAAGATCATGGCATCTGGCCCCATCACTCCTTGGCAAATAGAAGGGGAAGTCGTAGAAGTAGTGACAGACTTCACGTTCCTAGGATCCCAGATCACTGCAGATGGTGACTGCAGCCATGAAATTAAAAGACGCCTGCTCCTTGGAAGGAAAGCGATGGCAAACCTAAACAGCATGATAAAAAGCAGAGACATCACCTTGCCAACAAAAGTCCGCATGGTCAAAGCAATGGTATACCCCGTAGTAATGTATGGCTGGAAGAGTTGGACTATAAGGAAGGCCGAGCACCAAAGAATAGATTCTTTTGAACTATGGTGCTGGAGAAGACTCTTGAGAGTCCCTTGGACTGCAAAGAGATCAAATCAGTCAATCCTAAAAGAAATCAACCCTGATTGTTCCTTGGAAGGCCAGATCCTGAAGCTGAAGCTCAAATACTTTGGCCACCAAATGAGAAGGGAGCATTCACTGGAGAAGACCCTGATGCTGGGAAAGATTGAAGGTCAAAGAAGAAGGGGACGGCAAAGGATGAGATGGTTAGACAGTGTCATTGATGCAACGAACATGAAATTGAGCAAACTTCAGCGGACAGCAGAAGACAGGAGGGCCTGGCGTAATCTGGTCCATGGGGTTGCGAAGAGTCGGACTCGACTGTGCGACTGAACAAAATTGATGGAAAAGATTAAAGAATTCGGAGACTTGGCTGGATTTTACGTGAATAAGAATAAAACGAAGATGCTTTGTAAAAATATGAGAAAAGAAAATCAACTGGAATTGCAAGAAAAAGTTCAATGTGAAGTGGTGAAAAAAACTAGATACTTGGGAATTGGGATCACAATGAAAAATATAGACTTGTTTAAGAATAATTATGAGAAAACCTGGTGTAAAATCCAACAGGATATAAAGAAGTGGAACACTTTGAACTTGTCAATTTTGGGTAGAATTTTGGTAGTTAAAATAAATATTTTACCTCGTTTGTTATTTTTATTCCAAACAATTTCGATTGTAAAAGACTGCAAAGTGTTGAACTTATGGCAGAAAGAGATTTCAAAGTTTGTATGGTCTGGAAAGAAACCTATGATTAAAACGAAGATTTTATGTGATGCAAAAGAAAGGGGAGGTTTACAACTCCCCAATTTTAGATTGTATCATGACGCTGTGTGTTTGGCTTGGCTTGAACAATGGATTAATTTGGACAATAGAAAAATGTTGGCGTTGGAAGGACATGACCTATTTATGGTATAAGAAATCCAAAGCGGATAACCTTTTCAAACACCACTTTATAAGAAGATCACTGTTTATGACTTGGATGAGATATAAGAGATTTTTTTTTACACAAGACCTTTATGGATAGTACCGGCAGAAGTAATTAAACCACTTTCAAGGCACAAAGGAGAAGATTGGTTGCCTTATAGAGACATTTTAAAGGTTGAGGGGAGTAGTTTCGCGATGAGAGCTACAGAGGAATTGGAATTTGAATATGACTGGTTAAATTATAGGCAGATTTATGACTTATTTAAGACTGATAAAATGAGGTATGGTTTCAGGAAAGAAAATAATGAAATTGAAATGGTATGGGCAGAAAAAGGTAAAAAAATTATTTCAGAAATGTATAAGATTTTGTTAAAGTGGTACACAGAGGATGAGACTGTAAAAGAGCAAATGGTGAAATGGGTTACAAATATAAATAGAGAAACAGATATGTCATCATGGGAGTGTTTGTGGAAAAAATCAATTAAAATTTCAACATGTGTTAATGTGAAAGAAAATTGTTATAAAATGATGTATAGATGGTATATGACACCAAAAAAAATTGCTAATATGAATGAGAACATGTCTAACAAATGTTGGAAGTGTAAGAAAAAAGAGGACTCGTTTTACCATATGTGGTGGACATTTGAAAAAGTGGCAGCTTTTTGGACTGAGGTTCATAACGAAATTCAGAAGATCTTGAAATGTACTTTGAAAACAGAGACAGAAATGTTACTTTTAGGGCTTAAAATGGAAGAAATTAATGTGACAAAGAGAACATTGTTATGGTATTTAATTACAACGGCAAGGATGACTTATGCTCAATTTTGGAAACAGGAGAAGATACCAGATGAATGGGAATGGATAAAGAAGATGATTTTTATGGTCGAAATGGACAAATTGACAAAAAAAACTTAATGGAAAAGAAGATGAAGAATTTTTAGCAGATTGGAAAGACTTTAAAATCTACTTAGAACTGAATTGGGATGTTAAAAATAGATTACTTTGCTTTGAGGATTATTAAGAATAGAAGTAGTATAAGAAATAGATTGTATTCAAAATGCTACCTAAGAGGGAGAAATTGAAAAGGAAAATGTTTAAAATGAAGATTTGATTATTTAGTAAGAACTGAATGTAAGAGAGTATTGACTGAAATATTAATAGGGGTGGAGCATCGCTGGGAGCTGGGGGAGGGGAGAAAACTGCAGAAAAGGATATGTTAAGAATTGGTTATTAACTATGGAACATGCTATTATAGCCTGTTAATAAACTCTTTTTTAAAAAATCAAAAAGGTGGCAGAGCAGTTTTTAAACTGAATAATGGGGGAAAGCTGACCAAAGAGGAAAAGTCTCTGGTTCGGGATGGCTCATCTCAAAGAGATGAAGGGGTAGCTGTTATTTTTGTACAAGGAAATGGATTACAATTGTCCACTGAGACTGTGGTTAACGATAGGGACTGTCTGGCCAGGTCTCGAGGCAGCAAGAGGAAGGTTGTGGGCTTAACAAGCATGGGAAACTATAAGTGTTTATACGCAAATGCTAGAAGTCTCCGAGGTAAAATTGGGGAGTTGGAATGCTTGGCGTTGTGGGGGGGGATTAGACATTGTGGGTATTTCAGAAACTTGGTGGAATGAGGAAAATCAATGGGATACGGTGATTCCTGGTTATAAATTATTTTGGAAGGGTAGTGGGGGAAGGGTTGGAGGTGGGGTGGCTCTGTATGTCAGAGAGGGTATACAGTCCAATAAGATTGAGAGGGTAAGAAAATTGGATTTACTTCTGGAAATGCTATGGGTTGAAATAGTGGATCCAAAAGGAGGCTTAACAGTGGGAGTTTGTTATCGCCCACCAGATCAACAGATAGAGGAGGATTATAAAATGATGAATGAATTAAAGATAGCGGCTAGACGAAATAACTGTTTCATAATAGGCGACTTTAACTACCCACACATTGATTGGGTCAATATGAGTTCTAGTCGGGAAAAAGAGATTGAGTTTTTAGACACTCTCAATGACTGTGCTATGGAACAGATGGTCACAGTTCCTACCAGGGGAGAGGCGATCCTGGATTTGGTCCTAAGTAATGCCCAAGACCTGGTGAGAGATGTAAAAGTAATTGCACCACTTGGGAACAGTGACCATAATGTCATTGAGTTTAACATTTGTACAAATAGGGAGTTGCCCCAAAAGACTAATGCAACCACTTTTAACTTTAAAAGGGGTAACTTCTCTGGTGTGAAGGGACATGTGAGGAAGAAATTGAAAGGAAAAGTGGAAAAGGTCAAAACCATTGGGGAAGTTTGGAGACGATTTAAAAATACAATCCTAGAAGCTCAGAAAAAATATATACTGCAGGTTAGGAAAAGCACAAATAGGTATAGAAAAAAGCATGCATGGTTAACAAATAAAGTAATGGAAGCTGTAAAAGGTAAGAAGGATTCCTTTAAGCGGTGGAAAGCTAGTCTCAGTGAGGTTGATAAAAGGGAACACAGACTGTGGCAAATAAAATGCAAGTCTGTGATCAGGCAAGCAAAAAGGGAATATGAGGAGCATATCGCAAAAAACATAAAGGGGAACAATAAAACTTTCTTCAAATACATTAGAAGTAGGAAGCCAGCCAGGGAGGCAGTGGGGCCCTTGGATGACCAAGGGGTAAAAGGAGTACTAAAGGATGACAGGGAAATGGCTGAGAAGCTGAATGCATTTTTTCCTCTGTCTTCACTGTCGAAGATGACAAGTGCTTGCCCACTCCAGAACCACCAATTTCGGGAGGGGGTTTGAAAGACCTGAATCAGATGGAGGTGACAAGAGAGGAAGTCCTCCGTCTGATGGACAATTTAAAAACTAATAAATCACCAGGCCTGGATGGCATTCATCCGAGAGTTCGGAAAGAACTGAAATGTGAACTTGTGGATCTCCTTACATTAATATGTAATCTTTCTTTAAAAACTTCCTCCATTCCTGAGGACTGGAAGATAGCTAATGTCAGTCCCATCTTTAAAAAGGGCTCCAGGGGAGATCCAGGAAATTACAGGCCAGTCAGTCTGACATCGATACCAGGCAAGTTGGTGGAAACTGTTATTAAGGAAAGAATTAGAAGGCACACTGATGAACAAAAACTATTGAGGCAGACTCAACATGGGTTCTGTAAGGGAAGATCTTGTCTCACTAACCTGTTAGTGTTTTTTGAGGAAGTGAACAAACATGTGGACAAGGGAGACCCAAAAGATGTTATTTATCTTGACTTCCAGAAAGCTTTTGATACAGTTCCTCATCAAAGGCGCCTAAGTAAGCTCAGTACTCATGGGATAAAAGAACAAGTCCTCTTGTGGATCAAAAACTGGATTACAAATAGGAAACAGAGAGTGAGTATAAATGGGAAACTTTCTCAGTGGAGGATGGTAAGCAGTGTGGTGCCACAAGGATTGGTACTTGGCCCGATGCTTTTTAACTTGTTTATTAACGATTTGGAATTGGGAGTAAGCAGTGAAGTGGCTAAATTTGCAGATGACTCGAAGTTGTTCAGGGTGGTGACAACCAGGGAGGATTGTGAGGCACTCCAGAGGGATCTGTCGAGGATGGGTGAGTGGGTGTCAACGTGACAAATGGGGTTCAGTGTGGCCAAGTGCAAAGTGATGCACATTGGAGCCAAAAATCCTAACTATAAATACACGTTGATGGGGTCTGAACTGGCAGAGACTGACCAAGAGAGAGATCTTGTAGTAGATAACTCAATGAAAATGTCTAGACAGTGTGTAACTGCAATAAAGAAGGCCAACGCTATGCTGGGGAAGGGAATTATTAGGAAGGGAATTGAAAACAAATCCGCCAGTATCATAATGCCCTTGTATAAATCATTGGTGCGACCTCATTTGGAATACTGTGTACAGTTCTGGTTGCCACATCTCAAAAAGGATATTATAGCATTGGGAAAAGTGCAGAGAAGGGCAACGAGAATGATAAAAGGGTTGGAACACTTTCCCTATGAAGAAAGGTTAAAACACTTGGGGCTCTTTAGCTTGGAGAAACGATGGCTGAGGGGTGACATGATCGAGTTTTATAAGATTATGCATGGGATAGAGCAGGTTGAGAAAGAAGTAGTTTTCTCCGTTTCTCACAATAGAAGAACTCGTGGGCACTCCATGAAGTTGCTGAGCTATCGGGTTAGAACAGATAAAAGGAAGTACTTCTTCACCCAAAGAGTGATTAACATATGGAATTCACTGCCACCGGAGGTGGTGACAGATATAAGCATAGACAGTTTCAAGAGGGAATTAGATAAACATATGGAGCAGAAGTCCATCAGTGGCTATTAGCCGCTAGGAACTCTCAGTCTGGGGCAGGTGATGCACTCTATTCTTGGTGCTGGAGGGGGCAGCAGTGGGAGGGCTTCTAGTGTCCTGGCCCCACTGTTGGACCTTCTGATGGCACCTGGTATATTTTGGTCGCTGTGTGACAGAGTGTTGGACTAGATGGGCCATTGGCCTGATTCAACATTGGTTTCTCTTATGTTCTTATGTTCTTATGATGTTGCATAGAAAAATATTGGCATTTCCTTAAGCCACTAAGGCAAAATGGTAGTGCTCTAAGCATTTTGATAATTGTTTCATGACACCCACATTATCAGGTCACCAAAAATACAGCTCTCAGATTTCAACAGTAACCTGTTTGTCAGTAAAACTGTTCCAGATACCTGCCAGGTGAGATAAATCAGCTAAGCTGAACAGTGGTGTGCATAATGTGGTATGTTGCCAAAACCCGAAAGGGTGCTGAAGCCTTTCAACAAGGCTTTGTCCCACAGAAAATTCTTGCTGGAAGCATCATAGAGTGGAAGAGCTTGTCCTGCATTTCCAGGTTTTTGGAGATACACAGTAGCAAATGCCGGATCAGCAATCTGCTGTAATTTTCTTAATGGACCTGCTTGTTGTAAATACAATCCTGAACAAAATTGCAGCCCTCTAAGACCATTGACTTCCATGGACTTAGAAGTGTAGCTCTGCTTAGGACTAGAAACAAAGGGTTGTTGTCTTCACCAACTATCAGTTAACTTCGTTCATTTGTAATCCAAAAGTCAGTGAGATCTGGAATCAGGTTACCAAGCAATGTGTGAAAAGGCTTTGTTGTGTTCAGCTTACCTCTTGCAGACAAAGTATGCTCAGCACCTATGATGGAAGATGAAAGCTGAGTTTGTTGCTGGAGGAAGGGATTCCCACCCATTATCACAGTAGGGAGATTAGCTTTCTTATGTACTTGAGCCCAGTGGTTCCTAACCTTGTGCGAGTATGAGGAACCCTTTTTAACATCAAAAATGTTGTGAGAAAATACATAATAACAAAGATCAGAATTGTAATGCTTAGTGTGCATATGGATTCACAGGCCCCTGAAATAACTCTGTGGCCCCCAGGAAGGGAACCACTGCCTTATACCATAAATGGCTGGCACCAGTGAGTTAAAAACAGTAAGGTGGATGTATAGTTACTTCTAAAACAGTTTTGTGGCTTAGTCTCACAGTTCTGACTGCTGTTTATATCTTTCCATCCCTCTGTGTCATTTCAGAGGTTTACACTTTGCTTTCAGCACTGCTGCACAGCAGAGGAACACAAGAGATGAGTGTGGTCCAGAAGATCCTCGTGATGAACCTAGACATCTCCTAGATGAGAATACTTCAGAGCACAAAACCATCAAATTGGAAGAACAAGTCTATGCCTTAACAGTAAGTATGCTGCTCGGGCACTCTCTTAGCCAAGAAATGCAGCATCTTTTAACTGCCAAATTGTCTTTAAATACTTGTGGTCCGCATTCTCGTTTTTAGAGTCAGATGCCTGCCCAGACCCTTTAAAGCTGGGCTGGGAAACCTGCAGTGCCTCTGAGTTGCTCCTTTCTATCAAAGGAAAAGCAGTGCTCTGTGGGATCGTGTCTCCAGCTGTCCCTCTTGCCCTGCACAAAACAGTTCCTGCAGCTGGTATATGCAGCTCTGTTGTCCATCATCATCATTATTCAACAAGAAAAAACAGCTGGTGTAATCTAATCGGTATAGTTATCCCAGAGACGATGTTGGTGTAGACCTCTTAAAACACATGGACAGTAGTTGCAAGAGACATTGAGTACATTTCTGTGTAGTAGTCAGGCAGTATAGGGAAGGGCAATGACAGCAAAGTGTAAATAATTATTTTTGTAAGAAGTATGGCTTCCACAGTCTGCAGTATTTTTCCTTTGTTGTGTTCCAAATTTTTTACAGTAGATTTTCAATCACTTCAGCCACAAGAAATAAACTAATTAAATTTAATCAATAATAGAAGTTCTCCCTCTGAAGTGGAGGACATCTCCATGGGTTATTCCCACCGTGTCTTTAGGGAGGCAGGCAATGGTTTTTTCCCCTTCCTGTTGGCACCTCCAGAATAGCCCATCTCCAGTTCTATTCCTGCCTCACTAGGGAGTAGCAGCTTACTAGCTAGGCTTTGCCTCTTCATTTTTTATTTCTTGCCTTGCCTATTTTTTCTTCTCTATTTTTCTTCTCTCTCTCTCTCCTTGAGCTTCCCTTCTACTCTTCCTTCTGCTTCAATCTTGGAGCAAAGACATCAGGGGTGTATGGACCTGAAGGGAAAAAAATTTCAGCGGGCCGCTACGGCGGCAAAGGAACTTCCCAAGGTTTTTTCCTTGGGAGACAAGGGAGAGGAGCACGCCGCCGCAGCGCAAGGAGACTGGGGACCCAATCAGCCTTCGGGGCTTGATCGTGCGATCCTGACTGTGGCAGCTGGTTCGGCGGCAGCACAGGGCTCCCAGAAACATCACTGACAGCCAGAGGATGAGCCCACCATTTTCAACACGCGCCCTTGGACCGCCAGCAGCCATTTTGAGGATCCAGCTTCGGGCCTTGGATCCTTCACCGGAGCTACCCTGACTGCCGGGGGTGCTGAAGGAGGATGTCCTGGCACGGTTCCAGCCTTTTCCTACCTGAAACAGATGCGGGTGGACAGCACATGGTCAGGTAAGCCCCCCGATCAAGGGGTCCTGGTCTACTCCAATGACCTTATGGACTTTATTAGGCAGACCATCCAACAGGAGATGGCTCCCCTACGCCACAGGCCTGAGGGCCCTCCCCAACAGGAGATCTGTTTTCAGGGTACCTTAATGCCTTCCCCATCAAGTTGGCCTACCAAGGCTGCAAAGAAGGCCCCCCCCCGGGAGAAGCACAGAAGAACACCACAGGGACGAGGTAGAGTCCACTGTCTCATCCATTGAAGATAGGAAGGCGGGTGAATTTTTGTCAGAGGAGGAGGGCGAGGAACTGAAGCTGCCAGAACAGTCTAGGCACTTCTTTAAGGCTGAGGATTACCAATATCTCTTGACTAAGGCCATTAAAGCTGTAGAGCTACATGACCTTCCACCTTCTGAGTACCAGAGGGCAGCCAGGACCAAGTGCCAGGACATCCTCCTTCAGCCCCCCTCCCCCCGGCAGTCAGGATAGCTCCAGTGAAGGATCCAAGGATCCAGCATTGACACAGTGAAGAGTCTTTCCTGGGCCAGCACTGACACAGAGAGTCAATGAAGAGTCTTTCCTGGGCTGAGAAGAAAGTGGCGTCCTTGCGAGCAGAACACATAAGAGGAATCGAAAACGTCCAGGCGGACTGGCTCAGCCGAGTGACGCTTCAAGGAGGGAGAATGGGCACTCCATCCGAAGTTATTCAACATGATAGTGACTCGGTTCGGTCAGCCACTAGTGGACTTATTTGCATCTCCAGAGAATCATAAGTTACCAAGATTTCTCACCAGGTTTTTCCATCAGGAGGCAGAGGTGACAGACGCTCTGACAACGCCGTGGCCTCCAGGTTTACTGTACGTATTTCCACCATTCATTCTGATCTCCAGGACTCTCCGCAGAGTCAGGGAACTTGGAGCAGAAGTCATCCTGGTGGCTCTGAGATGGGTTCGATGTCCGTGGTTTTCAACACTACAGGAAATGTCAATTCTTCTGCCGTCGGTGTTCCCAGTGACTCCGGACATGTTATCCCAGGGTCCAGTATGGCATCCGGATCTGGCCTGGTTGTGTCTGACCACGTGGAGGTTGAGCAACGCAACCTAGCAGAGTTTGGATACCCACCTAAGGTCATGGACACCATTCTCGCTTCTAGACGCTAGTCTACGATACGTATCTATAATACCACCTGGAGGGCGTTTGTGAGATGGTGCAGATGCAAGAAGGTGAATCCACTGTCTCCATCTGTAGTTTCTCTTCTTTCCTTTCTACAGGATGGGTTGGAAGCTGGCCTTCAAGTTTCCACTCTCCATAGACAATTGGCAGCCTTATCCACCGTTCTACCTTCAATAGAAGGTTCCAAGATTACCAGACATCCTCATATTCTGCTGTTTCTGCAGGGGGCGACGATCATCTCCCCCCACAGGGGCTTCCCTACTTGGAGGTTGAACATCGTACTTGAGGCCCTCATGAAGGCACCCTTCAAACCCCTCAGAGAAATGGGTTTGAAATGGCTGAGGATGAAGACTCTGTTTCTTTTTTTTTAATTATATTTATTTCAAGATTTTCCACCTATATATACACACATATCTCTACATACGATTACATACATTTTTGAGTCATTAAGTACATTTACGTGTCTTTTACCATAAGTTAAATATTCCGCTTTACTTTATATTTTTTGCATGTTTTATCCAATTATAAACCCTTAACCATCTTTTCTCATGTATTTTTTCTTCTTTAGCCTGTATTATTATACTCAAATTATCCATCTGCACTAGGTCTAACAGCTTTTCAATTAAATCATCTTTTGAGGGCAACGTGTCCATTTTCCAATTTTTGGCGACTAATATTCTTGCAGCAGTTAAAATATACACTAATAAATATGTATCTTGCTTATTATAACCTTTTGGGATTATATTCAATAAGTATGTTTCAGGCGCTAACACCACATCTACATCTAAAATTTCATAAATGACTTTATGTATCATTTTCGAATATGATTGTACTTTACTACATTTCCACCACATGTGATAAAAAGTCCCCACACTCGACTTAACACTTCCAACATTTGTTCGAAGTTTGTGGGTAACATTTTGCAATTTTGTCTGGGGACCAATACCACCTATGGAACATTTTATAAATATTTTCTTTATAGGAAGTGGCTCTCATAAATTTTACAGTTTTCCAAATTGTATTCCATTGTTCAATTTCTATTTCTTTTCCTATATCTTGCATCCAGGAGATCATCACGGATTTGATACTTTCATCTAGCTCATACTCTTCTAACAGAAATCTGTACAGTTTCTGAATTAGTTTATCACTGGATGATAACCAGATCCTATCAAGTTGAGTATTCCTATTTTCAAATCCCTTTAGCTTATCTTTACCATATCTACCTTGTAGTAATGTGCGTTCCCACCATGATAAATTAATTTGATATTCCTGTCTCAATTTTTCTTCTGTTTTTAAGGTATCATTTTTTTCTAACAGAACATTATAATTAGCTTTCTTATTTGTTATCAAGAGTGACGGTTTCACAAAAGCTTCCAATGGTGACACCCATCTTGGAGTTTTTCTATAAAATCTCTCTTTTATCTCATTCCAAATCTTACTTAAAGCACCCCTTATTGCGTGCTGGGTAAAAATCGAATGTATCTTATCCTTTGCATACCATACGTATGAATGCCACCGCATAAACAGATCGTGGCCCTCTAGCGCCAATGTTCTCGTATCTTCCAACAGAAGCCAATCTCTTATCCAAGTAAATGCACTCGCCTGATAATATAGTTTCCAATTCGGTACCCCCATCCCTCCCTTATCTTTTCTGTCCTGGAGAACTTTCCATTTAATTCTTGCTCTTTTTGGATGCCATATAAACTTTCTGGTAATCATATCTAATTCATTGATAAATTTCAAATTCTTCAATATGGGGATATTTTGGGCTAAAAATGAAAACCTAGGCAATATATTCATTTTTATCGCTGTAATTTTACCCATAAACGATAACGGTATTTCCTTCCATCTTGAAAGATCATTCTTAATATCTTCCAGTAGTTTATAATAGTTGTCCTTTATTAGCGAACTGACTCTATTAGTTACATAAACACCCAAATATTTCACTTTTTTAACTATTTCCATAGATGTTATTTTATGAATTTCTTGTGCGGTATCCGAGTCACAGTTTTTGAGTAGAAGTTTTGTTTTCTTAAAATTTATCTTAAGGCCAGCTACTTGTCCATAAGCATGAGTTATTTCCATCAATACTTCAATAGATTTTTGAGGATTTTCCACTATAAATAGCAAGTCGTCAGTGAACGCCAAAAGTTTAAATTCCTCCCCTTTAACTCTTAAACCATTTATCTGATCATTATTTCTTATTGAACTATTTAGTGATTCTAAGGCAAAAATAAACAAAGGCGATAACGGGCACCCTTGCCTCACCCCTTTACAAATTTTTATGTTATTTGTTAAATCTCCATTTACTGAGATTTTAGCCTGTTGTATTGAATAGATTGCTTTTATCCTCGACAAAAACTGTCCTCCACAATCCGCTATCTCAAATTTCTGTAATAAAAAATTCCACGATAAATTATCAAACGCCTTTTCAGCATCCAGAAACATCAATACAGATTCTTTATCAGGGTGTGACTCATAGTATTGCAAGATATCGATAAGTAGGCGCATGTTATTTTTTATTTGCCTCTTTGGTAGAAATCCCATTTGATCTTGCTGTATTGTTTGTGATAAAACTTTTTTCAGCCTGTTTGCTAATATATTAGTAAATATTTTATAATCCGAGTTTAAGAGAGATATTGGTCTATAATTTTTAATTTTGGAACCCTCCGAATTTGGTTTAGGGATTAATGTAATTAGTGCATGGTTCCAAGAATCCGGTATCTTTTCTAATTTCCCAATTTTTTGAAACAAGTCCTTTAACAGTATATCTAACTGCTCTCGAAATACCTGATAGAATTCCACCGGGATACCATCAGGACCCAGTGTCTTTTTTCTTTTTTGTCTTTTAATTGCTTCTACAATCTCACTCATTGAAATTGTATCATTTAAAAAATTTTTATGTTGCTCATTAAATTTAGTGTAATTTTTATTTTCTAGGTACTCTTTAATTTTTCCTTCATCTTGAGATTCTTGATAATACAATTCATTATAGTATTTTTCGACTATACTCTTAATATCTTGTATATCACATTTTTCTTCACCCTTTCAATTTTTTAATTTTACAATGGTACGTTTCTCTCTTTCTTTACAGAGTTTATAAGCTAACCATCTGTTGGGTTTATTTATATTTTCAAAATAATATTGTTTAGTAAATTCAATTTTCCTAGCTATTTCATTATTCAGGATTATGTTTAACTTATGATGAAGAAGGTGTAGTTTAGTTTTGTGGTCTGTTACATTTAAGCCCTTTTTCATTTCAGACTCTTCTGTTTTTATTTCCTCCACAAGGACTTCATAATTCTTTTTAGCTTGTTTATTTTTCCATGCATTCTGGTTGATAAACAAACCTCTAATAAATGCTTTGAATGCATCCCAAACTGTTCCCATTTTTATCTCAGGCTGTATGTTTCTCTTAAAAAACTCCAAGATCTCTTTAGTTCTTTTTACAAATTTCTGGTCTCGAAGCAGGCCTAGATTCATGGTCCATCTACTTTATTTTGGCTCATCTCTTAATGTTAAACTAATCGGGTTATGATCCGCATACGTATTTGGCAGAATTTCACACTCTACTACCTCATGTATCGTGCTTGAAGATATCCAGATCATATCAATTAGTGACCACGAATCATGTCTAAATGAATGATATGTATAGTCCCTTTTCTTAAAATTTCTAGTTCTCCAAGCATCAATCAGATTATATTCTTCTATTATTTTTAAAAAGCATTTAGATGTTAGTGAACCTATTTTGGTATTTTTCCTTTTACTCTTTCTATCCATCTCAGAGTCTAATACCGCATTGTAGTCCCCTACTAAACATATATATTCAAACTCCTTCAGGCTCAAAACTGTCTGCAATTCTTTATAAAAGGATTCTTGATTTTGATTCGGCGCATATATATTAATTATCAATGTTTCTTTACCGTTCCTTGTTATAGCTACCACCACTATTCTACCATCCTTTGATGCATAAAACATCTTAGGATTAAGTTTATCTTTCACGTAGGTTACTACTTCCTTTTTTTCTTCGAATCTGAAGTTATAAATGCCATTCCCAATTTTTTGTTGTCTAGATATTTAATATCATCTTTCTTTATATGAGTTTCTTGTAAACATACAATATCTACTTTATTTTTATTTATTTGCTGAAACGTTCTTCTTTTTGTGGGCTATTCAGCCCATTTATATTAATAGATAAGATTTTAAATTTCTTAATCCACATTTTATTTATTATTTCTTACTGTTTCTTCCTTTATTTTTGTATTTAAACCTAGTTAAAATCTGGTAGGTCTATTTATTTGGTTTTTTCTTCCCTTTCTTTGTGGTAGTTCCTGTAGTTACTTCCTTTTCTTGCTCTATACATTCTTCCTCCTCTTCAGATTCCTTGCTTTCCTCTCTTTCTTCTTCTTGTTCCTCTTTTTTTCGGAGTCCCAACTCTTCTCCATACTTCTCAAGGAAATTCTCAATTTTAAAGATTGAATCTATCCTTTGCCTCCTACTATCATATGAAAAAAGTACCCCTTCGGGGACCAGCCATCGATATACAATTCCGTTATTTCTCAATAAATTTGTCAATTTAGAGTATGGGATTCTTCTCTCCCTTACTCTCCATGGGACTTCTTTTAGGAATTTAATTTCTTCTCCTTGAATAGTGACCTTGTTTTCATATGTAGCCTTGAGAATTCTCTCTTTCATGTCTTTCCTAAAAAATTTCACGTGCACCTCCCTGGGGAGTTTATGCTGTTTAGCATATGAAGAGTTTCTTCTATATATATCTTCAATACTGTCCCTTAAGGAGCTGCGGTGGCTCAAGTGGTTAAGACACTGAACTGCAGGCTGTGGAAGGTCAGTAGTTCAGCAGTTCGAGACCCGGGTGCCGCAAGACGGAGTGAGCTCCTGTCTCTAGTTCCAGCTCCTGCCAACCTAGCAGTTCGAAAGCAAGAAATTGCAAGTAGATAAATAGGTACCACTTCGGTGGGAAGGTAACAGCGTTCCGTGTGCCTTGGTGTTTAGTCATGCTGGCCACATGACCACGGAAACATCTTCGGACAGCGCTGGCTCTTCGGCTTTGAAACGGAGATGAGCACCGCAACCCTAGAGTCGGATTCGACTGGCTTTCAAGCAAGGGAACCTTTACCTTTACCTTTACTGTCCCTTATTTCTTCTTTTGTGCCTATCTGTAGTTGTTCCGCTAGATTTTGCGCTAATTCATCTTTAAGAGTTTTTTCAATGTTCTCGGGAATATTTTGGCATCTTATTATTTGTGCCGCTTTATCCATTTCAAAGTTTATAAGGGTCTCCTCAATTCTTTCATTTTTTGCTTTTAATTCTAAAATTTCAAAATCTAAGTCTTGTAATTTTTCTTTAAATTTCCCTTGTTTGGTGGTCATTTTCATTATTTCTTGCTTATTATCCAATATTTGCTTCTTGATTTCTTGTGTTTCTATATTAATTTGTGATGTTATCTCATCCATTTTATTTTTCAATGGTTCTATTTCATTTTTAATTAGAGAAGGTAAGGTCGTTTCTATAGTTCGTTTAATTGCTTGAGTGACACTTTCTTGGATCATTTTATTCAACTCCTTCATGGTTGCCTGTGAAATGCTCATCGTGCTTTGTCTTAATTGACTTATATTTCCTACCTGACCAGGAGAGGGTATTGAAGTCCTTCTACCACCTGAAAAACCTGTGGCCATAAAATCTCCCTTTCTATTTATATTACTATTCTAAGTTTAAATTCCTTGTTGGGCTGTTATTAGTATTTATTTATATTTTTATATTTTTTCCTTGTTGAACTGCCTTTACTATCTATTTAACTATTGTTCTCCTCTCCTATCAGTCTGTCCTGATGTCTTAAACACTCTGTAAGTCTCTACTTATTGCTAAATATCCCAAATAAATCTTTAAGTCCCATATATTTCTTTTTAACTTTCTATCTTTAGCCACTTCCACTTTTCTTCCTCTCACTCTTATAATATGCTCTTCTTCTCTCTAACTCCTTCTGCTTCCCAAAGTCCAAGCTCCGCTCTCCACTCACTCCTCATCACATCACACACAGCTCCAGCCGCTTCCAACTTCTCCTACGTCACTAGTCACCGCCGTCTCCAGCTGTCAATTTCCACTCTCAACTCCCTCCGCCTTTCTCCGTGTTCTCTGTTCGCTCTGCAGATTCCCTCCGCCTTTCTCTCTGTTGTTCTGATTGCTCTGTGATCTCATCAGCTTGTGGTTTCACCTCCTCCTTTCAACTGTATTTCCGCCTCGAGGCATCGTTGCCTCCTCTCCTTTGCCTCTCACAGCGATATGCCTCGTCATCCAACACTCAGATTTAAAGGGGCCGCCACACAGAAAGGCAACAAAGAAAGAGGAAAAAAAAGACTATGTAATACCCAGCACTAACGCTGCTTTGCACTTAACCACCCTCCTTTCTTATTCTAAACTCGCTATTTACCCAGTTGTTATTTCACTAGCCGCTTGCCTTAAGAGCTATATAAATAAACTGGAGGACCCGTTTGCTTCTGACTCAAATCTTACCCCTCCTCGAGATTTAATCAAGGTAAGTTCCATTTTAATTTTAGTTTTACTTAGCTTTGTGTCTCAGACTGCCAATCGTAGGGTTGCTCCTTTCCGACTCTGAAGAATCCTCTGGCCTCCCCTGACTTCTGGAGTCTCGTCCGTGCTCCAATTCACCTCTTCGTTTCGGGACTCTGTTTCTTGTTGCCATCACCTCGGTAAGAAAAGTTTCTGAGCTGGGAGCTTTATCTGTAAGGGCATCTCTCTGTGTGTTCCACAAGGACAAGGTGGTTCTTCATACAGATCCTTCCTTTCAACCCAAGGTAGCATCCATATTTCATCGTTCACAGGAGATATGCATACCCACCTTTTGTCCTAAACCCAAGCATCCCAAGGAACGTCTTTGGCATACCTTAGACGTTAAAAGAGCTCTCAAGATTTTCATTGCTAGAATGGAAGCTTGGAGGAAGAATGAGTATCTGTTTGTCAGCATTTCTCCACTACATAAAGGGGAAAAAATGTCCAAGTAATCCATCAGTTCAGTCTTGCGGTCATGCATCATGGAAGCCTACCAGTCTTCGGGTGACGATGTGCCTAGCGGGATCATGGCTCACTCTTTGAGGAGTGCGGCACCCAACACAGCATTTTGCAACTGAGCTTCAGTTGAGGAGGTCTGTAAGGCAGCCACGTGGTCCTCCATCTCTACTTTTACAAGACATTACAAGATTCACACTGTGGCATCTGCAGATGTGGCATTCGGGAGAAGAGTGCTTCAGCATGTTGTGGCAGTGGAGCAAGATGACGACCCACCCAAGTAAAATACGGGGACACTGCTCTGGGAGGTCCCATGGAGATGTCCTCCACCTCAGAGGGAGAACGGCCATTGGACACTTACTGTGAAGGGTCCTTCCCCTCTGAGGTCAGGAGGACATCTCGGCCCTCCCGCTGTCATCTTTTTCTGCATTGTTTTCTCTGTGCTGATCTCTTCTCTTGTTCCTGTTCCTTGTTCCTGTCACTCTGGGGTGTTTTTTGCTATCCTGCAGAGTTGAGTTTTTCAGGTTAAATAATTACTGTTTAAAGGTTATGTTTTCCTAGGGCAAGGCCAGTTATTTCAGACTGCTAGCACTGCTTTCGGAGTCCCAGAACTGGAGATGGGCTATTCCGGAGGCGCCAACAGGAAGGGGAAAAAAACATTTCCTGCCTCCCTAAAGGCACGATGGGAATAACCCATGGAGATGTCCTCCTGACCTCAGAGGAGAAGGACCTTTCATGGTAAGTGTCCCGTGGCTGTTTAGAGGTGCCTCAGTCAAAGCAGCTGCTAAAGAATGTAGTCATCTAACAAGCTGTCTCCAGTCCTGCTTATCTGAATGAATGTGCCACGTTATAAGGCACTCATTGTTCTGCTGTTTCAAGTAACCTTGTATCTGTTTGCTGAATATTCTGGTAAAAACCAGAGATCTTGCCTGAGTGGATTACAGGTGTACAAGAAGAAATGTACCCTGTGTCTAATGTCTCTGCCTCTTGCTATGTGTGTAGGAACGATACCAAAAAGCACTGGCAGATTCTGAAAATGTCAGGCGGAGGACACAGAAGTTTGTAGAAGATGCTAAACTGTTTGGTAAGTTGGTGTCATGCCAGTGATACAAAAATTTTAGCAGTACTGCTTGCCTAAATGCTATTGAAGCAAAAACTTGTCATCATTAGGTCCCATTTCTCCATCTTCCTCATATGGATTTTTAAATGTTCTTTTGATTCATCCAAACAAGTTACAGAGTTCAGTAGTTGTGATTCTGGGACAGTGTTAAATCCATGGTTTTCAAAATAGGTTCTATTCAAGTGGGAACGTTACTGATAAAATAATCTGTGCTATACTTTACAGCAGAATTGGTAAATGTGAAACAGCAGCTCTGCAGCTAGCATTTAGAGTCATAGATCCAAAGGTGTAAGAGTAACTTTAAAACGTGGATGTTCAGCACACAATAAGCATTCTGTCTTTTTCTCAGAGGTGCTATTAATATTTTTTCCAGTAAAAATAAGGTTAAAGGAGGTCAGAATGAATGATAATGCACAAATCTGACAGCCCGGAATACAAAATTGGTAAGAGAGAACACTACTGGCTATCTTTTGGACATATCAAAATAGATCCATGGAAAAACTAAATTAGAGGGACTATGCTAATGATGATGTTTCAGGGCCAGTTTACACATTCATTCCTGTTCCCAATATCCAGTGGTAGCATTTCCTGGATCCTATTGTAGTGTCATACAAAATAGACTAAAGAGTACTCCTCTTCTTTAGCTGTCCTTGTCCTAACCTTTGCTTATTTGTGTATCTGCAGGGATCCAGAGTTTTTGTAAAGATCTGGTAGAGGTGGCAGATATCCTGGAGAAGACCACTGAGAGCACCATAGAAGGAGAATACAATGACCCAGATTCAGCTCTGAAGAAGATTTGTGAAGGCCTCTGTCTTGTAGAGTCCAAGCTACAAAGCATATTCACTAAACATGGCCTGCAAAAAATGAACCCCATTGGTGGCAAATATGACCCCTATGACCATGAAATAGTGTGTCATGTACCAGCAGAGGGAAGGAAGCCAGGCACTGTGGCATTAGTGACTCTGAATGGCTATAAACTCCATGGCCGCACGGTCAGACATGCCCAAGTTGGTGTGGCAGTAGAATCGCAAGAATGAAGTCAACATGCCCATTAGAACTCAAGACTATAATGAACTGAATTCTCTGTCCATATGACACTTGCTGCTATGGTATCTCTGTATTATTTATTAAGCCACATTTGTGTTACATGTGGGCTTCTCAGGATGTGTGCAGTTGCTGGACCTTGACTACCAAGATGTACAGTTATTTAATGGTATTTTTTCCCCTGTATCATAAATACCTTCCAGTTGTTTCTCAGAGGTAAGTAGTTTGGTGATCTTTACTGTTTTATTTATTTGGAACATTTCTAGGCTGGTTTCCCTTTGATAGAATGCCAAGGGCAGCTTACAAATAAATATATAAAATACAGTCACTTATTAAAAATCAAAACACTTCCACCTTCCGGTCTCTGTTATAATTCTGCATTGGGTTGAGAGGGAAGACAGATGTCTAGAATTCCAATAGCTGATCTTTAAGCTTTGAATTGTTATGTTTAAATGATTTCTACTTTTTCTGAAGCTGCTTTAACCTCTGCTTTCCTGCATGTAAACTGGGAATAGGATATCCACCTACCTCACAGAAATGCTATGACTTAACAGTTGCAAAGGGTTCTGAGGAATCAAATCTGAGTGCTTTGTAGTATGATGGGATTTATGGTATCCTGCAGAAGACTTCTTCTACATTTCAAAAACTGTTTGAGTGACTGGAGACCTTTCTCACTTGACCTGGTTGTTCCAACGTATGAAATTTTGAAGTGTGGATAAGATCATTGCCTGCATAATTAAAAGTTGAAGGACCAGATTTTGGGGGTGCTGAGGAGAGTGGTTCAACACTTAGTAGAGTGTATGTTTTAGAGTAGACTTCCCTAGCAACCTTCAGAATCCCTGGCAACCTTCAGAAAAAGGATTTTGGATTATTGTGCTGAGACCGATGGTTTTACTCTATGTACAGAAGATTCCTTGGTGTCATTTAAAGGTCCAAGACCCAAAGTCTTCCTCAGTAAACAGTTTACTACAGTTTTCAAGCACAGTTTGATTTTGCAGTGCTTGAAGAAAATGAGGACCCTTGAACTGTAGATAGAAAGTCTTTTGTTTTATTTGAGCCCAATATGCAAATACTATTATGAACATTCCCCAGTCTTTATTGAGACTACTTGATTAGGTAGAAAGTCTATACTTTATATTTTATTTTTCAGTGAAAAATAGTATCTGAATAAATATCTGAAGTGTTCTTGAGCTGATTTCAGCAAAGTGGCAGGAAAATATTACTTAGGGATCTGAGAGTCAACAGAGAATGGGAGTTGACTTCATGTAACTACCAAAACTGATGTCAAACTTAAGTCAATTTAACCGTAAGGTGACTGGCTGATGGTTTGCTCAGTTTGTATGTAACAGGTAAACAAAATATGTGATCATCTTATTTCAACCTGATACATTCAATAGACACTTAAGTACCCTGTAGTGTAGCTCTGAAAGAAATCCTAACTGTGTTTGAAAGATGATGGAAGAGACCGATCCCATGCTTTCCTGAATCCTATGTAAAATTATAACTAAGTGACTATTAGTGGGGAGAAGTTCTTTCAAATGAATGTTCATCATTATGATTTGGATTTGTCTCAACCTGATGGAGATTGCAGTCTCTTTGCAAGGCATCTCTGTAGATATCTGAAACTACAAAAGTGAAAGATCCAGCCTCACTAGTATTTCTTTTCAATCATTTTACCCTATTGTAGACATGGTGGTATTTAATGCAGAGGTTATAGGGAAGCAGTGGAGCATTATATTAGTGTTATTATTTGGTTCTCAGGCATGTGAATTTGAACTGGATTCATACCTCTGGAATGTCTGCAGCACCAAAATGGAAATAATGCTTTGGTTCTGATGGCTTGGATTCCACAGAGAATTTCCACAGATGGAAGTGATTTCCTTCTGCAGAGTGTGACTTACTTGCTTCCCATTGTAGCCCAAAATGCCCCCTAAAATGCTGGTCCTAAGTGAAAGCATGAAGTGAGAGTCAGAGGTCTGTAGTGAGAGTGGGGAACTGATGAAAATAATATTGCTTTTATTTCCATCTGTGGAAATCTGCCACTGGATCCAACCCTATGTGAATTACCTTCATAGCAGTAAAAGAGATTACGTCAGAACACTTCTGACTTATAATTAGAAATATATTTGATTTGGAATGTTTCATGATTTCTTGTTTATTGAGCACAAGATGTTTTGATGTCTTTTTTGCCAAGGCACATGAACAATTAGTCTTCCAGAGTTCCTTCATTTAAGAAGGTGGTTAGCCACTTGTGTATATGGAACCTGTTTGTATTCTTTGTAAGTGCTGTTATTTGTAACTCAGAAGTTCTGATTGGGTGGGAGATTGACATTGTACCCATGTGGTTTAGAGCATAGCTGAGTCTTCAAAACACCATGTTCTTGCAAATAAAACATACCATTACATAACTTCTGTCTGCTGAAATACGGTGCTTGCTTTGAGTGCCGTTTGAATAAGTTGGAGGTTCTATGTCTTACTCCTTTGAATTTGGGAGAGACTTTGGGAGTAGGGGGGTTGAATAAACTTTTGTCCTGATCTTGTCAATGTATTCTTTTGTACCTTCCTATTTATGGTGTCTCAATGACAATAACTACTCTTTAACACTGAATTTCTTCAGGACTAAATAATAAGATATTGAGACTGAAGTCCATTTTTTGCAATGTATTGTTTACGGAGCTTAGCAGTGACATTGGCCTAGTGGATGTTATCAGGCTTCAGATCTCGTGGAAGTCAAAAGAGTTCAGATGAAGACAGGTTATGAGAAGGTAACTGTTGAGGCAATGATAATAAAGAGGAGACATTAAGGAAAACAAACTGCCAAAGAATTAAATGCATTTCTAAGCTGCTTTTTTTTTCAAGATACCTGAAGCAGATAAACAGAAATTGATTTGGACTATTGGTTGATGGTATGGACCTCCTATCCTGGTAGAAAGAGAGGAACTGGTTTAGCATAGTGGCTAACAGCATGATGGGAATGATAATGAGCTGTGATACATTAAAATCTAACCTGGACCACAAGCTGGCTGGGTAGCCTTATGCATGCCTCTGTTTTTTCCAGCATATGTGGCTCTGCAATGGTGGTGGGAACTGTACTGGCCTTCCCTGTATAGCTAGTGGGAGGACTGTGGTAATATGTGATGTGAAGCCTATGCCAAGTATCATTATGGTAGCATCTGTCAAAAGTACAGCTGGGAAGCTGATGCAGACACACCAGGGGTATGGAGCAGCCCCATACATGTCTAGTGATGGTGATGACAAGTGCTGTCAAGTCTCAGCCAGTTTATGAAAACCTCATAGGGTTTCCAAGGCAAGAGTTATTCAGAAGTGGTTTGCCATTGCCTGCCTCTGCATAGCAACCCTCAACTTCCTTGGTGGTTGCCCATCCAAGTACTAACCAGGGCAGACCCTGCTTAGCTTCTGAGATGTGGTGAGATCAGGCCAGGTCTGTAGTGATAGCTGATCCTAAAGTGATAAACGCTGTGTAAAACTTTTTCCCCAACAGGTGCCATGTAGTTCATGTATTTCCTGCAGCTCAGGGATCATTTGCTGTTGATTTAGCTACACACATGCTTAAGTCAGGGTGTTTACATACAGAGTCACACTCAAAGCTTACATTCATACTAGCTTCTGTCCCCAAACAGCTGTTTGTTGAATACCAAGTAATGAATCTGAAACAAAAATACTGAATAAACAGACACAATCCCTGCTGCTTGGCAGTTTTGATTGCTGGGAGCAGCTTGCAATTAAACCCGTTCACTGAAGTGGGCTGCTTTCTCTTGTATTCCTTAGTTAGTGGGTTTATTCAGCTGACCCTGTGAGCCTGTCAGCTGCAGTTTTTCATCAGTATAAGCAGTCTTTCAGTAGTCCTGGTATTAAGCTGAGAGGGTGAGTGCTAAGTGAACTCAGATATGCTTTTCACACCTGAAAATCAAAATGTGTGTATATGACTCAAAGCTGGAGATAGCAAAATAGTGTCCTCCATTTGGCCCTGCTGCTGGAATCAGTCACTTGACACTATCCTGGAAAGGGCAGTTCTGTAATGAAATACAGAACAGCAGCAGTAGTGCATGGTTTTAACATTTCTACAGTGTTTAGTTTTAAGGTAAAAACAAACAGGAGCCTTGTAGCACTGTAAACACTTAATACATTTGAACTTATGTGGCCTAGAAGCCACTTGGTTAGATGTATATTGTAGGTCAGTAAGCAGACAATATTATGAGGAAAAAATTGTAAGTCAAAGGGCCATGAAATGCAGAAAATACATAGTGAAATGTATTTTTTGTTGCATTTGAATTTTACATAGCTACAGATCTGTTAGTGACATGATGGTAAGGGATGAAAGTCGCATGTTTAACACATGCTGTCCCCAGGTTTTTCTTCCTCCTCCATCACATGGCAGGCAAAGGAGCCCCCAATTTCTGTGAGAATCTCAAGGACATTCCTACTTTTGCAAAGTATGTGGCAGGGTTATCGGATTCTGAAGAAGTGAGCAGTGACTCACAAAAGCTCATGTTGTTCTTGTTCAGTCGCACAGTCGAGTCTGACTCTTTGCGACCCCATGGACCAGGTCATGCCAGGCCCTCCTGTCTTCCGCTGTCTGCTGAAGTTTGCTCAATTTCATGTTCATTGCATCGATGACACTGTCTAACCATCTCATCCTTTGCCGTCCCCTTCTTCTTTGACCTTCAATCTTTCCCAGCTTCAGGGTCTTCTCCAGTGAATGCTCCCTTCTCATTTGGTGGCCAAAGTATTTGAGCTTCAGCTTCAGGATCTGGCCTTCCAGGGAACAGTCAGGGTTGATTTCTTTTAGGATTGAATGATTTGATCTCCTTGCAGTCCAAGGGACTCTCAAGAGTCTTCTCCAGCACCATAGTTCAAAAGAATCTATTCTTCGGCGCTCGGCCTTCCTTATAGTCCAACTCTTGCAGCCATACATTACTACGGGGTATACCATTGCTTTGACCATGCGGACTTTTGTTGGCAGGGTGATGTCTCTGCTTTTTATCATGATGTTTAGGTTTGCCATCGCTTTTCTCCCAAGGAGAAGGCGTCTTTTAATTTCATGGCTGCAGTCACCATCTGCAGTGATCTTGGATCCCAGGAACGTGAAGTCTGTCACTACTTCTATGACTTCCCCTTCTATTTGCCAAGGAGTGATGGGGCCAGATGCCATGATCTTAGTTTTTTTGATGTTGAGCTTCAAGCCCACTTTTGCGCTCTCCTCTTTTATCCTGAACAAGAGGCTCTTTAGGTTCTCTTCACTTTCTGCCATCAGAGTGGTATCGTCTGCATATCTGAGGTTATTGATCTTTTCCCCAGCAATCTTAACTCCAGCTTGTGATTCATCCAGGCCAGCATTTCGCATGATGTACTCTGCATATAAATTAAATAAGCAAGGGGACAATATACATCCTTGTCGTACTCCTTTTCCTATGCTAAACCAATCAGTTGTTCCATATCCGGTTCTAACTGTTGCTTCCTGACCCTTATACAGGTTTCTCAGGAGACATGTGAGGTGGTCTGGTACTCCCATCTCTTTAAGAACCTGCCATAGTTTATTGTGATCCACACAATCAAAGGCTTTAGCATAGTCAATGGAGCAGAAGTAGATGTTTTCTGGTACGCTCTTGCTTTCTCCATAATCCAGTGAATGTTGGCAATTTGATCTCTAGTTCCTCTACCTCTTCGAAACCCAGCTTGTACTTCTGGCAGTTCTCTATCCACGTACTGTTGGAGCCTAGCTTGTAGGATCTTGAGCATGACCTTGCTAGCGTGTGAAATGAGTGCAATTGTGCGATAGTTTGAACATTCCTTGACATTGCCCTTCTTTGGGATTGGAATGTAAACTGACCTTTTCCAATCCTGTGGCCACTGTTGTGTTTTCCAAATTTGTTGGCAAATTGAGTGCAGCACTTTAACAGCATCTTCTTTTAAGACTTTGAATAACTCAGCTGGGATACCATCACCTCCACTAGCTTTGTTGTTAGTAATGCTTTCTAAGGCCCATTTAACTTCGCTTCCCAGGATGTCTGGCTTGAGGTCAGTGATTATACCGTCGTGGTTGTCAAGGACATCGAGGTCCTTCTTGTATAGTTCTTCTGTGTATTCTTGCCATCTTTTCCTAATCTCTTCTGCTTCTGTTAGGTCCCTACCGGTTTTGTCCTTTATCATGGCCAGCTTTGCATGGAACGTTCCCTTGATTTCGCCAATTTTCTTGAAGAGATCTCTAGTCCTTCCCAATCTATTGTTTTCCTCTATTACTTTGCATTGTTCGTTCAGGAAAGCCTCCTTATCTCTCCTTGCTATTCTCTGGAAATCTGCATTCAGTTGGGCAAATCTTTCATTTTCACTGTTGCCTTTAGCTTTCCTTCTTTCCTCTGCTACGTGTAAAGCCTCATCAGACAGCCACATTGCTTTCTTGCATTTCTTTTTCTTTGGGATGGCGGTGATTGCTCCTCCTTTACAATGTCACGGACCTCTGTCCATAGTTCTTCAGGCACTCTGTCTATCAAATCTAGTCCCTTAAACCTATTCTTCACCTCTACTGTATATTCATCGGGGATGCGATCTAGGTCAAACCTGAATGCCCTAGTGGTTTTCCCAACTGTCTTCAATTTAAGTCTGAATTTTGCAATGAGTAGCTCATGATCTGAGCCACAGTCAGCTCCAGGTCTTGTTTTTACTGACTGGATAGAGCTTCTCCATCTTTGACTGCAAATTATATAGTCAATCTGATTTCAGTGTTGCCCATCTGGTGATGTCCATGTGTAGAGACGCCTCTTAGGCTGTTGGAAAAGGGTGTTCACTATGACCAGCGTGTTCTCTTGACAAAACTCTGTTAACCTTTGCCCTGCTTCATTTTGTTCTCCAAGACCAAACTTGTCTGTTATTCCGGTTACCTTTTGATTTCCTACTTTAGCATTCCAGTCCCCTATGATGATGACATCATTTTTTGGTGTTAGTTCTATGAGCTGTTGTAGGTCTTCATAGAACTGGTCCACTTCAGCCTCTTCTGCAGCAGTGGTTGGGGCATAGACTTGGATTACTGTGATGTTGAATGGTTTGCCTTGGATTTGGACCGAGATCATCCTGTCATTTTTGAGATTGTATCCCAATACTGCCTTTCTCACTCTCTTGTTGACTATAAAGGCAACACCATTTTTTCTACGGGAGTAGATATAATGGTCTTCTGAGTTAAATTCGCCCATTCCTGTCCACTTTAGTTCACTGATTCCCAAGATGTCGATGTTCATTCTTGCCATCTCATTTTTGACCACGTCAAGCTTACCTTGATTCATAGATCTTACATTCCAGGTTCCTATGCAGTATTGTTCTTTGCAGCATCGGACTTTCACCGTCAGACACATCCACAACTGAGCGTCCTTTCGGCTTTGGCCCAGCCGCTTCACTCTTTCTGGGGTTACTCGTACTTGCCCTCTGCTCTTCCCCAGTAGCATATTGGACACCTTCCGACCTGAGGGGCTCATCTTCCAGCGTCATATCTTTTAACCTTTTGTTACTGTCCATGGGGTTTTCTTGGCAAAGATACTGGAGTGGGTTGCCATTTCCTTCTCCAGGTGATCACGCTTGGTTTGAGTTCTCTGCTGTGGCCTGTCCGTCCTGGGTGGCCCTCCACGGCATAGCCCACAGCCTCATCGAACCACGCAAGCCCCCTCACCACAAAAAGGCAGTGATCCATGAGGGAAAGCTCATACCCTGCCACATATTTTATTGGTCTTGAAGATGCTACTGGACTCTTGCTCTTTTCTACTGCTACAAACACGGCTACCCATCTTAATCTACGTCTGCAAAGACAGCTGACATTGGTAACAAGGAGCATCTATCTCCAACAGTGATACAACCTCTGGATAGTAAGTAGTAAAATCCATTATAGACTTCCTCCTCCTTGTGACTCTAGGGAAAGATGGGTATTTCACTGGTAGGGGCAGGAGAGGAGACCTGGTGTCCACCCTTTGTGTCACTGAAGATTTATGAGACTATTCCTATGGGGATTTCTATGCTGCCTGGAATTCATTTGGGAGGGATTCCCATATGCGCTTGGTCACTCTGAAACTTGGCAGAGGCTTGGAGGAAGATTTCTGCCTCTTTAACTGGCTGCTTATTGTCAGGTTCAAAAGCAAGTGGATCCAAGCATTCTTAGGAGTAAGAAGGGCTTTATTAGAATACAGTGCTAAAACCCACAGTATAGAGGTTATTGTCAGGAATGGCGATACAAGTGGCCCAAGCATGTTTATAGTGTGATGCAAAATTGCAACTAGCAAATGACCTGCAAGCGCACGCGTGGGAAACTCCCGGCGGGAGAATTACTTAATGATCGGGAGATGGCTCCCCCCTCCCCTCGTCTTCACAGGACTGGAAAATTCTCATACAAAGAAGAATAGCCCAAAGCCTGCGCTCAAGGCCGCCGTGATAAGACGAGCGGCAGGGAAGAAGCTCCCACGTTACTGCTAACATACCTATGCAAGCGCAAAAGCAGGGAAGAGATAGGGAACATAACACAATGGAAACAGTGTGAAACAATACAGAATCATTACTGACACTTATCCCTCCCAGATGAATGGCGCTTATCTTTCTTTGACTCCCTGGCATGTCTGATGTAGAGAGTAGAAGACAGGAACTGCAGTGGTAGCCTGACTTCTGGAGATAAATCCCTGTGTGAAGTATGCATTCCTCCAGTTCGTGCCTAATCCACATTGAAGAGGGGTTTCCCTAGTGTATTCATAGCTCTTACTCTGCTTTATAGTCCCTGTGGGCATAGCCTTTCTCTTAAAGGTAAGGGAAGCCTTCAAAAAGTTTATGTTATAAATTCCTTCAAGATAAATCTGGACAAACACGACCTAATCACAAAACAAGTATAAAGCCAACAGTCGTGAGCATCTGACCCGCAATTCAAACAGTCAACAAGACTTGCAAAGAAAATACTGTGTGTTCTAATTTGAAGCACTACAACATCATATGCAAAGGAAAATCCTTGAACAAAGGTAATAATCCAACGCCACCTCTGGATTACATAACGTTTCAATAATACATCTTATTTATTATTTATTTTTCACATTTATATCCCACCCTCTCCATAGGCTCAGGGCGGCTAACAAGAGTCATATGCCATACAAAAAAACCAAGATAAAATATTCCATCCACATTAAAATATCAGTGGTCAAATTAAGTTGTTATTAATACCCAGATGGGGTCCAAAGATCTTCTGGTCTCTACCACCAGCACACTTCCAGATGATGTTCCAGCGATGTTCCCTTCATATTGCTGGCTCTTCTGATCTTCTTGCCAGGGCCATCTTACTGCACCACCTGAGTTAACATCGCAGTGGTGGTGCAGCAGGGAGTGGCAGCTCCTACTTGAAAGCCTGGCAGAAGAGCTCCGTCTTACAGGCCCTGTGGAACTGCATAAGGTCCCGCAGGGCCTGGATCTCCCCTGGGAGTTCATTACACCAGGTAGGAGCTGTCGCAGCCAATTTGATGTCCTTGGGGCCTGGGACAACCAGGAGATATTGTGCCCCAGACCGTAGTGCTCTTGGGGGAACATATGGGGAAAGGTGGTCCCTTAGGTAAGCTGGACCCTGGCCATATAGGGCTTTATAGGTGAGAACCAGCACTTTGAAGCGAATCCAGTACACTATCAGCAGCCAGTGCAGCGCCTTCAGCACAGGCTGGATGTGGTCCCATCTAGTGAGGCCCATCAACAGCCTGGCTGCTGCATTCTGCACTAGCTGCAGCCTCCAGATTTGCCATGTAGAGAGTGTTGCAGTAGTCTAACCTCGAGGTTCTTCAAGAAGATATTCTGTAGTGTACAAAAATACAGTTCTTTAGAATATATACTATGCAAACAACAAGAGAATATAAAATCTTAGTGCAATCTTACATACTTAGTGCAGTCTTACCTACATATAGGTGCAAAGGCTCTCTGTTTCATGAATACTAGACAGCAAGTCTTTTTTTTTTTTTTTTTTTGTAAAAACCTCTCCTAAAAAGGAGAGAATTTTATTGCTTTTTTTGTAGGAAAAAAGGTAGGGTGTATAGACGGATTAAGAAAAGATTTGGAGTGAATTTTCTGTTAAAGTGTTAGTTTTAGTTAATACAAATACAGTTTTTGGCGTCCACCGTGGTTGGAAGATCTTCTTTTCAACCTACCGAAAGTCCAAAATAAATCTATTAGTTAAGTTAGTAAAGTCCTTTGGGGTTAGTTGTTGATCAGCTCCCTTCTGCCGCCTCACGAACAGTCGTTATATCTTGGGGTGTCTTCTTTTTAAGTCTCTCAAATTGTATGATGGGCCCTCTTTTGCTTTCTCGTCTCCCGCTCCGGCACCTCCCTCCTCTGGGCCGCTGTCCTCTTCACTGCTTAACTCTGTCCAATTGGCGAGTTCTGCATCTTCCTCTGAACTGGCGTGTCTCTTCAGAAATTCTTGAGCTTTGAAGACGGAGTCAATCTTCTCTCTTTTATCCTTAAATTTGAACACCAGTCCCTTGGGAAAGCACCATTTGTAAATGGTTTGATGTCTTTGTAAAAACATGGTCAATCCTTTATATGCTTTCCTTTTCATACGAATTTCATATGGAACATCTTTTAAAGTTCTGATAGTCTGCTCTCCAATCTTCAAGGGCACCGCTGAAACTGCACGCAAAATTTGATCTCTAGTACGCTGCTTAGTAAACTTGACAACCACTTCTGCGGGCAAATTATTTTTCTTTGTGAAGCTGGAGTAGGCTCTATAGGCCACATTCATCTCATCCTTTAAATCTTGCGCTTCTCTGCCAGTTGGTGGTGCCAAGGCATTCGCCAGTATAGCTCTAAGATCTTCTTTCTCTTCTTCCTTTATGCCCTGAAAGCGGAGAGTCAGATTTGATTTTTCCATCTGAAGCATTAAAATTCTTTTTTCTTGCATATCTTAATATTTTTCTAATTTGTTGACCCTTTTCTTAATTTTCTTGGTGTCTTCCGTCAAGACCAGACACTTCTGTGCAATCTCCTCCATTTTCTTTGCTGTTTCTGTTAGTTGTTTTTGTTGACTGTTGAGAACACTTTCCATGTTGCAAAGGGTTTCACTGATTTTCTGCATTTGATCCAGCAGAGGGCGCAGTGGCTTGCTTTTCTATTGATTGACAGCTGGCTCTAGGGGGAGGTTGCCAGGACCGGAAGTCCCTCCCCCCTTCTTTACCGGCTTCTCTGGGACCCTTTTCTGCCCCAACATTTTTTATTGTTTACTTTAACAAAGTTCGTGTCGCGACACCCAGGAGACAAGCTGGCTTCTTTATCTTCAGTAAAGCCCCAAAGGTACTTTTACCAAACCGCTTTTTTGCTTCACCCCCCTTCACTCTTCCTTTAACAGTCCCGTTTTTCAAAGGGGGTGGGGATTCCTCCCTCCTCCCATGCGCTTATACATTTACGGGGGGGAGCACATTTATGCCGCTTCAAAACAGATCTCCAACTCACGATTCACTGCCAATTTTTCTTTTTTTTTAAATTCATTCCGCTGCTTCTTCACTCCTGGAAGTCGGTGGCGTTGCTACTTCCCATACAGGCACAACACAGCGGGGCCGACTGGGGCGGGGAGAAAGCCTCAATTTCCCGGCTGTCTGCCGGCAAAGAGGCTACTCCCCAAGTGCCCCTGGTTCGGAGCCTTTGCCTAAGGCTCACTAGGGTCTTTCGCATGAGTGAAGACCCCCCCCAACCACGTGTGGGCTAACCATCTCCGGGAGCGTCCCGAGAGGTGGCCGCCATTCGCTCCGCTGAAACCGAACACTAGACAGCAAGTCTTAAAGATTCTATAATGTAATAATGTTCCCTTTGTTACACGAATTTACAAGATATTCAAATTAAGTTAAATTAAGGAGCATCCATTGCTAACCTTTTTATGGATTCCTTCGAAAGGACATATATATTCAATCAAGCTGTCAATCCTTTCTATGAGAACTTGAAACTATATTTTCACTATATTGATGATGTCTTTGTCCTGTATCAAAATGATTTTCGTGATATTAATAATTTTGTGTTATGGATTAATAATCATCGCCCATGCCTGAGATTTACTGCTAATTATAATGCACAGGAAATACAATTTCTAGATACCTCCGTTTACAAAGATGTTAAGAATCAGTTAGCTATCAAAAGTTACAAAAAGGACACAGATAAAAATAGTTTCTTGTATTATAAATCCCATCATGTGTCCCATATAAAATATGGTTTACCCTTTAGTCAATTGATCAGAGCTAAGAGGAACTCTACCAAGGAGGAGGATTACAGGAAAGAGAGCAGGAGAATTTGCCCAACAGTTCAGAAGCAGAGGCTACCCAGAAACTATAGTTTATACTGCAGCTTTAAGGGCTAATGAAATAAAGAGAAAAAACTTATTAAAATCAAATAAGAGGACAAGAACAGGCAACCAAAGTAACATTTTTTGGGCAATCCTGTCCTTATATATAATTGAATTTTGGCCACCAACATTCTATGCTTGCCACAATTGATTGGGCGCAAGAACTGGCAGTCAGAAGACGCTGGCCGCGGCTGACTGGCTGCTTGGCGGAGTCCCGCCCACGTCAGCCCCGGCCAGTGTCTTCGGCTCAGTCTGCTCCGGTCCTCTGACAGGAGAGGACCGTCTGCAGAGTGAGTGCAGGGACAGGCCCTCAAGGCCGAGGCAGGTGAGAGAAGCCCATTCTGCCCCCCCCCCCATCCTCTGGGCCTTCGATGGGCCCAGTAGGCCCACAGAAGCCCATTCTGCCCCCTCAACCCGTCCTCTGGGCCTTCTCAGGGCACAGTAGGCCCAGAGAAGTCAGTTCCACCCACACACACACACCACCCTCTGGGCCTTCTCAGGGTGCAATAGGCCCAGAGAAGCTTGTTCTGCCCCCCACACACCATCCTCTGGGCCTTCTCAGGACCGAGTAGGCCCAGAGAAGCCCGTTCTGCCCCCGCACACCATCCTCTGGGCCCTCTCAGGTCCCAGTAGGCCCAGAGGAGCCCATCTGTCAGGTTCAAAAGCAAGTAGGTCCAAGCATTCTTTGGTTAAGAAGGGCTTTATTGGAATACAGTGCTAAAACCCACAGTGAAGGGTCATTGTCAGGAATGGCGAGAGAAGCTGCTCAAGCACGGTTATAGTGTGATGCAAAGTGCGACTAGCAAATGAAATGTAAGCACGTGTGCGGGAAACTCCCGGCAGGAGAGTTACTTAATGGGCAGGAGATGACTCCCTCCTCCCCTCGTCTTCACAGGACTGGAAAATTCTCATAAGCTCAAGAATAGCCCAAAGCCCGCATTCAAGGCCACTGTGATAAGACTGAGCGGCAGAGAAGAAGCTCCCACGTTACAGCAAGCATACCTACGCAAGCGCAATGCAGGGACGAGATAGGGAACACAGAACAATGGACTCCGTGTAAAATAGCAAACAGACATTTCTGACACTCTGCCCTTCCCAAAATACTTCCCTCCCACCACTCAGGAAGGGGAAAACAAGGGGCCGCCCGGTTTCGCCGGGAAGCGAGAGTGAAAGTCCTTAAGGAGTTCAGGTGCATTGATATCTGCAACTTTCACCCATTCTCAATGTTGGGGCCCAAAGTGAGCCCATTCGACCAGATAGTATAATTGGCCCCTTATTAGTTTAGAGTCAAGGATGTCAGCCAGTTCATAATGTTCCTCTCCATCTACCATCAGCGGGGAGGGGGGTGCAGGATGCTCTGGATGCCACTTAGTTGGGGGATACGCCGGCTTGAGGAGGCTGAAATGGAAGATGGGATGAATTGTTTTAAGAGCTTTAGGCAGGTCCAACTGGACAGTCACTTTATTGATACAACGAACAATCTTGAATGGGCCAATATATTTCCAAGCTAGTTTTCTCGATGCTTGGGATAGACGCAAATTCTTAGTAGATAGGTATACATAGTCACCAGGCTGAAGGTCCCATCCCACCGCCCTTTTCTTGTCAGCCTGTTTTTTATATTGAGCTTTGGCCTCATTCAATGCTTCTACAATCACTGGCCAAGATTCACGAAAAGTCTTACACCACTCTGTGGCTTTCCCTCCCGTTCCCCCAGGTTTCAGAAAAGGGAGAGGGGGGCTATCATAGCCCAACGCGGCTTTGAATGGAGACATTCCGGTAGAAGCATGCCAAGAGTTATTGTATGCAAATTCTGCCAACGGTAATAAATCCACCCAATTGTCTTGTTGATAGTTGGTGAAACAACGTAAATATTGTTCCAGAGTTTGATTCACCCTTTCCGTTTGGCCATCAGTTTCTGGGTGGTATGCACTGCTCAAAGCACGTTCTATGCCCATGAGGGCCATTAATTCAGTCCATAATTTGGAAACAAACTGAACCCCACGGTCGGATATTATTTTGATAGGCAAAGTGTGGAGCCGAGCAATGTGTTGTAAAAAGGCCTTAGCCAGGACCTTAGCTGTTGGCAAGCCAGAAAACGGTATAAAGTGTGCCTGCTTAGAAAACAGGTCGACCACCACCCAAATGACAGTCATATGTTTGCTAGGGGGGAGGTCGGTGATAAAGTCCATAGAAATAACTTCCCAGGGACGGCTTGGAGTGGGCAACGGCTGCAGGAGTCCCGGGGGTTTTCCTACTCTGGGTTTGCAATGGCTACACGTTGGGCATGATTGTATATAGAGTGACAAATCCTTCTTCATTCGGGGCCACCAGAATTTGCGTTGCAAAAGGTGCAGTGATTTCACGGACCCGAAGTGCCCTGCAGGTTTTAAATTATGGGCGGACTGCAATACCTGCTGTCGTGTGCTTTCAGGAACAAAAAGTTTATTTCCCTTATACCAGCAGCCATTGGGTTTGCACACAAAATCTCCCCGAGCTTTTAGCTCTTCCTTCTCCTGATCGGTCACGGCTGTGGCAAAACACTCTTCCCAAGGCACCCCTGGGGTTTGGGGAACTGGTTCTAGTCGGCTCTGCTTGCGGGTCACTACCACCCCGATCAGTTGGTCCGGGGTAAAAAATGACTCTCTCACCTCAGTTTTTTTGCTATCATGATGGGGTAGGCATGAGAGAGCATCTGCCAAGTGGTTAGATTTACCTGGGAAGTGGTGTAGGGTGAATTGGAATTTGGAAAAAAACTCAGCCCATCGGAACTGCTTGGCATTTAAGACCCGGGGCTTCCGCAGTACCTCGAGATTCTTATGGTCAGTCCAAATTTCAAATGGGACTTGGGCTCCCTCCAGCCAGTGTCACCAGGTGAGTAGAGCCAATCGAATGGAAGCTGCCTCTTGTCCCAAATGGGCCAGAACCTCTCAGTTTCATTAAATTTCTGAGATACCTAGGCTAGAGGGTGGAGGTGCCCCTGGGCGTCCTCCTGCAAGATCGCCCCCCCCCCATAGCGGTGTCTGAGGCGTCTACTTGGACAATGAATTTCTTGGTCTCATCTGGGTGCACCAGCACAGGTTCAGAGGTGAATAAATGTTTAAGTTGGTCAAACGCTTGTTGGCACTGAGGTGTCCAATCTAAGCGAGCTCCTGGCTGGGATGCTTTTGCCCCCTCCCCTTGGTTTTGAGTAGATCTGTGAGAGGGAGGGCGACCTGGGCAAAGTGGGGCAAAAATTGGCGGTAAAAATTGGTGAAGCTGAGGAAACTCTGGAGCTGTCGCCTGGTCTTGGGGGGTTCCCAAGCTAAAACATCTTGGACCTTTTTTGGGTCCATTTCCAAGCCATCCGGGGATATGCGGTACCCTAAGAAGTCAATGCGCCTCTGATGAAATTCGCACTTGAACAGTTTGACAAACAGTTTGTGTTCTAACAATCTTGCCAGTACCTCCCGGAGCATTTTGATGTGAGTCTTTAAATCTGGGCTGTACACCAAGATATCATCCAAGTAAACAACCACCCCCTTGAACAAATAGGGGTGCAGCACCTCATTTATTAAGTTCATGAATACCCCAGGAGCCCCTTGCAATCTGAATGGCATAACTCGGTATTCAAACTGCCCCAGAGGGGTATTAAAGGCAGTCTTGTGTTAATCCCCTTGTCTAATGTGGACTCGGAAATAGGCATCGCGCAAGTCCAATTTAGAAAACACCTTCCCCTTCGCCACCTCTGCCAACAGGTCCTTGATGAGGGGCATGGGATAGGCATTGGTGGCTGAAACTGCATTAAGACCCCGATAATCAGTGCAAAGTCTAAGTCCCCCATCTTTCTTTTTACAAAACAACACTGGGGCCGCAAAGGGGGAAGAAGCCAGTCGGATAAATCCACGTGCTAGGTTCTTATTGATGAACCTACGTAGCTCCTCTTTTTCCATGGGACTCATGGCGTATATTTTCCCTCTAGGCAATTTCTGCCCTGGGAGAATCTCTATAGCACAGTCTGAGTTACAGTGGGGGGGCAGTTCGTCTGCCTCTTCCTCCTCAAAGACACGAGCCAAGTGCCTGTATTCTGTGGGAATGCGGTTAATGTCCTCTGTCGCTAGGCAGGCTCGTGGTGGATCGTTGTCTGGAGGGGTTCCCCACAATGGGTCCAACTTATGCTCCGTACACTTTGGGGAAATAAAACGGACTATCCCTTCTTCCCAAAGAATATACGGATCATGACCGTGTAGCCATGGACTACCCAGAACCAGTGGGAACTGAGCTTGTGGGGCCACCACAAATGAACGAAGCTCCCAGTGTTCCCCAGCGCCCACCCATAAGGGGATGGTCTCGAACTGGCAGGGCTCTTTCATCGGTGACCCATCCATTTGTGTAAAGGTGATGGGGTCCTTCAGGCTGGTAACCACTGCTTCTAGCCCCATTACCAGGGATGGGTTTATCAAGTCCCTCCCGCACCCAGAGTCAATGAGGGCTCGGACCCTGATGTGGGTCATCATCACTGGATTCATTATAATTACAGTCACAAAGAAGAGGGAGGGGTAATTGCTCACCATTTTAGGCACTTCAGGGGTAGGGTCCTGCTGTGCTGCGCCACTTACAAACAGGACCTGCTCGTTTCCCTACAGCTCACCCTCTTCTTCTTCCAGAAGCAATGAATCCACGGTGTCTGGGTTGGCAAAAAGGGCCCGGGGATTGTGCGGTTTAGCTGTTCCCTTTCTTGGGGTTGGCATCTGCCGTCGCCTTTCCTCGTCGTGAGTTGGGACCCGACCCGGGTCCTCCTTGGGACAGGAGGCTGCAAAATGCCCTTTCTCCCCACATCTGAGGCACAAGCCCTGTCTCATGCGTTGATCTCTTACGCCGCTCTGGGTGGCCGTTGGTTTGCTTCTGACCTGGGTGGTGGAAGTACTTGGACGGCTGTTCCCAAGAGATAAATCCAGTTTCATGATGCGCAGTCTGCTCTCGGCCCTTTCTGCCTCTTCCATCCAACCTTGGAGTGTGCGTGGCTCCTTGGAGCTAAGGACATTATGGCGGACATCCACCGCTAGTCCCATTCGGTATTGTTGAGACAGCACCAGGTCGGTCCAGTCTTGGATTTTGGCAGCATGCTTTTGGAACTCTCTTGAGTACTCCCTTACGGTAAGCCTCCCTTGCTTGAAGGTGCGGAGGAAGGCTTCCGCCTTTTGGGCAGCCGCCAGGTCTTTAAAGCGATTTCTCAAGGCCCACATGAAATCATCTACATTGGCCAGCTCCACTGCCTCCAGATCGTGCAAGGCCACGTACCAGCTGGTAGCTATTCCTTGGAAGCGCGAGGCGATAAACTCCACCTGTTGCTCTTCATCCGGGAACAAGTGGCCCCACCGCTGCACGAATTTTCCGACTTGTAAGATGAAAAATGACACAGTCCCCGTCAAAAGTGATTTCCAACATGTCTTTGGGCCTTATTATTGGTGGGACGGGGACCATGCCTGGTACTGGTGCTGGTGCAGGTACTGGCAGTGGCAGGGGCACCGGCACAGGAGCTGGAGGCGGGAGGACCGGTGGAGGCTGACCCAGGACTGGTTGTCCTGGGAGTGGCCCTCCCGGCACAGGTCCTGCTGGGGCTGGCTGCCCAGGAACTGGTTGACCTGGTACTGGAGCTCCTGGTATTGGCTGCCCAGGCACCAGTTGACCGGGGAGGGGTTGTCCGGGCAATAGCGGTGGTGCTGGGGCAGGGGCTGGTTGTGGCTGATTCAGCGCGTGTGTGCAGATAGCCTGGTCCATCATCCCTGGGAGGGACTGCATCAGCTTGCCCATATCCCGCATTAACCGCCGGGTATCGTCTTCGATAGTATCCATGCGTGTATCGGTATCCTTGCTGGGACTGGGCCTTGTCGACCCGCGCGGGGTCTGTCCCTGTGGGAGGCCAAAGCTTCCTCAGGGATCCAGCAGACTGTCCCGGCTTTGGTTTCCCAGTAAGGACCAGGTCGTCTGGGTTGTGTCCAATAAGTTTTTAGTCCAGTCCCGCGGCTTCCGCTGGGTAACCCACTTATCCCATGGAATGGGTGCACTATGGTAGTAGGTTCGGGGTATCACCCCTCCATGGCTCTGAGTCGGCCCCGCCAGGCTGTAGATTGGGAGAGTGTATGATGCTCCCATGGTGCTGGTCAATGGAGGGGTGACCGGGCCGGCTGCACAATACGGGATCAATGCTGTCGTTACTGGGATCGTAGTCACTGGTGCAACCGTAGCCGGCACGGTGGTAACGGGAACCGTGGTCGCTGGAATCGACACGGTGGTAACAGGAACCGTAGTGACGGGTGTGGTAGTCACTGTGACTGTCACCGGTGTTCCTCCAGCACTGCTCATCCTGGTGGAAGGCGGAGGCTGGAGGTAGCAGTGTGATGATTCCTGACAACTTCTGTCAAGTTCAAAAGCAAGTAGGTCCAAGCATTCTTTGGTTAAGAAGGGCTTTATTGGAATACAGTGCTAAAACCCACAGTGAAGGGTCATTGTCAGGAATGGCGGGAGAAGCTGCTCAAGCACGGTTATAGTGTGATGCAAAGTGCGACTAGCAAATGAAATGTAAGCGTGCGCGTGGGAAACTCCCAGTGGGAGAGTTACTTAATGGGCGGGAGACGACTCCCTCCTCCCCTCGTCTTCACAGGACTGGAAAATTCTCATAAGCTCAAGAATAGCCCAAAGCCCGCATTCAAGGCCACTGTGATAAGACTGAGCGGCAGAGAAGAAGCTCCCACATTACAGCAAGCATACCTACACAAGCGCAATGCAGGGACGAGATAGGGAACACAGAACAATGGACTCAGTGTAAAATAGCAAACAGACATTTCTGACACCATCCTCCCCATCCTCTGGGCCTTCTATGGGCCCAGTAGGCCCAGAGAAGCCTGTTCCGCTCCCCCACACCATCCTCTGGGCCTTCTCAGGGCGCAGTAGGCTCAGAGAAGCCCGTTCTGCCCCCCCCCCATCCTCTGGGCCTTCTCAGGACCCAGTAGGTCCAGAGAAGCCCGTTCTGCCCCCCATACCATCCTCTGGGCCTACTGTGGGCCCAATAGGCCCAGAGAAGCCCATTCCACCCCTCTTCCCTTCCTTCCCCCTTTCCTTTCTTCCTCTCTCCTTTCTTTCTTTCACTATCCCCCTTCCTTCCTTCCTTCCTTCCTTCCTTCCTTCCTTCCTTCCTTCCTTCCTTCCTTCCTTCCTTCCTTCCTTCCTTCCTTCCTTCCTAGGGCCCGTTGTCTTCCTCCACAACGGGCTTTGCTCCCTAGTAGAATATAATTCTTTAGCCCCCAGAATTAAAAGCATTGTACTCAAACATTGGCATGTGCTTAAGGATATATCTGGTTGTTCTGAGAAACCACAAACTGGATACAGGAGAACCAAAAACCGTAAAGACTTTTTAGTACATACCAATCATCAAAAAACAATCATTCAAAAAATCAAAAAATACAAAAAAACAGGACATTTCAAATGTTTTCACTGTAGTTGCTGCAAACAACTTTGGCAAACAGATGAAGTAATCCTACCTGGGTCTAGAATGCAACTTAAACATTATAGCTCATGTGATACTTGGGTCATGTACCTATTAAAATGTTTTTGTGAAAAAATTTACATAGGGTCCACTTCTAGACCTATTAGAATTACAGAGCACAAATCCAAATTGAAGGCTCAGAACTAAGACACCCCATTGGCAATTCATTGTAAACAGTTGAAGCATAGTTATGATAGCTTTCAATACGTTGTAATAGAGGTTGTGCAGAGAATTCCTGTAGAAAGGACTGACTTGAGACGACGTCTCTTACAGCGAGAAATGTTTTGGATTCACCAGCTGAATAGTGTATCTCCAAATGGACTGAATGCAGAAATTGACCTTTCATGTTTTCTGTAACCCTTTTTGTTTTCTGTAAACTATGTGATGTTGCTTTAAGTATACTGCCTCTCAGCACCTGTTGGCAATTTAGAAGGTTTCTTAAAAAATACTCTGTTAGGAGCTACTGGAGAGAGACGCCTGAGATCCATTATAAACATAGCAGCATCATTTTGAGCCTGAACGTTTGAGATCAGTGTCCTATTTTAATATAATGTAAGTTACTACTATCATGTAAATTACTACTGGGTTGGCTTAATTTAACTTAATTTGAATACCTTGTAAATTCTTGTAACAAAGGGAACATTATTACATTACAGATTCTTTAAGACTTGCTGTCTAGTATTCATGAAACACCTATATGTTTGCACCTATATGCAGGGGTCTTTTTGTAGAAAAACAGCTGCAGGAGCTCATTAGCATATGGCATGCTAATGAGCTATTAGGCTATTAGCATATGCCACGCCCCCTGACATCACTGGAAGTGATGTCAGAAGGGGAAGCAAAAGGGGGGGAGGCATCTTCAAAAGCCTCCCCTTCCCTTCCCCAGCTGGTCTGGGTGGGGGAGCTAAGAGAGAAGGGGTTTAAAGTTTAAACTCCTTCTCATGAGAGTTGGGCCACAGAAGGAGGAAAGAGGGAAGGAAAGAGAGAGAGTAGAGAGAAGGAAAGAAGGAAGGAAAGAGGGAAAGAAAGAGAAGGAAAGGGGAGGGAAAGAAAGAGAGGGAAGGAGGGAAATAGGGAAAGGAGGAAAAAGAGAAGAGAAGAAGGTGGGAAAGAAAGAGAGAAGAGAAGAAGGAGGGAAAGAGGAAAAAGAGAGAAGGAAAGGAGGGAATGAAAGAAATTCGGCGGCAATTCGGCTCCATTATATCCTATGGGCCATTGAGGTCAATGGTGAAAACATAGGGTATATTCTGGGGGCTGGAGGGGAGGAAGTTTGAGGGAAAGGCTCCAAACTCACAGGGTAGCTGATGGAGCCTCTCCCCAAGATACCCACCAAGTTTCAAGAACATTGGACCAGGGGTCCAATTCTATGGGCTCCCAAACAGGTTGCCCCTGTTCCTCAATTGTTCTCTATAGTGGGAAAAAAACTTACTTTTTCCCACCATAGAGAACAATGGAGGGAATAGGGGCAACCTGTTTTGGGGCCCATAGAATTGGACCCCCTAATCCAATGTTCTTGAAACTTGGTGGGTATCTTGGGGAGAGGCTCCATCAGCTACCCTGTTAGTTTGGAGCCTCTCCCTCAAACCTCCTCCCCTCCAGCCCCCAGAATATACCCTATGTTTTCACCATTGACTTTAATGGCCCATAGGATATAATGGAGCTGAAATTGACATGCGGCTGCCTGAAAGTCTCCCCGGGATGCCGGCTGGGGGCGGGGCTTGGCTCCTGAGCTCCCGGAGCTGTGCTCCGGTGCGCTCCCCCCCCAAAAGACCCCTGCCTATATGTAAGCAAGATTGCACTAAGTATGTAAGTAAGAGTGCACTAAGATTTTACATTGTTTCTTGTTGTTTGCATAGTATATATTCTAAAGAACTGTATTTTTGTACACTACAGAATATCTCCTTGAAGAAGATGTATTATTGAAGCGTTACATAATCCGGAGGCAGCGTTGGATTATGTACCTTTGTTCAAGGATTTTCTTTTTCATGATATGGATTATGTACCTTTGTTCAACGATTTTCTTTTGCATATGATGTTGCAGTGCTTCAGATTAGAATACACAGTATTTTCTTTGCAAGTCTTGTTGACTGTTTGAATTGCAGGTCAGACTCTCACGACTGTTGGCTTTATACTTGTTTTATAAATTCCTTCACCCACAGGCTAATGTTGTCCCTTCCTCTCATTGTCAGACAAGAACAAAGCCTCCACTTCACCCAAACACTTTATCTTATGCACCATCAACTCATCAGGAAAGCCGCCAAGGAGATATTTCCCTGTCAAAAAACTAGATACTAGGAAAAGGCAGCTTTCCAACCAAGGATATCAAACCACTTAGAGATGTGTTGTTGTTGAGTCACACAGTCGAGTCTGACTCTTCACAACCCCGTAGACCACATCATGCCAGGTCCTCCTGTGTTCTGCTGTCCTCTGGAGTTTGATCAATTTCATGTTTGTTGCACCGCTAACACTGTCTAACCATCTCATCCTTCGCTGTCTCCTGCTTTTACCTTCAATCACTCCCAGCATCAGGGTGGTCTTGAGTGAGTGCTCCCTTCTCATTTGGTGGCCAAAGTATTTGAGCTTCAGTATCCGGCCTTCCAGGGAACAAGGTTGATTTCTTTTAGGATTGACTCATTTGATCTCCTTGTAGTCCAAGGGACTCTCAAGAGTCATCTCCAGCACTGTAATTCAAAAGCATCTATTCTTCGGTGCTCAGCCTTCCTTATGCTCCAACTCTCGCAGCCATACATTACTACTCGGAATACCATTGCTTTGACCATATGGACTTTTGTTGGCAGGGTGATGTCTCTACTTTTTATTATGCTATTAGGTTTGCCATCACTTTCCTCCCCAGGAGCAGGTGTCTTTTAATTTCATAGCTGCAGTCAATGTCTGCAGTGATCTTGGATCCCAAGAACGTGAAGTCTGTCACTGCTTCCATGACTTCCCCTTCTATTTGCCAAGGAGTGATGGGGCCAGATGCCATGAAAGTTTTTTTATGTTGAATTTCACTCCAATTTTTGGGCTCTCCTTTTTCCCCTCAGTAAAAGATGTACTAAAACATCATCATCATCACTTTATTACAGTTCATAACCAGCACAAAACAGTCCAGGTATATAAAAAAACTGGATATCAAAATATAACTATAATATGAAATTTAGATACTAATATAGAGACAGGACAAATAATTAGAATAAAATATCATACAATCTATTTCTATATCAGACCTTTATATATTGTTCATGAATTCTGTAGAGTGCTGCTAAAAATTTTGCACACACCAATGTGATCTCTGGGTTAGAATCTGATAGAAGCATATTGCTTATTGCAGCATTTGAAAAACCTGAAAATCTTTCCTATACAGGCTGAATAAATCTAGCTCATATTTGACTGTAATACCCACAACTAAGCAGGATATGTGTGATCGTATCCACTTCTCCAATACCACACAGGCAGACACACTCAGCCATCGATGTCTTTCTATAGTGGCCCACTACCACTTCTGAGGGGAAAATATTACAATGGGCCATAGAAAAGGCCCTTCGATGGGATGGAATATCCAAATTTGACAAGTATGAAGCCAGGGAGACAATATATTTTGTTCAAGGTGAGGCTAAAAAATTTGAAGCCCTGGCAATGTCATTCTGCCTCTCTACATCAAATATTCTCTGCTTAACTACGGGCCTGGCTTGGTTTACAGCCATTATCTGCAAGGACTCAGGAGAGAAGCCAAGCATGGATAGCTTCTGATGTATAGCAGGAACTGAACCTGTCCTTCAAAATTAAGGAAGTAATATCTGCTGGACGATGACTTAGCTTAAGCCAGGTGATGACTGAATTGAGGCTTATCCTAGCCTCAATTTTTATCATTCCCAATTCCAAATGCATGGTGGCATTAGAAAAACTTTTAGGAAACTGAAATATAGCTCTCAGGAATTTTGATTGTATTTTCTCGAGGGGAGAAAAGCTTGATGATACTGGACCCAGTGTTGTCCCATACAAAAGTTGGGGTATAGTTTTAGCAAGAAATAATTTGAGGGCCACTGATATATTCTGCTCCCCTTTTGCATTAAAAGATCTAATGATACCTTGTGAGGATTTATACCCAGAGTTTGAGACATACTGGTGATGGATCATAACCCCTAGATATTTATAAGTTGCTACTTGTTGTAGCTTATAGCTATTTAAGGTCCATTTCCTAACTTTAGATTTTGTACCAAAGGCCATGATTTTTGTTTTATGGTAATTAATCTCTAGGTAGTTTAACTCACAATCAATGCTCCCTCTAAGCTGTGGAGTCTTGTGAGCAAAAATTCTACTTTGTGAGCTACTGGCATTAAAGTCGTGAGTGAGCAATTTGGCTAGTGCATAAATGAGTTTGTTCTGGAGCCATCCTTCCTGAGCTAAGACAAAAATCTGTGAGCTGGAAGTTAAAAAACTGAGCTAGCTTAGAGGGAACACTGGTCATAATATAAGCCAAATTGTTTTAATGCCCTTTTTAGGTCTATAGGTGTCCTGGATAGCAAAACTGTGTCATCTGCATACAATAAAGCTGTCAGATGGCGATCTGCTAGGGCAATGGGGTGAGTGTCTACCAGTTCCTAATTGCCAATCAGGTGATTACTGTAGATGGCAAAAAGGGAGGGGGCTAAAACACAGCCTTACTTAACTCCTTTGTTTGTTTGTATAAGATTGGTAAGGAGGCCATGCTTATTGCACCTGACCTTAATCACAGTGTTTGTATACAATGTATGGATCAGGAAGACAAGTCTCCTGTCAACGGAGGTTTCACTTAACTTTTTCCAGAGATTTTCCCTGGAGATAGAATCAAAAGCTGATTTGAGGTCGATGAATGCTGCATAAAGAGCAGTAGTCTTATTGGAAGCATATCTATCAATCAGGTGGGCTAAAATTAAATTGTGTCCCATGGTAGAACGCTCTTCCCTAAAGCCTGCCTGTTCATCTCTTAAGAATTTTTCTTCTGTTAGCCAACTTTGTAGTTTCTCTAACAGATGGGTGGCATATAATTTACCCAGGATGCTCAGGAGGTTAATAGGCCTATAATTAGTTGGCTCCCCTCTCTGCCCAGTTTTATGCAAGGGGACAATAATGGCTTGTCTCCAGACTTCAGGAACATCTCCCGTTGGATCTATGTATGTAAATACTTGGGCCAGAAGGGGGGCCCACCAGTTAACATTGTCCATTAGTAATTCCAGAGGTATAAAATCCAGGCCTGGTGCTTTGCCCTTTCTAAGTCTGCCAATCAGAGTCTCAATCTCTTTGGTTGTCACTGAGGGCCAAGGTGGCAAATCCAGTGGTGCCTCTTGTTTCAGTAAAGGTGATGAATAGTTGGTCTCAGAGTAGAGCTTGCAAAAGACTATTTCCCATTCTGTAGGGGAAATGCATGTGTCAATTGAATTTTTTTTTAGAAGAGTGGATCGTTACCAGTTTCCAAAACTGAGTCAAATTCTTCTCATTGGAAGACTGAATTACTCTTTTCCAAAGCTTTGTTTCCTCTTGTTTTTTTGATATCACAGTTTTTTTGTAGTATTTCTTGAATTGTAATAGGTGTTGTTGGGCATATAAGATATCATGATCCAAGGAGTTCTTGTAAGCTTTGTAAGCATCTTTAAGGTCTCTTTTAGCTTTTTAACCATCTTTATCAAACCAACTCTTTGAATGGTTCTCCGTTACCTTTGAGTAGAGGCATCTTGTATCAGGAATGGTTCTAAAAGCTGAAGAACGTGCTCTAATGGAATCCATGAATTTTGGTCACATGGGCACTCTTCAATTGCCACTCTCCACCTGCTGGGTTTTCCATCTTCCAAAAGCCCCCTATCCTTTGCCCCAGATGTTCTGACCTCTTGGCACATTTGTTGATCTAATACCAAATGTGGACCTGGTTGAGGTTTGTAGGGAGTCCAGGAAGTTGCAGGGACCATTTTAAGTTTGAGTGGGAGATATACTAAAACTAATTTTATGAATGCTTATTGAGAACATGGGAGATACCTGAAGGCCTATTAGATATAATAGGATCTAGGAATATCATTTGACTTCCATTGGCTCCCCTGAAATGCCTTATGGTACACAAAAGTTGCAAGGAAACTATGGAACAAATTTTTAAGAATCCTGCTCTGGGGAGAGGAACCACAACCTCCAGGGTAGAATGATACTCCCTGTGATTGAAATCCCTAGCACTGATCTCATGGACCATCATTTCACTCTGGCGGCTGTTATTCCAGGCTCAGTACACTTACACTACCCTCAAGGACTGTCATTCTGCTGTGGGGGCCCTCATTCTAGATCCAGGACACTGATTTCAAGCCCAGGGACCATCATTCCACTTCGGGGGCTATTATTCCAGCCTCAGAGCAGTTTCTCTTGGCACAGGGACCATCATTCCACTGCGGGGACTGTAATTCCATGCCCAGGGTAGCTTTCTCAAAACCCGTTCCACATTTTCATTGCAACTTTTCTGTCCTGTAATGTTTTTCAATTGAGCTCATGAAATGCAATCGGCATTGGTGACTCCCACTATATCCAATAGGCCTTCAGGCATAACCCATTTTTTCTTTATCGCATTCTTGTCATTCCTTTTAGTACGTCCGTACTTAGCCTGCAAAGCGTCAGATGTGCAAGCTCAACAACCCCCCACCGGTCCTTCCGAGCCCGAGTGTTACACACACACACCCAAACAGGGAGCCAATCCTGGTGAACCAGTTGCCAGTTTGCAGGTGAGGGACTCAACGAAACATTGTTCCTAAGTGGATCAGCGGGGGAGTCTGTAGCTATACAACCGCTGTTCAGGAAAATAAAATGAACGAGGCTCCGCAGGGCTACTGGGGAATAGGGAGTAAAATTTTAAAACCAGGTGTAGTCAATCAAGCGTTGTATCATTTTATTGCAATGCAGCCTGTGTTCTAATTGGGCCGTGTCTCTTTAAGGAGGTAGTCCCTCGCTGCACGGAAAAGGAGCTGCCGCAAGAGGCGCAGCCAATGAGCAGTTCCCTCCAGTTCCCTCCCTGGTACCTCGTGAATTGCGGCGCCTCGAGGAGTCGTGGAAAGATACAAAGAGTTTCCCGGTCACGCAGCCGGAGTGGGCGGGCGATCGATCCAGTTTTGCAGCTTGGGCTGCATTGCTGGAATTGCACACCCTGCATTGTGCATTCTCGCTTTTGCGAGGCACAGCCTCTTCCTCCTCCCAACTCCTCCCCCGCTGCCACCACGATGGCAGACTCGCATCGGCTGCCTCGTACATCCCGACTCCTTCTATCTCTAGTTGTAGCTGTAGGGGTGATGCGGACAGCGTCCTCTGTAGCAGCCGCAGGGGATGCTCCGCCTGGCAAAATAGGTAGGCGGTCTTTTTTCTTCCCCGCGGGCTAGTTCGTGGTATGCAGATTTTGCCGCTCGGAGCGAGGCCTCCTGAAGTGGGACGGGAAGGGCATGAAGGCAACAGCATGAGATAACAGAGTTATCTGAAAAAAACGTGGGTAATGAAAAACTAGTAGCGGCGCTGAAGATGAGGCTGGTTTGGCCTGTCGTGAAATGCTGCTGCAGACTAGAGCTAGAACAGCGATGGATGACGGTCATCTGTTCTTTGTGTTGCACAGACTCCAATAAGTTCTTTGCAATTCTTCCGTGCATTTCATAATGCACACAAACCCCACTGATCTCTAGAATGATGAGTCTGGGTGTGCTTCCTTCCCCTGCCCTGTAAAATGTTTGTGTGCCTCTCACAAATGCTGCCAGCCATTCCCCTGTACTTATAGAAGACAGCTGGTGACAGCCGCCTTCTTTCCACTCCAGCCTATTGGCTACTGGTGATGAATGGTGTATTCAACAGTGTAAATAAACTCCTAAAGAAGAGGGACAATGACTTTCTGTGCTGAGCTAGATGTTCCCAGGGTTTGTTGAGACCAAATTCGACAGCGTCATTTGTGTTAATGAATTCCCAATTTGATGGCCTTGTACTGGAATTTTCCAGAGGAAGAAGTTCCAGGTAGCTGTGTGGTCCACAGAAAAATCCAAAAATGAAATGTCTGTAATATTACTAAGAAGCAAAATTACATAAGTGCAAGCTTTCAAATTCTCCAGGATTAAATAATTTTGGATGGGTTTAATGCAAGATATATTACATGACCCCCCCCCCAGTTATTTCCTTTAGATGGTTTGGAAAATCCTGAGAGGATGACACCATACAACCCGATTTCAGGAAATCCTCGTTCACCAAAGAAAGGAATTGTTCATCTTTATTTATAGCATTGATCTTCCTATGATTGTGCACCACTGTAGGCTACTAAGCCTGGATAGGGTCACATCAACACCAACTGGGTTTGTTTGTGCCTTGGTTGATACTGGCTAACTCTGCCCCTTGTGTTGCTTCACCTCCCTTTGTTGTCTTGGAGATACAGTCCTTTAATAAATAAAATGTTCCCTTTTCCCTGTAATCTGGGAATACATACCTACTTGCACAGATGACTATTTTATATATTGGACAAAGTGGGCTCAGGCCCATGAAAGATTATACCTCAGTAATTATGTTTTTTTGAGGTGTTGATTTTGCTGTAAGAGACTGCCATGACTATTGTTTTGGAATCAATCAAATCTTGAAATCCTTCATGACAGACATTTGGTGTTCTGTAAAAATAAACAAGAGTCTTGTGGCATTTTAAAGACCACACAGCTGACCACAAAGGTTTATAGAATAAAAACAGGGTAGTGCTTAAGGTTCCACAAGACTCCTATTCATTTCCTGCCACAGAATAACATGATTATGTGCAGGGCCTCATTTTGGTCATTCTAATATATTGGAGGGATTATGAAAATTTGCCTAAGATTTAGGATTTGCCCACAATGGCAGCCAATGTTTGATGCCAAATTTGGCACAGAGTTGAAGCTTCAGAGAATAGTGTCTAACATGTATATGTGTGAGAGCAACTCAACTGTGGTGAGATATTCAGGTGCTCAGATTATCCCATGGCCTCCAGTAGAACTTTCCTGGCTGCTTCGTATTGTAGCAATCTTATATTTTCACAAAGGAAATCTGGAAAGCACCGTGCTAAATGACTGAGCTGGAAAAGCTTTCATTAATTTTATGGCACCCTTTCTGCCTGACAAGAACTGCTTTGGTTTTGGGGTTTTGTTTTAAATTTTATTACAAAAAGTATAAAACTGCTTGCATTGTTACACTGTGCAAAAATGTGTCTGCTTTGTTAACCAGTCTTCTTGTCCTCAAAGGAGGTAGGGAAGGTGGTCCAAGGTGAGTCTACCTGTGTGATGTCTGATATTTGCCTCTCTTTCACCCTGGCAGCTGTGATAGGAGCTGGGATTGGTGGCTCATCAGTGGCCCACTTTCTTCAACAGCATTTTGGGCCACAGGTGCAGCTGGATGTATATGAAAAGGACACAGTGGGCGGTCGCCTAGCCACAGTCACAGTCAACAAACAGCAGTATGAAAGTGGCGGAGCCTCCATTCACTCCCTCAATTTGCACATGCAAGACTTTGTTAAACTGCTGGGTGAGTGTGGGCACAGCCTGTGAATTAGAACTTAAAGTTTAGTATACTCTTGCATGCTGTGAAAGTGTGTCTGGTGTGATGGATCTTGGTTCTGTTTGCTCTGGCCTTCAGATCCACAACTATGTACACAACGAGGAATTGTAATGGTTGTCTTGTCTACTAAGGGGGCTTTGGTATGAAAAATTGTATCTTGAAGGCTGAATTTCATGACTGACCTTCTGAGTTTTTTGCAACCTGACAATAGTACACATTAGCATGTAATTTGGAGAAGTGGGGATTCTGAGGATTTCCAAAGGCACAATATGGAAAAAATTGTCCTTTAGCTTATTAATGGTAGGCAAAATCTCTAAAGCACACCAGAAGTCATGTTCCTGAGAGCCAGTTTGGTGTAGTGGTTAAGTGTGTCGGCTCTGATTGATTGGTTTGATTCCCCACTCCTCCACTTGCAGCTGCTGGATGACCTTGGGCAAGCCATAGTTCTGTCTGAGCTGCTCTTGAAAGAACAGTTTTCGAAAGAGCTCTCAACCCCACCTACCTCACAGGATGTCTGTTGTGGGGAGGGGAAGGGAAAGGAGTTTGTAAGCCGCTCTGAGACTTGGAGTGAAGGGTGGGGTATATATCCAATCTCTTCTTCTGTTCTTTTAAAAGACATCTTGGGCACTATAAGAATTTTCTGCATCAAACCTTGACAATCTTTTACTGCAAAGATCAGGAGGAGGTGGGGATGGAGGGGGTATATCTGCCGGTTGATACTTGTGAAAAGGAGGAAGGAAGACAAAATTGAATCTATGCTGGTGTAGCAGAGTTGCATAGTGTCAGAATAGCAGAAGTAAATACACATGTAGTACCAAGATGGGGCATTAATATGAAGAGCATCTAATTTAAAGGTATGCAAGTCTCTCTACTGATGGTTGTTCCCACTTGGCTGGGGCTTGTGCCCTCAAAACAAGGGGCAAGCCTCCACTGATTGTGTATCAAATTTAATCACTTGGGTAGGAGCAATTGGACCCAAGGTGGTAAAATGTGGACTGTGGATTTTTTTTTTCTGCTCTGAATGTAAATTGGTGTTACTTCAATGTTTCAGGAAAACCCCATATATTCAGCTGTCCTACCCTAAAGCACCAGAGATTGTCTGAGCAAGATTTTGATTGCTTTCATTATAGCTTGAGACTGGGAAGATCAGTTACCGAGCACCCCAACTCATGAATGAAAAACAAAGTCCCCTTTACAGTATCTCATTGTCCCTTCATACAGGACTGAAGCACCGTCGAGAAGTGGCAGGGAAAAGTGCAGTCTTCAGTGGGGAGCAATTTGTCCTGGAGGAGACAGACTGGTACCTCTTGAACCTCTTTCGGCTCTGGTGGCACTATGGCATGAGCTTCCTGCGCCTACAGATGTGGGTGGAGGAGGTAATGGAGAAGTTCATGAGGTATGTAACAGAGATTTCATCTTTCCAGAGGAGCTAAAGGAAAACAGGATGATCTTTCTGCTTGGACCTAAATAATGTGCTACTCGGACTGAAAAAATACAGAACAATATAGTAGAGGTTCTTGAAGTCTCCTGAAAAGAAGCTCCACTGCATCAGATTTTTTTCTTTTTATGTCCCGACAGAATCTATAAGTACCAGGCTCATGGCTATTCATTCTCTCGCCTAGAGGAACTCTTACATTCACTGGGTGGTGATGCCTTTGTCAACATGACTCAGCGCTCTGTGGCAGAATCCCTGCTGGAGGTGGGCATCACACAGCACTTCATTGATGACGTTATTGTGGCCATTCTGCGTGCCAGTTATGGCCAATCGGTACTGGTGCCTGCATTTGCCGGTGAGTGCCACCCTTGTTATTATTCTCCAGATGTACCAAGGAAGACCAGTGGAAGGCTTCCCTTCTAATAGGCTTGAACTTGGGGAAGCCAGGGAACATTGCAAGAGGGGGTGGTGCTGCATGGCTTCAGTGCATTTATTCTGTGTTTGTTTTTTCAGGGGCCATGTCACTAGCAGGGGCACAAGGCAACATGTGGGCTGTGGAAGGTGGTAACAAGCTGATGTGCTCCGGTTTGCTGAAGCTAAGCAAAGCCAACATAATCCAGGCCACTGTGACAGCCATCTCCCTGCACAATTCAGGTGAGCCACATAAGGTGTCTCTTTCTAGGTCTGGAAGCAGAGCTGCAGGGTGTTGTAAGTGAGTTATTTATCTTTGCCTGAGAAGTTGAACAGCCGTGACAGATCAGAGTAAACGACGTTGAGCTAGGTGGCCTCAGTACAGGGCTTTTATGTCTTCTTAAAGGTAAAACTGGAACTGCTCAGTGATATGTGATTGCACATGCATTGTGCATGCATCAAAAGTAAGATTTCTCCACTTGCCATGCTTAGAAAAGTTTCCCTGACTTTGTATCTTTTGATTAAGGCCCAAATGTCACCTGTACATGGTACCTTATTGATTTGGTGTGGCTCGTTGAGCTAACCAAGATGGCTTCTGCATGAGTTATCTGTCAATGCTTTTGGGAAGTAGGTTTTTTTCCCTACTTCCCGACAGCATCATGGTGCATTTGTGCACTTCCCGGGGTTCCCCTGGCTTTCGCCATTCTTTCTCAAACATATTTTGCTCCAAATTTTTGGGAAAGACTGCAGTAAAAACTGGATGGCTGCTGTATGGGTGGGAAAATTCAGATTTTCCTGACAAACATGGCAGCCATTTTCCCTGAACCTGTTCTCACAGCGGCTATTTTTCCCCCACCCCACCAGAGGGATTTTAATTTTTTAAAAAAATTCAGTACCAAGTTCTCTGAATTCTCAGATTTCATTTTTTAAAAAGTAAGTCTCTAGCTTTTTCTCTTGCAGAGATATAAAAGTCATCTCTTTGCAACCAAAGGAGCTCAGATACTTTTATGATGAAAGCTGGGAATCCAGAGAACTTGGTACACCTATAGTTACAATGGCATATCAATGTAATGATATTGTAGTGCCAATTTTTCTTTTAACTGCAAAGCCCTGATGGTCTAGTGGAAGAAGGTGGCCACTGCTGTGGATCTTTGGTGGGGAAACTGTGGGGAAACCTGCCATGAGGAATCTGCCACTTTAACTGCAGTTGCACCAGCAATGGAGAAACCTCAAAATCCCACCTGAGCAGGGTCTAGAACAGTGGTGGCGAACCTATGGCATGCGTGCCAGAGAGGGCACGCAGAGCCCTCTCTGTGGGCACGCGCCCTGGAGCACCCACCCACCCGCTTCCCAAGAGAGGCCTCCCAAGGGCCCGCCCACCGCCTTTCTGTGCCGGCGCGCTGGCAGAGAAAGGCCTCCCAAGGCCCCCCACCCGCCCTTCTCTGCCCCCCTGCTTTCTTCTTTCCCTCCCTCTCTCCCTCTTTCTCTTCCTCCCTTCCTCTTTCTTCCTTTCCCACTCTTTGCCACCTTTCCCTTCCTCCCCATCTCTTTTCTCTTTCCCCCTTTCTTTTCTTCTTTCCCAAAATTCTTTGCCCTCTTTCCCTCCCTCCCTCTTTCTCTTTCTTCCTTCCTTCATCTCCATATCTCTCTGTCTCTCTCTCTCTTTCTCTCGCTCTCTCTTTTATTTACTCTCTTTATCTCTCACTCTCTCCCTCTCTTTCTTTCTCTCTTTCTTGCCAGCTTGCAATAATTCCCCTGATGTCAGGCTGTGTGTGCAGAAAAGGGCAACTTGAATGATAAAAGCGTTGGAACACTTTCACTATGAAGAAAGGTTAAAGCACTTGGGGCTCTTTAGCTTGGAGAAACCATGGCTGAAGGGTGACATGATTGAGGTTTATAAGATTATGCATGGGACAGAGCAGGCTGAGAAAGAAGTACTTGTCTCCCTTTCTCACAATACAAGAACTCATGAGCACTCAATGAAATTATTGAGCAGTCGGGTTAGAACGGAAAAAGGAAGTCCTTCTTCAGTGATGAACACATGGAACTCACTGCCACAGGAGGTGGTGGCAGCTACAAGCATGGACAACTTCAAGAGGGAATTGGATAAACATCTGGAGCAGAGGTCCATCAGTGGCTATTAGCCACAAGGTATAGATAAGAACTCTCGGTCTGGGGCAAGGGATACTCTGTATTCTTGGTGCTTGGGGGGGGGCAACAGTGGGAGGGCTTCTAGCATCCTGGCCACACTGCTGGACCTCCTGATGGCACCTGGTAGTTTTGGCCACTGTGTAACAGAGTGTTGGACTGGATGGGCCATTGGCCTGATCTAACATTGGCTTCTCTTATGTTTTTATGTCTGTGGCAGGTGATGCTCTGTATTCTTGGTGCTTTGGGGGCGGGGGGCAACAGTGAAAGGGCTCCTAGTGTCCCGGCCCCACTGCTGGACCTCCCGATGGTACCTGGTATTTTTGGCTACTGTGTGACAGAGTGTTGGACTGGATGGGCCACTGGCCTGATCCAACATTGGCTTCTCTTATGTTCTTATGTCTGTGGCAAGTGATGCTCTGTATTTTTGGTGCTTTGGGGGGCAACAGTGGGAGGGTCTCTAGTGTCCTGGCTCCTCTGCTGGACCTCCTGATGGCACCTGGTATTTTTGGCCACTGTGTGACAGAGTGTTGAACTGGATGGGCCACTGGCCTAATCCAACATTGGCTTCTCTCATGTTGTTATGTCTGGGGCAAGGGATGCTCTGTATTCTTGGTGCTTGGGGGGCAACAATGGGAGGGCTTCTAGCATTTTGGCCCCACTGCTGGACCTCCTGATGGCACCTGGTATTTTTGGCCACTGTGTAACAGAGTGTTGGACTGGATGGGCCATTGGCCTGTTCCAACATTGGCTTCTCTTATGTTTTTATGTCTGTGGCAGGTGATGCTCTGTATTCTTGGTGCTTTGGGGGGGGGGCTACAGTGGGAGGGCTCCTAGTGTCCTGGCCCCACTGCTGGACCTCCTGATGGTGCCTGGTATTTTTGGCCACTGTGTGACAGAGTGTTGGACTGGATGGGCCACTGGCCTGATCCAACATTGGCTTCTCTTACGTTCTTATGTCTGTGGCAAGTGATCCTCTGCATTTTTGGTGCTTTGGGGGGCAACAGTGGGAGGGTCTCTAGTGTCCTGGCTCCTCTGCTGGACCTCCTGATGGCACCTGGTATTTTTGGCCACTGTGTGACAGAGTGTTGGACTGGATGGGCCACTGGCCTAATCCAACATTGGCTTCTCTTATGTTCTTATGAAAACTGGCACTCTCAGAAATTGGTTGCTCATCTGAATGCTCTCTAGGGCTGCCCCTCTAATGATAAAGTCTCGGTGCCCCTGGGCCTGCGAGATGAGATTTTGTTCTAACAAGTGGAGCAGAGGCTAGGAATCAGATATTGTAATACCCTTGACAACAGCTTTCCTCTTCGAAGTTTGCTCGCTGCATGTTTACTGAGTATCTTAAGAGTGTGTGGAAAGTGGCAGTATGCACTGTAGTGCTGCGCTGTTAGTAACCCATTCACCAAGTGGTTGGAGTAGTTACCTCAGCAGTTGTATTCCTTGCACTTTCCCTCTTGTCATTTCCGTTTTCACTGACCTTAAACTCATGTATTAGCACTTAGTTCAGATAAAGTGCTACAGAAGATGTTAATGTATGAGTTGTTTTTTCTAAACTAAAACCTCAGTATTCAGGTTAAATTGCCGTGTTGGCACTCTGCGATAAATAAGTGGGTTTTGGGTTACAGTTTGGGCACTCGGTCTCTAAAAGGTTCGCCATCACTGGTCTAGAAGTTAAAACCCACAAGTTATGAGAGAGCTACACAGAAGGCAATCTGGTTAACTAACTGCAGGAGAGCTTTGGATGAGTTGTGACTCAGGGAAGTTTACCACCCTATTGGGTCTAGTATTTGTCCATACTGCTCCCCTGAAGCCCTCACCTGGATGCAATGGTTGTTGGCCTTTTCAAGTTACTGTTTTGCTGTCTCCCTCCCTCCCTCCTGTCTCTTTCTAGAAGGAAAAAGCTTCTACCAAGTGCACTATGAGGATGAGGAAGGCCAGGGTTCTAGCTTCTATGACATCGTGGTCATTGCCACACAACTGCATGATAAGAAGAGCAACATTACTTTTCAGAGCTTTGACCCTCCCATTGCTGAATTTCCAGGAACTTTTCACACCACCATCACCTCCATAGTCCATGGCTATCTCAACTCCTCTTATTTTGGTTTTGGTGATCCAAAGCTCTTCCCTTTCACCAGTGTCCTCACCACAGACTCTCCTGCCCTCTTCTTCAATTCCATGGATAACATTTGCCCTGTCAATGTATCCAGTACCTTCAGGCGGAAACAACCCCAAGAGGCTGCTGTGTGGAGAGTTCATTCCCAGCGTCCCCTGGAAAAGCAGGAGCTGAAGATGCTGTTCCGTTCCTACTATTCTGTCCAGGTGACAGAATGGCAGGCATATCCTTCTTATGAATCTTCCAAGACTCTTCCACCCATTATTCTCCAAGACAATCTCTACTACCTCAACAGCATGGAGTGGGCAGCCAGCTCCCTGGAAATGGCTGCTGTGGCAGCCAAAAATGTGGCCCTCTTAGCTTACAACCTTTGGTGTCATGACCTGGATAAGATAGACCAGAAGGACCTCATGCACAAAGTAAAGACTGAGCTGTGAATCTAGCAGGCTGGAGGAGACTTTTGGGATCTTCTCCTTTATTGGATGCATGGTGGATTGAACAGGTACACTGGACTTTTTTTAACAGGGAGATGAATGGACGACTGGATATACATCCCTGTTTATCTGTTTGTTTGCAGCAAGTGCATCCCAGTCTCTTTTGCAGAGTCTGCGAGCTAATGGCAGTCCTTTACTGGAAACGTTTTCTGATAAAAATCTTAGAAGGCATCCAAGCTGGTTAGTATTGAACTGCATCCAAGCTGATTCCAGGTTCAGAAGTGGGACTAATTTCTTCTTCAGGCAAACAGTGCTCTGCTACTTGATGAGCCACAGTCGTACATTGCCCACTATGCATCACCTGACAAGCTATGCCTTTGTAAAGAAGCTACCTAAAGACTGGAGCTCTTGTTTCCTCTGCAGCAACTGCAGTCTTGATTCCTAGCTGCTGCTTGCTGAACTCCTTCCTTGTGGCTAGGCTTCTGTGCTAGAGGGAATGGCCATTTCAAGCAGGAGCGCATGCCTGATGACAGATCCCTGCAGCTCCTTTACTGTACTGCCATGCCAAGCAATGTTAGCCTTTACAAACACCCACAAGCTTGCCTTTAATTGTGGTCAACCAGAGCCCTGAGTTAGGTGTTGAGGTGCTGGCTAAAGCTCAGGTTTGATGTCCCCTCCCTGTGCAAATGTGTACTGTACCTATTGTCTGTACCTATATAAAACTACATAAACACTGTCCTGATAACGTCCAATCCCTGCAACTAATGGCTGGTCTAATGTTGCTTTTTCCCCTTGTATATCATGGAGGAAGATGTGATTACTGTTCCTGGGCTTACAAGAAAAAACTGCTTTTGCAGTAAAGGGGTAAGCAAGGCATTCAATTCCACTCTTAGAGGCTGGTGGCTGGAGAAAAAGGCTGTTGTCAGAATAAGCATGTTCTGCTTTCTACAGAGGTTTGGATTTTTAAAAAATGATACAGGCTTTGAGAAAAGAATCAGGTGCTTGTAAAATAAGTTGAGGAATTCACTTTATTGTCAGACAGCAAGGTTGCTTCCTGAGCACAAAGACTGGCCAGTGAATTTCTCCTGTGTTCCGTGTAGAGGCAGGGCAGGAAGTACTAGCCATGTGACTCTGAACCTCCTGTAATAAAGTTCCTTAATTTGTGTCAAGCGCTCACTGCTATTCTGGGATGGGCTGAAAAACTGAAGTACACTGGGAACTGAAGCAGTCAGTTTCGCCTCAACAGTGTTGTGATGTTCTGGCAAAAGGCAATCCTTTGAAAATATATTTGCTTTATTATAATATCATTCTCTCTTTCGTCTCTGGCTTGCTTCCATCGGTATGTTGATGCTGACTTCCACAAGCTGGAACCATACTTCATTCATCTTAACAAAGCCTTTATTTCCTTGTGAAGTTGTCTTATACTGAGTCAGGCAACTGGTCCATTGCCTGCTTTGATTGCAAGTGGCTCTCCAAGGTCTGGGGGAAAGATCTGCCCCAGCGTTGGCCAAACTGTGGCTTGGGAGCCACATGTGGCTCTTTCACACATATTGTGCGGCTCTCAGCAGGGTGGCTGGGGAAAGCGAAAGGGAGGCATGCCTCCCTGATCGGTCTTCCCTTCCCCAGCCAGTGTTTCCTTCCCTGGGTAGGCTTGAGATGGGGGTAGCAGAGAAAGAAAGCAACCTTAACTTTAAATGTGTTCTTACAGACACCCCCCCCCAGCCGGCTTGGAAAAGACATTTGTCTTTTTAAACCCCTTCTCCAAGCCTATCCAGCTGGTGTGGGGGTCTTGGAAGATGCATTTAAAGTTAAAGTTGCTTTCTTTCCACCTCTCTCTCCCTCCCATCTGTTTGCTTTCTTTACACTTTCTTTCCACCTTTCTTTCTTTTTCTCTCTCTTTCTTCCCTCACTCCCCATCTAATCATTATCCAAAAAGGAGGGGCTGGCGCTGCAAGAACAGTCAACACCAGGAAGCTCTCCTTTGTGCTGGCCGGATCAACGTTTTTTTAGAGGAATTCAGGGGCTCCCAAACTCCACTGAGCTCCCCAAAGAAGAGCACAGTGCAAGGGGCTCGCTTGGGACTCCCCGCAAGTGGCAGCAAGTGGGTGGGAGTCCTTTGATTGCCCCGAAGCAAGAACTGATTGAAAGCACTCATGCTAGGCATGAGCGCAAAGCTGTGACCACCGAGCAAGGGGGAGAAGCAGAAAACTTCAACTGAACTGCTTAAAAACATCAACACCATGAGTAAATGTACAAGCAACAACGTCAGAGACTCCCCACCGAGACGTGTGAGGACGAGCTCCACACACTACCACCCTACAACTTCATTCTTTTGGCAAATTTTTTCAGCCAGAACATTCCTAGGTTTTTTGGAATGTTTGCAAGAAGCTTAAACCTAGCCTAAGAGAGTGGCGACTCTTCTGGGTGAATTATGGTTTGTTTCAAGCAAGAATGAGGAAGCAGTCAGCAAAGAAGATTTTTCACTTTGCTGTTGGACACTAATAAGGAGCTCAAAGAAGACAAATGGGAGGAGAAGCGTGATAAGGAGGAAAGAAATCTAAACAGCATGACCGAAGCTAAGTATCATTAAAGTTACTACTTCGTTATACTGTGTGATTGGGGGAGACGAGAGACTAGGAGATAAACCAGTGTAAAACATAAGAAAGAGACGGGAAGACGAAAGATTTTTTTTGTTGTTGGGAGTATGATCTGAAGGTTAAGCGGCTACTAACCCACACATAATAAATAAGGGGGAAAACAAGGAAGATAACAAAGAAAAGTTTTAATCATTAATTAGCTTGTGTTACTTAAGGTTTTTCTCTCTGTCTCTTTAAGCAATTATAGCACCTGAAATCGGAGGGGAGAGCGGTGACGCAGCGAAATCTGGAGGAGAAGCTGATTGAGATTACGGAAAGCGACAGGAGGATCTTCAGAGGGGCGGGAGAGCAACGAGAGGAGAAGAAAGAAGGGCGGGGGAAAGAGAGTGAGAACTGCAGTTTGTCAGCAACTGGAACCGATTGAGCGACGGGAGAAACAATCCAGAAGGGTGGTAGAGCAACGAGAAGAGCAAAAAGAAGGGAGGGGGGATGCCCAAGAGTGAACAGAAATAAGCAAAGGCACTGAGTCACGAAGCCCTTAAAGGGGAAGTAAAAAGAAAGGGGGAACTCAGGCAAATAGTGAAAATTAACAGTAGAGACAAGCAGAGAGTAAGAATATATGAATATTTGAAAATATATAAGTACAAAAATTAGTGAAATTCCTTAAGAGATATAGGGAACTTGTTAATTAGGTAAACAGTTATAGTATATAAGGGGGAAATAAGGGTAACTTAAAAGATTATCGAAATTATAGAAGAGAGCCATAAAACACATACATACATACATACATACATACATATATATATATATATATATATATATATACATACATATATATATATATATATAAAAATTTGAAAGTTAGGTTTCATAAAAAAGTGTAAAAATAAAATATAAAATTAGTAATTAATTAGTAAGAAACAATTTGTTCACGATAAAATAAAACAACATCTTATGAAATTCATTCATTTATTTAGTCACTAAAATAAAACTATATAATTAACTGATCAATTAAATTTACAGCATCCCTTCAACTTCATAGACTATTAAATTAGTAAAATTAAATTGGATTAGTCAGGATTGCTAACACCCTATACTGAGAATATCAAATTATAGAGCTATACTCACAGATTTAATTAAGTAAAAAATAAAATGTCTACGGGACCCACCAGGAAAACACCAACTGCATCTCCTAGCCAAACTACAGGCTTATCACAACTTAAGCCTTATGTGACAACGGCAGACCTGCAAAACATGATTCAAATTTTTTTACAGATAGCTAGAGAGCAAAATGCAGAAATTATTAAAAAAGAACTGGAACCAATGCAAAATAAAATGGACCAAATAGCAAAACAACTAAAAAATGATACAGAAGAAATTAAATTAGAAATAAAAAAGTTAACAAAATCTACAAAGTATTTAGAAGAAAAAGTTGAAGACATTGACCTAGATGTTCAGGATCTAAAAGCAAAAAACATAAAATGGAAGAATCGCTTATAATACTAGAGATGGGAAAGGCTGAAACTATTCTTAGATTTCAAAATATATCAGAAAAAATGGAAAAAAATTTAAAAGAAGAATTAACACGAAATATTGCAGAGCAATTTAACATAGGAAATGAAAAAGAAATAAACGAAAACATCGAAGCCATCTATAGAAGAAATTCAGCATATGCCAGAAAACATAAAATTCCAAGAGAAGTCCATGTAAAATTCTATAGAAAATCAGTAAGAGATCAAATCCTTCAAGAAGCAAATAAGAAAAAACTGATAATGGCAGGAGAGGAAATAAAGGTCCTGAAAGACATTCCTTGGCATGTAAGAGAGAAACGTCAAAAATACACTATTTTAGCGGATCTATTAAGAAAAAATGAAATACAGTACAGATGGTTAGTACCAGAAGGATTACTCTTTATGTGTAAAACTAGAAGACATAAAATAGACTCCATCTTTAAACTGGAAAATTTCCTAGAACTACGGTGAAGACTTCGGATGGCAAATGCCATCGGACCAAGAAGAAGATCTAGAAGAAGAAGAGGAAAAAGAAGAAAGAGAAGAGAGAGAAGACCTGGAGGAGGAAGCAAGCAGAAAAGATACTCCCCACCAAGGCTCCCTCTAAGCTGTGGAGTCTTGTGAGCAAAAATTCTACTTGTGAGCTACTGGCAGTAAAGTTGTGAGCGAGCTATGGGGCTACTGCATAAATTAGTTTGCTCTGGAGCCATCCTTCCTGAGCTGAGACAAAAATGTGTGAGCTGGAGGCTAAAAAACTCTGAGCTAGCTCACAGTAATTCAGCTTAGAGGGAACACTGCTCCCCACTGATCAAGCCCCCTTTAAATCTATTGAAAACACAAAGGATTAGAGGGGTGAAGAATTTCTTCCCTTCCCCCCCTCTTTCTTCAAGTGGCTAACAAAAGATCTGAAAGCGTTCTCTAAAATGGCTTGGGCAAAAGAAGAGAAGGTTGTGATCTGAGAACAAAACTGTCAAATAAAAATATTGATCTTTCAATATTGTATAGTGAATTACAAAATTTTAGAAGTATTCATGTAATTTAGCTTTGACTTTCAGGGAAGTAAGAGCTCCTCTGTTTGGAATTACAAATAAATTATCTGGAATTACATGATAATTTAAAGGATTTTCCACCTTTTCACCTTTCTTTCTTTCTCCCCTCCCTCCCCATCTAATCATTATCAATATCTATTTTTACCCCTTTTGTTTTTATTTTTGGCAGTCTCATTTAATGTTAAGAAAAAGCAAATTTGCATATTTTTCTATAAAAATGTGTGGGTTATATTTGGTCATGTCTTGTGGCTCTCAAACGTCTGACTTTTATTCTATGTGGCTCTTACATTAAGCAAGTTTGGCCACCCCTGATCTACCCCAATCCCCCTGAGATCCTTTAGATAGGCATGTGAGGGATTGAACCTTGGAGCTTCTGTAAATAATTAGTACTGAACCAATGTTCCCTCTAAGCCCCACAATGTTGTGAGAAGTTCTGCCTCGTGAGCGAGTCTACAGTTGACTATCACGTAAATTAGTTTTTTAGAAGATTACTTCCATAACCTTGTAAGAATCTCAGAATGAATTCTTTTAAATTACATTTAAATTATATTTTAAACATAAGAGAAAGCAGAATCAAATCAAATTTCACCCACCCCTTTCCACTATACTGGTAGACCTGGCCTTCAGAGAGGCCTTCAGAGAAGACCCACCGTTTTCCACTGTTAGACCTGGCCTCCAGAGAAAAGGTCTACCTGCTTCAGTCCACTATATTGGTAGACCTGGCCTTGGACTGTCACCTTGTGCTGAGCCTTAGAAAACTTACCAGCACTTGAAGGGCGGGGGGAACTGTTGCAGTCTACTTTGAGGTTTTTGTGTGTGTGAAATATGACAACCAACATTACAGGTAAAGTGTAACAGGAGTAACAATCACTGTCAGAACCCTGACTCACCTAACAAACACAGAGTTGCTTAAATGTTATCAACATGCCCAAACTACTTATTTATTCATATATTTATATCTCACTTTTTCCTGTGACTCAAGGTAGCTTACAAATCATACTGAGAAGCTTAATAGGGGTGTGCAAAAAATATTCTGGCTCCATTGTAGCCTATGGAGACCATTATAGTCAATAGGCCCCATAGACTATAATGGAGAATTGATCTGGGGTGCTTTTTTTAGGTAGAGGTACCAAATTTGCAGCATAGCTGCCGGTGCCTCTCCTCAGACCCCCTCCCCCAGTTTTAAAAAGGTTGGGCCAGGGGGTCCAATTCTATGGGCCCCAGAAGGGGTGCCCCCATCCTCCATTGTTTCCAACGGCCGGGAAAATGTCTTGTGAGCCAAAGCAGAAACCCCTGTGTTGCCTATTAAAATTTTCTGCACTAGCACCCCCTAGTGCAGTTTAGAGGGAACTATGGTACTGACCTGTGCCCATTTCCCATGGGATGGAGAACTATTGTTTGCCTTGAGGTGAAGGGAGGCTTTCTTGTATATTAAAGATGGCTATGCAAGGCTCCTATGTATGTAGTCATGCTCCGTGGCCTCAGGGTATGATTAGCTTAGTTGAATAGTTTGAGGTTCTCTGACCGCTTCCTGGCTCTACTTTTATTTGGCACAAGCACCACCCTGCTGTTTTCTCCTTTGGCCCTTTTCCAAGCCTCTCCCTACTTTCCAGATTTTGCTATCAAAGCTGCCAGCACCAGGCTCATAGGCCTGCTTGGGGCTGAGATAAGGAATTCTCTTGATAGGGTTGTATAAGGTGAACAATAGCCTGCCAAGCATCCTGGTTGTGAAAGCCTCTCCCCTTCCCTACCCCACAGGGCAAGCACAGACTCTCCTTCTACTCCCACAGACCTACAATCAAGAATCTGAAAGGCCAGCTCCCAGCTTTTGACCTTCAGCAGTCAATGCAGATAAACAATGGTTTCCTACAGAAGGATTTTAATTTTTCTGTTTCAGTAACATTTTCCAAAAAGATGAATGGCATAAAAGACCATTGGGATCTTGATGCTATTCTGGCTTAAGATTTATCACAATTGACTTAAGGCCTCCATAATCCAATACAAAAGCAAATTGTAAGCAGAGTGGTCAGCAGCTGCAATGATGATCTTCAGAAAGGCCGAAACACCAAGACAGTTATACATCTGAGTCCTCTGCACTTACGATGCAGGCCCTTCTGCCTGTCCCTTTAGCAGCTGTTCTCTTCATGTGCCAAGACAGTTCTCTGCTAGACACATGAGCATATAGGTATGCCAGTTAGAACAACTGGCAGTGGGAAATAAGTGTGGTGGTGGGTTCATATCATAAGCTAAATTCTAGTCCGGTGGCATCTTAAGAGACCAACAAGATTTCTGGGGTATAAGTTTTTGAGAGTCTAGGCTCCTTTTGTTAGCTGTAGTCAGAGCTTTTACTCTTGAAAGCTTATACGCTCAAAAACCTTGTGGGTCTCTAAAGTTCCACTGAACTTGAATCTAGCTCTTCTCCTACAGACCTACATGACTACTCTCCGAAAATATGACCTGCTGTAGTTACATAGGTCTGTCTTAACTTGGACCCAGACACACTATGACAGGGGTAGTGAAGCCCCTTAATAAGCCAAGTTCCTAACTGATTGATTGCAGCATGTACGAGACAGTTCCAGACTTATAAGAAGGTGATGGGAGAGAAGTCCTGACCAAAGCAGTTTTGACTTCTGAAAATGCACATGTGCATGCACATCCACCTTGCCTCATTGTGACAGGAAAAGGAGCAAGGGCTTAGAGGAAGCACCCATAGCTCACCTGCTGTTCTAACTGGCAAGAGGAGAAGGCTAGATAGACAGGAGCAGAGGACCCTGCTGCAAAGCTGGAAGAAGACCTGCCCATCATGTGTCCTCAGAAAATGCAAATGCAACCTACAGCAATGGTCTCCATTACCATTTTGTACTCTTTATGGCACTTTTTCTTCCTGTGAATTTTGCTTGGCTCACACAGCAGGCGGCGCACTGGGATTTTGCTGTAGATAGGAATACTGACGAGGGTATGGTCTTCCTGCATGGTGAAAGGATTGATGCATCCTGCACAGAGGCAGAGTGCCTCTGGAATGTCAGCTGGGATTCGCGCTGCATCATGGTTTATCCTGAAAGAATATAGAATCATGTTGACATGAGAAAACGTGTTCATTTTAGATGGCTTGTAAAGACAGGTCATTAAAAAAAAAAACAGCAGGTTTCTGTAAATCCCAGTTCACCCCAACATGGGCTTGGGTATGCATATGTGTGCTACTGTTCCTACACCAAATCCAGCAGTGAAACAGGAATTAATTGTATTATTTTCAGCACAGGTCTAGGCTATAGTAATAATCAACTTTGATCTAAAATGGCATTCTCTTTTTTCCTCAGTTCTATTTCAGCCTGTTGGCACTAGACCAGAAATTTGAGAAGTTTCCCAGAAAAAAAGGTCTAATGTAGAACAAGAGAAGCCAGTGTCAGCTTCTCACAATGAGTCACATAGACATTGTGTTAGCCTGCTGCTCTTACACCAAATCTACCACTGAAAACGGGTTAGTTGTACTGAGGACCAACCAGTAGGGGAACCAGAATGGATTTTATCAAGGGTCCATGCAGTTTACAGGGTTCAGATCTACTCGATAAGCACTTCTAATCTTCAAAGAACTATTTGGAAGCAGGGGCAGTCTTGGTGATTCTGGGGCCTGGGCAGAACTCTGCCAACCTTCAAGTGGGGCCTGGAGATCTCCCAGAATTACAACTGATCTCCAGAGTACAGAAATCAGTCCCCCTGGAGAAAATGGCTGCTTTGGAGGGTTACCTCTATGGCATTATATCTTGTTGAGGTCCCTTTGCTCCCCAAATGCCACCATGCCAGTCTCTATCCCCAAAATCTCCAGGTATTTCCCACTCCAGAGTTAGCAACCTACCTTCATTACAGAGGGAGTAGTTATTATGCTATTGGCTTTGGACTGTGAATTACTTGTGTAGTATGTTAATAAAATCACAAGATTCTAGAGACAGTTTCACCCAACCAAAACTGCTTGTCATCCTCAATACTGAGGGAGACCTGAATAAGATTTCAACTGCAGAATGACAATTAAAGATTTTATCATGGAACTTGGGCCGCTGGAGCAACAAAGCTGTATGACTCCCGATTTTTTAACATTTCTCTCCAGCCATGACATTCTCTGTCTCCAGGAAACCTGAACCCTGATTCACTGTCATTGAGGGGTTTTAGGGCTTTTCCTGTACCTGTGACAAAAGTCCACTCGAAGAGGCACAGTAGTGGAGGACTGGTAATATTTATTACTGTTGACCTGAATGTTGATGTGCTAGTTCTAAAGAACAGCAGTCCTAATAACATCCAGACTCTACTTGTAAAGAGTCCCCATTTTCAGCCATTGCTATGTGTCAATGTGTATATTCCTCCAAGGGGTCCTAGTTCTCAGCTAGGGAGCTGTCTACGGGATTCTTTATCTTCCATACTGGAAGAGCAGATCCCCCAATACTCTACTGAAAATATTATTTTATGCGGTGATTTTATCACAAGAATAGGTTCAGGGGATACTGAAGCTAAAGTAGGTTTGAATGCACAGATTGCAACACATGCCCACTTTCTCAACTGCTCAGTGAAAGATACAACTGTAAATAAGTTTGGCCTAAAATTCTTGGAACTTCTCTCAGTGTTTAATTTACATGTTCTTTATCTAAAGGGTCCTTCACCTTCTTTTCCACTTGTAGGGCCATAGATTATATAGCCATCTCTGCTTCTTTAATGAATTTGATGGCTAGGTTTGAGGTAGTGGACTCTTCCTTGAGTGATCATTACCCAAAATGGCTGATACTTAACACCAATCCCAAGGCTTTACTAATTTCAGACCAGGGCTTTGCTGAAGGCATTACATCTAGCCTTAGGGTGCTTAGATGGTCTGAACATTTATATAATGTACTAGACCAAGTCCTCAAAGGCCCAGAACTGACTGCATTGAGATCGGCTCTGTTACATCATGGTATGGATGCCATAAAGATCTTTGCTAAAATCAATGCACAACTTAAGCCATACTTTATAAACAATATGCCTATAAAACCCTCTTCAACTGTAAAGAGTAGATGTTATGATGACGAGTGTAAGAAGGTGCTAGTCCATACCATGAGACAAACTAGACACAATACAGACGGGACATTACTGTCCCGCCTTTTACAAGTAAGATCTGAATATAAAAACCTAATCAAGCAGAAGAAATCAAATCATACTAAACTACTCTGGAATGAGCTGGAATATACGGTCATTGAAAAGAATGATTCTCGTTTCTGGGAATTAGTGTCTGATAAAAGAAGTGGCTCTGTCAGCCTGATTTGTGCATATCAGACAAAGAATGGTTTTTATACTTTAGCTTTGTCTTTGGTAATGAACCTCCCATTTCTTCTACAAACGTAGCTAGTCTCCTCAAGTGGGATCCTGTCCCGGAATCTGAAATTAGAAACTGAATAACCTCTTTAACTTCTGGAAAATCGCCCGGGGAAGATTTGATTTCCCCTAATGCATATAAAGCATTCCCTGATTGGTGGTCCCCCATGCTGGGTAGAGTCTTTTCACAGATAGATGATACAGGTTTGATATCTGCTGGATGGAAATTAAGTATTATTATCCCTATACATAAAAAGGGAGCAAATCTGCCCCACAAAATTACAGACCGATCAGTTTGCTCAATATAGCAGTTAAGCTATATGGCAAATACCTGCTGACTGAACTGGAAGACTGGGTAGTTGAGAACCAAATTATCCATCCTGTCCAAGCAGGTTTTAGGAAAGGATTAAGTACCATTGATCACTGCCTAACACTTCATCAATTGGCATTTTCAGGTATTCAAGGCCCTATATGTAGCCTTTATTGATCTGGCTGCTGCTTTTGACTTGATTGATAGGTCCCGATTGTGGTCAAAGCTTGCGGACCTGAACATTGACTCATTATTTTTGCTCCAAGAGCTACATACAGACATGCATGCACAGGTCAGAGTTGGAACTTCTGGCTCTCTAGCTGACAGAATCCCAATCTGGAAGTGTGTAAAACAGGGTTGCGTGTTGGCCCCTTTACTGTTTAATCTTTACATCAATAACATAGTTGGGAAACTCTCAGGTCCCCACTTCACTCCCCCCTCACTGGGCCATCTTGTTATATGCAGATGACATGGTCTTAATTTCTCTCACAAAAATTGGTCTGAAGAGGCTATTGCATCATTTAGGGACTTACTGTAAAGAAGGAGCTCTCACTATACATTTTGATAAGGCCAAGGTCATGGTTTTTAGGAACAGGGCAAAAACCTCCTCTTGGAATATTCTTGGAAATCCAATCAAGTAATGCAATTCATTTAAATACCTTGACATTACCTTTAGAGAGTCCTTAAACTGGACTGCTCATGCTGCTTCAATTAATGAAAATGTGGCAGGGGCGAAAATTTTGACTCATGGGGAAAGGCCCCTAAGATCCCATTTTATTACGTTGTTAACTGCCTTGTGCTCCTTATGAGGGCAAAAAGGTGGGGTACAAATTTTGTAAAGTAAATGTATAAATACGCCCTGTGGGCAGAGGCATGTTCTTGCTCTCTCTCACCTGTAGGCCCAAGGAGACAAACTCCTCTTGTTGGACATCCAGAGTCTCAGGTTGACCTGACACTTGCTGTCCAGGGGCTCAGAGCTGTTCTTCAGCTGGTTAACCATCTCATGGATGCTCTGCTCATAATCCTCCACTAGGGTGTAGTCTGTTGAGGCCATTGGATTCACCCTCAGCACTGGGTCTGGTGAGGATTCCTGAGCCCTCAGGCGCTGGATCTTGACCTTTGTTGATCCTCTCTTTTTGCCTTTTGTACTTTTGCTTTGCTGTTTAGTTTCTGTGGTGGCATCTAATGCAAAGAAAATGCACAGTGCGCAGAAAAGAAGCTAGGAGAAATGAAAGGTGAGCTGGTTACTTTCATAACATGTCTCCCAAGTACTGTTCCCCTTCTCAGATAATTTGGATGGACCTGTGGAGGAAGGATATTGCACTGCTGGCTAGGGTAATTGAGTCCAGGTTGGGAACTTGTTAGAGATGTGGGGGTGGAACCTGAGGAGGGTGGGCTTTTGGAGGGGAGCCATTTTCTTCATGGAAAATGACCTCTGTAGTCTTGAGATCAGTTGTAATTCCAAGAGATCTTCAGGCCACACCTGGAGGCAAGCAACCCCAAGTGCTGTCACTGATGGAACCACATAAACGGGTAGGGAAAGCAAAGAGGAGAGTGAGGTCTAGTTGATAAACTTAGGGCAGTAATACCATAAAATGGACTATGCCCTTCAAGACTGCAGGTGGAGGATCATGGAATACATTTCAGAAAACTTTCCTGTGTTGAAAAACCCCTTGCCTATAGACAACTAGCATAGCAAGCAAAGTAAGGAGACAGAACTTTTCTGCCTGCTTTGCTCTTTTTCTATTTTTGTGGAACCTGTTTTTATGTATGAAGAACATTTAAAGCCGAAATTCACTATCTTTCATCTCAAGTAATGCCATCTGTTCTATTACTCTGCCCTCACGATTTCATAACTACCTCATTGTTCTGAGTGTGTGAACCAGGCCTGCATCTTTCTTCTCTCTTTATTATTATTATTGTTGTTGTAGTTGTTGTAGTTGTTGTTGTTATTTAAAACATTTGTATAGCACCTCTCCACTGCATGTGTCCAAGGCAGTTTACAACAATAAAATCCAATTTAAACAACCCCTATAAGAAGATAATCAAAAATATAACACAGACCCCAAAAACTAACTCAAAACTAATTACAAGTTAAAGCATCAGCGGAACTAAAACTAAAGAAACTAAAACCAACAACAACAGCTTATTAAAAGCATAAAACAGCCAAGAGTAAAGCAGCCTCATGATCTTTCCAGGTTCCATTTCCAGGGGCCCTCAGTCCCACCCAGTGACCATCATCTGCCCTCTCCTGTGAAGCTGGGAGACAGGAATGCTTAGGCCTGAAAGTAATTGGTGCCTCAAGGCTACAGTTGTCATAGCAACCACAGTGTCCTGGCTGGCTCTGGAGAGAAGTCCAGATCTTCTGTGAGAAGGTTTCTCCTTTATGACACCTCTCAATGTCAGGAAACATGCTTTTCCAAAGAAATGTGTCCTGAGGTAAATTAAGCCTTTCTTCCTACCAGTAGAAGTTTGGCACTGCAGCCATTGTAAGAGGTAAGACAGTCCTAGGAATGAACTTCTAGAGAGGGAAAGGAATAATACTCCATCAGAGGGCCATTTTTAGGTCACATTGCTTGGGCAGCAGCAGGGATGATTTGCCTGAGAAGAAGGGAGTCCAGAAAGATGTTATTTCATTCCAAAGTTTCTTATGAATACTTTTAAGGAAGATGTAGGAGAAATCATTTTTTATTCCTCTTGTGACATCTATGTCAGATTTATGGTTTCATAGATTCATGTCCTCAACTGGGTTGCAGGCAGGGTTGCACTGGCACTGAGGGGTCCTAGCCAAACTAAGCTATAAACTAATGGACCACCTTTCTTAAACAGAAGCACATGGAAATGTTGCCACTGTTAAAAATAGTGTACCAAATTTTACAGAATTATGACACCAAAGAGTTTTTAAAACTGCTCCAATGGCTACAGCACACCAAATGTTTTGCTGCTGTTTCCCACAATTGTGGAACCCAAGTCGGAAGGAACTCTGAGACAGTACTTAATAGTTGGCTTTGAGATGTTCACAACACTGTGAGTAAATAGAATATATGAGAATATATGATCAAGACTAATACAGTTTAAAACAGCTTGGATACTGGACAGGCAGCCCAACAGCTGAGCAGGAATGTGAATGTGGGCTTCCCCGCACAAAGTCCAACCACTGTACTTCATTGTCCCAAATTATCTAAAATATGTATATATCATTTACGGTTAGGACTTGGAATGCAGAAATTCCATCTCTTCTACCTTTTGAAAGGGAGAAGGGTTTGATTGGTAGGGGCTCTCCCTAATGGCAAGTTCTAACTTCCTGAGTAAGAGGTACACTTCCTCCCTCTATGCATAACATAGTTTGAGTCCAGTGGCACGTTTAAGACCAACAAAATTTTATTCAAGGTATAACCATATCATTGTGAGGCAGGCCATGAACTGCCTATGTCTGCCTAGGCAGTGGTGTCTATGAATCACATCCCTGCCCCCAAGGGAAGATAACATTTCCAAAGGCAGCTATGGGACTGCTGTACAGTGGCACAGCCTCAGTCCATCAGCTGCCCTACGGTCACTGCTCTGGCTCTACCAGCAGCCATGGCTGCTGTTCTTTGCCTCAGCCTTAGTTAGCTCCTTAGCCCTACAGCAAGTAAATAGCAGGAGAGCTGTCTGGCAAGGAGGTGGGTGTAAGGCCTTTGAAGGCCATCTTGTCTTTTGCACCCCATTTGCCAGCTTGTAGCAGATGCTTGCTGTCTGCTTCCTCCCTCAGGCCGCTTGCAAAGCTGACCCCCCAACCCATGCAGGAGGAGAGCAGGCAGATGGAGAAGTCATTATTAAAGGCCTGATTATGGGCTATGGGCAACTGCTATTTTTGCCCATTTGCTTGTCTTGGGGGGGGGGACAACAACTATACACATGTAATTGTGCTCTCATGCAACCTCTCTTCTCTCTCTGCAAAGGGCCAAAACCACAATGAGTGTAGAAGATGGCACTAAAGCAACACTGTCTTAGGTCCTTCTTATTTATGTTGAGCTTTTTTCTAAGGGTGATTATCCCAGCAATGCAAGATCGGTTAGGCTGAAAGATGGCTTGGTCCATGCTACTGAGTGAGCTGCAGTGCCATGCAGGAATTTAATTTGTCCCTAGTCCAAGGTTTATACTCTGTCCACTAAACCATGCTGGATCTCACACTCTTGGGGGGGGGATTCTGCACATGCTCAGAGTCACTCAGTACCAGAATATTTTGTAAACAATGTCCATTCCTAGTCCTGTGAAATGCATGGCAATGGTCAGCCTCCATGTTAGATCAGGTGACCCTCTCATAGATCATCTGTTAGATCAGATGACCTTCTGCCTTTCCCATTTATCTGCGTCTCCCCCCTTTCCTCTTTAGTGGCTCTCTTTATTTAAATAACTGCTGTGTGCTAGCCCAGAGACAGCTGCACCCTTCTGTTTGACAAGCTGCTTCCTTTCTTGGTGTTTGCAGATTCTTGGGGCGCAAGTGGAGCCTTATGCACATACGTTAACCATTCTCATGACAGAAGACCTATCAAGCTCACCCCCTTTCTTGGGAGGGCAAGTGTTTCATTTTACGGTCTCTCTCTCTCGCTCCCTCCCACCCTCCCTCCCCCTGGTAGGCTGTTTTGTCTGTCTCCTGCCAGGCACTGAAAGCAATCCCTTATTCAGGCAAAGTTTACACCTCCAAAAGCAAACAAGCCTGACAGGCAATTAATAAACAGAAAGTAAATAAAAGAGGCATAAAGCTGGCCAAGCACCTACCAGTTTTGGAGCCCACTCCATCGCCGTGTGTGGGGGAGCAAGCGAGGGCTCTGTGGATGCCTCCCTCTGCCGCAGAATGAAGGGAAGGCGATGGGCTGGGAGCTTTAAAAAGGAAAGCAACAACCCCTAATCTCTTCATCACTGGGGAGGTGGGCCTGCCTGGCACCAAGAAACGTCTCCAGGGTGCCAGCTGGGCCATTGACAGAAGGGACAACAGCCAGTGCAGTTTGCTTCCCAGCTGCCCATGCAAGATTCCTTGGTGGTCAGCACACATTGTGTCCACAGATCAGATTAGATCTAAACATCTGGCATGGAGGACTAGGAGAGGGAAACCCCTGCAAATAGGAGCTGGCTGAAGGCAAACTCCTTTGGGGTTGAGTGCAGATGGAGATTGTCCCATTGTAAGGGAAGGAATTTCCAAGCTGGTTGAGGAAGAGAACCAACCCAAAATGTTGATCTTGTTGGGGCACAGCAAAGCGCATTCCTCTAGGCTGATGATGGGACCAGGGCCTTCTGTGTGTCCTTGCGTTTGAATGGGTGGGTTGCTGACTGCAGCCAAGAATCAGAAAGTCCTCCTTAAGTAAAACAATTAGGATAACCAGAGTCCTGGAAGGTAGTTCAGGGCAATGAAGAGGCCAGTTCAGGACAGGCAGAAAATGGAATGGATACAGTTCATTTTGGAAATATGGAATAGTGTGGTGAGGTGAAGGATCAGGAACAGAAAACTTCACTCATTTACTTTGATATTTATAGCTCATTCTTTGCTCCAATGGGGATACCAAGTAGCTTACAGCTCCTTTTCATCCTGACAATGACAATCCTGTGAAGTCAGCTGGTCTGACAGAGAGTGACTGACCTGAGGTCAATGGGGCATCCATGGCAGAAATGGGATTTAGACCTTGGTCACCTGGATCCTATTCTAACATTCTCACTACTACACCATACTAGAACCTACAGTAATCTTGGTGTTATATAGAAAAGCAAAGTATGTTCTTTATCTGCTTTATATTTATTTACACAGAGATGGCTGATGGGAATTTACAATCAGAATGTTTTAAGAGTTAAGGGGATTATCTGTAAATCAGAGCCTTGATTGGATGATACTTTAGAGGGTAGCCATGTTGGTCTGCTGTAGAACGGCTGGATTCGAGTCCAGTAGCATCTTAAGAGACCAACAAGATTTTCAGGGTATGTGCTTTCAAGAGTCAAAGTATGTGCTTTCCTCCCAGGGAACTGATCTCTCAGTCAACCAACAACGATTGATATGTACATTAAAATATATCCAAACATTCAGTAAAATTCTGTCACACTGTAATGTATTTAATATGGTATACATAATTCAGGTAACCATACATTATTGGATTGTATCAATGCTTATCTAAGGTTGGCCAACTGACCTCTGTACTCTGCGATCAGTTGCAGTTCTAGAAGACGGAACTGTTAGATGCCACAACACTACACAGTTGCCAGAGCAGAGTGTTCCACACCTATCCTGAAAGCCCTTTGCTTTTTACTGCAAGACTAACTAGGCTCCAAGGATGCAGGAGGGGTTAGTCAGTACACCCAACTGAGAATTGGGGCTCTGGTGGGGATGTGGTGGCCTAGGCTACGAGTCTCTAATAATGATAAATATTTATACAATTTCAGAAATAAAGCAGAAATGTTTCTTTTGTGATTTTCAAGATTGTATGTAGGGTATATGGATAGTGTATGTGTGTGTCACAACCTTGTACAGGACTACAGAAAAGGATGCTCAGCTTTCAGATCCTGGTTTTTGCTTCATATTCAAGTTAACATATGTCTCTCCACTTCCAAATATTCAGAAAAAAGCCATTCTTCACCCAACGTACACTTAACCTTTTTTAGAGAGACAGCAGCTCTTTGGCAGCTTGAGAATGAGCAGAATTTTGAAGGGGAAATATCTGTGGCATCTTAGAAATACAGATATTCTTCTTGCTTTTCCCTTCAGCCAGTTTAATTACAAACCCCAAAATAAACTGGGCAGAGATTTGAACATTCACTTTTGTGTCATTTAACTCTCCAGTAAATTAGTGTATCTGTGCAGCCTGTTAACACATTTTAAGTGTGGATAAAGTTATACAGCATTCTGAGGCCTACAATATCTCCCACCCCCTGTGAGTTTGTGGAGGAGGCTGAAGTTGGTTCCGTATTCGCACTTCCTTATTCATTCCTTATTCGTTACTTATTCGTGTAGTCACTCAGAAACACTAAGGAGAGTTGGAAAGTTCTGAACCCCAAAATAAGATCTGGACCACCACATATCATATACCCCCCGCGTTCACAGGACTCTCCTCTTCAAGGGAACATATTCTGTGTGCTGGTCCAAAGCCTGGTTCCGGTGCCAGTTGCTCCAAGGTGCAGTGCCCCCAGGACAAACACACAAGCAGACACTGGGGCCAGACTTCACCCCAAAATAAACTTTGGACCACCTCAAAGGACACATCCCCGCTCTCTGGAGACTGTGCTCTGCAAGGTGGCATGCAGTGATGCCCGGTGCAAACACAGAATATGTTCGTTCGTAGGGGAGACTCTGCTGAAGATGGGGGTGTATGGAGTGTGGGGATTAGAACCTTATTTTGGGTGCAGAGGGCACTTCCTTATTCAAATCTCCTTTGAAACACAGGCCGCGGGGAAGCTCTACGAATAGAAACTCATGGCTTCAGAACCGGTGTTTGAACCGGGCATCACTGTTTGTCACCTTGTAGGGCACAGTCTCCAGAGAGCAGGGATGTGTCCTTTGTGGTGGTCCAGATATTTTTTGGGGGTGCAGCCTGACCCCAGTGTCTGCCTGTGTGTTTGTCCTGTGGGCACAGCACTTTGGAGCAACTGGCACCAGAACCACACTTTAGACCACTGCACAGAATATGTTCCCTCGAAGGGGCGACTCTGCTGAAGACGGGGGTTTATGAAGTGTGGGGGTCCAAACATTATCTTAAGTGCAGAGGCACTTCCTTATTAATATCTATGTTGAAACACAGGCCTCGGGGAAGCCCTGCGAATAGAAGCTCGTCGTATCAGAACTGATGTTTGGACCGGGCATCACTGTATGTCACCTTGCATGGCACAATCTCCAGAGAGCAGGGATGCATCCTTTGGGGTGGTCCAAATATTTTTAGGGGGTGCAGCCTGGCCCCAGTGTCTGCTTGCGTGTTTGTCCTGGGGGCACCGTACTTTGGAGCAACTGGTACGGGAACTGCACTTTGGACCAGCACACAGAATGTGTCCCCTTGAAGGGGAGACTCTGCTGAAGATGGGGGTGTATGACATGTGGGGGTTGAAACCTTATTTTGGATGCAGAGGGCACTTCCTTATTCAATTCTCCTTTGAAACACAGGACTCGGGGAAGCCCTGCCATAGAAGCTTGTGGCATCAGAACCAGTGTTTGGACTGAGCATCACTGTATGTCACCTTGCAGGACATAGTCTCCAGAGCGTGGGGATGTGTCCTTTGGGGTGGTCTAAATATTTTTTGGGGGGATGCAGCCTAGCACCAGTGTCTGTGTCTGTCCTGGGGCACCGGACTTTGGAGAAACTGGGACCGGAACTGCACTTTGGACCAGCACACAGAATATGTTCCCTCGTAGGGGAGACTATGCTGAAGACAGGGGTGTATGAAGTGTGGGGGTCCAAACCTTTTAGGTGCAGGGGGCACTTCCTTATTCAAATCTCCTTTGAAACACAGGCCTCGGGGAAGCCCTGTGAATGGAAACTCATGGCATCAGAACTGGTGTTTGGACTTGGCATCACTGTATGTCACCTTTCAGGGCATAGTCTCCAGAGCGTGGGGATGTGTCCTTTTTGGTGGTCCAAATATTTGGGGGGGGGGTGCAGCCTGGCCCCAGTGTTTGCGTCTGTGTTTGTCCTGGGGGCACCGCACTTTGGAGCAACTGGCACTGGAACCGCGCTTTGGACCAGCACACAGAATATGTTCCCTCAAAGGGGAGACTGTGTTGAAGATGGGGGTATATGAAGTGTGGGAGTCCAAACCTTATTTTCGGTGCAAAGGGCACTTCCTTATTCAAATCTCCTTTGAAACACAGGCCTTGTGGAAGCCCTGCAAATAGAAGCTCGTGGCATCAGAACCGGTGTTTGCACCGGGCATCACTGTATGTCACCTTGCAGGGCACAGTCTCCAGCGTGTGGGGATGTGTCCTTTGGAGTGGTCCAAAGTTTATTTTGGGGTGCAGCCTGGCCCCAGTGTCTGCTTGTGTGATTGTCCTAGGGGCACCACACTCTGGAGCAGCTGGCACCAGAACCTTGCTTTGGACCAGCACACAGAATATGTCCCCTCGAAGGGGAGAGTCCTGTGAACGCGGGGGGTATATGATATGTGGTGGTCCAGACCTTATTTTGGGGTTCAGAGCTTTCCAACTCTCCTTAGTGTTTCTGAATGGCTACACAAATAAATAACAAATAAGGAATGAATGCCTGGAGATTTTGGGGGTTGTAATGTAACTCAGTCCTGACCACGTGACACCCAGTCCCGCGTGGCACCCGGTCCTGCTAACTTAGGAGCTTTGCTCCAATGAACAATGGACTAAGCGGATCCTAGCCCGCACCAATCGGAGGGCTAGGCTCCCGGCTGAGAGACTATGGATCTCTCTGCCACTGTAAATAGCATATCAATGTGTATGGGTGTGTTTTGGGGTGTGGGTTTTCACTGAATATAAGCTGGCCTGTGAGCCGGCTAAAGTTGTCTTGTTCCTGATCCAAATAAAAGTATGAGCTGTTTTCACTGTATGGAAATATCAGGCTCAGTACTTTTTACTGGCGACGAGGATGGGATCCTACCTCCCAAGAACAGTGACCTGGAAGATCCGAGCATTGCATTGAGAGCCGGCACTGAGGCCACCACACACCGCTCAGCATCGGCCCCCGCTTCACCGGTTCCCGCTCGCCGCACCGCTGACTCCAAGTGCAGCACCGCACCACTCCATGCTGCCGCAACTGCTGCCAATGCTCCTAAGCCTCCACGTGGTCTCTGCATCATCTGCTGCATCTGAGAGTGTCAGGCACTTCAGAAAGTCAGTCAAACACCAGGCCTCATAAGAAGATAGTGTTTATTAGACAGCAGTTCTAAAGGCACGGTAACATTCTCTTGTCAGGAATACCACGTACAAAGAAACGTCTACAGATATACCCTCCTGGGTCACCCCCCCCCCAGAGCCTACCAATAGCTAAAAAGCCCGCGGGCGGGAAAAGAAAAGCGCACAGTTGTAAAGCTGTAAATATTCCAACGACCTAGCTGTTCTCTCAGGAGAAAAAAAAAGAAAACAAGCCTGGAGAACCAAAGCCATTTGGAGCATCTGTAGATAACCCGGGCTGTGAATCTCTGTGTTGCCCGGGCAACCTACTCACCTCCCCACATACCAGACATGATACAACGCAGACCAACTGGCACCTCCACCCCTCCCTTCTACCCTATGGCAGGGTCACCTGACATTCTGCCCCCCTGATAATAAATCCAACCCTTTAGGTTTCAAGGGGTACAACTTGTGAAATTTGCGTAACAACTTTGGGATGCGAACATGATCCTCCCTCACCCACTCCCTCTGTTCAGGCCCAAAGTCAACCCATTCGATAAGGTAATACAACTGGTTGCGAGAAATCTTGGAATCCAGAATCTGAGCAATTTCATAATGAAGTTCCCCCCCCACCATCAAGGGAGGGGGAGCAGGTCTCTTCGGCCTCCACACGTTCTCTTCAGGCGAGCGTCTCAAGAGCCTTACATGAAATACAGGATGAATAGATGAAGGCGTTAGCGAGAAGCTATGTCTGATGGCCGGGACTGGACCGGGACAACAAGGACCAGGTAAAAAGGTGTCAACCCTGCCAAGCTTCACACCCTGACCCGCCCAGAGCCCCAGAGAGAGCCTGGGAATCCTCCCACCACCCCTGGTCTCGGCTGCACCTGGACTTTGCAGAGCCGTTCCAGGAGCAGCTGTTTTTTATTCTAGTGGACACCTACAGCAAGTGGCCGGAGGTCATGCCGGTGCCGTCGACCTCTTTGAAGTCCGCCATTAAAGCCATGTGGCGGATCTTCAGCGCCCAGGGCATCCCCGACACCCTGGTGATGGATAACAGGACGGCCTTCATGTCCGAAGAGTTCCAGGAGTTCACCAGCTACTATGGGATCCACCATGTCCACTTGGCCCCGTTCCACCACACCACCAACGGACAGGCCGAGCGCATGGTAAGGACCACGAAAGATGCACTCCGCCAGCTAGAGGCGCCTGACTGGGACTACAAGCTGGCTTCCTTCCTTTTCAGCCAAAGAACCACCCCTCACACAACCACGGGCTGGAGCCCAGCTGAGCTGCTCCTGGGCAGGCGCCTCACCACGAGGCTGGACTGTCTCCATCTGGATCGAGTGCCCGAACGAGAGCCCAAGATTGAGTCACCAGACGCTGCCCAAGGCTTCTTCCCAGAGGACCCGGTGTATGCCTGGAACTTCGCCAAGGGCCCCCCCTGGATTCTGGTGAGATTGGTAAGAGTAAGAGGGCCCTGCTCCTACGAGGTCTCCTGTGAGGATGGCCAGCTCTTACACAGCCACATCGACCAACTCCATTGGCGGATGCTGCCACTGAATTCAGAAGACCCCGAGGTACCTGACACCTTCAAGACAGCCGAGCCGTGAACTCCGCTCCCCTGGACACAGCCCCCAGCCTATCCAGCGACCACCAGCTGCCGGTGACAGATGAGGCACCCAGCGACACCACCTGGCCTACAATCACCCCGCAGCCATTGGCCAGCACCCCGCCAAGGGCCGCAGCACCAATCCTGGTCCCGGCTGAGACCGGGGTCTGACGTTCCACACAAGACCATAAGACACCGGCATATCTCAAGGACTATGTGTGTGGGTGTCTTCGGACCAAGGGGGGAGGGGTGTAATGTACTCAGTCTCAACCGCATGGCACCCAGAGGGCTCCACGTGGTCCCGCTAACCTAGGAGCTTCACTCCAACGAACAATGGACTAAGCAGATCCTAGCCCACACCAATCGGAGGGCTAGGCTCCCGGCCGAGAGCCTATGGAACTTTCAGCCACTGTAAATAGCATATGAATGTGTATGGGTGTGTTTTGGGGTGTGGGTTTTCACTGAATATAAGCCGGCCTGCGACCTGGCTAAAGTTGTCTTGTTCCTGATCCAAATAAAAGCATGAGCTGATTTCACTTTACGGACGTGTCAGGCTCAGTACTTTTTAGGGGTGGAGCCTGGGGAGGGGAGGGTTTCAGAGAGGGAACTCAGCAGGATATAATGCCATAGAATCCATCCTCCAAAGCAGCCATTTTCTATAGGGGAGCTGATCTTGGTCATCTGGAGATCAACTGTAATAGCAGGAGATCTCCAGGCCCCACCTGGAGGTTAGTAGCCCTATCACTCTGGGTAACTTCTGCCACCACTACTAAGTCTATAGATAAAAAGAATGCTCTGCCCACAGACTTGAATGAAGGCTCTGCCTGTCACCTTGTCCTCATTAGCTCTTGAACACTCGTGGAGAGTAGAGTAACGGAAGGCCTGGAAAGCACAACTCTCAGACAACACACAGGGTTGCCAATTCTGCCTTGGAAAATTTCTGGGGATTTGGCGAGAATGACTGAGGAGAGCAAAGTTTGGAGCAGAACTCAGCAGGGATATGAAGCCATACTTGGTTTACCAGCCTGATGTTGGTGACAATGGGCAGAAGCCTTTAAAGGCATTGGGGACCTACTTGTCTGGCATCCTTGGTGTCATAATGACATTTTCAGTGATCATTGGAAATGATGTCAACACATCAGAGCAATGCTCTAGCAATCACCTGAAGTTCAGTCTCAGGCACATGCAAGAGCCTCATCCCAATGTATTGATGCTGTTGCAACATCTGGGGGAATGCCATTCCTCCCCCCCCCATTTTTCTCCCATCACCCATTTGTGATAGGCCTTTTCCTGCTAACTGAGGGGACCCACACAGCCTCTCATGATTTTGGAGAATCAGGATTGTTTTGAACTAAACCTTCACCCCGGTTACAAGATGTTCTTAGGGTAGAAAGTGTAAAGGCTTTAGGTTCACTGCCCAAAGTTTTGTGGCAAGCAAACAGAACATAGAGATCACTAAGGCAGGAGCTGTATGTAAATAACAAAGATTTATTTATTTACAGGATGATTTTAACAAACAGATCAGCAGGACAGATCTTCAGATAGTCAAAGGACAATCATGGCTAAGGCACACAAATCTAAGCTAGTGATGGATTCAGAGTGTGATTTGAATTCTGTTTAATGGTTTCAAGATACAAATAGGCTTTCACTGACCAGTCACTAGTTCAGATCCTTTCACACACACACAAGATTCCATCCACACCAGCCGGTCCTTTCCCAAGAGTCAGACTAAATGGTACAAGATCTGCTCATCACCAGAGATAGCCCTAACAACTGGGTACTCATTTTCTCCTAAAGGTAGAGTTAAACCACTCTGGCAGTCTACCAGGCAAAGCTACCCTTTAAACTGTCTGCTTTTTTTTGCTGAGAAAGACCCCAAACGATCACTGCCCTCTTCTTGAATCAATCAATCAATCAGTTATCGTATGGTATTGTGTGTTGAATAGCTAGGAGATCCTATGACTGTCTAGCAGCCAGAAGTTCTAGCTCTTTTAGTATTATGCACCACTAGGTGGTGAACTAGACTTGTTTTTAAGGCAAGAGATGTTTCAGAGGTGGTTTGCCATTGCCTGCCTCTGCATCATGACCCTGGTGTTCCTCAGAGGTCACCCTTCTAAATACTAGCCAAGGCTGACCCTGCTTAGCTTCTGAGATCTGACAAGATCGGGCTAGCCTAGGCTATCCACAGCTTAGAGAGAGCATTGCCTCTGCCCCCAGTCTTTTGTTAGGAAATGAATAAGGCACAATTTCCCTGTTGATATGTAGCCAACAAAGACAAAATCCATACTACCCCACCAATAAGAACAGATTGCATGCAGCCTCTTCTAATACCATTCCAGCAAAGTTACTTATACCCGTCTAAGCCCATTGACTTCAATAGAAGGGCATAACTCTGCTTAGGACAGAACTGTTCACCACTTAACACTTTAGAGTTTGAAATCTGTAATCAATCAGTCAATTAAGTAATAAAGATCTCTTGAATAAAAATAATTTTTTTGCATTCTTAAATAAATAACTGATTTACATTTTTTTTAAAAAAAGTTCAAATAAGATGCAGGGATGACCACATCTCCTAGCCTCACGGTTTGCATACGAAACTCTTTAGAGGGCCCAGAGCCATAAGACACACACAGTCAAACAAAAACAAGCCAGAAGTTTTCACACATGTTGTATTTATTTTACAAAACAGCAAATTATATTTGCCCTCACTCACTCTCTTTTCTCTGGCAGACACACACAGAGTTCCTCTATCTCTCTCCCAAATCTGGATAGACCTGCAACCTAGCCAGTCTTAAACCAACTCAGCCATGTTTACTGGCTTTTAAACTCAACTTAAATTATAACTAAGAAATGGTTTTAAATTTGTAAAGTCAATTAACCTACCAATTAACTCCTGCTCCTCTCCCTTTTCCCGATTTCTACTTCAACTGGGGGAAAGAAATGGGACAGTGAAGCCATATTTTAACTAATGTATGAGGCATAAATCAATCATTGGGTGGCTAAATGATTAGACTCTGTTAATAAAGGCTAAGTGATTAAGTATTTATATCCCATTTCTCCAATATCAGCTACAGGAGGCATACAATCTTTTCCATTAAAATCATAATACATGTTAAAATTTATTCTTTTTTTTTTTTGGTAAAACTCTCCTAAAAAGGAGAGAATTTTATTCTTTTTATCAGAAAAGGAAGGGGTAGACAGATGGAGAAAGAAAAAAAGATGGAGTGAAGTTTTCTCTGTTAAAATGGGTTAGTTTTAGTTAGTAATTAATACCATCTTTCGGCATCCATCATGGTTGGAAGGTCTTCTTTTTAACTTTGCAAAGTCCAGAAATACTCTGTTAATACAGTTAGTAAAGTCCATTGGGGTTAGTAGTTAAACAGCTCCTTACAGATGCAACACAAACAGTCCTCAAGGTGTCTTCTTTTTAAATCTCTTCCAGTTATGGACTAAGTCCTTTTTAACCTTGATGGCTTCCTCTCCTTCACCTCCTTCCCCTGGGCTGCTGTTTTCCTCGCTGCTTCTCATGATTTTGAGTGCTGCGTCTTCCCTCATGCCGGTGTGTCTCTTCAGATGCCTTTGCATTTCAAGGATGTAGTCTTTCTTCTTTCTTTTCTGAGCTTCAGATTTCCCGGGCGCCATAACCACTTCGCAAAAAATTAGATCTCCGATGTCTTGTTTGCTTTGCTCGACCTCCCCTTCTACTGGCAGAGTAATTTCTTTTATAAAAGCAGAATTGGCTTTGACAGCCATATCCACCTCTTCTTTTAAATCTTTCGCTTCACTGCCAGTCAGGGGTGCCAATACATTCGTCAAACTAAATCCGAGATCCTCTTTCTCTTCTTCTTTTACGCCCTGAGAACTTAAAATCCATGCTTGCTGTTCGAATTCCGCCATCTTCCTTGATGTTTCCGATATCAATTCCTGTCGACTGATGAAGACACATTCCACTTTGAGCAAGGTTTCATTAATTTTCTGCATTTGCTCCAGCAGAGGGCGCAGAATCTCATTTTCCTGTTGATTGACAGCAAGCTCTGGGGGGGGGGGCTACTCGGACCGGAAGTCCCACCTCTCATCTTTTCCGGTTTCTGCAGGACTCTCCCCGTAGTCGACATTTTATTTTATTATTTACTTTTTAAAAGTTCGTGCCGCATCCCCCCAGGAAGTTAATACGGTCGTAGTCTTTTAAACAACCCCAACGGTACTTTAACCAACAGTTCTTTCTCTCTTCCCCCCTCCGCGCTCCCTTTGTAGATCTTGCTTCTCAAAAGGGGTGGGGACTCCTCCCTCCTCCCATACGCTTAACCGCTTGCGGGGGGGGGGTTCAAATTCACGCTTCAAAATAGACCTTCCACTCACGATTCGATGCCACTTCTTCTTTTAAAATTAAATCATCTCGCTATCTTCACTCCTGGAAGTCGGTGGCGCTGCTAAGTCCCATGACGGGCACGACGCAGCGGGGCCGATTGGGGCGGGGAGAAAGCCTCAATTTCCCGGCTGTCTGCCGGCAAAGAGGCTACTCCCCAAGCGCCCCCTTTGCCTAAGGCTCACTAGGGTCTTCCGCACATGCGGAGACCCCCCCTAACTGCGTGTGGGCTAGCCGCCTCCGGGAGCGTCCCGAGACGCGGCCGCCATTCGCAACGCCGAAACCGAAAACCATGTTAAAATTTATTCTTAACACATACCACAGAAAACATCATATCTGCAGCTGTGAAATCTCACTTAATTCTCTCACAAATAGAAGGTTCTTGCAGCACTTTCTGAAATATTCCAGAGAGGGTTTCCCTTTAGTTTTTCTCAAAGCCCATTCCCCCAAAGTGAAACGCACTATTAAAAAGAAAGAGTTTTTAGTAAATGCCAGGTGAACAACCCTGGGTGAGGAACCAGAGGATGACAATTGTAACTGGCCGGGGGGGCATATAGGGTGCTTTCACACATGCTGAATAATGCACTTCAGCAACTGTTTGCAAGTGGATTTTGCCATTTCACACAGTAAAATCTACTTGCAAAGTGCATTGAAAGTGGATTGAAAATGCATTATTTAGTGTGTGTGTGTGATTGATCAGGTATGTGGGTTCTAGGCCTTGAAAGGCTTTAAAGGTTTTAACCCTGAATTGAACCCAGAAACAAAATGGCAGCCAATGCAATTGTTTTAAAACTCTTGAGTTATGTTCTCAATGGCTAGCCCTTGACTGTAACTGGGATGCATTTTGAACCAGTTGTAATTTTGGGGTTGCTTTCAAGGGTAGCCCCACATATAGTGTGTTATAATAACCCGAATGAGAGGCTACAAAAGCAAAAGTACAAACATGCATCAGGAAACCAGCAGCCCAGCACAGGTGTCCTGATCCAATTAAGGGCATGTACATATGTGTACATGAAGAGTCATGTGTGCAAATGAATATTATACATGCAGTACCTGACCAATAGCAGTCAGGATTGTGTGAGTGTGGCACTGGTCAAACACTGCACATACCCACATACACTCAGATATTCAGTAGGCACTGCAAGTCTTGATTGCCATGGCTTTTGAGTGGATTTGAATGGCAGACATTGGGGAGGTGGGGGATTTGGGTTTTCCATTTTATTTTAGTTTTAACTGAAAATGTTTTAAATATTATGGTAACCTGCCTTGAGCCAGGAGGAAAGGCAGGATATAAAATGTTTTAATAAATTAATAAAAAAAACTGACAAATTAATTAAGTAAACTGGTGATAATCCCAATCATTTGCTCAAGAGGAGGAGCTAGGAACTGAATTTATTTGTTCCCCCTTCTCAAAACACACACATATTTAATTTCACCTTTCTACCTAAAGGACCTCCATTGCCCTAGGCTAAAATAACCAAATCATAAAGTTAAAAATGTATCCCACAAAAAAACTAGCAGCGTCCACATAACAAAAACCAGGCCTTAGTGGGGCCGGAGCTCACCGGAACGACACTCCGGGAGAGAGGAGGCCAGGGGGTGGAGCCATGTAGCAACCCCCACCCCCTTCTCGCAGCAGCTCTCCCCTCACTCAGCCCTGGAGGAGAAAGAAGAAGTACGGTAAATTGTGGATCCCCCTCGCCTTTCCAGGCCTGGGAACACCCACCCCAACCCCGTCTTTCCAGGCCCCACTTAAGTGCGGGGCCCTGGAAAGTCCCCCAACCCCCATAAGCAGATCTGCATGTCCCCCCATAGGTAGCAATGCAAAGAGTCCAGTGGCACCTTTAAGACCAAGGTTTATTCAGGTAGAACTTCTCCCTCTTCTGTGAGGGCAGATTGTGTTTCTTCCCCCTCCCCATAGGTAGCAATGCAAAGAGTCCAGTGGCACTTTTAAGACCAAGGCTTATTCAGGTAGAACCTCTCCCTCCTCTGTGAGGGCAGATCTGTGTGTTTCTCCCCCCCCTAGGTTACAATGCAGAGTCCAGTGGCACCTTTAAGACCAAGGCTTATTCAGGTAGAACCTCTCCCTCCTCTGTGAGGGCAGATCTGCATGTCCCCCCCCATAGCTAGCAATTCAAAAGAGCCCAGTGGCACCTTTAAGACCAAGGTTTATTCAGGTACAAGCTCTCCCACCTTCTGACACACTTCTGGTGATGTCAGGGTGTGTGGCATATGCAAATAAGTTATGCTAATGAGCTCCTGCACCTCTTTTTCTATGAAATGACTCCTGACAAAAACTATAAAAACAACTAGAGCAACAAACAAGTTATGTATTAGCAAATGCTTGTCTGAACAAAAGTAGTTTTAAATGGCACTTGAAAATTCATGGTACTGGGCAGATGAAGTTAATGAGGACAGAAAGACCCCGTTTCTGGGGGAGGGGGGTGTTAGTCACAGAGCAATGAGTTACAGCACTCTAGTTGCCTAATTTCAGTTTTTCAGGTCAAATGTTCTACAGCCGTGGTCTCAAGTAGATTGTGGAGCTGCTGGGTCACAAGACTCTTATAACCGCCATTTTGTTTTTTGCTCCTTGGAAAAACCTGCTGCTATTGTGCATGAGTGCAGAACAAAGGCAGCAGGTCTCCTACCTTTCTTTCGATGCATGCTGAGAGGAGCAGCACTACAGGAAGGCAAAATCACTCAGCAGTGTAGAAAATTCCTTTCAGCACAGCAAGTTCAGAGACTTTAGTCCAGGGGCGTCAAACATGTGGCCCGGAAGCTGGATCAGGACCCCAGAGGGCTTCTCTCAGGCCCGCAGTGGAACTGGCTGTCTTCTGCTGCTTTTTCCAGTTCTGCTGCTGCTGCGTCATCGTAGGTTTGCAGCTTACAGATACACACCTGAACAGCATACTCAAGATTGCAACAGCACAGACATTTTGATGCAGTAATTCAGAGCAAGAGGTGTCAGTTATCAGACACTGTTAAATAAACAAAGTAGTGCAAGAGTGCTATATGTTTTAAGCATGTTTTTATTTTAAGTAAAAAAAAACCCTTTTCTGTTCGTGTCCTTTATAAAGTTTATATCTTCGCTATCTGGCATTACATTTTATGACACACATGGCCCGGCCCAACGAGGTCTCATTTATGTCAGATCCGGCTCTCATAACAATTGAGTTTGACACCCCTGCTTTAGTCTGTCTTCTTGCAGTCAGTCAAACAACTGTAATTCCATGTGACTTCCTGTCATGTGCTCATCAGGTCCTACAGTGCTTCTTTACTATTACAGTTGGTTTCTGGTGTTGCAAAGGTTGAAGAGTACTGCTGTTCTGGTATGATGCATGTATCATACAAAGCAAATAATGGCTATCTTTAAACACAATAAGGCAGAAAACAGATTTCTGATGCTATACAAAGTTTGCACTCACACAAACATCATAATAAAAGAGACTCAAGCACAATCCACAAATTGCCACTGCTGCTCAGCTCCCATTGCAGTAGGGCCTGCAAGGATATTTTTGCTTCTGTCATACAAAATTAGGAATATGCAGGTATGTTAGCATGAAGGAATCTAGGACACCTTCATCTCATACTTCTCTGGGGGTTTTCATTTGTTTCTTTTAAAAAGATGCTAGAGAAATACCTTTTCCTGCTTATAATAGTAGCTGGTTCCCAGTTTTGACACATTGTGTTTTTGCTGGCTTGACTTGACAATCTGAGAATGAAATTTGGTGAGGCACAGGGAAATCCATGATTGGATCACTTGCAGGTTTCTGTTTTAAACTTAAAGGCAGCCTGGGGGTGTGTGAATCAGGGCTGTGACACTGAGGTGGGGCAGGGGGAGTATTATGAACAGGCAGCTCTTAAACAAGTGATTTTGTTTATTCAGCTCGTAACTCAACACAAGACAAAATGCATAGAACCAGGCTGACTTATATATGATTAGAACGGGCAAAACCACACCCAATAAACAGATAACAACCAATCGGAATACTGCGCTTGGAACCAATGAGATTGTTTCCCGCCAAAAACAAAGGCTTCTCTGATTGGCCTATTTGTCAATCCATGTAATGCTCAGTTCTAATGGAGCTATATTCAAACTAACGCAATGCTTTATTGACTCAGTACATAACAGGGAGTATTTTGTCTTTGCACCGTTTCCCTGATCTAACTTGTCTTTCAGAAAGTGCCACTTGCCTTACAAGGGAATTCCCCCATAGAGCAAATAGCAGTTTTGAGTTGGAGATGGTCAGAGCAGGAAAATGGTGCAAGGGACAGGGATCAACCCCCTTCTTCAAGCATCGCTTGCCCACCTAACCCCCACCAGCTACTTTTAAGCTTAAAACCACAGGAGATCTCATCTAGTTTGACCCCAGATCTGAAGGAACTGTTACAGCTGTGGCTGAATCCCATTTGTTGAAGGCTTGCCTGTTGAACATGAAAAACAGCAATCTGCATTGTAAGACAGTATGAGGCTCCTAACCAAAATGACACTTGGATGCCTTATTCCTTCTTGCTGTGTTTATTCAACCAGTTTTGAATCTATGACTAAAATTCTATGCACCCTTGTTTGCCCTCATGTGCTGTCAAGTTGCTTTTGATTTATGGCAACCCTATGAATTAATGACCTCCATTCTGAATAGACTCAGTGGGACTTAAAATGCCAAGTAAACTTGAATAGGATCAGGTGGCCATTCTGGAGTAATCCTTCTGGGTCTGATGTTCCATCCATACCAAATGTTTTAGGTGTATCTTAGTGTACATAGCGAACTAGTGCAGCCTAGACCACGGGGAGGCAACTCCCGTTCCCCGAGGAATGGTTCCGCTAGATCTAGACCTTCGCAATGAAAGGTTCCCCCTTTCTTCAGGGCATGTCTCGTTCCTTTTTACCACTGTTGGTCTGTAATTCGTTCTGATAGTTGGGTTCTGGATATAATAAAATTTGGTTATGCTTTAGCGTTTCAATACAGACCCCTGGTATTTCATGAGGTTACCACGTCGCATATGCAGACCTCTTCACTAGTGACTGAAATACAGACCCTGGTACTCAAAGGCGCCCTAGAGACAGTCCCTGTGGGAGAGGAGGATGTTGGTTTTTATTCTAATTACTTTCTCATCCAAAAGAAGGGCATTGGCCTTTGACCGATTTTGGATCTGAGGGATCTTAACGCCTACCTAAGGGTTAGGTGTTTCCGTATGCTGTCCTTGGAGGAGGTTTACTGGTATATTGAACCAGGGGATTGGTTTGCCATCCTTGACCTCCAGCATGCATGTTTACTCATCACCATAAGAGAGGATCATAGACAATATCTCCACTTTAGGTTCCAGGACACTGCCTATCAGTACTGTGTCTTACCGTTTGGGTTAGCTACTGCCCCCCAGGTATTCACGAAATATTTCTCAGCTGTAATGGCTTATCTAAGACTACAGGGTTGTGCCATTTACGCCTACTTAGATGACTGGCTTTTGGTAGCAGGGTCCAGACATCGCCTCATGGACCAAATAGCCTTTACGTTCAAACACTTCAGTGGTTGGGCATTATCATTAATTTTACCAAGTCTAGATTAATTCCGTCCCAGAGGATGCTCTTCATAGGTTCCTGTCTGGACTCTTTGGCCCATAAGGCATTCCTACCTCCCAAGAGAGTCAACACCATTCACATGCTGGGGAATCGTTTTCTACACTGCAGACGCCAAAAAGCGCACTCCATTCAAAAGCTGCTAGGTCTCATCGCTTCCACCACCTTTACGGTACAGTATGCACATTTATGCATGCGCCCCCTACAGAACTGGTTTTTGAGAAACTTTACCGTGGGAATACATCCCCATTGGCTATGCTTATCCATTCCTTGCCCAGTCCTTCATTCCCTGGAATGGTGGACGGAAAAGTCCAATCTCATTCAAGGATTTCCATTGGTGTATGCCATCCCTGAGATACATATCTTTACGGACGCATCTTTAGAGGGCTGGGAAGCACATTGTGGCACTCGACAGGTCAGTGGTCGATGGTCACAATACGAGTCCACTTTGCATATCAATATCCTGGAGCTCCAAGTGGTGAGATAAGCTCTCTTCTCTCTTGCAGACTTGACAGCGGGAAAGACGGTGCTTCTGTCTACGGACAATACCAGTACCAAATTCTATATCAACAAACAAGGTGGTACTGGTTCCTCATTTGGAATACTGTGTACAGTTCTGGTCACCACATCTCAAAAAGGATATTATAGCATTGGAAAAAGTGCAGAGAAGGGCAACTAGAATGATAAAAGGGTTGGAACACCTTCCCTATGAAGAAAGGTTAAAACGCTTGGGGCTCTTTAGCTTGGAGAAACGACAGCTGAGGGGTGACATGATCAAGGTTTATAAGATTATGCATGGGATTGAGCAGGTTAAGAAAGAAGTACTTTTCTCCCTTTCTCACAATACAAGAACTCGTGGGCACTCCATGAAATTGCTGAGCAGTCGGGTTAGAACAGATAAAAGGAAGTACTTCACCCAAAGAGTGATTAACATATGGAATTCACTGCCACAGGAGGTGGTGGCAGCTACAAGCATCGGCAGTTTCAAGAGGGAATTAGATAAACATATGGAGCAGAAGTCCATCAGTGGCTATGAGCCACAGGGTATAGATGGGAACTCTCAGTCTGGGGCAGGTGATGCACTCTATTCTTGGTGCTGGAGGGGGCAGCAGTGGGAGGGCTCCTAGTGTCCTGGCCCCACTGCTGGACCTCCTGATGGGACCTGGTATATTTTGGCCACTGTGTGACAGAGTGTTGGACTAGATGGACCATTGGCCTGATTCAACATTGGCTTCTCTTATGTTCTTATGTTCATAAGGCTCTGCAGGGAAGCCTCCGCCCTCTGGGAGTTGGCCATTCGCCACAGGTCACACCTCATAGCAATTCACATTCCTGGTCATCACAACACCCTAGCGGATTCTCTGAGCAGAACGTCTCTTCTAGCACACGAGTGGTCGATTCCAATTCGATACCTGGAACCTCTGTTTCACATTTGGGGTTACCCAGCCATCAACCTTTTTGCATCCAGCACGAACAGCCATTGTGACCTATTTTGCGCAAGGGCTCCAAAACAGGGGGCTTGCTTGGGAGATGCTTTTCTTCTAAGGTGGTCAAGTGTCCTCTTTTACACTTTCCCGCCCTTCCCACTCTTACCGAGGGTGTTGGCAAAGATGCGAAAAGACGGCACCACAGCCATTCTCATAGCACCGTTCTGGCCCCACAGGCCGTGGTTCCCAATCCTTCAATCTCTATCACAGGGCAGAATGAGACCTCTGCCGAGAGTCCAAGACTTGCTAGTCATAGACCAGACATGCTGCCCTCAGGTCCCTCATCTACACCTGACTGCATGGTTCGTTTCACGGTAACAGACTTTCTGATCGAGTGGCTGAGATCTTAGTGGCTTCTCGAAAACCCTCCACCTGGAAGTCCTACAGGGCCAAGTGGCGGAGGTTTACAATTTGGGCATGTGAACGCAAAATACAACTCGAATCTTGTCCCTTGATGGAAGTGTTGGATTACCTTTTGACTTTGGTGGATGGAGGTCTTTCTACCGCTTCTGACAAGGTTCATTTTGCCGCCATTTTGGCCTTTCATCCCGGGGTTGATTTGAAACCACTTTTTTCTAATGTAATCTCAAAACGATTTCTGAAGGGACTATACAATAAATTTCCCCCAATCAACCCACCTACTCCACAATGGAGTCTAACGTTAGTCCTGACACATTTGTTTTGACTACCATTTAAACCATTGGCATTATGTCCTCTCTCTTTCTTGACGTATAAAGTTGCCTTTTTAGTGGCTATTACGTCAGTGTGTAGGGTCGGTGAGCTGCATGCACTGCGGTGTGACCCGCCTTTCCTTAAATTCCATCCGGACAAGGTGGTCCTGCATCCTAGTTTGGACTTCTGCCCGAAAGTACTCACTACCTTTCATTTATCTCAAAACTTTGTCCTGCCAGTGTTTTTTCCTAATCCCTCCTCCACACCTGAAAGGGATCTACATGTGTTAGAGGGCTTTGCTGTTTTATTTACACCATACAGCATCATTTCGCCGTATGAGTCAATTGTTTGTTGCTTTCTCTGATCCCAAAAAAGGTCAAGGTGTTAGTCCTCGGCTTCCGGTCTGGGATTCATGGCGTCCTAACGTGTTCTGGCTTGCTCTTAGAGCTCCCAGAGCATACGGAGGGTCTTGACGACAGGGTGGGCTTCACACAGCCCACCGCAGATCCCCCCAGGCAGGGGGGTGACTGGCAGCGAGCCTGGCCCGAGAGAGGAGTTGAGATCGGCTGATAGCGGGGCTTTAAAGAGCGTCGCGACCAGCCTTGATCCCCTCCCCCAGAGAAGGTACTTCGGAAAATCTCTACAAGACCCCACCGAGTTGGATTCTCAACATAAGAACGCATGACCCAGACCTCCAAGACATTCTACGGAAACTGATATCAAGGAAACACTGCTATAACAAGACACGGACTTTGAAGGTAACTTTTTAAAATTGCTCACCGGAGACGCGTTTCGGCCGAAAATAAACAACATCCGATGAAGCGCATGATCGTGCTGTATCTGTCGTACTAACATTGGAGCGGAAAAAGTGCAGTTAAACAGCTAAAAAAGGCCAAAAAGCCGAATTGTTGATCATTCCTGCGGTTAGATTATTGACTTTAAAATAGAAACTAACAGTAACTCCGCGAGAATTACAGTGGAAAAGTACTGTAGCTGCTGCAGCAGAAATCGGCAAAACAGGAAGTGACTTCAGAACAGACAAGTAATCATCCTAGAGAAGACCAAGGAGGCCGGAAGAAGGGAGGAAATCAGGAACAAGGGGGACCATCAAGACTGCCGGACAGGAAGTGAGTACCTGGAAGAACCATTTACCATAGAGAAATTGCGCCCGCCATTTTGGGAAGGTCAGAAAAATTTTCTTTGATTTTAAACGAAAGACTCAATATTAAAAAGTGAAACTAGTGCGATTTAGGTGGGCACAAGAAGGACTTTGATTTAGAGTGGGTTGGAGGGAAAACTTTGAACAACGGCTTACGACCTGCGGCAACGACAGAGGGCAAATACCTGGTCCTCCCCGAAAATGGCTGGGAAAGAGGAAAAAAAGCTACAGGGCATGATGGAAGCTATGGAGAAACGAGTGATGGATGCGATTCTGAAGTTGGAAAAGACTGTAATAACAGAAGTAACAGAGTTGAAAAAAGAAATGTCTGGAATTACAAAAGAGATACAGACGCTGACCAAAAGAGCAGATGAGATGGATGTAAGGGTGAAGGGAGTAGCATCTAATATAGCTGAGGTCACTATAGAAACAGATAAAGTGAATGTGATGGTCCAATATAATGCAATGATTAACCACATGAGATTCAGGGGGATCCCTGAAGACAAGAATGAGGACATCCATTCAGTTATGGTAGATGCTGTTGCAGACTTTTTGAAAATGGAAGAGGAGAGAGTGGCGGCACAGATTGATGTGGTATACAGAGTCAATTCTGCGATTGCGCAAAGGAAAAAATTACCTAGAGATGTAATTGTCCAGTTTATATCTAAGAAGCTGAAGGAGGATTTGTTTAAGCAACAATTTCAGGATGACTTCACAATTGGCAACAAGAAAATTATGGTCCTAAAGGAACTACCCAGAGCGATGCTTCAGGACAGACGACTTTTTAAAGATCTGATTGACAAGCTGAAAACAGAGGGCATAAGATATAGATGGGAAATTCCTAAAGGCGTCAGTTTTTCGTTCAAGCAGAAGAGAGTCACCATCAAGTCAGTTGACCAAATGACCAGATTCATCAATGATAATTTTAAAGACTCTGATAAATAATTATAAAACCAACATGGAGAGTCAAATAATTTCATGGAATGTTAATGGACTGAATTCACCCCCAAAAAGGAAAAATGTCAGACTCTGGTTGGAAAAATAGAAATGTGATATTGTTTGCTTGCAAGAAACACATATTAAAAAATCAGATGCCAAATTTTTGATTCAAAAAAGATTAGGAGAGGAATTTTATTCACTCTCCTCCCAAAAGAAAAAAGGAGTTGTTACATATATTAAAAAGGAGTTGGAACCAAAAGAAATTTTTAAAGACAATGAAGGGAAATTTTTGGCGGTAGAAGTTGTGTTGCAGAATAAAAAGACATTAATTGTTAATCTCTATGCTCCCAATGGGGCAAAGGAAAACTTTTTTCAGGATTTGTGGGAACAACTACGACAGTTGACCTATGAGCAAACGATTTTAATGGGCGATTTTAATGGTACTGTTGACAATGTTGTTGATAGAAAATCAAAAAAAGGAATTGAAGCCATGGGCAAACTTCCTAAAGTCTTTTTTCAATTGACTAAACATGAACACTTGGCAGATGTTTGGAGAGTTAAAAATCCCAGAGATAGAGAGTACTCTTTTTATTCATCAAGACACGAATCTTTTTCAAGGATAGATATGATGTGGATGACAGAGAATTTAATCTTGCAAACACGCAAAATTGAGATATTGCCTAGGATTCTTTCTGACCACAGTCCGATAAAATGGTCAACGTATGTTAAGAGAAAAAAATTTCGATGGCGACTTAATGAAGATTTGCTGGACAAGCAAAATATTGTGGATAAAATAAGGACAGAAACCCAAACATACTTTCAATTGAACTTAAATAAAAGTGTACAGACGCAAACGGTATGGGAAGCCTACAAGGCTGTGATGAGAGGACATCTGATTGCAATCAATAATAATGAAAGGAAACAACAAATGAAGATAGACAAAGAAATTATGGAAAATATTCGGAAAAAAGAAACAGAACTCAAGAAAAGGCCTGGCAAAAAGAAGATTTTGAGAGAATTGAGGATTTTAAGGGAGTAATATGAGGCAAGGTTGAACAAAGAAGTATTTTGGAACTTGAAAAAATTGCAACAGAAATCCTTTGAAGGTGCAAACAAACCTGGCAAATATTTAGCATGGCAATTGAAGAAAAGAAGAGAGAATAAAACAATCACTTGTTTGAAAGATGGAAATAAAGAGATTTTAGACCCAGGAGGAATCAAGAGGGAATTTTTTAAATACTACACGACTCTCTTTCAAGCGAGGCAAGCGGATCCTCAAAAAATGTTGGATTACTTATCCAAAGCTAACTTGATACAACCAAACCCTGAAATGAAAACATTTTTAAATGCTGCAATAACTAAAGATGAAATTAATAAAGCAATAGCTGAGGCAAAAGTCTCTAAAGTTCCAGGCCCGGATGGCTTTTCAGCTAAATTTTATAAAAAATTTCATGAAGATTTGGTCCCGGTGTTGGAGATTCTTTTAAACGAAATTAGAAAGACAGGAAAGATTCCAGACTCCTGGAATGAAGCTGCAATCACCTTAATTCCTAAAGAAATGCAAGATTTAACAAATGTTAAAAACTACCGGCCCATTTCATTATTGAACAACGATGATAAAATATTTGCAAAAATACTGGCAGAGCGCCTTAAAAAGTTTTTGAAAGACACTATTGTTGAGGATCAAGCTGGTTTTTTACCAAATAGACAAATTAAAGACAATATGAGGGTTGTTTTGGACGCAATTGAGTATTATGATAAACACCCTGAAAAAGAAGTTGCTTTTTTATTTTTGGATGCAGAGAAGGCTTTTGATAATTTGAATTGGGAATTTATGTTTAAAGTGCTTGAGGAATCTTTGATGGGCGTAGAATTTATAAGAATGATTCAATCGATATATAAAGAACAAAAAGCTTCGGTGATTGTCAATGCAGAACCAACAGATATGTTCCGGGTAAGAAAAGGTACTAGACAAGGTTGTCCCCTGTCACCATTGTTATTTATCTGGATTTTGGAGATTTTGCTACAAGCGGTTAGAGATGATGAGAACATAAAAGGTTTGAATATTGGAAGTTTTTCATTTAAATTAAGAGCATTTGCGGATGATATCATGTTTATTGTTGAAGATCCTGTTAATAATATGCCTAAGGTATTTGAAAAAGTAAGAGAGTTTGGTGATCTTGCAGGGTTTTATGTCAACAAAAATAAATCTAAGATATTGTGTAAAAATATGACTGGTACAAAGCAACAAATGTTACAAAATGTGACAGAATGTGAAGTGGTTAAAAGGGTTAAGTATTTGGGAGTTGAAATTACAATGAAAAACATAGATTTGTTTAAGAATAATTATGAAAAACTGTGGGGTTCGATAAAGAGTGATTTAGAAAAATGGGAAAAACTAAGATTATCTCTTCTTGGAAAAATTGCCGTTATTAAAATGAATGTACTGCCCAGGTTAATGTTTTTGTTTCAGACAATACCAATTGTGAAAGATGGGAAAGTGTTGGTAAAATGGCAAAGAGAAATCTTTAAGTTTATCTGGGCAGGAAAGAAGCCAAGAATTAAAATGAAGATAATGTATGATATTAAAGACAGAGGTGGCTTCCAAGTCCCGAATTTGCGTTTGTATCATGAAGCAGTATGTATGTCTTGGTTATCTGAATGGGTAAATTTGGAAAATAGAAAACTTTTAGCTCTTGAGGGGCACGATTGCAGATTTGGCTGGCATGCCTATCTTTGGTATGGGAAAAACAAAGTCGACTCTATGTTTAAGCATCATTATGTAAGGAGGACATTGTTTGAAGCATGGACCAGGTATAAGGATACAATTTCGGATGAGAGGCCTCTGTGGATTGTTCCAGCTGCAGTTATACATCTGTTTTCAGAGCATAAAGGTAATGACTGGTTGAAATATCAGGAATTGTTGCAAAAAGAAGGGAAAAAATATGTTTTAAAACCAAATAATGAATTAGAATTTGAGTATGGTTGGCTACAATATTGTCAAATAAGGGACATCTATAAAAAAGATTGTAAAGAGTTTGGTTTTAGAGCTATGAATGATGATTTTGAGAATATATGGTTGAAAAAAGAGCGGAAAATGATATCAAAGATGTATAAAATTTTGTTGACTGTATATACTTTGGATGAAACTGTTAAAGAACAAATGATAAAGTGGGCCATAAATATGAACAAAGAAATTTCTATGGAATCATGGGAATTTTTGTGGAAAAGATTTTTTAAAATGTCTACCTGTATCAATGTAAAAGAAAACTGTTATAAGATGATGTATAGATGGTACATGACACCAAAAAAGATTGCCAATATTAGTATGGATAAGAACTTGAGTAATAAATGTTGGAAATGTAAAAAAGTAGAGGGTTCTTTTTACCATATGTGGTGGTCATGTGATAAAGTGAAAGCATACTGGTCTAATATACATTGTGTGATGCAGAAAATATTGAAAATCCCAATTGAGAGAAAGCCAGAACTTCTTCTCCTCGGTTTGACAATGGAAAAAATTCCACAAGAAAAAAGGACACTGTTATGGTATATGATTACGTTGGCGAGAATGGCCTTTGCTCACCATTGGAAAATGGAGAAGGTGCCAGATATACATGACTGGTTGAGAAAATTGTTATTTTTAGCGGAAATGGACAAAATGACAAAGAAATTAAATGGACAAATGGCAGAACAGTACTTAAAAGACTGGGAAGGATTGAAATTGTATCTAGAAACTGAATATAGAATGAAGGGGAAAATATATAACTTGGATACGTATGGATATTGAACGAGAAGTGAAATGAATTTTGAACTGTATGTACTGTTATATATAATATGCTGAAATTGTAGAGGTTATATATAATTGAAATGTGTTACCTGGTTTGTCGATGTACTTAAGTCTAAGCTTGATTACCTTATAATTTTTCTGTTTGTTATTAGCAGTGTTGGAAGCCTATTAGGGGGGTGGGGGGATTGGGACGGGGATCTTCCTTTTTGAAATTGTATTGGTAACGTGATTGGAAATGTTGAATGTATCCCAATAAAATTTTGTTTCAGGAAAAAAAAAGGTGTTAGTCCTCAATCCATTTCTAGATGGGTTACTTCTGCCATTCGCATTTGCTACACATCTACGAATTTAGACTGCCCCTTTCCAGTCCGTGCTCACTCGAAAAGGGCCCAGGCCTCCTCAGCAGCTTTCTCCGCAGCGGTGAGTGCAGATGAGATCTGCAGGGCAGCCACCTGGTTTTCCTCTATGATGTTCATCAAGCATTATTTGGTTGACATTGATTCCCGGGGTGATGCTGTGGTGGGTAAAGCAGTGTTGCATTCGATGTTCAAATAAACTGTTTTTTGGTTTCGCCCACACCCGCCTCCGTCTTTTCACTATAGCTCGCTATTCTCCCATGTGGGACTGTACAGAAGACACAATGATGAAAACATGGTTGCACTTACCTGTAACTGATGTTCATCGAGTGTCTTCTGTGCTGGCACACATCCCTCCCTCCTTCCCCGCTGTGGACGACTATAGCTTTCCCACGGCGGCAGGTTAGGACTGAGGGAAAGGTGCCTCCCCCTCCCCTCATCACGTGACCAAATGGGTGGGAAAAAGGCTTCACTAATCTCCTCCATGAAAGGAGGGGGAGTGAATACTCTTTACAGAAGCTCTTGGAAAGTTCTCCCGCAGCAGGCCTGCCTACAGGCAGCTCCCATGTGTGCCAGCACAGAAGACACTCGATGAACATCAGTTACAGGTAAGTGCAATCATGTTTTTCTTCAAACAAATGGTGGACATTACATCCCTGCTGCCCTAAAACTTTTCCAGGCCAAAACCTTGGCCCAGCTTTTGTATGGAGCTATGATAGAGCCAACATCATCTTCTTTCCCCCCCCTTGAGCGTGTTCAATCAAAGTTCCTAAGAGCAGCATTATACGTCGCCAATTGCATACCAAATCATAGAATCATAGAGTTGGAAGGGACCTCCAGGGTCATCTAGTTCAACCCCTTGCTACGTCTGGAGATCGGCATTGACAGAGTGCAAGCCAAGGTGTGCCTTGTCTCCCTAAATTACTGGTTTAAGATTACCTGTTCTCAGCAAGGTTTGACCCCACTGCTCCTCTTGGACAGTCATTTGCAAACTTGTGAGCCAAGGCATTTTACCTTCCATGATTTCAACCAGGAGCTTTGACCAGGCAAAATGGGCCATAAAGCAAAGGATATTGGACACTAAACGTCAGCTCCATTTAGGGAGGGTCCCTACATTTTGGTCTCCTATGAATACCAGATATATAGACAAGCCGGCTGCCTATTGGTCCCTCTAGGAGCTGCATAGTCACAGGAGGGCTTTTACATTTGCAAAGTGTGCTGCAGTCCCCTCTGCTGTCTTAGAGGGGCAGTTTAATAAAATTACCTATGGGAAAAGGCTTTGCCCCTGCAATGAAGGAGAAATTGAGACTTTAGATCATATTCTTCTACGTTGTCCCTTCTATCAAGATACTTGCACACAGACCATCCCTCCTTTGATCAATAGAATACCTGGAAGAATGAGCTTGGGATACGTTAGGTTACTCCTAGAAGATGGAAATCCTACAACTACAGCCTTAGTTGCAAAATTTTGTGCAACAGCCTATAAAATTCATGTTGTTTTCACTATCCGAGTTTATGTAAATACCACCCATTTATATTACTATTTGTTTATATTATTGTCTAGTTTAATTTGTGTTATTTTTTACTAATATCAATTTTAACTTTGTGAGTTTTTTTGTAGTATTTTATCTATGCTGGTCTTTGACCATACAATAAAATCTGATTTGATACCAAATGTTTTAGGTGTATCTTATTGTACATAGCAAGCTGGTGCATAAGTTGGAGGCAAACAATTGAGGAAAACAGAGAGCCCTTCATAGCTTCAAGTGTAGGTTTGGCAGTGGAATTGTCTGTGCAGATGGAAGCAACCTAATTATTCTGTATCTTGTATCTTCCTTATCCCATAGCGTGACCTGGTTAATAGTCCGTTCTGCACATGCTTCTTATCATTGGCTCTGAGAGACTGTGTGCAACTCCATGCAGAATTGCTCCACTCTAAGCCCATTGATCTCAATTCTACATAATAATTCTACATATGATTGTGCTGTAGACAATATACATAGAAAGAGGAGGGGCTGCAGGGGGGGTTGTTCTATTTTTGGCTGCAGGGCAGTTTTGCCCTTGTAGTGTCACACATACCTGCCTCTGGATCAAAAGGTGATTGTCACCCCTCCCTGTGTCCTTCAGGCATGCTGTCCACTTTCCAGGCCCCTGCATTTTTACCTGTTCAAAAGATTGTACAGCATTTGATTTATTTTTGTAAGGTTTTTTTTAAATTGTTTGAAGAGGAGGCAGTTTTGTGACTGCCACAAGAGGCAGATAGTCAACACTATGCACATCCCTGCTTTGAGAAGGGGAGGGGGTTGTTTCATTTTTTATAAAAGGGGTACTGAATCAGAGCTGTGTTTATCAAATGGGGGGAGGGCAACCTTAACTCAGTCACAGGAAGAAGGCTGCACATGAGAGTTTACACAGCAGGCTCATCACTTAAGTTATGTATATATCCTAAGGGCACTTGAATGTTTTGTTTTGTTGGTTTAAACTGGCTTATAGTGTAAAACGCACATTTTTTCAGAAAATTAATTAAAATGATAAAAGGCTTCCATTCTGCTTTGTATTGTGCCTTAACAATGATCACACATGCACCTTCTTAGTGGAATGAAAGGCTCAAAGGTATGAAGTCATTCTAGCTCTGGATGGAATCTTTGGCTTATTTATGTGTAACTGAAAACAAGCAAGCATACCAATTCAGCCATTCCTGTAATTCCAGAGAGCTGCCAGGGGGTGGTGCTATTGTAAAAGTAAATGGTTGCTCCACTGTGACCTGCTGTCCCCATCAGCTACAAAATCAAACTCCTTCCTTGTGTTTAAATAATAGCCAGCCAGATACTGGAGCAAGAGTGACCCAGGAATGCTTTGCTAAGGACACCAAGCACTCTTCAAAGTACAAGATCTAGTACTCCTGCTTAATATTCTTCTCCCAGTTTTACTGTGGATTCAGCAGTCACCTACATCAGTGTTTGGAAGGCACTGCCAACTTGGCAAAGAAGCTGCAGCTGAACAGGAAAGTTGACCTGCTGCTTCTTTTACCGCTGAACATGAAGCAGATGTGCAAGAAGACGCTCTGCTCTTAGCTGGCCCTGTGCCTTAGCTTGTGCACATTTACCTGAAGATCTGCACCAAATCCTTGTGCAGGTAGGCATGATCCACATCCACATGTCTGTTCTGTGTTAACAGGTCAGCTAGACCACTGTTGGCCCTGTCACTGTAATAGGTGGACTTCTCTCCCCCCCGCCACTCTCCTGTCCCATCAACAGCTGATAAGTGAGTGAAACTTTTCCAACATAAAGAGATTGGGATGAGTAAAGTTTCACTTTCTTCTTCTGCGCCGTTATCTGTGGCTCAACTTTTGTCTTGGGCCTCTGTTCATCATGGTGACCATGTCTGCACATGAGTGAGGAAATATAGGGGCCAGTTAGCAGGTGTGGCTGCTTCTAGCCTTACTGGTGCATACATGTCAATCCAGCCAAGATGCTGACATTGCTGCAAGCTTCTTCGTGGGGATAATAGGTTGCCAACCCCAGCTTGGGAATTCCTGGAGATTCTGTAAGTGCTGCCTGGGGAGGACAGAGTTTGCGGGGGAGAAGGAGTTGGGCAGGGATGTGAGTCCATAGAGTCCACCCTACAAAGCTGTCATTTCCTCTGGGGAACTGATCTCTGCCATCTGAAATTCCAGAGGAACTCCAGGCCCCACCTAGAGGCTGGCAACCCTAGTAGGGAGCATGAAGCAGCCAGCACACTTCAGTCAGTCCCCCCCCCCATGATTCTTCTTCCCTTGAATGGGCATTGGTTATCCCCCCCCAATTTATCCAGAATCAATGCAGTATAAATAAATGCAGTATAAAATAAAAGCAGTAAGCCTGATAAGCTTCAAAGAAGTCTGTATGGTCTGTCCCAGATGGCACCAGAAGAGTGCCTGGGATACTTCTGCAGCACCATTGGACTTTGTTGTGTCAACACTTGGAAATGCTGTTTATACACAACTGAGACACAGCAGTGCTTGGACCTTGGAGTTTTGCTATTTTTTGGAGAAAAATGTAAAAGGTCTGTTCTCTGCTCTTAGAATATGTCTTCTGCTTTCCTCAAAAACAGAAACAGTGTTTTCATTCTCAAGCTCTCCTGGATTCCTTTGGTAGAAAGTGGGGCTGGTTTGCTGGGAGGACTCAAGGTACTATAAATGTGGTATGGTGCCATTACTGGTGTTAGCAGAGTAATTAATACAGCAACAGTGCACAACCTGATCAAAAAGTAGATAAAGGTTTATTTAGGAACTAATATACTTGATTGTAAAGAGAAGTGACAGAGATAGGTCCCTAACTATCTATCTCTCTAGCTGAGAGAGAGGGAGAGACTAAGTGTTAAGTATGAGACTCAACAACGTACTAAGCTTAACAAGTGATTTCAGCTTTATTAACGACAACACCAACTCAGGAACACACACACAAACAGTGGAGCACAGCTCCTTTTTAAACTCTCCCGGGCTGTCAAAGCCACACCCATAACAAGTTAAAGACCAATGGCATTGCAGGGATAAAGACCAATCAGGACTGTTCCCTCTTTGCAACATTATCACACAGTGATTGGCTATTTACACTGGTTTCGCAGAAACCGACCAATAGGAATGCGACAGCTTAGAATCCACATTCAGAATCAAGCTTAACATGGAAAAGAATAGGCTTGATTCACAGTTCAATACATAACACTAAGGCTGTGATCAGATGGGCTATTTTACCCAATTTCATTGCTTCTCCATAACGGATTAAAAATAATCATTCAGACAGTGACTGAACTCTCTCCCATTCTGCAGTCACTGGTGGCCCATACTCACAGCTGACTTTCCCGACACTGGATAAAAGCAGACCTTTATGGACTGAACTGGTCTCAGCACACAATTCCTGATGTCTGAACTTTCTTTTGTGAAATCAAGGTGTTTGAGAAGCTAGAGAGTACACTTGCATTGGAGCCATTTTAAAAATTCATTTCGCGGTGTACACTTAAGCAGATCTTCACCCCATGTGTTTCTCTTTTTAAAACCTTACAAAGAAAGATGCCTATGTGTTTCAGCTGTTTTCTCCTACAGCTTTGCAGCACATATGGTTGGGAAACAAGTTTGTTGAGAAGTTATGAGTTTTTTTAAGAGAGGGAGGGGGAGGGAGGCAGTCCTTGAATTATGCCATGACTTCAGCTTCGCTCCAAGCTTTTAAATAAAAGCATCAGTACACAGGACACAGGATGAGGCTTCAGTGTTCTTTCCCCCCATCTTTGAAACTTTTTAAACATTTAATTTTTTAAAAGCACAGTTTAAAAAACACTGCCCTCACAACCACACTACAAATCCCAGCGGCCTTGCCCTGCAATCCCATTGACCACCAACTGCCAGAAGCAATACTTCCCATAAGCACTTATGCAGATGCTCAAAGGACAAATAATAAAGAAAAGCTCCCATTCTGCGGCTGCCATCTGATTGGTCCTCCATGGGGTAAGTGCAGGGTGAAGCAGGTTAAGAATGGGATATCTGATTAGGTTTTTCTGTTACAAAAAATCTGAGGTGGGGCCAGACCGTTCTAACCTTGCCATGTGACCTAAGTGTGGAACTTCTGAGAAAAAGCAGGAAATTGCCCTAAGAGCAGCAATCTGGAGACAGACAAGGAATCACACTTGAAAGGAGAGAAGGTGCTGACCTCAGTATCGTATCTAATTGCCTTCTTGCTGACCTCCTCAGGGTCTTCTTCTCTTCTTTGTACATCAAATATTGTCTCTTCCAACAACTGGAGGGCATCAGGAAGCAGCGATGGAAACACTGGGGCCACATCTTGCAGCACCATGCAAACACAGGGAGGCTGCATGTATACCACTCACCCAGAGTGGGTGCACATGATGACATCACTTGCCAGCACCAAGTTCTGGGTCAGTTAGTAGGCTGTGTAGCTGCATAATGCTACAGGAACAGCCTTATTGCCTCTGACATTTTCTCCTGTTAGCCTCTGGTAAGACTGCTGAAACCCCTCTTCAGCAGCACTCATTGATAGTAGTTGTAGTCCTCCCTGCAACCCACTGCGTGGGACAGCCCTGTCTTTGAAAGAGCCAGGCACCTAATTTAGGAATGGAAGCACCCACATTTAGTGATTTTTGGGGATGTGGAATTGCTTCACCCGGAGAAAAATGCTTCATCAACTCAGGGAGCGTTGCTCTTAACAACATAAGAACAAAGAAGAAGCCAGTGTTGGACCAGGCTGATGGCCCATCCAGCCCAACACTGCCCAAAATACCAGGTGCCATCAGGAGGTCCACCAGTGGGGCCAGAACACTAGAAGCTCTCCCACTATTCCCCCCACCCCAAGCACCAGTGGTTCTTTGTTTGAATGGGCTTGGTTTGCCCTTAGCTATGTAGCCAGACCTGCTTGGCTCCTTTATATTGTCATGTCTTCACATTCTCTACCTGATCCCTGATTAGTTAGGATAACTGTAGGAAAGAGAAAGCAGATCTGGGGTGTGTGGTGTCACTGGGGAGGAAGATGGACGTTTAACTCCAAGGCCCCCCCCCCCCAGCTCCTAAACACACCACTAAAAATCACTAAAACATTTCCATATTATGGGTGGGGAAGGTGAAAACAAAACGAAGCCACATCAGCAACAAAATTGGCCTAGTTTGGTTCAAACCTACCTTTCTCAAGTAAACAGCTTGGGGTCGCTAGAAATCATTAAACAATGGATGGACAAAATGGCAGCCGAAGCTCAAATTGAGCATGACAAAACAAGAACTAATAGCATCCTTACAATGTCTGGAGCAGGGTCTGTTAGAAAAAATATCCCTAATGCTTCAGCCTCTAACAGATCAACTTGTTGAAATAAAGACATCTCTAACAAAGGTCTCGAAAATTGCTGAAACTGCAATGGAGGTAGGGATGATGGTTCAAAACAAGACATGCACCTTACAACAAGAAGTTCAACAAATACAAGAAAAATTAACATTGCTCAACCAGTCCTCCAGACAGTTTAACATAAAGCTTTGAGGGTTTGAGGAAGGCTGAGAAAACCCACAAAACCTCATTACTCTGCTAGGTTGCTGGCTGGCTGCAGAAATGGAGTTAGAAGAAGGAATGATCCCAGTACTAATGCCTACATATTGGGAAACCGAAACAACTCAAATCATAAGTTCCTGAGGGACATTATAGCAACACTGGCTGATGCAAGAGTCTGGAAAAAAAATACTAGAAACTGCTTGAATCAAATGCAACTTCTTATGCCAAAATACGAAGATCCTCATCTTCCAAGACATCTCAAAAGAAGCATTTCAAACAAGAAAGTCCCTAAAATTTGTCACCATGAAGCTCTGAGAGGCAAACATCCGCTATAAATGGAGTCAAGACGGCAAGCTACAAGTCCCTTGCCAAGGCAAGAACTACTTTGCAATGGATGAAGATTCAGGCATGGCTGCATTGCTTGATCAAGAATAAACAAGAAATGACTTCAGAGTTCTGATGGTCTTTTAATAAATCTCTGTTATTACATGAACCCATAAAAGAGGAAATAAATAGAGAAATCCAGGAATACTTTGCTCTCATGCCTCCAATATTTTGGGACGCCATGAAGCTGGTCTTCAGAGGAAAAATAATTTCTTTGTCCACTCACCTAAAAAAAGGAAAAAAATAAGTTTATAGCAGAAACACTGGCAAAAATTAAACAGCTTGAACAATATCATAAAAGAACTGCTAGTAAGAAGCTTTACAAAAAGCTACAAGAAGAAGAAGAAGAAGAAGAAGAAGAAGAAGAAGAAGAAGAAGAAGAAGAAGAAGAAGAAGAAGAAGAAGAAGAAGAAGAAGAAGAAGAAGAAGAAGAAGAGATTGGATTTATACCCCGCCCTTCACTACCCAAAGGAGTCTCAGAGCGGCTTACAAACGCCTTTCCCTTCCCCTCCCCACAACAGGCACCCTGTGAGGTAGGTGGGGCTGAGAGAGCTCTGACAGAAACTGCTCTTTTTCAAGAACAGCTGTGCCAGAACTATGGCTTGCCCAAGGTCATCCAGCAGGTGCAAGTGGAGGAGTGGGGAATCAAACCCAATTCTCCCAGATTAGAGTCTGCGCACTTAATCACTACACCAAACTGGCAGATAATAACAAAAAACAAGTTTTTTGTTATTGTCTACTGTGCCATCTATTGTTTTATTGGCTTTATTGTTTTTACTGTTTTGTGGATTTTATGTTGTAAGCTGCCCTGAGCCCATTTGTGGGGTGTTAATTAATTAATTAATAACTGTACAAATATAAGTCTCCTTTAAAAAATTAAGCCAGCCTGAAATATCAGGGGAGGTAGGTACCAGCCTATCTAAAACATGCGTAATGTCCGCTACCTTTGCACCAGGCAGGCAAGTCACCATACGGTCAGTACGTGGGTTCACCACCCAGCTGTCTACCTGCCTAAGGATCGAATCACCAACTACCAAGAGCCCCCCTCCCACCCTTCCCAGGGACGGTTCCTTGGTACGAAAGGATACCTGTTCACCAGCTGAAGAAGAGGTCCCTTCTGAGGGCACATTCCCCTTATCCTCAGCATGGTGCCCCATTTCCCCTTGACCCTCATGCTCCCTGGCAGCAGCCGGGCTGCCAGATCCAGAGTGGGACATATCTAACAAGTCCCCGAGAGTCTTCTCCGTGCACCTAACTGACTGTCCCTGCTTCTCCAGGTCAGCCACCTTGGCCTCAAGGGAGCAAACTCGCTCCCTGAGAACCAGGAGCTCCTTGCACCGAGCACACACACAAGACTTCTGACCAGTGAGCAGATAGTCATACATGTGACACTCCATGCAAAACACTGGATAGCCCCCAACCCCCTGCTGGCATTCTGGCTTCATAATTGTTTTTAAACAAATACTTTTCTATAACCCCCCTTTTAAAACACTTTGTATTTATATGGCTCTTGTTGTAGAAATCTACTTACCTTACTGGGAACCCAAGGAGCCAAGGTCCTGGCTTTCTGGCTCTTCCTGGGCTTCTTACAGAGTCCCTAGGCTAAGAGCCACAGGCCAAGAGCCTCACCCTTCGGCTCGTGCCAGAGGCTCGTGCCTCTTGCAAGCTTCCTGCCTTAAATAAAATTGTCCCCCAGGAGAGGGTGTGGCCAGCAGCTACTCAAATTCACCCAAGGCACTTAATGACAGTCAAACAATGACCCTTTCACACCCCAACTCCAGCAGCCAGGAGTCTGTTACAACTCACCCACACACTCCCAAATACAGTCCCTGACACAGTACCTTCTCAGCTAAAGCACCTCAGCTGAAAGTAAATAAATAAAAATACCACTCACCCCTCTGGCAGCTCAAACACCTTGCTCCTTCTCAGAGCTCAGCTGGGTCAAGATTCTACACTTCGTTGGAGAACTACAATAATTTGAAGTTATAATCAAATATAACACTAGTGAGGATACAGAGACGAGAGTTCGTTATATTAGCAACAAAAGACTAATTTTTTTTGAGATGGAATATTTGATTAATATGGATTAACTTTAAGGCAAAGTATGGTAACTATTTTAAAGATTTCCCTCATGTATATATGTATGTATGTATGTATGTATGCTGAGTGTGTGTATGTAAAAACTCAATAAAATATTGTTAAAAAAAAAGAAATGACCCCTCCTGAGAGACAGGGGGTCAGCATACTTGAAGTGCCCTGCTGTTTTAGATAATACTATTGGGCACTGGAGCTTTCTGGAGTACCTATACCCACCTGATACGAGGCACAACAAGAAGAAGAGATTGGATTTATACCCCATCCTTCACTACCCAAAGGAGTCTCAGAGCGGCTTACAAACGCCTTTCCCTTCCCCTCCCCACAACAGGCACCCTGTGAGGTAGGTGGGGCTGAGAGAGCTCTGACAGAAACTGCTCTTTTTCAAGAACAGCTGTGCCAGAACTATGGCTTGCCCAAGGTCATCCAGCAGATTCAAGTGGAGCAGTGGAGAATCAAACCTGGTTCTCCCAGATTAGAGTCTGCGCACTTAACCACTACACCAAACTGGCAGTTTTTTTGTTATTGTCTACTGTGCCATCTATTGTTTTATTGGCTTTATTGTTTTTATTGTTTTGTGGATTTTATGTTGTAAGCTGCCCTGAGCCCACTTGTGGGATAGGGTGGGGTGTTAATTAATTAATTAATAACTGTACAAATATAAGTCTCCTTTAAAAAATTAAGCCAGCCTGAAATATCAGGGGTGGTAGGAATTCAAAACCATGTACATGTGGCAGAAAAGAAGCAGAGCAGGAGGAGCAGAGATCATTTTTCATTAGAAAAATTATTTCCAAATCCTTTGATGAATGTCTGCCTGATCCTTGTAATGACCCAGTAAAACCTAATGGTCCACAGTATTTGCCCAGTCTGACTCTAAGACAGGCATTGTTTAATAGCTGTGGTTAGTGTGATTCTCTGAACACAAATTTACTCAGGCTTACTATGACTAGTTAGGACAGTGGTTCCCAAACTTTTTGAGGGCCACTCCTGCCTTAGTTCCCTAAATTAATCCCCAATGCCCCTTACCCTACCCATTATTTAGAATAGTGGTTTTCATGACCCACTAAGGAAGATAAAAACAGTAAAATGCAAAACAGTAACAATTAATTGCATATTTATTCAAAATCCAATTAATACCTTTTAGTTTAATTTCTTCAGCAAAACTGATGAACTTCATCCATTTTCAAAGTCTGATAGTCATTTAGCAAGAATCTTCAATACCGCATTTACTAACTGCTTCACTGTTCAGTAAATTCTTAATGTGGTGGATGGGCTTGATGAAATCATATCAGTTTCCCAATGTCTGGTTCAAAGTCACTTAGCAGGAGTCTTAAATCACCATATTGAATAATCTGGAGTTGATTTCTTGATTGGAGAGAAGTTGGATGACACACTAAAACCACATTCCACCAAACAGGACATTGGAAATTCAACAAGGAGCTTCTTAACCACTGTCCATAGTGCAGGATAGCAATCAGAAATTTCCTTCTATACCCAAAATTCTTGATGCCATTTCTTAAACTTTGGCTTCAGGTCAATGTCATTTTGTAGCTCAGTTGGTTCTTCCTCAACTACCCCAACTTCCTCAGTATCTGAAAATGGATTTATCACCCAATCTGAATTGAAAGAAGATCCTCAGATCACTTAGACATATATCTTCATGCAGCATATCCAAATGGTCCTAAAAAACTTGCACAAATGGTCACATCTTGTATCCCACCTTTCTCTTCTAGCTCAGACAAGCTTAGAAATTTGTATAGGTTGTGAAAAAATATTATGTTTCACTTTGCATTTTAACTTTGAAATAAATGTAGAGATGACAGATTTGGCCTTAATAAGATTGACCCCATTTCCTTATGACTACAAATTCACTTAATTGAACATTGCAAATAGTTCTGGTAAATAAGCAGTGTCATTCCTGATCTCTATGAGTTCATCATTGAGCAAAGCCTTCATGTTTTCAAAAAACTCCACAACAGTATCCAAAAGCTTGCAAAAGCATTTCATATATTTGCCTTTTGATAGCCAACAAACTTCACTATAAAGCAGTATATATTCAAAATCTTTGTCATTCTCATCCCAGAGCTCCAGGAACAGTTGATCATTGGTGGCATGGGCTTTAATTTTAGTCACTGCAGTAATGACAGTGTGCAGGCAATCACTGAGGGTTTTTTTGCAATCAGATGTTAGCAGTGAATGACACAGGGAATAGTAAAGACACATGGCACTGCTTTCTTTTCAAGTAGTATGGTTCTCCATCAGTTGCACAAGCAAATATGCTAGTAAACAAATTTATTTCTCTTTGAGGAACTCTTCAACAACACCTCCAATGCCCCCATTGCCCTCTTGCCTCTTACTGCCCCCTAGGTAATCCCAACACCCCTCAGGGTGTGGTACCAATGGTCCTTCTAAGCTGTGAAGTCTTGTGAGCAAAAATTCTACTGTGTGAGCTACTGGCATTAAAGTTGTGAGTGAGCAATTTGGCTACATAAATTAGTTTGCTCTGGAGCCATCCTTCTTAAGACAAAATGTGTGAGCCAGAGGCTAAAAAACTGAGCTAGCTCACACTAACTCAGCTTAGAGGGAACACTGGGTGGTACCACCCACTTTGGGAACCACAGAATTAGGCCCATCAAATGGGGTTCACATTACCCCAACAGGGTCAGGGGTTTGCCCACTTTTGTGGCCTCTGATTCACCAGCCCCAATCTAGCTGGCAGGGGGAACCCCACACCTAAAGTGCCTTCTTTGCACCAATGTGCCAGAGGTGACATCATTGCGCAGGGCACATTGCAGGATGGGGGGTGCTTGATCATTTAAGGAATATAGAGTTTTTCCTTAAATGATAGCGCATCCGCCCTGTGCCCTGCGTGATGATGTAACTTCTGGGTGATGTCATTATGGCATGCATGCTTTTTTTTTTTTAAGCGCCCCTAAAAGAGGCATTTTTATTATTTTTAAGACAATGACATAACAACAAAACAGACCAAAACACAAAATACCACTGTAGACCGCCAATACTTCGCATGCAGAATCCTAGCCGCAGTTGCAATATATATTAACAAATATCTCTCTTCTCTCTGCACCTCCTTTGGCAGTATACCCAGCAATAACACATCTGGCTTAAAAACAAAGAGTACCTTTTATAATTCTCTGCATCATTCTATGCACCCATATCCAATATTTTTTTGTAACTTCACATGTCCACCACATATGATAAAAGGACCCAACTTTAGCATTACATTTCCAGCACTTATTAGAACATTTTTCATCATACTTCGCCAGCTTATCTGTCGTGATATACCACATATACAGCATTTTATACATGTTTTCTCTATATGGGACTGCCCTGGTTATTTTTACATTTATTTTCCATATTTGGTCCCATTGTTCCAGCTCAAAATTATAAAAAGTTCATTGCCCATTGAATCATGTTATTTGTCACCATTTCATCTGCCATATAGTCAGCCAACAACAGTGCATACATTTTTTTAATAAATTTCTCTTCTGGTTCATACAGAATTTTCTCCATATCTGTTAAAGATTTCTCAAACCCTACTTTTTTATCTTTTTTATATCTTGACTGGGTCTGCACTCTGTGCCACCAACTGATATCATCATCCAAGTCCAACTCCCCCTTCGCATTAATAATGTCCAGATACCTTTGTGGGGGGTCTTCACAGTATAGCCTAGGCAAAGTCACAGCTTCTATTGGAGCCACCAACCTTGAAGTTTTGGTAAACCACCTCCTTCGGATGGTCTCAGTATCCAGTGCTGTTTAAAGTATTTGCGTGCTGCCACTTTCTCGTCCTACAGAAAAGCGTGCCAACCTTCCAGAAGATCGTGGCCTTCCAGTTTCAATAGTCTTCTGTCTTCCAACATCACCCATTCCTTAGTCCAGGCCAATGCTCCGGCTCTATAATACAGTGTCCAATTGGGCAGGGAAAGTCCATCTCTTTCTTTCAAATCTTGTAATACTTTAAGCCTAATTGTCAGAAAAAAAAGTCTATTTGATGATGCTCACTGAGTCCATTGTTATGTGTTCCCTATTCCACTTTGCGCTTGCGTAGGTATGCAGGCAGTAACGTGGGAGCTTCTTCCCTGCCGCTTTTCCTTATCACGGTGGCCTTGAATGTAGGCTTTGGGCTATTCTTGTGTTGATGAGAATTTTCCAGTCCTGTGAAGGTGAAGGGAGGGGGAGAGTCGTCTCCCGCTCATGAAGTAATTCTCCCGCCGGGAGTTTCCCGCGTGCGCGCTTACAGTTCATTCGCTAGTCGCACTTATGCATCATACTATAACTCTGCTTGCATTGCTCTTGCCCCCCATTCCTGACAATGACCTTCTACTGTGGGTTTTAGCACTGTAATCCAATAAAGCCTTTTTTTTGATCAAGAATGCTTGGACCTACTTGCTTTTGAACCTGACAGAAATTGTCAGGAATCATCATCACTTCACCACCTTCAGCACCTGCCTTCCACAACAATGAGCGGGGCTGGGGGGGGGACACCGGTGACGGTCCCAGTGACTACCACATCGGTCACCACGGTTCCGGTCACCACCGTGGCAATTCCAGTGACCACCATTCCGGTTATGACCATTCCGGCTACCGTTGCTCCAGTGACTACGACTCCGGTAACTACAGCTTTGGTCCTGTACTCTACGGCTGGACCAGTCACCCCTCCTTTGACCAGTACAGTGGGAGCATCGTACACTCTCCCGATCTACAGCCCCACTGGGCCGACCCAGATTCATGGAGGAGCGATACCTCAAACCTACTTTCTTGGTACCCCAACTCCTTGGGACAAGGGGGTTACCTATCGGAGGTCGCGTGATTGGACTAAGAATCTTTTGGACACTACCCAGGCTACCTGGTCCTTACCGGGGAGCCAGAGCTGGGATAGTTTACTGGATCCACAGGGAAGTTTCGGGCTTCCCCAGGGACGGATGTCCCGTGGATCTCCCAGATCGGGGTCCAGCCCGGATGCTGATGCCCGCATGGACTCTATCCAAGATGATACCCGACGTTTAATGCGGGACATGGGCAAGCTGATGCAGTCCCTACCGCAGATGATGGACCAAGCAATTCGAGCCCACCCGCTGACTCAACCGAGACCGGCTCCAGCCCCCGCACCACCAGCATTGCCCGCGCCGCCCCTCCCTGGCCAGCCAGTCCCGGGGCAGCCAGGACCAGCAGCACCCATGCCAGGCCAGCCGGCTCCTGGCCAACCTCCTCCGGCTGGCCCATTGCCGGGAGGGCCCGGACCCGGGCAACCAGGACCCATCCAGCCTCCACCTGTTCTACCACCGCCTCCAATTCCTGCTCCAGCGCCCCTTCCGCTGCTCACTCCGGTACCTGGCATGGGTCCCGTCCCTCCAATAATTCGCCCCAAAGACATGTTGGAGATTACTTTTGACGGGGACCCTGAGACTGTGTCTTTCTTTATATTACAAGTCGGGAAATTCGTACAGCGATGGGGCTATGTGTTCCCGGACAAGGAGCAAAAGGTGGAATTTATCACTTCAAGGTTCTGGGGAATTGCTACTAGTTGGTACGTAGCCCTCCACGATCTGGAGGCGGTGGAGCTGGGGAATGTCGATGACTTCATGTGGGCTTTGAGGAATCATTTCGAAGACCCGGGGGCGGCCCAAAAGGTGGAAGCTTTTCTCCGCACCTTCAAACAAGGCAAACTGACCGTGCGGGAGTACTCACGGGAATTTCAACGACATGCAGTTAAGATTCGAGACTGGACTGACCCTGTGCTGGCTCAACAATACCGGATGGGACTAGCAGTGGACATCCGCCACAATGTTCTCAGCTCCAAAGAGCCACGCACCCTCCAAGGTTGGATGGAGAAAGCTGAAAAGGCTGAAAGCCGACTGCGCCTCATGAAGCTGGACTTATCTCTTGGAAACAACCGTCTGAGCACCTTGGCCGCCCCGATCAGAAGCAAGCCAACCTCCACCCAGGGTGGGGTGAGAAACCAACGCATGCGACAGGGCCTGTGTCTACGATGTGGGGAGAAAGGGCACTTTGCAGCATCCTGCCCCAAGGGGGACCCTGGCCGAGCCCTGACCCAAGAGGAACCCCGACGATGGCCAACTCCCACCCCGAGGAAGGGTACAGCGAAACCACGCAACCCGCAGGCCCTTTTTGCCAACCCTGACCCAGCGGACGCCTTGATGTTGGAAGAAGATGAGAGCGAGCTGCAGGGAAACAAATTGGTCCTGTTTGTGAGTGGCGCTACACAACAGGACCCTGCCCCTGAAGCGCCCAAAATGGTGAGCAATTACCCCTCTCTCTTCTTTGTGACTGTTCTTATAATGAACCCAGTGTCAGAGTCCTCAATTAGTCAGTCAAACACCAGGCCTTATTCATTGAAACAAGGATAGTATTTATTAGACTGCAATACTAGGTCACTAGAACAGAAGCATTGTTAAGAATAACTTGAATACATGAAGCATTGGGGTTATACTCTAAGGGGGGAAAGGAGCCCCCACACCTCTACCAATAGATGGCCAGCCCACGCGCGGGAAAGCTATGAGGTGCTAAATTACTACGTTCCCACCACCTGAAAGTTCTCAAGCCTAGCTATTGTCTTTAGAAAGCGAAAGGAGACGAACAGCCTGGCTTCAAGGCCATTTAGGTCTGGGTGAGGTGAGATATGGCCCAGTCTCCCAGGCAACCTCGTCACCTCCCCGCATTCCAAACGAGAAACACAGATACATTTATTACCCTCTCATCTCCTTCCCATCACCCCTATGGCAGGGATACCTGACATCCTGCCCTTCTGATAACAGATCTACCCCCCCGGCTTCAGAGGATACAATTTATGGAACGCGCGGACCAATTTCGGGGCATGAACATGTTCCGCCCTAACCCACTCCCTCTGTTCAGGCCCAAAGTCTGCCCAGTCGATGAGATAATACAACTGGTTGCGTGAAATCTTCGAGTCCAGGATTTGAGAAACTTCATAATGCGGTTCTCCCCCCACCATCAGCGGAGGAGGGGCGGGGCACTGGGGTCTCCAGACATTCTCTGCAGGCGCACGCCATAGCAGCCTTACATGGAATACAGGATGAACAGATTTCAGTGATTTAGGCAGGTCAAGCTCAACAGTAACATTGTTCAACACACGTACAATTTTAAAAGGTCCCACATATTTCCAACCGAGTTTGCGGCTCGGCTGCAAGCCCCTCAGATTCTGTGTGGAGAGATAAACAAATTCTCCACATTTTGGGGTCCAAGAAAGGTCACGTTTCTTGTCAGCTTGAACTTTATACGCAGCCTTGGCCCCCTCTAGAGTTTTCACTAGCAATGGCCACGCAGTTTGCAAGCGTTTACACCAGTCACCGGCATCTCCCGGCGGGAGGTCGGGAGAGTTCAAAAAAAGGAGAGGCGGGGCTTCATATCCGTGCACCGCCATGAAAGGAGACATCCCTGTGGAGGAGTGATGAGTATTGTTCTCGCAAAACTCAGCCAGCAGCAACAGGGACTGCCAATCGTCCTGTTGAAAGTTTGTGAAACACCTGAGGTATTGTTCAAGCGTTTGGTTAACCCTCTCGGTTTGACCATCGGTCTCTGGGTGGTACGCACTGCTGACCCCCTCTCCACCCCTAGCAGTGACATCAACTCCCCCCAGAATTGGGAGACAAATTGTGCCCCCCTGTCCGAGACCACCTTATTCGGCAAAGTGTGGAGTCTTGCAAGAATGCTGCAGCCAGTCTTTTTGCGGAGGGGATGGAAGCAAATGGAACAAAATGAGCCTGTTTAGAAAACATATCGACTATGACCCAAATAACAGTCTTTCCACCACTCGGTGGCAAATCAGTAATAAAGTCCATGGAGATCACCTCCCAAGGGCGAGTCGGGGTAGGTAGCGGCTGCAGCGAGCCGGGGGGTTTCCCCGGCCGGGGCTTGCTCATAAGGCATACCTGGCAGGCGTTTGTAAACAGAGACAAATCTTTCCTCAGTCCCGGCCACCAAAATTGCCGTTGGAGGAGCTGAAGTGATTTCACAAAGCCCGTGTGCCCTGCAAGTTTGGAGCCGTGAGCCCAACCCATCACCTCCCCCCGGAGTGACAGCGGTACAAAGAGTTTTCCATTCTTTTGCCAACAGTCTTGTGCATCTTTCACCACCCCCTCCTCCCCTTCAAGCATCTCTCTGTCCGCCTGAGACATAGCAGATGCGAATTTCGACTCCCAGTGGGAAGGGAGCGACGTAGGGGGGGGGTTCAGCGCTTGCTTGCGTGTGGTTACCGCCCCTCCCAGTTGGGAGGGGGTGAAGACTGAGTCCCAGTCCTCCTTCCGTTTGCTATCATGTTGTGGGAGGCGGGACAGAGCATCAGCAAGCGAGTTAGCCTTCCCCGGGAAATGGTGCATGGTGAAATTAAACTTAGAGAAGAACTTAGCCCATCGCAATTGTTTGGCATTCAGCGCGCGGGGCAAGCGGAGGAGTTCCAAATTTTTGTGATCAGTCCACACCTCAAATGGCACTCGAGCCCCCTCCAGCCAGTGCCACCATGTTGTCAGTGCCAACCGGATCGACCCTGCTTCTTTTTCCCACACCGACCAATTCTGCTCAGTGTCATTGAATTTTTTAGAGACATATGCAAGGGGGTGGAGTTTACCATCATCCCCCTCTTGGAGGATTGCCCCCCCCATGGCGACGTCCGAAGCGTTGACTTGGACAATGAATTTCTTTAGTTCATTAGGATGAGCCAGCACCGGCTCTGAGGTAAAGAGAGCCTTCAGGCGTTCGATTGCAAGCTGGCACTCTGGGGTCCAGTCTAGGTGCGCACCCGGCTGGATGCAGTCAGGGGCTTTCCCCTTAGTTTTGAGCAGGTCAGTAAGGGGGAGGGCCACCTGTGCAAAGTTCGAAAGAAATGATCTGTAAAAATTGGCGAATCCGAGGAAAGCTTGGAGTTGCCTCCTTGTCTTGGGGGGTTCCCACCCCACCACATCTTTAACCTTGTCAGGGTCCATCTCAATCCCCTTCTGTGAGATGTGGTAGCCTAAAAAGGTGATTTCCGACTTATGAAATTCACATTTAGACAGTTTAGCGAAGAGTTTGTGCTTGTGCAACGTTTGAAGTACCTCCCTAACCAGTTTCACGTGTGAACGGAGGTCGGGGGAATACAGAAGTATGTCATCAAGGTAAACAAGGACCCCCTTGAACAAATACTTGTGCAACACTTCATTAATCAGGTTCATGAACACCCCTGGCGCCCCCTGTAGCCCGAAAGGCATAACCAAGTATTCAAATTACCCCAGGGGGGTGTTAAATGCAGTTTTGTATTCATCCCCTTCTCTAATGCGTACCCGAAAGTAGGCATCCCTAAGATCCAGCTTAGAGAAAATCCTCCCCCCAGAAACCGCAGCTAGGAGGTCCTTGATCAGGGGCAGGGGGTATGCATTGGTGGTCGAAACAGCGTTTAGCCCGCGATAGTCCATGCATAGCCGCAACCCCCCGTCCTTCTTTTTCCTGAATAAAACGGGTGCAGCAAACGGGGAAGAGGTGGGTCGGATGAACCCCCTCTCCAAGTTCTTATCTATGAACTTTCTCAGTTCCACTTTCTCAGCCGGGCTCATGGAATACAATTTGCCCTTAGGTAGCTTCTGGTTTCGCAGTATTTCAATAGCACAGTCTGAGTTCCTGTGGGGGGGCAACTCGTCCGCCTCTTCTTCCCCAAAGACTGCTGCTAAATCCCGGTATTCTCGCGGGATCGCCTCCAGCTCCGCTTCCGCCACTCCCACCAGCACAGGGTCGCTTCCCAGATGCAGGGATCCCCAGCCCTCACACCAAACGTGGTCCCTACATTTGGCCGAGATGAAGTTGACCTTCCCAGCTTCCCACATAATGTGTGGGTCGTGGTCAAAGAACCACGCACTCCCCAAGACCAGAGGGAAACGGGCGGCTGGGGTAACAATGAATGGTCTCACCTCCCAGTGTTCCCCAATCCCCATGCGTAATGGCACAGTCTCGTATTTACACGGCTCTTTCATCATTGAGCTGTCCATTTGGGTAAACACCAGGGGTTCAGACAGTTTGACTACTTTCGCCCCTAGCCCTGTCACTAGCGAGGGGTTAATAATGTCTTTCCCACACCCAGAGTCAATGAGAGCTCGCACTCTCACATGGGTCTGTAGACCCGGGTCCATTAGAGTCACAGTAAGAAAGAAGAGAGAGGAGGATCTGCTCACCGGGTTCAGCGCTTGCGAGTCCGGGACCTGCTGTTCAGCGCTATTTACAGCAGGTCCTTCTCGTTTCCCGCCTTCGTGGTTTCTTCCTCCGACGAGTCGGAGGTCTCACTCAGCGGGTTAATTTGCAGAGCTCTAGCCCCTCTCGGTTTCGCCACCGGTTTGGGTGTGGATGTGTCGAATTTCTTCTTGCCCCCTTTCGCCCCTCCGGGTGGGGTGGTTGATCCGGGGCAGCTTGCCGCGAAGTGGCCCGATTCGCCGCACTTCAGACATAGCCCTTGCTTCATCCGGATCTCCTGCGTGCCATCTTTGGGTTGAGGAGTCGTCGGTTGGGTCTTCCCCCTGGGTGCCAGGGTTGGCCCCGATGGGGCTCCCTTCCCCAGCGCCACCGCGTCATCCAGCCGGATGGTTTTCAGGCGGGTTTCCGTGGCTATCGCCTCCTGCATCCAGCCCATCAGCATCTCCGGGTCGTGTCCACGCATCACGGTCCGGCGGATCTCTGAGTTGAGCCCCAGGCGGTATTGTTCTGCCAGGACTCCGTCAGGCCATCCCCGGACTTTCGTCGCTTGCCTCTGGAACTCCCCAGTATACTCCCTCACAGATTTGGAACCTTGCTAGAAAGCGCGCAAGAAGGCTCGGGCGGTCTTGTTCGCGTTGACATCCTCGAACTGCTCCTTCATGGCCCACATAAAGGCGTCGATTTCCCGCAACTCCCGCCTGTCTGCTTGGTGCAGGGCTACATACCAGTCTACCGTGCGTCTCGGTGAGCAGCTTCACCCAGTCACGTCGCTGCTTGGGTCGGGTGGTCACTCCGCCGTACGCCGCTCCATAAGGGTCCCCGTAGGGCCCCCCTAAGTCATATTCCAAGCCCCATGACACCGGGACATATGTACCCGGGACTTTCAAGGGCACGACTGCTGTGGTGCTCGGGACTGTTGTCACAGGAGGTTTCTTATCCTCCGGTTTCTGGTCCTCCAGTGGGTCCTTGATTGGGAGAGTGTCTTCTTCACTGTCACTCATTTTGTGCGCAACGGGTTTCTGACCAGTCCCAACGAAAAGTGATTCTTAACAAACTGTCAGAGTCCTCAGTTAGTCAGTCAAACACCAGGCCTTATTCATTGAAACAAGGATAGTATTTATTAGACTGCAATACTAGGTCACTAGAACAGAAGCATTGTTAAGAATAACTTGAATACATGAAGCATTGGGGTTATACTCTAAGAGGGGAAAGGAGCCCCCACACCTCTACCAATAGATGGCCAGCCCACGCGCGGGAAAGCTATGAGGTGCTAAATTACTACGTTCCCACCACCTGAAAGTTCTCAAGCCTAGCTGTTGTCTTTAGAAAGTGAAAGGAGACGAACAGCCTGGCTTCAAGGCCATTTAGGCCTGGGTGAGGTGAGATATGGCCCAGTCTCGTAGGCAACCTCGTCACCTCCCCGCATTCCAAACGAGAAACACAGATACATTTATTACCCTCTCATCTCCTTCCCATCACCCCTATAGCAGGGATACCTGACACCCAGCAATGATGACCCACATCAGGGTCCGAGCTCTCATTGACTCGGGGTGCGGGAGGGATTTGATGAACCCATCACTGGTAACGGGTCTAGAGGCGGTGGTTACCAGTTTGAAAGACCCTATTACCTTTACCCAAATGGATGGGTCACCGATGAAGGAACCGTGTCGATTTGAGACTATTCCCTTAAGGGTGGGCACAGGAGAACACTGGGAGCTGTGTTCTTTCGTAATAACCCCACAAGCCCAGTTCCCATTAGTGTTGGGCAGCCTGTGGTTGCATGGGCATGATCCATATATACTTTGGGACGAAGGGACAGTGTGATTTATCTCCCCGAAATGTGCGGAACATAAGTGGGACCCGGGGTGGGGAAACCCCCCAAACAGCGATCCTCCATGGGCCTGCTTAGCCACAGAGGACCTTAACCGCATTCCCAAAGAATACCGGCATTTGGCCCGTGTGTTTGAGGAGAAGGAAGCTGATGAACTACCTCCCCACCATAACTCAGACTCTGCGATTGAGATCCTTCCAGGCCACAAATTGCCTAAAGGGAAAATTTATGCTATGAGTCCTATGGAAAAGGAGGAGCTACGCAGATTCATTGACAAGAATCTGGCCCGTGGATTTATCCGACCGGCTTCGTCCCCCTTTGCGGCCCACGTGTTGTTTTGTAAAAAGAAAGATGGGGGGCTGAGACTGTGCACTGATTACCGGGGCCTTAACGCATTTTCCGCCACCAGTGTTTACCCCATGCCCCTCATCAAGGATCTGCTGGCGGAGGTGGCGAAGGGGAAGGTGTTTTCCAAATTGGATTTACATGATGCCTATTTTAGAGTCCACATTAGGCAAGGTGATGAACACAAGACTGCTTTTAATACCCCGTTGGGACAATTTGAATATCGAGTTATGCCCTTCGGGTTGCAAGGGGCGCCTGGGGTCTTCATGAACTTAATAAATGTGGTGTTGCACCCCTACTTGTTCAAGGGGGTGGTTGTTTACTTGGATGATATCTTGGTGTACAGCCCAGACCAAGAAACTCACACCAGGCTGCTTCAGGAAGTATTGGAGAAGTTATTAGAACACAAACTGTTTGTTAAGCTGTCAAAGTGTGAATTTCATCAAAGCCGCATTGACTTCCTAGGATATCGCATATCCTCAAACGGGTTGGAGATGGACCCAAAAAAGGTCCAGGATGTGTTGGCTTGGAAACTCCCCAAAACCAGGCGGCAGCTCCAGAGTTTCCTCGGCTTCGCCAATTTTTACCGTCAATTCTTGCCTCACTTCGCCCAGGTAGCCCTCCCTCTCACAGATCTCCTAAAGACTAAAGGGAGAGGGGTCAAAGCTTCCATGCTGGGGGCCCTTTTAGATTGGACACCCCAGTGTCAGGAGGCATTTGAACAACTGAAGCAGTTATTTACTTCCGAACCAGTATTGGCACACCCAAATGAAACCAAAAAATTTATTGTCCAAGTAGACGCATCAGATACCGCAATGGGGGGGTGATCTTACAAGAGGACGCCCAAGGGCACCTGCACCCTCTCGCCTATGTTTCCCAAAAGTTTAATGACACGGAGAGGTTCTGGCCCATTTGGGACAAAGAAGCAGCTTCCATTCGCTTAGCCCTAATTACCTGGAGGCACTGGTTGGAGGGAGCCCGGGTACCCTTTGAAATCTGGACTGATCATAAGAATCTTGAGGTACTTCGGAAGCCTCGGAATTCAAATGCCAAACAGTTCCAATGGGCTGAGTTTTTCTCCAAGTTTCAATTCACCCTCCACCATTTCCCGGGCAAGTCCAATCACCTGGCAGATGCCCTTTCACGCCTTCCCCAGCACCTTAGCAAAAGAACGGAGGTGAGAGAGTCCTTTTTCACCCCAGATCAACTGGTTGGGGCTGTATTAACCTGCAAACAAAAACAATCACAGCCCGTAACCCCGAATCAAGGGCTGCCATGGGAAAGCCGATTTGCCACCGACATCACTGACCAGGAGAGAGTTGAGCTAAAAGCTCGAGATGATGTAGAATGCAAACCCAATGGTTGCTGGTACAAAAGCAATAAACTGTTTGTCCCAGAAAGTACGCGATTGCAAGTACTGCAATCTGCCCATGATTCAAAATCTGCTGGGCATTTCGGGTATGTGAAGTCGCTACACCTATTGCAGCGCAATTTCTGGTGGCCCCGAATGAAACGAGATTTATCACTCTACATACAATCTTGCCCTACATGTAGCCGTTGCAAGACCAGAGCAAGAAAAACCCCTGGTCTATTACAGCCATTACCCACCCCAAGTCGACCCTGGGAAGTGATTTCCATGGATTTTATCACTGATCTTCCCCCCAGCAAACACATGACTGTCATTTGGGTGGTGGTGGACTTATTTTCTAAACAGGCTCACTTTATACCGTTTCCTAGCCTGCCAACGGCAAAAATCCTTGCAAGAGCCTTTTTACAACATATTGCCCGGCTCCACACTTTACCTCTCAAAATAATCTCCGACCGTGGGGTTCAGTTTGTTTCCAAACTATGGACAGAATTAATGGCCCTCATGGGCATTGAGCGTGCTTTAAGCAGTGCATACCACCCAGAGACCGATGGGCAAACAGAAAGGGTGAATCAAACATTAGAGCAATATTTGCGTTGTTTCACTAACTATCAACAAGACAATTGGGTAGATTTATTGCCATTGGCAGAGTTTGCATACAATAACTCCTGGCACGCTTCTACCGGAATGTCTCCCTTCAAAGCCGCCATGGGCTATGATAGCTCCCCTCTTCCATTTTTAAAACCCGGGGGGACTGGTGGGAGAGCCACAGAATGGTGTAAGTCTTTTCGAGAATCTTGGCCAATGATTGTAGAGACTTTAAACGAGGCCAAGGCTCAATATAAGAAACATGCGGACAAAAAAAGGGTGGGGGGATGGAACCTTCAACCAGGGGATTCCGTATACCTTTCTACTGAGAACTTACGGCTATCGCAGAAGTCGTGGAAGCTCGCTTGGTAATATATTGGTCCATTCAAAGTTGTTCGCTGTATTAATAAAGTGACTGTTCAACTGGACTTACCTAAATCACTTAAAGCAATTCATCCAATTTTCCATTACAGCCTCCTCAAACCGGCATCTCCCCTGACTAAGTGGCATCCGGAGCTTCCGGCACCCCCGCCCCCGCTGATCATCGATACCGAGGAGCATTATGAACTAGCTGACATCCTGGACTCTAAAATTAGCCGTGGGCAATTGTATTATCTGGTTGAATGGGTACATTTTGGGCCCCAACACAGGGAATGGGTGAAAGTCTCTGATATTAATGCACCTGATCTCCTGAGGGATTTTCACACCCGCTTCCCAGCCAAACCAGGGGGCCCCATGTTCTCCCCTTCCTGAGTGGTGGGTGGGAGGTATTTTGGGAAGGGCAGAGTGTCAGAAAAAAAAGTCTATTTGATGATTCTCACTGAGTCCATTGTTATGTGTTCCCTATTCCACTTTGCGCTTGTGTAGGTATGCAGGCAGTAACGTGGGAGCTTCTTCCCTGCTGCTTTTCCTTATCACGGTGGCCTTGAATGTAGGCTTTGGGCTATTCTTGTGTTGATGAGAATTTTCCAGTCCTGTGAAGGTGAAGGGAGGGGGAGAGTCGTTTCCCGCTCATGAAGTAATTCTCCCGCCAGGAGTTTCCCGCATGCGCGCTTACAGTTCATTCGCTAGTCGCACTTATGCATCATACTATAACTCTGCTTGCATTGCTCTTGCCCCCCATTCCTGACAATGACCTTCTACTGTAGGTTTTAGCACTGTAATCCAATAAAGCCTTTCTTTTGATCAAGAATGCTTGGACCTACTTGCTTTTGAACCTGACACTAATTCTTGCTCTCTTCCCTTGCCACACAAACTTGGTGGTAATTTGCTCCAACTCCTTCAATATTGCCAGGTTTTTCAACACAGAAATCGTTTGAAACAAGAAAATCCATCTTGGTAAAATGTTCATCTTTATCAGAGCAATTCTTCCAATTAGGGATAGCTTTAAATTCTTCCATTTTTCCAAGTCTTGCTTCGTTGCCCTTAATAGTTCCCTATAATTATCTTCTTGCAGCGAACTGCATCTGTTCTTCAGTTGGATTAGATATTTTGCCTTCACACAGAGTTTATATCCCGATTCTTCTTGCAAGCACTCTCTTTGCTCTAGTGTCATATTTTTAGTTAAGATTTTGGTTTTAGCTAAGTTAATTTTCAAACCTGCCACTTGCCCATAGTCTTTCAAAAGCTTATTTAGCTCCACAATTGAGGATCTGGGTTCCTCCAAAATGAATGCCAGGTCGTCCGCATAAGCCAGTAATTTAAATTGTTCTCCATGCACCTTTAGACCCTTCACTTCTGGATCTTGTCTTATCTCCTCTGTCACTACTTCCAAAGCAAATATGTAAAGCAATGGTGAGAGAGGGCAGCCCTGCCTTGTACCCTTTTGTATCTGAAATTGTTCAGTCTGTTCCCCATTTACCATAACAGCTGCTTTTTGCTTTGAAAAAATTGCTCGATCGCTTGAGTGAATCGTTCTCCCGCTCTGGCCTTTTTAAGTGTCCCTATTATAAATGTCCAATCCAAGTTATCAAAGGCCTTCTCCGCGTCTACAAAAATCACCACCATCTCTTTTTCTGGATGAGCTTCATAATATTCCAACATGTTCAGTAGCCACCTTACATTGTGTTTTATCTGTCTTTTCGGCAGAAATCCAGACTGATCTTTATGAATTACTTTTGCCAAAACACGCTTCAATCTATCTGCCATGATAGAAGCAAATATTTTATAATCCACATTTAACAAGGAGATCGGTCTATAGTTTTTAACATCGCTCCCTTCTGTATCTTGTTTGTGTATTAGAGAGATTAGGGCTTCCCTCCACGTATCTGGGACTTCCTCTCCTTCCCAAGTTTTCTTATAGACTTCATGCAGCTGTGGAAGCAGTATTTCTTCAAAAGTTATATAAAACTCCACCGGTAAACCATCCGTCCCTGGTGATTTCCCTTTATTCTGCCTTTTCAGGGCCTCCACCATCTCCATCATAGTAATAGATTGATTTAAAATCTTCTGGTCTCCCTCCGAAAACCTTTGCATCGTATGCTCTTGCAAATATAGGGATATTTTTTCTCTAGTTATTTTCTCACTTGCATAAAGTTTCTTATAAAAATCCTCCACAATCTTCTTTAAATCTTCGATTACATTTTGTTCCACCCCATTTTTGTCTCTCAATGATTTTATCAGTGTCCTTTCCGACTGCTTTCTCACTTGATAGGCCAGCCATCTAGTAGGTTTATTAGCATTCTCAAAATAGTTTTGCTTAGCATATCTTACCTTCTTTGCCAGTTCTGCTGTCAATAAGCAATTCATCCTGTGCGTGAGAAGCTTAATTTTCGCTTTCCTATCCAAATCTCCTCCACTCTCCATTTCCTGCTTCTCTTGTTCCAGTATTTCTCTCTTCAGGTTAAAATATTCTTTGTTTCTTTCCCTGTTCTTCCTTGCTGCTTCCTTCATTAAAAGTCCTCTGGCAAAGGCCTTAAACGCATCCCATACCGTCCGCCTTGCAATGCCTGGGGTGATATTCTCCTTAAAGAAGAACGTGAATTCTGTTTGCAAACTTCTTACCGCCTTACTATCCTTAAGTAAGAAGGGATTCAGTGTCCAGTGATAAGCAAATATGCCTCCTTCAATTTCCGCCTCCTGTAAATCCCTTGCCATTGAGGATGACATCCAACACATATCCAGCCTAGACCAGGAATCATGCCTTGCTGAATAGAACGTGTATTGCTGCTTTTTAGGATTTCTTATTCTCCAGACATCCACTAAATGCCACTCCTCTATAATCTGCAAAAGTGAGTTAGTAAATTCACTACCTTTTAGCTTCTTCTTCTGGCTATTCGCCTTCCAATCCCATCTGTTATCAAAAACCGTGTTAAAATCGCCAATCAAACAAAGCTCTTGAAAGTCCTGTTTAGCTATCAAAGTCAAAAGCTTACCGTAGAATTTTTCCTGATTTTGATTCAGGGCATAAATATTCACAATTAAAACCTTTTTATTTTGTCTTTGAACTGCCACCATCACTATTCTCCCATCCTCTGAAGCGGATATTAACTCTGGTTGTAAGTGCTCCTTAATGTAGGTGGCCACTCCACGTTTCTTCTTTTCTTTATCCGTTGCCACAAATACTTTGCCTAGCCCTTTATGATTCAGATGTTTTTCATCATTCCTCTTAATATGGGTTTCTTGAATACATGTTATATCCGCTTTATGTTTCTTCAATTGATGAAATATCCTTCTTCTTTTCTGGGGTCCATTTAAGCCATTGACGTTCACCGAAATTATTTTCAACTTCTTTTTATCCATCTAGGTTCTGTGTCTGTCTGTGTTCCTTTTCACCTTTTGTTTTTTGCCTTGTCACAATTGGAGATCTCAATCTAAATCTTCTTGGTCTTTGAGGTTTGGTGGAGGGAGCTGATGCTGTTGCTCCCTGGAGTTGGGATTCCCCTTCCCTTTCCACCTCTCCCTCTTCTCTCTCCTCTTTTTCTTCTTGGTCATCCGACATCTCCACGCCATACGTCTCTAAGAAATCTTTAGCCTTAAAAACAGAGGTGATTCTGAATCTCTTTCCCTCAAAGTTAAAGAAGACCCCCTCTGGCAAAATCCACCTGTAGGTGATGTTATTGGCTCTCAACAGTGCCGTTAAGTCTGAGTACGCCCTTCTCTTCTCCCTCACTCTCCAGGGTATCTCTTTTAAAACTTTAATTTCTTCCTGTCCCATCCTCAATGGTACAACATTTACTTCTTTCAGTATCTTATCTCTGACAGCCCGTTTGTGGAACCGCACCTGTACCTCCCTGGGCACTTTAAATCTTCTTGCATAGGCCGAATTCATTCTGAAAGCCACATCAATCTCTTTTGCTACTTCATTTATATCCTCAAACTGTAAATGATTTGCCAGAAGTTCCGACATCTTCAAATTCAGGGCTTCCTCTTTTTCCTCTGGGATGTTTTGAAACCTCAGAACAAACGCCGCCCTCTCCACCTGTAGTCTCATCACATCTTGCTCCAATAGCGATTGTTTTTCTTCATTTTCTTGAACCTTTCTTTCCACTTGTCTCGTTTTTGTCTCCACTTCCTCCACTGTATTACTTAGTATCACAATTTTTGTAGTATTATCGGCTATTTGTTTCTGCAACAACTGTAGACTCTTGGTGAACTGCTCCATAATGTCCTTCATCGCATTCTGGATTGGGACCACCGCTTGGGGGATCATATCTCTTACTTCCTGAATAGCTTGTGGGACAGAATTCCGGATTTCTTCCATGCTGACCTTGATTGGTTCTATGACATCATTAATTGTGCTCAGGATAGTGGCTTGCATTACCGCCTGCATTTCTTTCTGGGGCTCTTTCTGGCCTGCGCCCCCCAACTTCCCTGTAGCAGAGCTAGTAGCCCCTGGAGAAACCAGAGACTGTTTCCTTGGTCCTCCACTGGCCATATTTATCTATTTTTCACCACTTCCAAATCCCACTCTTAATATGCACAGAGAATATTCACAATTTTTTATTTACTCTTTACACTTATCCAATGTTTGGGAACAGCGCAGGCCTTCTGGCCCCGTTCCCAGAACTTCTATCTCAGAGAAAATTAAAACAGGTACCAATGTTTAGGCTATCTTATTTGTTGGCAAAGTCCCCAGAAATTATTTTCACTATCCTCCCATCTATTTACCAAAACAAACCTCCTGTTGACAATTTTCCCAGGAAGACTGCCTTCCCCGCCTTCCCCCTCCTTTATTCTCCCCCTATAGCCCACTAAAGCCAAATGAAGTGACCAGCTGACACACTGTCAATCAACAATCAAATTCCTTATTGTCAAACCAAGCTCTTTCATCCAGCGGTCTTTAAACAGAGTCCGTCCTTCTCTCACGCTTCATTTACCAATAACGATCGCAGCAAAAATTGAGGACGTAGCAAACACTCTCTCTTCCCTCGTTCTCTTACTCTCTTACTCTTCCACCCTGGCCCTCAAGGGTTAAAAATTAGCGTGCAATGAAGCGGGCCTCCTCTTCTCTGTTTCTCCGATTCTTCTACCCTACCCCTATTAGGGTTAAAATTTGAGCACGCTGCAAAGGGGTCTCCAGCCAGCCGCCTTCACCTTAAAGCTTCTTATTTTCACCAAGCCTCTCTCTCACCAGACAGATTCCTCTCCAGTTCTCACTACCCGCAAACTACTTCCTGTCCCGATTTTCAGTTTTTAAAAGAGGCTTAAAGGAAGACCCAAGTTCCTTCTCAAAACCCACTGAGCCAGGTTAAACCATTCTAAAGCCCAATCACTTCCCCCTCAGCCTCTTCAGCTCATAGCTTTCGGATGGCGTTCTCTTCCCTCTCGCCCTCTCCACTCCAACCTCGCCACTTGCTCCCTTTCAGTTTCTAGCCATTTGTTTTCAGGGGGGAGAGCCCTCCCCACTATGCTACTTCTTAGGGCTAATTATTTTAAATCGCCCTTTCAAACCATACAGTTTCTGTCATGGATACTCACAGAAGCGCTCTGTCGGTAAGGTTACTCCCCCCCCCATCCAATGCAGGAGCATTGGCTTTGCTCAGACGAACTGAGCCCAAACTTTGATCCCGCATCAGGGGCCATCCAGCCCACCCCGTGAATTGCAACTCACACAGGGTTTCAGATCAAAGCCCCTTGCAGCTGCCAGTCCCTTCCCAGGACAGCAGGGGGTCCTTTTGATGATCAAAGGACCCCTTTAAAGATCAGAAGATCGCCACATGCTCGAGTGCGTGTGTCTTGCCACGCCGTCAGCCTGCAACTCCTCGGCATGCATGCTTCATGCATGCACTGAAGAAACCCCAGAGAAGGAGTAGGATTCCCCCACTGGCAGCCAAGACCTGGCAACCCTACCATCAAACCTAGGCTTGGAGTGTATGGGAGTAGAGGCTGTAACTTTCCTGAAGAAGCGCCCCAAGTTGGTTCCTGTGGGACTGTCCTTGGAGTATCTCTCTGCCAGCCTACTTTAGATAGGGCACCATATATCTGTCTGTGTTGCCATAGTAACGCCAGGGGTAGGTGTGATGTGGCTGGATGCAGAATTTTATGCTTTTACCTATATCTTGCAATTTCCTGTGCATTTCCTTAGTCCTAACAATAGTTCTTGAACCCACAGCATCATATCTCTAATAAAGCATTACACTGCCAATAGTGTGTGTGGAGAGTGACTTAGCTGGGGACCTGACAGATTGTTAGGAGTCCCATTGATCTCTCCCCCTGGCCCCAACCTGCGATGGCATGGGCAATGGAGATGTGGAGATGGAAGGGTGAGCACGAGTGCCGGGTCTGAACCTGAGAACCCCATGCACGACCCTCAGAAGAAAGACAGCAAGGCCATGGGTGCGAGGCCTAAAAAGCACGTCCTCTTCCACCCTCCTAAGAGACATGACAGCCCCTATCACTGGGATGATCTGGCCTGGTTGGCAATTACCCCAGAGTTCCATGGGACCCATGGGAAGGCTGATCGCGAGAAGCGGTGTGTCTTCTGCACCTTTCATGATGACCTGGACAAGATCTGAGAGGAATGGGAAGACGATCCGATAATGGAAAGGGGCCAGTCCAGTTTCTGAGCTGATGTGAAAGAGCTCAAAGAGGGCTTCCAGTTCCTGGTGAAGAATCTCCCCAAGTTAGTGAAAGAGCTAATGGAGAAGGAGGAATTGGAAGACTCAGAGGAGGAGAAAAACAAGGATGAATCTGAAAAGCCTCCCCCTATCCTCAAAGGCCCGATGGAGAGTGGGACTGACCCCAGGATGCTCTGGAGGCCACGTTCATTGGCAGCCAGGGGAAGCTAGCATTCTTCATGATCCAGGTGCATAAAATGCTGTGCGAGTGGGGGTACACCTTTGCCTCCAATGAGCACCATGTGGATTATGTGGGCTTCCGGCTCTGGGAGCAGGCAGCCAACTGGTTCATGGGTCTTTACGTCACTGCCCTGTAGCTTTGAGATGTGGATGCCTTCATGCAGGCCCTGCGGCACCAGTTTGAAGACCCGCTGGAGCTACAGAATGCTCGTACGCGCCTCCAGGGGCTGAACCAAGGAGCTTGGTCCATACAGGAGTACTCTGATGAGTTCAAAGCTACTGCAGCCAAGCTCCAAGGTTGGCCAGAAGAGGTCCTGATCTAATTCTACTGGGCTGGCCTGAACACCATCATTTTGGAGAAGGCACTGGCCCAAGACAACTCCTTAACCCTAGCAGGTTGGATCCAGGTGGCCTGCGAGGCTGAGAACCAGCATAACCTGGTGAAGCTTTACCAGCACAAGATGCCTGCATGGGGGGGGGGTGCCCAGAGGATGTTTTGGAGTAGGGGACCGCTACCCAGAGGGGACCCAGAGCATCAGCTGAAGAAGGGGCTGTGTCTCCACTGCAGGAAAGCAGGGCACTTCGCCATGGAGTGCAACCAACCTAGGAGCAAAGAAAGGGACCTGCTGTGAAGGGCGCCAGCCAGCAGGTCAACAAAACCTCCCTCTTTTTTGTGACTGTTACTATCCTGAACCCTGAAGCGGGGACCCAAGTTAGGGTCAGGGCCGTTATAGACTTAGGGTGTTCCCAGGACCTGCTGAGCCCCACATTGGGGACACAGGTGTTGAAACTGAAAGACCCCATAATGTTCACTCAGATGGACAGCACTACCATGCATTCCTGCCAGTATCATACTGTTTTTTTATTTAAAATATTTTTATTAGTTTTCAAGTTCAAATAAACACACAAACTAGAACAGGTCAACTTAAAACTTATAAACAAACTTTTCCAATATCTCAAGAATACATATAAGTGGAGATCAAGAACTATCAGCACCTTATAACAAGACTCTAAAACCCTTTACATAAAAGTAATAGTATCTCGGTATTTATTCTGTCTGGTGGGCAAAAGCTGAGGAGAGTGTCCCGTGACATACGCCGTAAAGGGGAGCCATTTAATTAAAGCATTAGGGGCTGTAGTAGTGCTTTCAAATGTCTGGATAGAGTCTGCAATTTTATCCATTACAAGCAATTCCCAAATCTTAGTGAACCACCTCATTTTAGATATGGGAGAGGGGTCCTTCCAGCTTGCTGCTATAATCATTTTGGCTGCTAAGAGAAGCAAAGAGATCAATTCTCTATGCGTCTGAGGGATTTTATTTCTCCAAAGGTCTAACAAGACTAATTCAGGTCAATTATCCAGTTCATGGCTGGTAATATCTTTCACATAAAACAATACTGTTGTCCAAAAATTCGACACTGTTTCACATTCCCACCAACAATGTAAAAATGTACCCTGAGCACCACTGTTTTTCCAGCACATTGGTGAGTATGTTGGTGTAATGTTATGTAATGTTTTTGGAGTTGTATACCATCTCAACAGTATTTTATAGCTTTGAAGGTGTATATTTAAGGAGTTGGAGGTAAGAGTTTTGGACGACCAAATCTTAGACCAATCTTTTTATGTTAGTGTAGTAGGGCAGTCTAACTGCCAATTCAGTTGGTAACTTAAAGTTTGTGAAGAGTATGATTCTAACAAAAATTTATACACATTGGAAATTATATTTTTAAATGAGGGGTCTTTTTGTGTCATCAGTTTTTCAAATGGAGAAATAGAGCGCACTGATTTATTGCCCAGATTCCAGGATTGAAATAGCAATGAGAGTTGAGAACGTCTATGAAGCATGTGAGGTGATGAGATCTCCATTCACTAAAAGAATCTGGATGTTGGGCGGGGAGAAACCATGACTGGTGAATAAAGGACATCAGAAGTGAGGGAGCTGGTGCCAATAAACCTCTGCGTTTATCCCAAATTTTAAATAGGTTATCTAAAAAGGAGTTAGTATGAATATCCTTAGGTCTACAGTTTGCCCTTTCCCATAACAGGGACTGAAATAGAATATCTCCTAAATACTGTTGTTCCACAATCATCCAGTCAGTGTTCAACTCTGAGTTATAAAATTTTAAAAGGCCCAAAAGGGAGGTTGCTTCATAATATAGAGCATGGTCTGGAAGAGCCAGGCCTCCTTTATCAATAGGTCTTTTTAATGTATTTATACTAATTCTAGGCCTAGAAGAATTCCATATAAATTTAGAAAAAGCAGTTTGCCAAACTTTAAAATAATCTTTTGGTATTGTTATAGGGATAGAACGGAAGAAATATAGAAACCTTGGAAAAATAAAAGATTTAATGATTTGGATCCTCTCCATTCAAGAAGAGAATACTGAAGACTTGGTCATATGAGTGTCACTAAGAAGGTTTTTCAGTGGTAAAAATTTCACCTTGAGATGGTATCTTGGTACCTAAATATGACCAATTTTTATTGGTCCAACAAAAATCATAGTTTAATGTAAGGTATTCTTTGTGTGGTTGGGACAATTGTATCGAATAAAGCAGTGTCTTGGGAGAATTTGCCTTGAGGCCAAAAATTGTACCAAACAAAGTCAAAAGCTGTTGTAAGGGGGGAAGCATATATTCAGGGTTTGACAAGGTTAAAACGAAATCATCAGCATATAGTCTGAGTTTCATATTTTGAGGTCCAATTTGAATTCCATGTATTTGAGGGTGGTCTCTAATGGCTTGAGCGAGAGGCTCTATAGCTAAAGCAAATAAAAGAGGTGACAAAGGGCAACCCTGCTGGGTGCCCCTAGCCAATTGAAATACTACTGTATCAGAATTATTTATTTGTATATAAGCCTTAGGAGCTGAATATAATACTACAATTGCCTTTTGAAAAATAGGGCCAAAATTCATATATTGTAAAATATGTTCCAAATAAACTGGTTCCACCGAGTCGAAAGCCTTCTCCATGTCAACAGATAGGATGAAGGATGAATCGACTCTTTTTTGGTGACAGAAGTGGATGATATCTAAAACTTTCCTGGTATTATCAGTGATGTCCCTTCTAGGAATAAAACCTGTTTGGTCTAGGTGGATATAAAAGCTAATAATTTTACTAAGTCTAGAAGCTAGGATGGATGCAAAAATCTTATAATCAATGTTTAAAAGGGAGATGGGGTGGTAAGAACTCACATTATTGGGGTCTCTATCTTTTTTAAAAATAACTATAATTTTAGCTAGATTCCATGTAGAGGGTAGTGAACCAGACTGTAAAATGTTATTGCAAATGTTAGTTAAATGCGTTATAAAAAAGGATGAAATTTCTTATAGAATTCAGCCATAAAGCTGTCTGTTCCTAGTGATTTGTTGTTTTTAAGGGATCTTATAGTGTTTAAAATCTCTTGGGTAGTAAAAGGTTCATCTAGCCAATTCTTATGAGCCTTCGTGGTTTTTGACTCAATAAGGCATTTATAATTTGCTTTCTTTTGATACAATTGTTTAGGCCTCTGCAATTAAGAGAGGTAAAATTAATTAAAGGCACACTCATGAGATTGCAGTAATCTAAAGCCTATATTCAGCAATATTACAAAAGTCCAACAAAAAGAAGGGCCAGATATAAGGTTAAAAGAGCCTCTAGCTGTATTGCCATGAAGCGACCAGCTGCCTGCTAAAAAGAGTGTATTAATGACATATAAAAAAACCATGAATATCTCAACCATACACCAAGTACAGGGTGGTAAGACATCAGCATGCCAAACTGATTCAATTGTGTCCGAAGCTAGAGCAAAAAGCATAGGTCCCACTTGCACTATGTCCATGCCTTTCCTGAGACATTGTAAAAACAAACGTAGGTTAACCATCACCAACAATGAACATTTAAACCAATGCAGAACCATAGCAGGAGTTCTGTTTCCCTTTACTTTTAGGGCATTGATAAGATATGTCAAGTAGAAAAACATCATATGAACTATGTAAAAATCATTAACTGCTCAAAAATAACACTAAAGGAGCTAGAACAATATAATACTCCCATACCCCCCCCCAATGCAAATATTAACAAGTAAGACATCATACAGCCCGCTATGAGCTAATATAGGAAGCGGGGGGGGTGGTAAAAGGAAAAATGAAAGGCAGACTTCCTACAGGTACAAAATGATTTGCTCAAAATCCTACAGTGGCCTTGACGCAGGTACAGTTATTTAGGCTTGCGTTTTCCCATTCTGTGCCACCGGAGCCCTGTTCTTGGATTGTCTTCATCTTGGAGAGTGATTTCAGGAGCTTCTAGGTGCAGAACTTTCAATAGTGTCAGTCCAGTTTCCAGGTCTGACCCATGTAGCATGTGATCTTGGTAAATCACTTGGTGCTTGCAGCTGGATGCCCAGCGATATTTAATCGTTGCTGCAGATAGAGTAGAAGTATTTGGTTTTAAAATCTTTTGCCTATAAAGAGTTTCAGGAGAAATGTCCTGTAAAACTTGAATTGCTGAGTCTTTGAACATCAGGTGGCCTTTGGCACGGGCTTGAGTCATAATGGACGATTTAGTGCGGAGATGAGAGAACCACACCACAATGTCTCTTGGCCAGGCTCACTGCTGTTGTTGCCTGATGGGGCCTATTCTGTATGCATAGTCCAGTAATGGGGCCACGCCATCCTCTAGCTTCAGTATTGAGGCCAGCCAAGTAGCAATAAATATTGTCAATTCTGTGTTTTCTTCAGATTTTTTAGGAAAACCATGAAATTTGACATTATGGGCCCTAAGTTGGTTGTCTAAAGACAGTATCTTGTTTGTGTCCCAATCTTCTCTCTGCATTAGGTATCTCATCTCATCCTGAACGGTGAGACTCGTCTCCATTGCTGTTTCAGCTGTCTGAGAGACTTTATCTAGAGCTGCCTTGAATTCAGCAATTTGATTAGCAATAAGTTTTCTAAGTTCAGCTTTTATAGGCGGCCATATTCTTTTCTAAGTTCTCCAGAGTGCCAAAAAATTCTTCTCTGGTGACTGAAATGCCTTCCCCTTGGAGCTCTTCCCACCCGTCCATTTTGTTTTCAATAAGGGCCTTCAATTGTGAAGCAGGAGAGCCGCATTCGGGGGGGGGGATAACTTGACTGACCTTGTTTTGATGGCCTTGGGTGCCTGCCGCACTCGCGAATTTTTCCCCATGCCAGGGGAGGTTTAAAACACTGTACGCTGATTGTAGGGGGTATCTAGCAGGGGTTGGGTATGTAAAGCGGGAGCTCCGAGTTCAGGCGGCCAACAGGCTTCACTGCGATGCCACACACCCCGCCAGTATCATACTGCTATGTTACCCATGGGGTTTTTGGGACACTAGGAGCAAAGATCCTTTGTAGTACACCCCATGACACAATTCCCCATGGTCTTAGGCAATCCTTGGCTGGCAGCCCATGACCCTTATGTGCAGTGGAGTTTAGGCACCCTAACTTTCCTAGACCCCCAATGCAAGGAGCATCAGTGGAACCTGGAATGGGGGGAGGAACCATACCTGGTGCTTGAGTGAGTTTGCCTGGTGAGGGAGGAACTGAATGCCATTCTGCCAGAGTATAGAGACTTGGACCGTGTGTTTGAGGAGCGAGAGGCTGATGAACTGTCCCCTCACAGCAAAACTGATTGCGCCATAGAAATATCGCCAGGGCACAAAATGCCTAGGGGGAAACTTTACGCCATGAGCCCAGCTGAAAGGGAGGAACTACAGTGATTCATAGACAAGAACTTAGAGTGGGGTTTTATCCACCCAACCACCTCCTGTGATGTTTAGGAAAAAGAAAGACAGGGGACTTAGACTGTGCATGGATTACAGAGGGCTGAATGCGGTCTCCATGTCCAATGTGTACCCCTGCCTCTGATCAAAGACCTGTTAGCAGAAACATCCAAGGGGGAAATCTTCATGAAGTTGGATATGAGAGACGCTTACTTCAGGGTGCACATAAGAGAGGGAGATGAGCACAAGACTGCGTTTAGCACCCCCCTGGGACAGTTCGAATAACTGGTCATGCCTTTTGAGTTAGCAGGAGCCCCGGGAGTATTCATGAACTTAATCAATGAAGTGTTGCACAGGCACCTATTCAAGGGGGTTGTTGTTTATTTAAATGACATGTTGGTGTATTCACAAGACGTGGAAACACACGTGAAACTGGTGAGGGAAGTACTGACTGCACTCTATGACAATCATCTCTATGCTAAGCTGATAAAGTGTGAATTCCATAAGTCAGAAATAGACTTTCTGGGCCACTGTATTACCTAGCAGGGGTTGGGTATGTACCCCCAGAAGGTGCAAGATATGGTGGGGTGGGTGCCCCCACGAACCCAGAGGCAGTTGCAATCATTCCTCAGGTTTCCAATTTCTACAGAGCCTTCATTCCCAATTTTGTACAAGTGACACTTCCACTAACTGATTTGCTGAAAACTAAGGGGATGGGGCCAGAAAGCAAGAAGGGAGGGAGTAAATTACAGTGGATCCCTGAATGCTAACAAGCATTTGACAGCTTAAAGATGCTTTTCACCTCTGAGCCCATTCTACACCATCCAGACAAAACCAAAGCTTTTATTGTCCAAGTGGATGCCTCGGATGTAGCTATGGGGTGGGGGCAATCTTACAAAGAGGACCCAATGAGAAGCTACACCCCCTTGCTTACATCTCTAAAAAGTTCTCTGGGGCCAAAAGGAACTGGGCAGTGTCGGATAATGAAGCAGCAGCTATAAAGTTAGCATTAACTACATGGCGGCAATGGTTGAAGGAGGTGAGAATCCCTTTTGAGGTTTGGACTGACCATAAAAACCTGGAAGCCCTAAAAAAAAAACCCACCGCCTTAACACCAAGCAATTACGGTGGGCGGAGTTCTTCTCAAAGTTTCATTTTACTTTGAAACACCTCCCAGGGAAATCTAACTTCCTTGCCGACACCCTGTCCCACCTCCTGCAGCACGCCAGCCAACATGATGAGGTCATAGACACTATGTTCTCTCCTGCCTAACTGGGTGGGGCAGTGACAATGCAGAACCAGGTGAAAGTTGGGAGATAGGCAGGGCTGGGTGACTGGACAGAGAAGCTGAAAACTGCTATGTCCCCAAAGGATTTAGAGACTATTAAAAAGGAGGGTTTGTGTCAGAAAGAGAACAGATGTTGGTACAAAGGTGATAAAGTGTTTGTTTCTGAATCCCTGCGGGGAGAGGTGCTGGCTATGGGTCATGACAACAAAGTGTCAGGACATTTCAGTTATATGAGAGCCAGTTTGGTGTAGTGGTTAAGTGCGCGGACTCTTATCTGGGAGAACCGGGTTTGACTCCCCACTCCTCCACTTGCACCTGCTGATGTGATCTTGGGTCAGTCACAAGCTCTGGCACAGCTGTTCTCTCAAGGACAGTTTCTGTCAGAAGTTCTCTCAGCCCCACCTACCTCACAGGGTGTCTGTTGTGGGGAGAGGAAGGGAAAGGAGTTTGTAAGCCACTCTGAGACGCCTTTGGGCAGTGAAGGGCAGGGTATAAATCCAATCTCTTCCTCTTCTTCCTCTTATTTAAAGACCCTGCACTTGATTCAAAGACAATTTTGGTGGCCTAGGATGAGAGGAGATATTTCCCAATATGTGGCCACTTGTCAAACTTGCCTAATGAGTAAGTGGAGGGGGGGAAGGTACCTGGCCAGCTCCAACCTTTGGAGACCCCCAAAAGACCTTGGGCCATGATCTTGATGGATTTTATAACTGATTTACCTCCTAGCCAGGGGAAGACAGTGATATGGGTCATGGTAGATCTGTTTTCTAAGCAAGCCCACTTTGTGCCTTACAAACAAATAACCATGGCTAAGCAACTGGCTAAAATGTTTTTGCAGCATGCAGTAAGACTCCATATAGTACCCCAGAAGGTGATTTCAGACCAGGGGGCGCAGTTCGTTGCTAAATTTTGGAAAGAACTTATGAGCCTGTTGGGGGTGGAGCAAGGACTGAGTAGTAGTCACCACCCAGAAATTGATGGCCAAACTGAATGCACTAATCAAGTTTTGGAACAATTTCTCAGATGTTACATTAACCATCAACAGGATGACTGGGTTCAATTACTGCCTTTTGCAGAGTAAAGTTACAATAACTCTATACATAGCTTGATTGGGATGTCTCTTTTTAAGGCAGTGCATGGGTACGAGGGAGGACCCTTGCTCACCATTGACATGCGTGAACCTGTGAAGGGACATGCACAGCTTTGGTGGTCTATGGTGACAAAGAATTGGGACATGCTACAAAAAGCTTTAAATAAGGTGGAGGATTATAAGCACTATGCTGACAAAATCCAGAGCCTGGAATGGGACCTGGCTCCTGGGGACTCTGTGTACATTTCTACAAAACACTTTTTTTTTTTTTTTTGTAAAACTCTCTTAAAAAAGAGAGAATTTTATTCTTTTTATAAGAAACAGGAAGGGTAGACAGATGGAGAAAGAAAAGATGGAGTGAAATTTTTCCTGTTAGTGAGGGTTAGTTTAGGTTAGTAACCAATACCAGTTTTGGCATCTATCGTGGTTAGAAGATCTTCTTTTTAACTATTGCAAAGTCCAAAATCACTCTGTTAATGCAGTTAGTAAAGTCCATTGGGGTTAGTAATTAGACAGCTCCTTCCAGATGTTACACGAACAGTCCTCAAAATATCTTCTTTTTAAATCTCTTCCAGTTATGGATTGAGTCCATTTTAACTTTGAAGTCTTCCGTTCCATCACCACTTTCCCCTGGGCTGCTGTCTTCTTCGCTTGTCCCAGTTTGGAATACTGCATCTTCCTCCCTGCTGGCGTGTCTCTTCAGAAGTTTCCGTACTTTAAAGATGAAATCCTTCTTTCTTTTCTCTTTTTCCTTAAACTTCTGGCTTTCAGGCTTCCTGGGCTCCACAAACTCTTCGAATGAAATTAGATCTCCAGTTTGTCGCTTGCTATGCTCAACATCCCCTTCTACTGGCAGAGTATTCTCTTTTATAAAAGCGGAATAGGCTTTGGGAGCCTCATCCACCTCTTCTTTTAATTTTATCGCTTCACTGCCAGTTAGGGGTGCCAAGACATTTGTCAAGGTAAATCCGAGATCTTCTTTCTCTTCTTCTTTAACGCCCTGGAAACCTAGAATCAAATTCGATTTCTGTTCAATCTCCATCATCTTTCTAGTTGTTTCCGATATCTGTTTCTGTCGACTGATGAGAACACTATCCATTTTAGACAGAGTTTCGTTGATTTTCTGCAATTGTTCCAGCAGGGGGCACAGCATCTCCTTTTCCTGTTGATTGACAGCAAGCTCTTGGGGGGGCTGTCTGGACCAGAAGTCCCTCCTCTCTTCTCTTCCGGTATCTGCAGGACTTTTTCCAGTATCGACATTTTGTTTTTTTGTTTACTTTTAAAAAGTTCGTGCCGCATCCCCCAGGAAGCTAAGATGATCAAAAACTTCCATGCAACCCCAACGGTACTTTCACCAACACTTTTTCTTCTCTCAGCCCCCCTTCGCGCTCCCTTTGTGGATCTTGCTTCTCAAAGGGGGTGGGAACTCCTCCCTCCTCCCAACGCTTATACGCATGCAGGGGGCTCCGATTTACGCTTCAAAATAGATCTCCAACTCACGATTCGATGCTACTTCTTCTTTTTATTTTAAGCCATAGCGCTGTCTTCACTCCTGGAATTCGGTGGCGCCGCTAAGTCCCATTACGGGCACGCCGCAGCGGGGCCGATTGGGGCGGGGAGAAAGCCTCAATTTCCCGGCTGTCTGCCGGCAAAGAGGCTACTCCCCAAGCGCCCCCGGTTCGGAGCCTTTACCTAAGGCTCACTAGGGTCTTTCGCACATGTGAAGACCCCCCCTAACTGCGCGTGGGCTAACCGCCTCCGGGAGCGTCCCGAGAAGCGGCCGCCATTCGCGACGCCGAAACCGAAACCCTTCATTTCTACAAAACACTTGAAGGGACTGCAACCAGGGTGAAAGTTGGGGTAGAAATACATTGGGCCTTTTAGGGTTACCTGGGTAATCAATAAGGTGGCTGTTGAAGTAGAACTCCCTCTCTTTGTGCTCTGTGCACCCTGTTTTTCATTTCAGCTTGTTAAGGAAGGACCCTGGACCCTCACCTTGGACTCGTCATCCTCCAGCACCTCCTCCTCTCCGGATAGACAGCGAACTCCACCAGGTCGCAGAGACAATCCTGGATTCTAAGCTGAGGCATGGCCAATTTTTCTACCAGAGGAACTCTGGGCCAGAACAGAATGAATTGGTCCAGGCTAAGCATGTGAGAGCTTCTCGTCTTATCAAGGTGTTTCATCGCTGTCGTCCCCATAAGCCAGGAGGTTGAAGGAGGGCTTGGGGGGGCAGTATGTCAAGCTCAGGTTAACTTTCAATTTCTTTAAGTTCTGTTCCTTTTCACCTTTGCTTGTCATTTTGGATTCCAAAGGGGGGGTGTATGTTGTTAAAGTGTATGGGAGTAGAGGCCATAACTTTCCTGAAAAAGTCCCCCAAGTTCCTGTGAGACTGACCTTGGAGTATCTCTCTGCCAGCCTAGTTTAGATAGGGCACCATATATCTGTCTGTGTTGCCATAGTAATGCCAGGGGTAGGTGTGAAGTGGATGGATGTGGAATTTTATGCTTTTACCTGTATCTTGTAATTTCCCATGCATTTCCTCAGTCCTAACAAAAGCTCTTGAACCCACGGCATCATATCTCTAATAAAGCATTACACTGCCAATAGTGTATGTGGAGAGTGAATTAGCTGGGGACCTGACAGGCACTGTACTTATTTCTAATACTTGATTGGCGCTTACAATAGATTGATAGCGATAGCTTCATATAATCTGTGGGGCAGTAACTTTTTGAGTTAGAATTGGACCCCTGATAATACACATATAGTTTCCAGAGAAGGCTTGTGATACATTTCTGGTTATTTGACCTGGCACATCTTATCACAGAAATTGGAATTTGCTGTCTAACGTATCTTAAAATACAGAACTGTGTATTGGTGACTTCTAACAAATAACATAGGACATTTTTGTCAGGAATATTCATCAAGGATTACGGTACTGACAATCAAAATCCATGGGAGTAATCAAAGCCATGGGAGTTAAGATCATGTACTGGCATGATTTGGCTCTGTACCACCTTTTCCTCTTTTTAAATTGCTATCCTTTTACCAGTACTCACACATCACTTTGGTGTATATGGACAAGAAGAAAATTAACACAAATGAACCCCAAAAGTAATTAATATGTGGAATTCACTGCCGCATGAAGTGGTGACAGCTACAAGCACAGTCAGCTTCAAGAGGGGATTGGATAAACATATGGAGCAGAGGTTCATCAGTGGCTATTAGCCACAAGGTATAGATGGAACACTATGTCTGGGTCAGTGATACTCTGTATTCTTGGTGCTTGGGGGACAACAGTGGGAGGTTCTTCTGGAGTTCTGGCCCCATTGGTAGACCTCCTGGGCACCTGGGTTTTGGCCACTGTGTATCACAGAGTGTTGGACTGGATGAGTCATTGGCCTGACCAAACATGGCTTCTCTTACGTTCTTATGACTCCCTTCCCCCAATCCCCCAATGCCCATGACTACCATGGAATTTAGTAGGGTTGACAGCTCAGCGTTGGGAAATACCCATTTGGGAGGTGGAGCCTGAAGAGGCTGGGGTTTGGGGAGGGGAGGAACTTTAGCAGGGTATAATGCCATAAATTCCAACTTCCAACAAAGCCATTTTCTCTAAGTGAACTGATCTCTATCACCTAAAGAGCAATTGTAATCCCATGAAAGCTCTAGCCACCACCTGGAGGTTGGCAGCCCTAGAATTTAGCCATTCTTTATCATGATAGCTCACCAAAACAGAAAGTACAACAGAAGTGCACAGCTAGCACAGAATTTCTCTTGCCTTGTGTTTCCATGAATTCTCTTAACCTTAGCAGCCACTGGAACAAAGCTCTTGCTGTTTGAAGAATGGCCATATGGAGGCATGAAGATCCAAGGCTTTCCTGCTGCCCCTCCCTTCACTTCCTGGCCTTTCCCCCCACCTCCCCCACATAGAGTAAACAGCCATCTCACTGTGTCATAGCTCGCTGCACAAGTCCATATTTGCACAATGCTAGCGGCTCACAGGGCACCACAGCCTAAGGGGCTTATTTTAAGCTTGCTGTAAAAGAACATTGTTTGGTGGAAATTAAATTTCCAGTACTCAAAAAAGGGCAACATGAAAAGTGCCTAATTCTATCAACTCCCTTGGCTGCATAAACACCAAGACAAGTTCCTTCTGGAGAGGGCATTGAGGAATTTCTTGCTGGTACCCAGCTGAGGTCAATGACTTCTTCTGGACATTCATCAGGAGTAGTGTCAATAGGACAGGAAGTTAGTCAAATTCCCATTCCCTGGCAGGCTTCTTCCAAGCAATATACATTGCAATTTGGGATTTCTACTCAATGTATCAAATGTGAATTATGGTGGAATTATAAGCATTCTTTCAGGATAATGCTAAACATTAGTTTTTGCCTTTTGCTTGTGTAGGCAATGGTGTCACCCAATGGCTTGTTCCGGAAGGTATGATGCTCAAGACATCTGAGTTCCATCTTCATTTCTATCACTATCTGTATGACCCTAGTCAAATAGCACACTTCATGTTTATCACATACTGTTAGAAACAGTGCACATTGAAGAAAAGAATCTGGTAGTCATTATTTGTTTGCCATTTTGCCTCATTTACATGCACCTGGAAAACTGACACATTTTCTTATAAACCTGCATGATCATGGATGGCCATGTATGCAGAGAAAAGCAGCATACATTTCCATCATCATTTCCCCAAGCTGCCGTGAAGAAGCTGGAAAAACATGCCAAATGTGCAGCCACTTCTGGGCTCATGTATGGTCTCAGTGCTTTCTGAGTCCAAAAATGGTCTAAAGGCCCATGAGGTTGAGTCCAAGCAAGCCTAGCCTTGTAGGTCACTTGGAAGGGAGATTGTTTAGATTATAAATCACATCGAGATTTTCAGAAGAGATATTGGGTAGAAATAAATAAGCATGCAGTATCTTTGGACAAAAGCCATATTGCAAACCATAGTGACATTTCTTCCACAACACCAGAATACTTGAACAAGCACCACAAATAAATGGATAATAATCACTGAATGCTACAGGTTGTGCCACAACTATGTCATGGGGTAAACATTGCTATGGGTTTGTGAATGGGTTTGGCCCAAGGGGACCAGAGTCAGGGCCTATGACAACAGAATTCTAACCTTTAATGATTGTGGATGTTTCCTCAGTAGACGAGTATTGTTAGGAGACTGTTCTCCAATGACTCTGTTGAAGTACCCATCAGAGCAGGCCCGTAGCTAACAACTTTTTGGTGAGGGGGCCCATTTTTTTTTCAGGGGGCCCACCACCAAAGACTGGGGAACGGGGGGGGAGAAGGCTTCCTTGCAGGGCCGTGCTTCAGCAGGGGGGAGGGGGCGGGGGGAGAAGGGGGGAGGCAAGCAGAGGATGGGGGAGGGCCCCCGGAAAACCCACGGGGGGGCCGGGCCCCCAGGGCCCCACGCAGGCTACGGCCCTGCATCAGAGCTTGGAGGAAGGTGAGGCCCCTCCCCAATAAAGGAAGTAGGCAATGGTGTGGGCATGAAGGAAGAGCAGTTTTTAAGAGCAGAGGCAGGCAGATAGACAGCTGTAAGTTGAGTGAAGCCAGGTGGGGAGTGGGTTGTATGATTTCTTTCTGGGGATCTGATGTGGGGTAGCCAAACTGCTGCCCTGTAGAAGTGTCTCTATGCATCTTTGTGTGCTGAGTTGGTACAATTGTCTTAGCGAGTTGGAGCCAATAATCTGTGGACACAATGACTGCAGATCTTCCCCACATCCCCCTCCCCAGCAGTCCTTTCCAAACTGGGGAAAGTTTATTCCTGGAAAGTTGTGGGACCCTCATGGACTAATAGCCATGTGGGTTAAGAGGTGGCAGTGAGGAGGGGGAATAGTTGAAATTAGCTGTGCTAATGGACAAAGTAGAATGGGTGTTTATCCTCTTCTCTCTCCCCACTGCAGCCTACCAACTCACATGGTTATTAGTCCATCTGGGTCCTGTGGCCCCAGAATCAGAAAGGACTGGTGGGGAGAGGATAGGACAGGAAAGATCTGTGACTATAAGCATCTTCTGCCAATGAACTGCTGGATCCAGCCTAAAGCATATATCACCAAAAATGCCATAAGTCTCCAGTATTTCTTCCTTCAAAGGGAATTATCCTAGATAAGGACTCCACTGGAATCTCTCAGCCTTTAGGAAAATGAGGAAGCTATAACATTAAGATGCTCAGAAGTAGTTTGTCTATCTGCTGATTGCTCTTTTTTCAAAGGCAGAAGCTCTTGCCATATTTCAGAATCTTTGGCCAGGTACTTTGAGACTCAGGACAAAGGGAAATGGCCAATGGGAAAAAGCGTACAAGGGGAAGGAGGAGGAGGAGAGGAAGAAGGGGAGTTGTTGGTTTTTATACCACACAGTTGCCTTCCCTTCCTCTCCCCACAATAGACACCCTGTGAGGTAGGTGGGGCTGAGAGAGTTCTGAGAGAATTGTCACTGCTCAAAGTTACTCAGCAGGCTTCATGTGGAGGACTGGCGAATCAAACCAGATTAGAGTCCCCCACTCTTAACCATTATACCACGCTGGCTCTCGGGAAGTGAGGGAGAGCTCCCTCCTCTGCTGTATCCCCTCCTGTCCCCAACCTTGACACGTGCCATTCCTGCTTACACATAGCAATGCAATAACACAGAGATCAGTATAGGAAGTCCTTGGAAGAGTAATGTCCTTCATTGTCAATAAACAGGACATTAGCAAAGTGGGGCCAGTCATGTCCAGGCACCTTTCATATCCTGCCACTGTGGCCTGAGTGCATTTATCACCATTGCAGAGTTTACAACACATCTCCTTACATGTTCCAGATGCACAACGGTGGGTTTTTGGGTTTGTTTTGTGGTTTTTTTTTGCTAACAACCAGTTTGTTCTTCCTTTTGTGTCTTTGTTTTAACTCCTTGATCCCAAACACCTGATGGAAAATTAGCCAGTGTGAATGATTGCACATAGAAAAACTCTGGCAGCTTCCTTCCTGCTTCCTGCACCTCTCAGACTCCTCTCCTCTCCATACCCCACTTTACTTGCAGCTGCCAAAGAAAACGGGAGCAAAAAGGCTATTTGCTAGGAGTGAGCCTGGAAGTATACAATCCCTGTCTATCTTCCAAAGATCCATCTCCTTGCTCCTGGCTGAGAGTCCTGAAAGGATGTAAGGAATGGGCAAGAGTGAGATGGCCGTTCCAGGCATAAAGTGGAATCCCCACCAGTCTTGAAGATGAATATCCAAACTAACCCTATAATAGCATCCTATTGATAATACTCAAATTTAAAATTTGTCTCCAAAGGAACCGGACTTTGATGAAGAAAAAGCTTAGAAAAAGAGGCATTGAAGGCTCAGTTGTCATATGACTCAGAGGCTGGACTGGAGAGGATCATACTGAAGAACCCCATTCTTTGGTGACTTGCAGAGTGTTTAAGCAAATGAGGCTGATGAGCAATGCCTGGTTCCTGGGCAATAGTTTTGTGCAAGGAAGGAGTTGTTCCATCCAGAAAGTGCTTTTTGCAGTGTCTCCATCTTTTTTCAAAACTCCCATGTGGTTTTTCTAGAAGCCACAGCTCGTGAGACTGGAAATTATCACTGTAGAAATGCAGGGATTTTGAATTATAAGATTATGAATGGGATTCTGAATTATGAATGGGATTCTGAATTATAAGATTATGAATGGGATTGAGCTGGTTGAGAAAGAAGTACTTTTCTCCCTTTCTCACAATACAAGAACTTGTGGGCACTCCATGAAATTGCTGAGCAGTCGGGTTAGAACAGATAAAAGGAAATACTTCTTCATCCAAAGAGTGATTAGCATATGGAATTCACTGCCACAGGAGGTGGTGGCAGCTACAAGCATGGACAGTTTCAAGAGGAAATTAGATAAACATATGGAGCAGAAGTCCATCAGTGGCTATTAGCCACAGGGTATAGATGGGAACTCCCAGTCTGGGGCAGGTGATGCACTCTATTCTTGGTGCTGGAGGGGGCAGCAGTGGGAGGGCTTCTGGTGTCCTGGCCCCACTGCTGGACCTCCTGATGGCACCTGGTATATTTTGGCCGCTGTGTGACAGAGTGTTGGACTAGATGGGCCATTGGCCTGATTCAACATTGGCTTCTCTTATGTTCTTATGTAGGGAAGAGCTGTCTGGGACTGGCTGTCTTTTGATCATCATCAAAGAGCTGTTGATGAGCCCTGCAGGATCAGATAAACAGCCATGTAGTCCAGCATCCTGTTCCCACAGAAGCAAATAGAAATACTCTGGCACCCCCTCATCCCTTTCTGGTTTCCTGCACCCCTCCACCTCCCCTGCTCCCCATATCCCCTTTTACCAGCAGGGTTCCAGAGGCCAAGCCTCCTCCTGTCACTGCTGCCTGATAGCAACTGACATTCATAAGTACACACTGCCTCCAAATAGGGAGATTCCATTCTGCCATCAAGGCTGATAGCCACTGAGGGCCCTTTCCTCTGTGAAGCCCAGGGCCGGCTCCAGGAGAATGGGCGCCCTAGGCAGGACAGCCTGGGGTGCCCCCCACGGGGGATGCCAACCTCCCGGTGGGGCCTGGAGACTGGGGGGCGGCGGTGGAGTGCTGGCTTTCCTGGAGGCTCCGCAGCTGCGGGGTCCCCGGGAAAGCCGGGAAGGGGGCGGGGGGGCTAGCCGCCCCCCCCTCCCTCCCAGCGCTGGCTTTCCCACACTTCATACTCCCCCATCTTCAGCAACACCCCCCAAACTGTGGAGACCATCCCCTACAAGAAGACATACAGTGGTGCCCGGTCCAAACACTGGTTCTGGCGCCACGAGTTTCTATTCGGAGTGCCTGCCAGAGTCCTGTATGTTGAAGAAAATTTGAATAAGGAAGTGCCCTCTGCACCCACACACTTCATACACCCCCTTGTTCAGTGGACTCCCCCCTTTGAAGGGAGATGTGCTTTGTCCTGGTCCAGAGCATGGTTCTTGTGCCAGCTGCTCCAAAGTGTAGTGCCTCCAGGGCAGTCATGCAGGGAGACATCATGGCCTGGCTGCACCCCAAAACAATCTTTGGACCACCCTAACTTACACATCACCATGCTCTGGAGACTGTCCCCTGCAAGAAGACATACAGTGGTGCCCTGTCCAAACGCTCGTTTTGGCACCACACAGTCATACAGGCAGACAGTGTGACCTGGCTGGCTCCACCGCAAAACAATTTTTGGATCACCCCAAGTGACCCATCATCACACTCTGGAGACCTACCCCTTCAAGATGACATGTCAAAGTTTGGTTTTGGCACCACAAGCTTCTATTTTGGTTACCACCATGAGACCTGTATGTCAATGGTGATTTTTATAAGGAACTGTTCTCTGCATCCCAGAATAAGGTATGGACTGCCACATGTCAGGTCCCAAAGAGACAATAACAGAACACCACTAGTGGTCACGTACAGCTCTCAACTCAAAACAGTTAGATGCATCATCAGTGACTTACATGCTGTACTGGATACAAAAATACTTGGGGGGGGGAGCCTTTTCCAGTGCACAGACAGCCCCCCAATCTCAAGCTACTCATCACCGGCAGTAATACAGCATCTACGCTAAAGGATAAATGGACACAAATCTAACATCCAGGATCACAAAACTGAGAAACCTGTAGAAGAACCTTTCGACCTCCCATGGCACTCCATGGGGGACCTCAGAGTACCTGCTTGATGTCAAAGGAATTTTAGAAACAGACTGGAATGTGAGATTGCAGAATGGCAAGTTACCGCAACACTCAGGACAATGGAACCACCAGGGCTTGACAGAGAGATTGGCTCCTTATCGCACTACACACTCCAAGTAATTCTGTTCTTAATTATACCCATATACTACAGTTTGTTGCTCATATAGAGAAGAAGAAGATGATATTGGATTTATACCCCACCCTTCACTACCCAAAGGAGTCTCAGAACTCCTTTCCCTTCCCCTCCCCACAACAGACACCCTGTGAGGTGGGGCTGAGAGAGCTCTGACAGAAACTGCTCTTTTTGAAGAACAGCTGTGCCAGAACTATGGCTTTCCCAAGGTCATCTCAAATTTGGTTCTCACATCTGTTATTCACACATAGAATAATGGATTCACAGAGTTGGAAGGGACCTCCAGGGTAATCTATTCCATCGCAAAGCACAATGCAGGAAATTCACAAGTAACTCCCCCTCACATACCCCCAGTAACTGCTACTGCACACCCAGAAGATGACAAAAAATCTCCAATACCTCCACCCAAACTGGCCTGGAAAAAAATTGCTTCATTACCCCAAAGTGGCAATCAGTATTTCCCTGGGCATGTAAGAAAGGGTTTTCATTATTTGTATGCCAACATGCTGCTATTTACATGTCTTACTACATATATTATTCCAATCTTAGCTACAGTTATTTCTGTGTTACTTATGTATCTTGACTCTAATCAGCTCTTCCTGGCAATGAAACACACACACCCTTTGCATGTAATATTTGAGGCAATGTGTTTCAATGTATGTAAAGAAGTGTGCACACGCTGAGTCTCTGTTCTCACATGAACACAGGATTGAGCCTGGTTTTTCCAGGGGTGCCACTGGACTGTAGCCTCATTCTCACATCTCCTTGTTAATTCTTGCATTTACGTACTAATTTGCTGCCATCCATTGATCTTGGCCAAATGGTCCAATTTCAGCTCTGCATATACAGTTTGGCTCTTGGAGGCCCCTCCTGATGGCCCCTACCACCCACTTTTTCCCTGTAAGTAGGCCTTGAGATTTTGTTCCAATTTGTATGAACAATTGTGCTTTTTACACAAAAGCTTACACTTTGAATAAAACTGGGTCAGTCTTAAAGGTGCCACTGGACTCAAACTTTGTTTTACTGCTTCAGACCAACACGGGTACCCACCTGAACTGATCTCAAAAGTGCTACTGTGGACACAAATTAATAATCTCTTCTCCAGATACGAAATTGTTGGCATAACTTTTAACACAGGACAACATTTTGTTTGCTTCTACAAATTTGGAAAGAATGGCAACTGGTGTCTCTATGATGGACTGAAGGAACAACAAAGCTCAGGGCATGGCAATGTAGAGGCCACAGAAGCCGTCTTCAGCAATATTCTGAAGAGACATCCACTTCCCAACCACATTGTCACTGTGCGTCAATCATGAACACTCAGCCCAGGAGGGGACAGTCAAATTTCTAGGGACACTTCATCAAAAGTGTGGGAAACAAGGTTGCAGTTCAAATTTTATATGACCTTTTATTTCTCAGTCCAACCATACTGGGCTTGCAATTAATTGTACTGTGAGGTTCGAGGGTGTAAGGGCCACCAGTGACCAGGTGGCATTTAAAGATACACTTTGGGCCCTATAACACAATAGTTTTGACCTGGATCCTCCTCAACATTCTGTTCACTAGCACAGTGAGCCTGAGGGGCTTTCAAAACTGACTTTCAAGAAGTCCCTGCACTCCCCAGGTGTGTAGAACAAGATTTTGCGCAAACCTGAGGTGGATTTGCAACACCTTGGTGACAACCCACTGCTTTCATAGGAGCTGCCATCAAACCAAGCATGGTCCAAGAAGGGCAATTTTTATTGGGAAACAGAAATCGCCAGATAACACAGCAAAAATCAATTGACTTCATAAATTTTATACTGCTCTGTACACAATTTTAGACACATTTGTGAGGCAACGTGAATATGTTAGGAAAGTAAAATAAAAATGAGCTTTCAACTGTCAAATATTATTCTATGTGTGAACAACAGATGTGAGAACCAAAAGTAAAATAAAAATGAGCTTTCATCTGTCAAAGATGGTGCAAGAACCACACTTTGGACCAGGACACAGCATATGTCATACCAGTTCTTTATTAAAATCTTTTTTGAAATACATGCTTCTTGGGGGCAACTGAAAGAGAAGTCTGTGGCTCCAGAACCAGTATTTGGACTGGGCAACACTGCATGTCATCTTGCAGGGGATAGTATTCAGAGCGTGGGGATGTGTCTGTTGGCGTGGTCCAAAGATTGTTTTGGGGTGCAGTAAGGCCCCACTGTCTGCCTTTGTGATTGTCCTGAGGGCATCACAGGCACTCCGAATAGAAGCTCGTGGTGCCAGAACCAGTATTTGGACCGGGCATCACTGTATGTCATCTTGCAGGGGACAGTCTCCAGAGTGTGGGAATATGTCAGTTGGGGTGGTCCAAAGATTGTTTTGGGGTGCAGCCAGGCCCCACTGTCTGCCTGGCTGACTTCCCTGGGGGCACCTCACTTTGGAGCAGCTGGCACAAGAACCACGCTTTGGACCAGGACACAACATATGTCCCCTTGAAGGGCACAGACTGCTGAACATGTGTATGACATGTGGCGGTCCAACCCTTATTCCAGGATATAGTGGGCAAAAAGTCAAACCAGCTCCTTATTCAAACCTTTTTTTCAAATACAGGCTTCTTGCATGCACCTGAAATGGAAGCCTGTGCCTCCCGAACCAGTGATTGGACTGGGCATCAATGTCTATCGCCTTGCAAGGGACAGTCTCCAGAGTGTGGGGTGGTCCTTTGGGGTGGTCCAAAGATTGTTTTGAGGTGCAGCTTAGCCCCAGTGTCTGCCTGTGTGATTGTCCTGAGGTGCCTCACTTTGGAGCAACTGGCACAAGAACCGCGCTTTGGACCAGGACACAGAATGTGTCCCCTCAAAGGGGGGGGTTGCTGAAGACAGGGATGAATGAAGTGTGGGGGTCCCAACCTTATTCTGGGTGCAGAGGGCACTTCCTTATTCAAATCTCCATTAAAATATAGGCCTCAGGGAAGCCCTGCGAATAGACGCTCATGGCATCAGAACCAGTGTTTGGACTGGGCATCACTGCATGTCACCTTGCAGGGCACAGTCTCCAGAGCGCGGGGATCTGTCATTTGGGGTGGTCCAAATATTTTTTGGGGTGCAGCCTGGCCCCAGTGTCTGCCTGTTCTGTTTGACCTGAGATCACCGCACTTTGGAGCAACTGGCACCGGAACCGCACTTTGGACCAGGACACAGAATGTGTCCCCTCAAAGGGGAGGGTCTGCTGAAGACGGGGGTGTATGAAGTGTGGGAGTCCCAACCTTCTTTTGGGTGCAGCGGGCACTTCCTTATTCAAATCTCCGTTGAAATGCAGGCCTTGAGGAAGCCCTACAGATAGACGCTCGTGACATCAGAACCAGTGTTTGGACTGGGCATCACAGCTTGTCACCTTGCAGGGCACAGTCTCCAGAGCGCAAGGATGTGTCATTTAGGGGGGTCCAAATATTTTTTGGGGTGCAGCCTGGCCCCAATGTCTGTGTCTGTGTTTGTCCTGGGGGCACCACACTTTCGAGCAACTGGCACCAGAACCGCACTTTGGATCAGGACACAGAATGTGTCCCCTCAAAGGGGAGGGTCTGCTGAAGATGGGGGTGTATGAAGTGTGGGAGTCCCAACCTTCTTTTGGGTGCAGAGGGCACTTCCCTTATCAAATCTCCTTTGAAATACAGGCCTTGGGGAAGCCCTGCAAATAGAAGCTTGTGGCATCACAACCGGTGTTTGGACCGGGCACCACTGCATGTCACCTTGCAGGGCACAGTCTCCAGAGCACGGGGATCTGTGATTTGGGGTGGTCCAAATATTTTTTGGGGTGCAGCCTGGCCCCAGTGTCTGCATCTGTGTTTGTCCTGGGGGCACCACACTTTGGAGCAACTGGCACCGGAACCGTGTTTTGGACCAGCACACAGGATATGTTCCCGCGAAGGAGAGCGTCTGCTGAAGACGGGGGTGTATGAAGTGTGGGGGTCCCAACCTTATTTTGGGTGCAGAGGGCACTTCCTTATTCAAATCTCCATTGAAATACAGGCCTCGCGGAAGCCCTGCGAATAGAAGCTCGTGGCATCAGAACCGGTGTTTGGACCGGGCATCACTGGCACCAGAACCGTGCTTTGGATCAGCACACAGAATATGTCCCCTCGAAGGGGAGAGTCCTGTGAACGTGAGGGTATATGATATGTGGTGGTTCAGATGTTATTTTGGGGTTCAGAGCTTTCCAACTCTCCTTAGTGTTTCTGAATGACTACACGAATAATTAATGAATAAGGAATGAATAAGGAACTGCGAATAAGGAACCAACTTCAGCCTCCTAGGATTTTTGCAGTTCCAAACAAACCAATAATAACAGGAGATTTCTTGGGTCCTTTGTAGGCTGCTGTATGCGGCTGGTGGATTGCATTTTACTTGAGGGTCACAAACTCAGCAGCTTTGTTCTAAGCCTTGTGGACATTTCTAGCTTTACTGGCATCAAGCACAGTTTGTTTTGAAATCAGTCTTAATGAAGTCTCCAAACCATTCCGTAATTGGGCTTATGTCTGCCTGGTAGAACAGGCTCAGACAGCCGCCACACCCTGAGCAAGGCTAGCCAAGATCGTAACTGCAGAAAGATTTTACAGCTCACAAAACCCTAACATTTAGTTCTGTGCCTGTACCTGGCACTCACTTGAAGCCATTAAGTTGTCATACAGGGATTTCTGAGATGGATGGTTGAACTCCACTCTTAGTTATCTTTGGCCAAACAAATCACACAGCCTTGCAATGAATGGCTTGTAAATAATGGACCTCGATGTACACTATACCCAAGCTGCCCAGCTCTTCTAAAAAAGAAATCTAGAGGACAATGCTTGATAACTGTCCTATTAGGCAACCTCAGACTAAGATTTTGTCTAGAATCCTATCAGTGCAGGCTATTCTGCACACCACAGCAGCCATGCATTTCTGCAGGATGAGATTGTTCAGTGTCAGACAAAGGGCATTTTTGTGATGGTAACTCCCAGAACTGAGTACCAGCATCTTTTTTCAGGGTTCTCCCAAATCCTGATCCTTGTACACCAGTCTGCCCCACTCAGCCAGTGAAAGAGAGAGTAGGCCTGAGGAACAGCTTAGTGGAGATCTGCAGAGGGAGGGGGGGAATTGGTGAACCTTATATATGAGTACTGGCCGGTTTTGGTCAAAAATACCAATACCTGCAAGAGAAGAAGGAACATCACAGTCCCATTCCTTGAGCAATGTTGTACAACAAACTTTTTCAGAGACCATCATTGATATCTTCGCCAGCAGTAATTAAGTAATACTTATTTATCCCCCTCTTTCTTCAAGTTGCTCAGGATGGCATAGGTGGTTCTCCTCTCTTTCCTCACACTGACTTTGAGGTAAGTAAGTTTGAGAGGGAATGGTTTGTCCAAAGTCAGGCTGTGATTCTTTCTTCATGGCAAATGTTGATTTGAACCTGGGCATCCCCAGTGCCTTGGTGTTTAGTCATGCTGGCCACATGACCATGGGAACGTCTTTGGACAGTGCTGGCACTTTGTCTTGGAAATGGAGATGAGCACCACCCCCTAGAGTCAGATTCAACTAGCTTTCGAGCAAGGGAAACCTTTACCTTTTTTATCCCCAGGCCTACTCCTATGGTTATCAACTCTTTGAAGACACAAATCTGGAAGGTGCAGAGTGCTACCCAGCCAATGGTATAGGATTGCCAACTTTCTCAGAGGAAAATGTCTTGCCCCTTTAATAGAGGGTTAATATGCAGAAATAGCTGAAGCTCTTCATGGCATGGAGGGACATAGCATCACCTGTTAAATAACTGGTTCGAATAATTCCTCATGGACCAGACCCAAAGAATTCTCAGTGGAGGTCAGTTATCATCGGTGTGGGAGTCCCACAGGGCATCCTATCCCCCATGCTCTTCAGATTGTTTTAACTTATAATAGTTGTTTTATGTGGATCTGGCATACGGTGCCGAGAATATGTGAGCCACCCTGAGCCCGTTTGCGGGGAGGGCGGGATAGAAATACAATAAATAAATAAACATTCATAGTTTTGGGACTAGCTGTCGTCAATATGCAGGTAATACGTAGCTATATGTATCCTTATTCAAATCTCTTAGGGATACGGTAGAGGTCCTAAATTGTTGCCTAGCAGCTGGTTAAACGGCTAAGAGTGAACAAATTGAAACTAATCCTGGAAAGGAAGAAGTAATGCTGGTTGGGAAGGTGGAGATCTTGAAGATGATAATCTTCCCCACATTTGATAGAGTTCATCTGACCTTTGCTGAATCAGTTAAGAGTCTCAGGGTTATACTGGACCCAACATTATTGCTGGAGAAGCAAGTTTATACAGTTGCAAAAAAGGCAATGTTCCAAATCAGCCTAGCTCAAAAAATGGCCCCTTAAGTCGATACAGCTGATCTGGCTACCTGGATCCATGCCATGGCGACATTGAGACTAGACTACTGTAATGCACTGCACATTGGTCTCCCATCAGAATCAATTCATAAACTTCACCTGGTGCAGAATGCTACAACTCAGCTATTATTGGGAGCTAGACAGAGCATGCATATTACTCCCATTCTGCAGTCGTTGCACTGGCTGCCCATCAGTTACCAGGGTCAATTTACGGTATTAGCCTTGAACCATCATATCTGTGACTGTGAGACCGTCTGTCCCCCTATGCTCTGCCACAATAGCTTTGCTCATCTGAACATGGTCTTCTGCAGGTACCAACAACTGCCTGTGCATGTGCCTCCTCCGCTGTGGTCCCCATCTTGTGGAATGGACTGCCTGAGGAAGTATGGAAGGCTCCTACTTTCCTGGCTTTCTGCAAACTATGCAAAACTAAATTATTCAAGAGGGCTTTTCTACACAGGCAATGTAAGTTGAGTCCTACTATGTAATCTTCCATCTTTTCATGTGTCATGTTAACGCATATGTCTTACTTCAGTTCTGTTTTTTAGATTTCTGGTTCCACAACCCAAATCTTATTTCATTGTTTACTGGATGTCCAATCCTGTTGATTGTATTGACTCACTCTGTGTAATCCACATTGTGTCCCAGTAAGAAAGGCACACTATAAAACTTGCGGAGCGTTGTTAATCGGTGCTACAGCCTCAGCGCCATCTTGGAAATGAAAGGCACACTATAAATCTGATATATATAAAAACCCTAGCATATTGGCACTCTCCATTGGCTGTACTGTGCACTCCATCAGCCACTGGCCTGTTAACCACCACTCAAGAGTACTTGTGTGTCATTGGCTGGGGGCTGGGTCCACTCCTTTCTCCTGCCCACTGCTGGCTGGCTACAGAGGTGGGCCACTTGCCATCAAACCATTCTCTTCTCCTCCTGCTGGGGCTAACTTTTCCCTCAGTGGCTCTTGCTAGGCAACCCAGCTTGGTTCTTTCAGTAAAAAGGCAAAGGCAGGAGGCCCTTTCCAGGTCTACTTTGGCCTTTGTGGGGAACTTATTGGGGCCAGTCTTGACTAGGGTTGCCAGCTCCGGGTTGGGAAATTCCTGGAGATTTTGTGGTGGAGTCTATGGAAGCCAGAGTCTGGGGATGGGAGGCCTCAGCTGAATAGAATGCCACAGAGTCCATCCTCCAAAGCAGTTGTTTTCTCCTGGGAAACCATTATTGCCAATCTCCAGGTGAGGACTGGAGATCACTCAGAGTTACAACTGCTGTCCTGGAGGGAGGGGGGAGGAGATGGAAAGCTGAAGTCAGATCACTTCCCCTACAGAAAATGGCTGCCTTGAGGTTGCTGAGGCTGTCAGACCACTGTTCTCCTCTCCCTCACTCCCAACATCCCTCCAACTTCACAATCCACTGCCACCCTTCCCCATCAGCCTTAACTGTCACCTAGTCCTCTCTCCTTGGGGCAGTTGTATGGTGAGTTCCAGGATGATTGAGGAAGAGGTGGCAGCAGCCCCTGCAAGCAATGACAAAAGTGCCTCTCTGCTGACACAAGGTATGCTGCCCTTCACCTTCTCCTGCTGCTAGGCTCATTTTCCCTTCAGTGGCTGTTGCTAGGCAACCAAGCTTGGTTCTGTCAGTAAAAGGTGGGGGAGGAGGTCCTTTCCAGGCCTATTTTGGCCTTTGAGAGAAAACTCATTGGGGCCAGTCCTGAACAGGGTTGCCAGCTCCAGGTTGGGAAATTCCTGGAGATTTTTGTGGTGGAGTCTATGGAAGCCAGAGTTTGGGGAGGGGAGAAGCCTCAGCTGAATAGAATGCAATAGAATCCACCCTCCAAAGCAGTTATTTTCTTCAAGGGGAGAGAGAGATCTGTTGCCTGGAGTTCAGTTGTGATCTTCAGGCTCCACCTGTAGGTTGGCTACCCTAGGCCTGTCAGCACCCTCTGGGTGCTTAATGCCCCATGACTGGCATTACATAACTAGGCCTGGCTGCTTGTTCCTGTTCACCAGCAGCAGCCCCCCTATGACAGCCACTGTGATGCAGCAGTTAGCACTTCAGAGCAGTGTCCGCCAGACCCAGACTTTTGCTGTAAAAACTGGCTGGGTGATTTTGGACAACTCACAGATTTTCGGCCTAGCCTACCTCACAGGGTTATTGTGCAGATCAAAAGGGGAGAGGAGAATGATGTAAGCTGCTTTGGTCCCCACTGTGGAGAAAGACTGTCCTTTTCCTAGGTAGAGACAGCAGGGAGGGGGGAGGAGATGGAAAGCTGAAGTCAGAGGGGCAGATCATGATAGGTTGATGGTTGGTGTCAAGCTCTGGCACATCCATGTTCTTGTTAGCCTTAATTAATCCTTAGCTCTTGCTGTTAGCCTTCCTGCATCTTATCACTGTACCCTTGTTCTCGCTTGCCATGTTACTTTCTGGGGTTGGGGTGTTGTTAGAGCGTTAGGGAGTATCGCTTGTAACATCTTTAAGCACGCCCTGAGACAGTTTCCCCTGAGACTGTCCTTGAAGATTTTCATGCCAGGCCTTAGTTAGATAGAGCGGCCATATATCTGTCTGAGTTGCTATAGAAACGCATGTCATGTGAATGAATGGGGGTTTAACCTATATGTTACCTTTTCCCGCCTTTGGACCTCAGTCCTAACAAAGGTTCTGAACCCACAGGTTCTCATATCTCTAATAAAACATTACACCAGGGCTATTTTTGGGCAGGAACGCACAGGAACGGAGTTCTGGCTGGCTCCGGAGTTGGCCACGCCCAGCAGGAACTCATTAGCATACCAGGCCACACCCAACAGCAGAAACTCATTAGGACTGGTTACATTAGGGGTGTGTGGCCTAACATGCAAAGGAGTTCCTGCTACAAAAAAGCCCTGGGTTTTGACAACAAACAAGGTAAACAGAATAAGAAGCAAAAGGTGGGTGTGGCTGGGTGACCACACTTCTGGTAATATGGGGGTGTGGCCTAATATGCTAATGAGCTGTGCTGTCAGGGTGTGGCCTAATATGCTAATGAATTTCTGCTGTTGGATGTGGCCTATTATGCTAATAAGTTCCTGCTGGGCTTTTTCTACAAAAAAAGTCCTGTATTACACTGCCAAAAGTATGTGTACAGAGTGACTTCTGGGGACCTGACAGTTGGGTGGGAATGAGATAGGATTGCCAGGTCCAGGTTGGGAAATTCCTGGAGATTTGAGGGGTGGAGCCTGGAGAGGGTGGGGTTTGAGGAGGGGTGGGACATCTGACAGGTACAATGCCATAGACTCCACCCTCCAAACCAGCCATTCCCTCATGGGGAAACATTGTTGCCAATCTCCAGGTGAGGGCTGGAGATCACTTAGAATTACAACTGCTTTTCAGATGGCAGAGATCAGTTCCCCTGGAGAAAATGGTGGACTCTTTGTCATTATACCCTGCTGAGGTTGCCACAGCAAATTGACGCTGAGTGCCCAAGGCCAGGGCACCCACCTTTTTCTAAAGCTTGTTGTATGTATTTCCACAATGGGCCTTATTCCTAGTAACATAAATAATCTAATTAAGCCTGTGTTAGAGGGACAGGGCATTTTTCTCCAGGCCAGTTGGCAACCATGTCAAACCAGTGATTAAAGGGTGGAGCTCAGAGTAGTCAAGACCAGGATCTGTGTGGATTAAAGGCTAGAGAGGAAAGATCCAGAGCCTACAGAGAATACCAATTGATCAAAGGTATTTAACGTTCCCTGTCCCTGTTTTTGGCTCAGGAAATATCCAGAGCTAAAAGGAAGCAGCAAAGGCAGCTCAAAGCAGCTGTAATTATTAGTTTCTGTTGAAGCACAGAAAAGCCAAGGCTGAAAAATGAAGGTTAACTGACTGCAAGCTTAGTGCTACAAAGATCTTAAAGGAGCAACAAGCAAAGTTCTTCATGTGAGAAAGCACTGAACCATAAAGAACGGTTTCTCTCTTCATAATATAGCAACACCTCATCTGGCCAGAGGGGGAAATAACCAGTCATGCCAATGGAGAACTGATCAGTTGGCAATGTTACCTAGTCTGACAGTCCGACCACTGCAATAGCATTGGCCTAGTATTACTTATTTTTAAAATATATATATTTAAAAATGTATATGACATCCATAGATCTGCTTGAGGCAGTTTACAAAGTAAAGAACAATATAGTAAAATCATAAAAACAATAAATATAAAAATATCATTATTAAACAAAACATAAAATCACAAGCCATAAAATGGCTCACAGGCTAAAAGCAGATGATTAAATCAGCTTTAAAAGACTGAACGCTTCACTTAAAAGACTAGAGGAAGAGAAATGTTTTGGCCTGGCATTTAAAGGACAATAAATTGGTGCCAGATGAGCATCAAGGGTGTGGGCATTCTAAAGATGAGATTCCAGCACTGAAAAAGCTATGTCTCTGGTCCTCACCTTCACAGATGGGAGCAACAAAGGCAGGGTTTTAACTGGCGGGATGGACAGTATGGGAGGAGACGGTTCTTCAAGTATTTCAACCACAAACCATTTAGGGCCTGAATGAACACTTTGAATTGTGCCTGGAATCTGTCAGACAGCCCGTGTAGTTCTTTCAGCACTGGGGTGATATCCAGTCCCTGACAATAGCCTGACTGCCCTATTTTTAGTCCAATTAATGTTTCTGTACAGTTTTCAAAGGCAGCCATGCATAAAGTGCATTACAGTAAGGAAGTAATTGGACACTGAACTCTTTGTAATCAATAAGAGCATTAGTTGCATTGTGAACTGCCTACAGAAAGTTGACCAGAACTGCTCTTATCTACCAGCCACGTTATATGCAGCAAGAAAACAATTGCCAAACAGGTATACATTTTTGTCTGCTTAACGTTCTAGATGGTTTAGAAAAGTTCCACACATGCACACCCCCTCACATAATCATGGTTCCCCCGCCAACTCATGCAGAAATGCAAACACCCAGTTTCTATATATGCATACTGGATTAAATATACAACTCTGCCATGTATCTGTTCTGAACTTGACCCAGCAAAGGTGACTCTCACCCTGCCATGCTCATTAATCATGCCAGCATTCACATACTTAATCTTGACAATACAAGCAAATTTTTATATATTAAAAGAAAGCCAGATGCTTGTTTTAGCTGCCCTAGGTGGTATGTGGGCCAAGAAACCATGGCTTATCTTTCAATTGTTCACCCTCAGCTAGTGTTACATGGTGCTGTGTTTGTACAATGACTTGGAATTACAAGCACAAGGCTTTTGTTATCAGGGTCTGTATTTTTGTTTGAGTTCACAGAACCCGCATGCATGCATGGTCACATATAGCATAGATACACCCATATCCTGTGCTTGGTCCTCCCCTCTTAGAAAAAGTTTGTCTTTGGTTATTGGGAACAGGCCTATGATCTGTTCTTGTTGACACACATAAATGTGTTGGAGGCACATATAACATTTTACCTTTCCTTAACTATGAATATGAACTTGTGTGTGCTGGTGAAAACATACTGGACCAACTGGCCTGGAGACAAAAATACATCGAATAACAAAACTGGTACATCAAAAGAAGTTTCTCTCACATTCTCTCAATAACCGTGAGAAAAAATGATAAGGCAGTTCAGTCTTCAGAAAGGAACATTGGCTACATTCTCCCGTTAAGCCTGTGTGTAGGAACTGACAGGAATGGAAGCACTTTCCCCATCAGAAAGTTCTACTTGTTTGTTCTTCCTAGAAGGCATCAGTTTAGTGTTAGGTAATAAGGACACCCTTCAGGTTTGGTTATGTATCAGTGTCAGTGTCAGTGTCAGTGTCAAAAGGACAGCCAAACAACAGACTTCATGAGAAGATAGAGTTTATTCAGCCGCAGTTCTAAAAGCGCATTAACGTTGCATTGTCAGGAATGAAGCACACAAAGGAACATCTACGGATATACCCCACTGAGCTAGCCCCCCCCTAAGCATTCTACCAATAGTTACACAGCCCGCGCGGGGGAGAAAAGTGCGAAAGTAGTTTGAGCCATAAAGGAGCCCAGCTGTCCGTAACGGAAAACTGAAATCGTATGACAAGGCCATTTGGTCAGATAGGAGATAGCCCAGGCTGAGGAACACCTTGTTGCCCCGGCAACCTCCCCACTTTCCCCCTCCAAGCATAAAAGTTACAGATCATCTCATCCTCCTCCCCTCCCTCACATCTTATGGCAGGATCACCTGACATTCTGCCCCTCTAATGATAAACCCCCACCCTTCGGCTTTAATGGGTACAACTTGTGAAATGCACGGATTAATTGGAGGGCCCGAACATTGTCCGCCCTCACCTATTCCCTCTGTTCAGGCCCAAAATCCACCCACTCAATCAGGTAATACAATCGGTTTCTAGAGATCTTCGAGTCCAGAATTTGCGCTATCTCATAGTGTGGTTCCCCCCTCACCATCGGGGGGGGGGGGAGCAGGTCGCTTCGGTCTCCATTCATTCTCCTCAGGCGAGCGTCTTAACAATCTGAGGTGGAATACAGGATGCAGAGCTCTCAGTGATTTAGGTAGTATTAGTTCAACAGTCACATTATTCAAAACATGTTTGATTTCAAAAGGACCAATATACTTCCATCCCAGTTTCTTGCTGGGTTGCAGCCCTTTTAAATTTTGCGTGGATAGATACACAAACTCCCCCGGCTTTGGGGTCCACGACTTGTGCCGTTTCTTGTCAGCCTGCTCCTTGTAAACTGACTTAGCATCCTCCAGAGTTTGTGCAAGGAGCGGCCACGTCACCTGAAGTTTTTTACGCCATTCCCCCGCCTCCCCTTTCGGCAAATTTGGTGAAGCCAAGAACGGGAGCGGCGGGGCTTCATAACCATGCACAGCCATAAAAGGAGACATCCCTGTAGAAGCATGACACGTGTTAGTGTAACAGAACTCTGCCAAGGGCAACAAAGATTCCCAATCGTCCTGCTGGAAATTAGTAAAACATCGCAAGTACTGTTCAAGGGTTTGATTCACCTGTTCTGTTTGCCCATTGGTTTCTGGGTGATACGCACTGCTTAATGCCCTTTCCACCCCTAACAGCGCCATCAACTCCCCCCAAAATTGGGAAATGAACTGCGACCCCCTGTCTGAGAGCACCTTCCCAGGAGTCTTACGACGTGCAGCAGAAAAGCCTTCGCTAGTTTCTTAGCCGAGGGGATGGACTTGAAAGGAACGAAATGTGCCTGCTTGGAAAACGTGTCCACCACCACCCATATTACGGTCTTTCCCCCACTTGGTGGCAAGTCAGTGATAAAATCCATTGATACAACCTCCCAGGGGCGGGACGGGGTCGATAATGGTTGAAGGGGTCCCGGTGGCTTCCCCGGGTGATGTTTACTCATGAGGCAAGTCTTGCAGGCTTGCGTGAACAACGACAAGTCTTTTCTCATCCCTGGCCACCAAAACTGTCTCTGAAGTAATTGGAGTGATTTAACAAACCCGGTGTGCCCCACAAGTTTAGAACCGTGTGCCCACCCCATGACCTCCCCTCTCAGGGAAAGTGGAACGAAGAGCTTCCCGTATTTCCACCAGCAACCCTGTTCGTCGTTCACCACCCCCTCCTCCTTGGCCAGGGAGGCACGGTCAGCCTCGGAAAATTCTGATGCGAACTTCAGCTCCGATGGGGAAGTGAGGGGGGGGGTGGAGGCGGGGTCTTGGCTTTGCTCCGAGTCGTCACCACTCCCCCCAGTTGCGAGGGCATGAATACTGAATCTCGAACCACCTCCCTCTTGCTGTCATGTTGCGGGAGGCATGACAGGGCGTCTGCAAGCGAGTTTGCCTTCCCTGGGAAATGGTGCAGTGTGAAGTCAAATTTTGAAAAGAAGTCGGCCCACCGCAGCTGCTTCGCATTCAAGGACCGAGGCGAGCGCAGCAGCTCAAGGTTTTTGTGGTCAGTCCAAACCTCGAATGGCCCCCTCGCCCCCTCTAACCAGTGCCGCCAAGTGGAGAGAGCCAATCTTATTGATCCTGCTTCCTTCTCCCATATTGACCAGTTCCGTTCAGTGTCTGTAAACTTTTTGGACACATATGCGAGGGGGTGTAGTTTCCCATCCTCCCCCTCCTGCAAAATGGCCCCCCCCATAGCGACATCCAAGGCGTCGACATGGATTATGAATTTTCTCGCCTCATTGGGGTGCGCCAACACAGGCTCGGATGTGAACAGAGCTTTCAACTATTCAAATGCTTGCTGGCAGTCAGCAGTCCAGTTCAGTTTGGCCCCAGGCCGGGTACTCTCAGGGCCTTTCCCCTTAGTCTTAAGTAGGTCAATGAGGGGCAGAACCACCTGCGCGAAATTCGACAGAAACGATCTGTAAAAATTCGCGAATCCGATAAACGCCTGGAGTTGCCGCCATGTTTTGGGGGGCTCCCACCCCACCACGTCTTGGACCTTCACAGGGTCCATCTCAATGCCCTTCTGTGAGATATGGTAGCCCAGGAACGAAATCTCCGACCGATGGAACTCGCACTTAGACAGTTTGGCAAACAGTTTGTGCTTGTGTAATGTTTTGAGCACCTCCCTAACGAGTTGCACGTGGAATTTCATATCGAGGGAGTACAGTAAAATGTCATCAAGGTAAACGAGGACCCCTTTGAACAGATATTTGTGCAATACCTCGTTAATCAAATTCATAAATACCCCTGGGGCCCCTTGTAAGCCGAACGGCATCACCAAGTATTCGAACTGACCCAGGGGGGTGTTAAAGGTGGTCTTGTATTCGTCTCCCTCCCTGATGCGCACTCAGAAGTACGCATCCCGTAAATCAAGCTTGGAGAACACCTTCCCCCCGGCCGCCGTGGCGAGTAGATCCTTAATCAACGGCAGCGGGTAAGCATTAGTTGCAGACACAGCATTAAGGCCACGGTAGTCCGTGCACAAATGGAGCCCACCGTCTTTCTTCTTCCGGAACAGGATGGGAGCGGCAAATGGTGAAGAGGCCGGCCGTATAAACCCGCGCTCTAAATTCTTATCTATGAACTTTCTGAGCTCCACTTTCTCGGCTGGGCTCATAGACTATAGCTTCCCCTTTGGGAGTTTCTGGTTGGGTAACAGTTCAATGGCACAGTCAGAGTTGCGGTGGGGGGGCAGCTCATCCGCCTCCTCCTCCCCGAACACCGCAGACAAGTCCCGATACTCTCGGGGAATCGTGTTGCAGCCCTTCTCAGCCACCCCCACCACCACAGGGCAGAGCTCAGGTTTCCGCGGCCCCCAGTCACCCTTCCAGGTATGGGTCTCACACCGTGGGGAGATGAAGTTAACAATCCCAGCCTCCCATAGTATGTGTGGGTCGTGATCAAAAAACCATGGGCTCCCCAAGACAAGTGGAAACCTTGTGGCGGAGGTCACCATGAATGGTTGCGCCTCCCAGTGTTTCCCCACTCCCATCCATAGAGGAACAGTCTCGTATTTACAGGGCTCTTTCATAGTGGAGCCATCCATTTGGGTAAAAACCAGTGGCTCTGCCAGTTTCACTACTTTGGCTCCTAGCCCAGTCACTAGGGAGGGATTAATAATATCTCTCCCACATCCTGAGTCTACTAACGCTCTCACCCTCATGTGGGTCAGTAGACCCGGGTCCCTTAGGGTCACGGTCATGAAAAAAAGGGAAGAGGATTTGCTCACCGGATTTAGCGCCTGAGAGTCCAGGACCTGCTGTTCAGCACTGTTCACAGCAGGTCCGTCCCATTTCCCGCCACCGCGGTGGTCTCCTCCTCCAACGACTCGGTTTTCTCTCCCAAGGGGGCGACCTGCAGGGCCCTTGTGCCCCTTTGCTTTCCCGGGGGTTTCGGTGTAGATGTCTCGAACTTCTTTTTAGACCCCTTCGTGGCACTGGGTGGGGTGGATGACCCTGGGCAACTCGCGGCGAAATGGCCCGCTTCGACACATTTTAAGCACAGCCCTTTCTTCATCCTGCTCTTGCGCGTCCCATCTTTTGGCCGCTGCGCAGGGTCCGTCTGCCGGCTCTTTAGAGGGGTGGTGGTAGATTGGGTCTTTTCCCCCAAAGCCGCTGCATCATCCAGTTTGATGGCTTTCAGTCGAGTCTCAGTGGCTGCCGCTTCTTTCATCCAGCTCAATAAGGTTTCCGAGTCTCGTCCTCACATAACCATGTGGCAGATCTCCGGGTTCAGGCCCAGGCGGTACTGTTCCGCTAGTACGCCATCGGGACAGCCTCGGATCTTGGCGGCGTGTCTTCAGAACTCCGCCGTATACTCTCGAATGGACTTTGTCCCTTGGCGAAAGGCCTGGAGGAACGCCCGGGCAGCCTTGTTCGTGTTGGCATCTTCGAACTGGTCTTTCATCGCCCATATGAATGCACGCACCTCTCTCAACTCGCGCCCGTCTTCCTGGTGTAAAGCCACATACCAGTCGGCCGCCGCATCTTTCAGGTGGGAGGCGATGGCGTCCACTATCCGTTCCTCGTCTGGGAACAGGTGGCCCCAGTTCTCAATAAACTTCTCCGCCCTTACCAGGAAAAAGGAGAACTTCTCAGGCGTACCATCAAAAGTGGCATCCAGCAGCTCTGCTGGGTTTGGCAACATGGGCCCCCAACACCTTGGCACCCTGGCGGCCTTGGCGCCGGCGGCCCCGTAGGTGGGGGCCCCACGGGTTGGTCCGGGGGTGCCCCGGGCTGCTCCGGCACACCCCCAGGTGGCAGTCCAGGCGGTAGGGACAGGGATCTCTGCGCTGGGGCCCCCGCTGGGTCTGAAGGTTGTCTCTTCTCCATTTCCTCTCGTATGCCATCCGAGATCATTTTCGGGATTCGAGACAAGGACTCATCTATGAGGCGCAGGAGTCGATCCTGGCTGGGATCCCCACTCCATCTTTGGCTTCCCACGGTCCTTTCCAAGTCTCGGGTGTCAGGGTAAACTTCTTCATCCTCTGCCATGCTCAAGTGGTAGACAGGTCTCTCGACCCGACTCTCCCGTACTGATGCTTGGGGGGTGAGGAACCACGTCTCATGTGTCTCTGTAAGTGGCTTTGTCCAGTCCCGCCGCTTCCGCGGCCTGGTCGTCACTCCAGCACACGTTCCCCCATACGGTTCTCCGTAGAGCCCTCTCAGGTCGTAGTTGTGGCCCCATGGCGCTGGGGCACTGGAAACCGAGACCACAGTCGTGGTCGCGGCCATGGTAGATGTCGGAACCTTTTCCTCCTCCGAGGTTGGGATCGGGGTGCTATCTCCCTCGTCACTCATCTCTGGGAGAGAAGTGTGGTGTAGAACCGATCCCGATCGAAGATGATTCCTGACAATCTGTCAGGCACTTCAAAAGGACAGCCAAACAACAGACTTCATGAGAAGATAGAGTTTATTCAGCCGCAGTTCTAAAAGCGCATTAACGTTGCATTGTCAGGAATGAAGCACACAAAGGAACATCTACGGATATACCCCACTGAGCTAGCTCCCCCCAAGCATTCTACCAACAGCTACACAGCCCGCGTGCGGGAGAAAGGTGTGAAAGTTGTTCGAGCCATAAAGGGACCCAGCTGTCCGTAACGGAAAACCGAAATCGTATGACAAGGCCATTTGGTCAGATAGGAGATAGCCCAGGCTGAGGAACACCTTGTTGCCCCGGCAACCTCCCCACTTCCCCCCTCCAAGCATAAAAGTTACAGATCATCTCATCCTCCTCCCCTCCCTCACATCTTATGGCAGGATCACCTGACAATCAGTTCTTTAATGTTTTCAATAATATAACACAGAGAACTGATAGGGCAGCTGCCCCATGCAAAGCCTGGGAAATGGCACAAAATTAGGGTTGTACCCTGGCTCAGTGACAGCATACATGCTTTGCATACAGAAGGTCCCAGGTTCAACCCCTAGTACCTCCAACTGAAAGGTACAGATATCAGGTGATGTGAAACATCTCCACTTGATGCCCAACAGAGTAGATGATACCAACCTTGATAGATGAATGAAGTGACTCAATATAGGGTAGTGCCATGTATTCGTATATGCAGTTATTAAAATAATGTTATACGATATAGCATTTTCAACTTGTAGATGAAAAACAGGGAACCCACATATAGGGATGCTTAATGAGGGCAGGAGGTCACACAGAGTGGCATCCTTGTAGTTTTTTACTGGTTGTGAGCCTACAGTCACACTAACACAGCACAGCACATCCTAGGTCTGGAGAGGATGATGGAAGATGACTGACAGTCAACCAGATCTGCACAAAAAAAAAAAAAATTCCACGGTTCTTATCTGGATGGCACTTTCTCATCAATACAGCACTGGAACAGATAACCAGAAAATGTGGATACTTTCTTCAGGAACTCAACAAAGAAGCCAACTGTACAGTGTTACTGGTTGAATGGACAATACAGTCAGCAGTAGCGGCTGGAGGAGCCTAATTCAGGAACAGCTCTGTGGTGTAGGAACTAGGAATAATGGAACAGAATGCCAGTATTTCGAACAGAGCTGTCTGGACAATTCATAGGCATTCACGAGGAAGGCAGTATGATTAGTGGTCATGGAGGTGGGAAGGCAGAGAAGTAGTCATGGACTGCAGCGGAGTCTTATTCCACTGCATCTCAGAGAAACAGTATGAACAATAAAGGCTCTTTTTAGAATTCTTCTTCACCGTGAATGGTTTATTTTATTTTACACAGTTGCAAGAAGACAAGGGGTGTAAAGATAGTAACCTCCTAAACATTACCTTATTAAGTCTCAGACAGCAGAGGGCACAGCCCTATCGGTTCACAGAACAATGTTTTTGCGTTTAGTGAGCAAACAGAGGGAACATGACATTTTTCATTTCATTTTGGATTCATTTAGCTCAGCAGTACAAGAGATGGCTGGGCAGGGTCACAAGTGAGTGAAATGGGGCAAGCAGGAGAGTGGAAGCCCCTAGAGAAGTGAATGTATTGGAGAGAATAGAGTTGTCATGCACTAAGATTTCATAGACTTTGGCTGAAATTTGTTCCTCAGTTACTCTCTGGGAGGCTCATAGACATTAGCACAGTAAGTAGTATGCCGTATAAGAATGGGTAGCATTCTATGATAACTGAATTAGTTGCATATTTAACTTATAACCCTTCTTTCCTCTGCAAAGTTCAGAGTAGCTTACGTGGGCCCACAGTGTAAGGATGCCAGCCTGCAGGTGGGACCTGGGGATCCCCTGGAATTACAGCTCAGTCTCCAGACTGCAGAGATCAGTTGCACTGGAGAAAATTGATGTTTTGGAGTGTCAGTTCTATGGCATTGTACTCTACTGAGGTCCCTATCCTCCCCAGGCTCCATCCCCAAATCTCCAGGAGTTTCTCAACCCGGATTTGGCAACCAAAGATGGGACCTTCTCAGTAGGGGTGTATAGTTAGTGGAATGCTCCTCTGGCACCAACATTACTGGCTTTTAGGCTCCTGGCCAAAACAATTTTTGTTCACCCAGACTTTTCAGTTGGAGTCTGTTCTCTAGCTAGGGCTGCCAACTCTGGATGAATAAATCCCTGGAGATTTGGGGGTGGAACCTGGGGAGGGTGGGATTTGGGAAGGCGTGGAGCTTCATGGGTATAAATGGATAGAGTCCACCTTCCAAAGCAGCCATTTTTGCCAGGGAAAGTTTGTAGTGTGGAGGTCAATTGTAATTCTAGAAAATATCCAGGTCCCACGTGAAGGTTTCAAGCCCACTTATAGCCCTATTTTCATCCCACTTGCTGCTTGCTTTTCTTCCCTGCTTTTGTATTTTACCCTCTGCTGTTGTAGTTGGTTGTTATTTTATGTATCTTACTGATGCTATTAAATTGTCAATTATTTGAATTGTTTTATTTTTGTATTTTAATGTGCACTTTTATTGCTTTTTTAACCACCTGGGGCAGATTCTGGAGAATGTGGGTTATGAATAAATAAAATGCAATAGAGTTCATTTGGGTTAGCCAAACTAGATGTGACGGGGGGGTCCCTTTTCAGATATGCCATCTTTAGTATGTGTTATTCTTGGGCTGCGGTGGCTTAAGTGGTTAAGACGCTGAACTGCAAAACCAGAAGGTCAGTAGATCAGCAGTTCAAGACCCAAGTGCCGCATGATGGATGAGCTCCCATCTCTGGTCCCAGTTCCTGCCAGCCTAGCAGTTTGAAAACAAGAAACTGCAAGTAGATAAATAGGTACCGCTTTGGTGGGAAGGTAACAGCATTCCATGTGCCTCAGCATCTAGTCATGCTGGCCACATGACCATGGAAATGTGTTTGGACAGTGCTGGCTCTTCGACTTGGAAACAGTCGAGCATCACATCCCTAGAGTCAGATTCAACTGGCTTTCGAGCAAGGGAAGCCTTTACCTTTACCTTTACCTAGTCTGTGTTATGCAAATAATCTGCTAAGATCCTTGAGGGTCTCTATTCCAAGAAGTAGTGATGTCCAATGACATCATTAGCTAATACTAGGACAGAGTCCTTTGAACCTACAGGTCTATTTCACATACAACGGAATCTAGGGACTTAGGGATGGATTATTGCAGTTTTCTCAGAAATGCAGGCCTTCTAAATAGCAGATACCCTTTAGATATTCCATCAGTAGAAGGAAGAAGTAGATCTTTAAGAAGCAGTTTATACTTTTCCTGTACCAAAGAACTCTTAAGAAGTCCCTGACATGAAGCAGTGCAGCAATCTTACATTGCACCATTGCCAATTTTTCTCTAGAAAAGGGAACTCATTGGCTCAGGAACCACATGTGGCTCTTTGACATGCCACATGGGGCTCCTCTGAGTGCCCTTCCCTATGGCCAGTGTACCATGTTCCAGGAAAATGGGCAGTTTCTTTAACCAAGATAAAACTAACTTATTTTTGAAAAACACAATGTCCATCCATGATTATACCAAGGTTATAAAGATATATGGGGTTCTGTGTATGAATCTGGATCAACAAATGCAGCCAAATAAGGTGATGTAATTGGGTCATTCCACGGCCCATAAAGCAGAAAGTTGGTATGGAGAACTCCTCCTACAGAACTAGAGTAAAACTTCAAGGGAGCTCTTAACATAGGGAAACATTTAATTTTTAGCATCAAACCAAATAAAGAGTTCTGGAGAACTGAGAGGCTTGTATACTGTTTCGTGTCATAAGTCGGACTCGCAAGCCCTTCCCCTCACTGCAGATATGCAAGGGTTAGCTAAAGTTCAGCAGTAATGGGGAGAGACCACCCTATATGCCATAGTTATAGTGTATTGTTTGTGTGTATTTGGGATGGTGTCCCATATATTGTAGTCATGTGGCTGAATTTGGCTGATGAGAATTGTGACTGTGGCCCTCTGCAATCTGTGGAGAGAGTACCACTACTCTTCAAAGATCCCAGGAAGGATCACTCTGACATTTCACCATATTCTTGGAAATGACTTGGATATAATTTCCATTGCCAAAGTTGGACAGCTAGTGAGGAACCTGCCCCTCCCTTTCCCAAAGTCCTATGTTGTTTTAAAGTTCAAATGACCCTTTTTGGGGACCCAATATGAGTCTGCATTAGGCAGACATCTATATTGTTGTTGTCATGGAATGGGACTAAAATTAACATTCAGAATTATCAGGGAAGCAGCAGGCTTCAGACCTCATTTTCCTTTTGCCTGATCCCTCATATGGAAGAACAAACCTGTGGTAAGGCAAAGTGTTGCCAGGTCTTGCCTCTGTTGCACTTAGGTCAGGCACTTGGCTCAGCACAAGCCATAAGCAATCTCATTACTGTAGGAGAGCTGTCTTTCTTCTCATTGACTTATTCCTCACATAAAGGTCATGTTCTTCTGTGACATATGCTGAAGAATTATGAACAGAGAAGGGAGTAAGGGTATAATCATAAGAAGCAGGAGGGATTTCGAGAAAGGGTGGTAACTGTATAGACAGCTCTATTAAAAGAAGAACAAAGTAAAACACAGCTCAAAGAATTGCTGATGCTGAGTTTCTCTAATCTTAATGCCTTTCTTGGGTTTTCAGCTGGCTGCTAATTAAATAATTCTTTGAGTACAGTCCCTGCCATACATGGACTCGTGTTTTGCATACTTAGTCAGGTTTTGCGTTTTACTCCTCAAATACAACATGGGGGACTGCAAGAATGTTTATCTGCTATACTGGCTGAAGCTTCTTCCACTTGCAGAGGCTTTCAGGATTGACTTTAATCAATGTTTCCCCCAAAAGAGAAAATGGTAAGTTGGTGGGTTGCCAACCTCCAGATGGGGCCTGAAGCTCTCCAGGACCTACAACTGACCTCCAGATTATAAAGATCAGTTTTCCTGGAGAAAATGGCAACATTGGTAAGTGGACTCTATGGCATTTTGCCCCACTGAGGTCCCTCAGCCCCCCTCCTCAGGCTTTAGCCCCAAATATCCAGAGATTTCTGAACCAGGAGTTGACAATCCTAGTACATTGTTAACCACATCATCCCTGAAAAATTGTACCTGAAAAACATTCTTCTCCTCTGATGGTTGTGACCAGGAAATTTCAAAACTGTCTTCAAGCCCACAGGTTTCGTACCACAATTACTTTTGAAATGGATCATCTTGGAGTTACTCCCACTTTAGTAAGTAGAGAGAGGTATGCATGCAGTCCTTTTGCATGATGTCAGGAAAAGGACTCTGTTTTAGAACAACTTGGCATCTGAGTGATGTGATCCCTGATGTGATCCCTGATAACCAGAAAAGGGAATGCTAGTTATAAAGTACTGAGTAGGGGACGGTGGTACCTCTGCTGATAGCTCTTCTGCCCTGGCCGTGTCCTCTGCTTCTTGGCTGCGGGGTATTGCCGGGGAAACAGTGTCATTGGCCTCGGGCAGCCAGCTTATGCTGGGTTGTGCTTGGACTGGTGCATCCTCCTCTTGGCATTCTGGGCTCTCATCTTTGCTGTCATCTGGGTCTGCCAGGAGCACATGGTGACAGAGCTGATCTATGTACCATTTGAGCACTTGGCCATCCTCACAGGAGACCTTGTATGATCAGTGCCCGGTCACCCAGATTATTCTGGCCGGAATCCATATGGGATCCCTGGCATAGTTCCACGCGTAGATGGGATCCCCCAGAAAGAACCCTCTTGCGGCTTCTTGGTCTTCAGTGCTCAGCTCGCGATCTGGCGCCCAGTCTGGGTGCAGCCAATCTAGCCTCATTGTTAAGTGCCAGCCCAGAAGGAGTTCTGCTGGGCTTCACCCCATCGTGGTGTGTGGAGTCGAGCATTGCCCGACTTGGATGGGCCTTATAGTGGGGTCCAGGTCTAACGCGACTGTGGGACCGGAGTACTGGCCGAGTGTGCCATCAAAAACTTTGGGGAACTCATTACATACAGTGTTAAAGTCCTGCATGCTCACCCCATTCACCTGCATCACCCAGAACCCCAGTGGTCCAAACCAGGACAGTCTCAGCAGGCTCGTGAGGTGCCCTTCAACTATGAGCAAGTCCAAAACCCCATCAAAGTCCTTATACTGCATCCTGAACTTGCCCTATTCCCTGATGGCCACTAGGTTCTTCTGGAAGTTCTGTAGCCTTAAACCCCGGGGCTGTTGAAGGAGGGGTCCCCCCTGAAGGCAGAGCTTCATTAAGGTCTCTGCTGATATAATGGAGAACACTGACCCCATGTCTAACTCCGTTCTACATGGGGACCCCTCTATTAACACCATGGCATGCATTTTATTCAGGGCTTCTGGGGGCAAGTTCAATACCTGGTGCTGTTCGGTGATCATGCGGAGATCCGCAGACTCCCGGTGGCTCCCCTTTGATCTGCGCACATGGGCAATGTGGCCTTGCTTGTTGCAAGACTGGCAAACAGTATCACGGAAATGGCAGGCCCACTGCTCGTGCGCCTCTCCACAACTGGTGCAGGAGGTCTGTGTGGCCAGCTTCTTGGTCCATGCGGTCGTCTGGGGCCCGGTACTCCTCCTCGCCAGGTGGCGCACCTGGAGGACGTCCTTCTCATCTGATCCTACTGGGGATGTGCCGGTGAAGTTTACTGTCTTGCTGCAGTGCTCCTGATGGGACTTCTCATACGCCGTGGCCTCCTTCAGAGCCTGGTCATCGTGCGTAGTGAGTTTGCAGCATAGCTTGGGTTCCTGGAGGCCCACGATGAACTGGTTCATCAAAATGTCACATAGGCTGGGGAACCCACATTGGGTGGCTGCTTGTCTTAGGGCCACCAGGAAATTGATAGTGGCCTCATTGGGACCCTGGAGGTGCGCAAAGAAGTCTATGTGCTCAGCTATTTTTGTGGGTTTGGGCACAAAGTGTTTTGTGAGCGCCGTCTCGATTTCTTTTGGCTTCTTCAGGGCCAGCAGATCTTTCAGGAGGTGGAGGGTATCAATTCCATAGGAACTGAGCAGTAAGGATTTTTTCTCACCCTCCTCTGTGATGTCGTGGTAGTCCACATAGTATTCTAGGTGCTTGAGCCATGTATCCCACTTCTCCGGGTGGGCCACGTCAAACTCGAGTATGCTTCCTTGGGCGGCCACCACAATGGGGATCACACCTGGTGTGGAGATCTCTGAAGTGGTGCAGGATGTGGTGGCCGAAGACTCTGAGTATGGTGCGGTGCTGCTCTCTGGGTCAGCGATGCGAAGCATGTCTTCAGGAAGGTCAGTGAGCGGTGCGATGCTCTGCTCGGGTTCCAAATCGCTCATTCTCCCATCCTCATTGCCACTATAAAGTACTGAGACTGATGCGTAGATGTGTGATAACAGCTCATACTTTATTAGGTGTATATAAGACTTGAGATGGCTACCCGGCTCATAGGCCAGTTTATATTCCCGTGTTTCCCACTCCCCCAACACACACACACACCTGTGATAGGTTATTTACAGTGCACCCTGTTCCCCATTGGTTTCTCCTAGGATCCTAGCCGTCCAGTAGGTGTGGACTAGGATCAGGGCTGGCCCCAGGTGTCTGGGCGCCCTAGGCAGGACAGCCTGGGGTGCCCACCCCACTGGGGATGCCAACCTCCCAGTTGGGCCTGGAGACCGGGGGGCAGGGTGGCAGAGCGCTGGCTTTCCTGGGTGCTCCGCAGCTGTGGGGCCCCCAGGAAAGCCAGAGAAGGGGGTGGGGGTTCCAGCCCCCGCCCCTCCCTCCCAGCACCAGCTTTCCTGGAGGCCCCACAGCTTCAGGGCCCCCAGGAAAGCCAGGGAAGGGGGCGGGGGTTCTAGCCCCCACCCCCTCCCTCCCGGTGCTGGCTTGCCTGGAGGCTCTGCAGCTGCGGGGCCCCAAGGAAAGCCAGGGAAGGGGGTGGGGGTTCAAACCCCTGCCCCTTTCCTCCCAGCGCCAGCTTGCCTGGAGGCTCCACAGCTGTGGGGCCCCCAGGAAAGCCAGGGAAGGGGCAGGGGTTCAACTCCCTGCCCCTTCCCTCCCAGCGCCGGCTTGCCTCAGTGCTCTGGAGATATTTAAAGACAAGACATGATGGATTACAAATTGTTATCGTGAAATGTAAATGGACTTAATTCACCCTCCAAAAGGAAGTTAGTAAATTATTGGCTACAAAAGCAGAAATCTAATATCATTTGTCTACAAGAAACTCATATTAAAAAGCGGGACAATAAGTATTTGATTAATAAAAAACTAGGAGAAGAATTTTATTCATTGGCTTAGAAAAAAAATAAGGGAGTTGTGACCTATGTAAATAAAGAACTGGATCCAATCAAAATTTTTAGTGATAAAGATGGGAGATATATTGGAGTGGAAATTACAATGCTTCAGAAAAAGACATTGGTAGTTAACCTATATGCACCTAATGGAGCAAAAGAAAATTTCTTTAAGGACTTGATGAAGGAATTGGACCAAGTGAACTATGACCAGATAATATTGGCGGGAGATTTTAACGGTACTGTAAACAATAAACTGGATAGGAAATCAAAAAAGACCGATGAGAAGATTGGAAAACTACCTAAAATTTTCTTTAAGTTGATGGACCAAGAGAAACTTGAAGACATTTGGAGAAAATGGAATCCCAAAGTTAAAGACTTTACTTTTTACTCTAATAGACATAATTCTTTTTCCAGAATAGATATGATTTGGATGTTTTAATATGGCATTAAAAACCCAAAAAGTGGAGATCTTGCCAAAGACTAACTCGGATCACAACCCGGTGATTTGGATGTTAAAAGAAAAAGTGAAACAGTTCCAATGGAGAATCAATGAAGATTTATTGGATAAGACAAAAATAATTGAGATACTGCATAAGGAACCTCAGTCATTTTTTCAAATGAATTTAAATCAAAATGTTAAAATACAGACGGTCTGGGATGCGTATAAGACTGTGATGAGAGGATTACTTATATCACTGAACGCGACCGACAAGAAACAGAATATAAAGCAACAAAAGGAGTTGCAAGAAAGAATCCAGCAAAAAGAAAATGAAGAGGAGACCAGGAAAAAAGAAAATTATTAAAGAAATTCAAATTTTACAACAATTGAACGTGATACTTAATCGGGAACTCTATTGGAATTTACAGAAATTACAACAAAAATCCTTTGAAGGAGCAAATAAACCAGGAAAGTTTTTGGCATGGCAACTGAAAAATCGAAGAGAGAAAAGGTTAATAAGCAAAATAATTGAGGATGGCAAAGAAATTGTGGATATGAACGGTTTAAAAAGAGTCTTCTTCAAGTATTATGCAAAGTTATTTCAAAAGAAGAATATAGATCCAGAAAAAAATAAAAAATATTTGGACAAGGTAGAAATACCAAAGGTGGAAACAAAAATTAAGATAATGTTGAATGGTCCAATCCAAAAAGAAGAAATCTACAATGTGATAGAAGATGCTAAGTTGGGGAAAGCTCCTGGTCCAGATGGATTTACCATAAAATTTTATAAAAAATTAAATCTTGGAACTTTTAGCAAACGAGATACAGGTGACCAAAGCAATACCAGAGACGTGGAAAGAGGCCAATATATCACTCATACCTAAAGAAGGACAAGACTTAACAGAGTTTAAGAATTACAGACCAATTTCTTTACTCAATAATGACTATAAGTTGTTTGCCAAAATAATCTCAGAAAGATTGAAGAACTATTTGAAAGATGTCATAACGGAAGAACAAGCCGGTTTTTTACCAAATAGACAAATCAGAGACAATTTAAGGATGGTGATAGATGCTATTGAATACTACGACAAACATCCAGAAAAAGAGGTTGCTTTTCTATTCGTAGACGCCGAGAAAGCCTTTGACAACTTAAACTGGGACTTTATGTTTCAAGTGATTGAGAGAATGGATATTGGACAGCCTTTTTTAAACGTAATTAGGGTGATATATTCTGAACAGAAAGCATCGTTGAACGTAAATAAAGAGATGACGGAACATTTTAAGGTTCAAAAAGGGACCAGGCAAGGGTGTCCATTATCCCCCTTATTATTTATTTGGATTTTGGAACTTTTGTTGGGGAAGATAAGAGAAGATAAGGATATAAGGGGATTTACAATTGGAGGCTTTACGTACAAGTATAGGGCTTTTGCGGATGATGTAATGTTTTTGATTGAAGATCCAGTAATTAATCTACCGTTGCTGATGGAAAAGATTAAAGAATTCGGAGATTTGGCTGGATTTTATGTGAACAAGAATAAAACAAAGGTGTTATGCAAGAACATGACAAAAGAAAAACAACTGGAACTGCAAGAAAAAATTCAGTGTGAAGTGGTGAAAAAAACAAAATATTTAGGAATTGAGTTGACAATGAAAAACATAGATCTTTTCAAGAATAATTATGAGAAGATCTGGTGCAAAATTCAACAAGATATAAGAAAGTGGGATATCTTGAACCTGTTATTATTGGGCAGAATTTCGGTAGTCAAGTTGAATATTTTACCTCGTTTGATATTTTTATTTCAGACGATTGCGATTGTAAAAGACTGTAAAGTGTTGAATTCATGGCAGAAGGAGATCTCAAAATTTGTTTGGTCGGGAAGGAAACCGAGGATCAAAATGAAGATTCTATGTGATGCAAAGGAAAGGGGAGGATTTCAACTACCTAATTTTAGATTGTATCATGATGCGGTGTGTCTGACTTGCCTTGAACAATGGATTAATTTGGATAATAGAAAAATGTTAGCATTGGAAAGACATGACCGTAAGTTTGGATGGCAAGCCTATTTATGGTATGAGAAATCCAAAATGGACAATTTTTTTAAACACCACTTTATAAGAAGATCACTGTTTATGACTTGGATGAGATACAAAAGATTTTTTTTGAAGCAAGACCATTATGGATAGTACCGGCAGAAGTAATTAAACCACTTTCAAGGCACAAAGGAGAAGACTGGATACCTTACAGAGATATTTTGAAGGTAGAGGGGAGTAGTTTCGTGATGAGAGCGAGAGAGGAACTGGAATTTGAATATGACTGGTTAAATTACAGACAGATTTATGACTTATTTAAGGCTGATAAAATGAGGTATGGCTTCAGGAAGGAAAATAATGAAATTGAAATTGTATGGGCAGAAAAAGGTAAAAAAGTGATTTCAAAAATTTATAAGGTTTTGTTAAAATGGTACACAGAAGATAAGACTGTAAAAGAACAGATGGTGAAATGGGCTATAAATATAAACAGAGAAATAGATATGTCATCATGGGACTGTCTGTGGAAAAAGTCAATTAAAATTTCAACATGTGTTAATGTAAAAGAAAATCGTTATAAAATGATGTATAGATGGTATATGACACCAAAAAAAATTGCTAATATGAATGAGAACATGTCTAACAAATGTTGGAAGTGTAAAAAAAAGGGAAGGCTCATTTTATCATATGTGGTGGACTTGTGAAAAAGCGGTAGCTTATTGGACAGAGATCCATAACGAAATCCAGAAGATCCTGAAGTGTACCTTGAAAAAAGAACCAGAAATGTTACTTTTAGGTCTTAAAATGGAAGAATTTAATGTGACAAAGAGAACATTGTTATGGTATTTGATTACAACTGCAAGAATGACATTTGCTCAAATTTGGAAGCAAGAAAAAATACCAGAAAAATGGGACTGGATAAAGAAGATGCTTTTTATGGTAGAAATGGACAAATTGACAAAGAAGCTTAATGGTAAAGAAGATGAAGAATTCTTACAAGAATGGAAAGATTTTAAAGACTATCTAGAAACGAACTGGGATGTAAAAAAAAGTTACTCTGCTTTGATAACTATTAAAAATAGAAAAATAGAAAGCAATGAATAATAGCTAAAATGTTACTTAAGAGTGAGACAGAGAAAATGAACATGTTAGAAATGAAGAATTGAATATTGGATAAGTTTTTATTGTTAGTGAATACTGAATGAAATAATAATGGGGTGGAGCATTGCTGGAAGCCAGGTGGTGGGGAAGAAGGGGGTATTAGAAAAGGATGTATCTAAAAATATTTTGAAACATGGAACGTGTTAATATTTCCTATTAATAAAGTTCTTAAAAAAAAAGATATGCTTAATAACCCTATTACTACAGAAGAGATTTACAAAGCTATTGACGACACAAAACTTGGGGTGATTTCCCACTACAGCTGTCTCGGGGTTGCGCCGCCATTCGCCCCGATACTATTTGTCAATTTCACACCCGAAAAACAGGATTAGGAAACTACGGGGGAAATCGGGCGAAGCCGCGGGTCAAAATGCAGCCCCACGCCTTCGGGTGTGAAATTGACCAATAGTGTCAGGGCAAACGGCGGCGCAACCCCGAGGCAGCTGTAGTGGGAAATCACCCTGGGAAAAGCTCCAGGCCCAGATGGCTTTTCAGTTAATTTTATAAAAAATTGAAAGAGGAGATTGCACCGATTTTTCAAGTTATGTCAAATGAGATCAGAGACACAGGGAAATTACCAGACTCTTGGAAGGAAGCAACTATTTCTCTTATCCCAAAAGAAGCACAAGACTTAACAAGCGTGAAGAATTATAGGCCAATTTCACTTTTGAACAACGATTACAAGTTATTTGCCAAAATTATAGCTGAGAGACTAAAAATATATTTGAGAGACTTAATTGCAGAAGAACAAGCTGGATTTTTGCCTGATAGACAAATAAGGGACAATATGAGGATGGTTGTGGATGCAGTTGAGTATTATGACAAGCACCCAGAAAAGGAATTGGGTTTTTTCTTTGTTGACGCAGAAAAATCTGACAATCTGAACGGGGAGTTTATGTTTAAAGTTATGGAAAAAATGGGCATTGGAGAACCTTTTTTAAATATAATCAAAGCAATATACTCGGAACAAAAAGCAAAAATAGTGGTCAACAACGAAATTTTTATAGTACAAAAGGGAACAAGGCAAGGTTGTCTGCTTTCTCCGCTACTGTTCATATGGGTTTTAGAGGTTTTGCTTTGGAATATTAAAGAAGATAGGGAAATTAAAGGCCTGACATTAAAAGGATTCACATATAAGTACAGAGCTTTTGCGGATGATGTTATGTTTATAGCAGAGGAACCAGTGAAAACTATACCGCTTTTACTACATAAAATAAAAGAGTTTGGAGACATAGCAGGCTTCTACGTAAACAGACAGAAATCCAAGGTGATGTGTAAAAATATGATGAGCCCAAAACAAATGGAGTTGCAGATGTCTACAGGCTGTGAAGTAGTGAAAAAAAATAAATACTTAGATATAGACCTGACAATGAAGAATATTGATCTTTATAAAAACAACTACGAAAGATTGTGGGCTCAAGTCTTAAAAGACATTGAAAAATGGAACAAATTAAATTTATCTTTGTTGGGAAGAATTTCGGTGGTCAAAATGAATAACTTGCCACGATTAATGTTTTTATTTCAGATGATTCCCATAGTAAAAGACTCGAAGGCAAAAGGAAATTTCCAAATTTGTTTGGGCAGGGAAAAAACCGAGAATTAAAATGAAAATTTGATGTGATGCAAAGGAAAGAGGAGGCTTTCAATTACCAAATTTAAGACTTTATCATGACGCGGTTTGCCTAAATTGGTTAGAACAATGGATTACCCTGGAAAACAGGAAATTGTTGGCATTAGAAGGACATGATTGCAGGTTTGGCTGGCATGCATATCTCTGCTATGGCAAGTCGAAAATGGATAATTTCTTTAAGCATCACTATATTAGGAGGGCCCTTTTTGATGCTTGGATTAAGTATAAAAATTTCTTTCCCAAAGAAAAACCAATGTGGATTGTACCAGCTGAAGTGATAAAACCGTTCTCAGAATATAAGGGACAAGACTGGTTGAAATATAAGGTTGAGACAGGAAGGGAAATCATATGTGATGAAAGAAGAAAGTCAACTTGACTTTAAATATAATTGGTCGCATTATAGACAGATACTTGATTTATATAAGACAGAAAAAAAATTGTTGGATTCAGGAGAAATTACAATGAAATTGAAAATTTATGGCTGGAGGGAGGGAGGAAAATGATATCGAAAATGTATAAAATTTTGTTAAAATGGTATACAGAAGATGAAGTGGTTAAAGAGCAAATGATTAAATGGGCAATTAATATGAATAAGGACATACCTATGTCATCTTGGGAATTTTATGGAAAAATGCTTTGAAAATATCTACATGTACCAACCTTAAAGAAAATTGTTTTAAAATTTGTATAGATGGTATATGACACCAAAAAGATAACTAATATAGGTAAAAACTTATCTAACAAATATTGGAAATGTAAACATGCTGAAGGTTCCTTTTACCATATGTGGTTTTGTTGTTGTTCAGTCGCACAGTCGAGTCCGACTCTTCGCGACCCCATGGACCAGATTACGCCAGGTCCTCCTGTCTTCCGCTGTCCGCTGAAGTTTGCTCAATTTCATGTTCGTTGCATCGATGACAATGTCTAACCATCTCATCCTTTGCCGTCCCCTTCTTCTTTGGCCTTCAATCTTTCCCAGCATCAGGGTCTTCTCCAGTGAATGCTCCCTTCTCATTTGGTGGCCAAAGTATTTGAGCTTCAGCTTCAGGATCTGGCCTTCCAGGGAACAGTCAGGGTTGATTTCCTTTAGGATTGAATGATTTGATCTCCTTGCAGTCCAAGGGACTCTCAAGAGTCTTCTCCAGCACCATAGTTCAAAAGAATCTATTCTTCGGCACTCGGCCTTCCTTATAGTCCAACTCTCACAGCCATACATTACTACGGGGAATACCATTGCTTTGACCATGCGGACTTTTGTTGGCAAGGTGATGTCTCTGCTTTTTATCATGCTGTTTAGGTTTGCCATCGCTTTCCTCCCAAGGAGCAGGCGTCTTTTAATTTCATGGCTGCAGTCACCATCTGCAGTGATCTGGGATCCCAGGAACGTGAAGTCTGTCACTACTTCTACGACTTCCCCTTCTATTTGCCAAGGAGTGATGGGGCCAGATGCCATGATCTTAGTTTTTTTGATGTTGAGCTTCAAGCCCACTTTTGCACTCTCCTCTTTCACCCTGAGCAAGAGGCTCTTTAGGTCCTCTTCACTTTCTGCCATCAGAGTGGTATCGTCTGCAGATCTGAGGTTATTGATCTTTTCCCCAGCAATCTTAACTCCAGCTTGTGATTCATCCAGGCCAGCATTTCGCATGATGTACTCTGCATATAAATTAAATAAGCAAGGTGACAATATATATCCTTGTCGTACTCCTTTTCCTATGCTAAACCAATCAGTTGTTCCATATCCGGTTCTAACTGTTGCTTCTTGACCCTTATACAGGTTTCTCAGGAGACATGTGAGGTGGTCTGGTACTCCCATCTCTTTAAGAACCTGCCATAATTTATTGTGATCCACACAATCAAAGGCTTTAGCATAGTCAATGAAGCAGAAGTAGATGTTTTTCTGGTACTCTCTTGCTTTCTCCATAATCCAGTGAATGTTGGCAATTTGATCTCTAGTTCCTCTACCTCTTCGAAACCCAGCTTGTACTTCTGGCAGTTCTCTATCCACGTACTGTTGGAGCCTAGCTTGTAGGATTTTGAGCATGACCTTGCTAGCGTGTGAAATGAGTGCAATTGTGCGATAGTTTGAACATTCCTTGACGTTGCCCTTCTTTGGGATTGGAATGTAAACTGACCTTTTCCAATCCTGTGGCCACTGTTGTGTTTTCCAAATTTGTTGGCAAATTGAGTGCAGCACTTTAACAGCATCTTCTTTTAAGATTTTGAATAACTCAGCTGGGATACCATCACCTCCACTAGCTTTGTTGTTAGTAATGCTTTCTAAGGCCCATTTAACTTCACTTTCCAGGATGTCTGGCTCGAGGTCAGCGATTATACCATCGTGGTTGTCAAGGACATCGAGGTCCTTCTTGTATAGTTCTTCTGTGTATTCTTGCCATCTTTTCCTAATCTCTTCTGCTTCTGTTAGGTCCCTACCGGTTTTGTCCTTTATCATGGCCAGCTTTGCATGGAACGTTCCCTTGATTTCGCCAATTTTCTTGAAGAGATCTCTAGTCCTTCCCAATCTATTGTTTTCCTCTATTACTTTGCATTGTTCATTCAGGAAAGCCTCCTTATCTCTCCTTGCTGTTCTCTGGAAATCTGCATTCAGTTGGGCAAATCTTTCCTTTTCACCTTTGCCTTTAGCTTTCCTTCTTTCCTCTGCTATGTGTAAAGCCTCATCAGACAGCCACTTTGCTTTTTTGCATTTCTTTTTCTTTGGGATGGCGGTGAGTGCTGCCTCCTTTACAATGTCACGGACCTCTGTCCATAGTTCTTCAGGCACTCTGTCTATCAAATCTAGTCCCTTAAACCTATTCTTCACCTCTACTGTATATTCATCGGGGATGCGATCTAGGTAAAATCTGAATGGCCTTGTGGTTTTCCCAACTTTCTTCAATTTAAGTCTGAATTTTGCAATGAGTAGCTCATGATCTGAGCCACAGTCAGCTCCAGGTCTTGTTTTTACTGACTGGATAGAGCTTCTCCATCTTTGACTGCAAATTATATAGTCAATTTGATTTCGGTGTTGCCCATCTGGTGATGTCCATGTGTAGAGACACCTCTTAGGTTGTTGGAAAAGGGTGTTTGCTATGACCAGCGTGTTCTCTTGACAAAACTCTGTTAGCCTTTGCCCTGCTTCATTTTTTTCTCCAAGGCCAAACTTGTCTGTTATTCCGGTTACCTTTTGATTTCCTACTTTAGCATTCCAGTCCCCTATGATGATGAGGACATCATTTTTTGGTGTTAGTTCTACGAGCTGTTGTAGGTCTTCGTAGAACTGGTCCACTTCAGCCTCTTCTGCAGCAGTGGTTGGGGCATAGACTTGGATTACTGTGATATTGAATGGTTTGCCTTGGATTCGGACCGAGATCATTCTGTCATTTTTGAGATTGTATCCCAATACTGCCTTTCTCACTCTCTTGTTGACTATAAAGGCCACACCATTTTTTCTACGGGATTCCTGGCCACAGTAGTAGATATAATGGTCTTCTGAGTTAAATTCGCCCATTCCTGTCCACTTTAGTTCACTGATTCCCAAGATGTCGATGTTCATTCTTGCCATCTCATTTTTGACCACGTCAAGCTTACCTTGATTCATAGATCTTACATTCCAGGTTCCTATGCAGTATTGTTCTTTGCAGCATCGAACTTTCCTTTCACCGTCAGACACATCCACAACTGAGCGTCCTTTCGGCTTTGGCCCAGCCGCTTCACTCTTTCTGGGGTTACTCGTACTTGCCCTCTGCTCTTCCTCAGTAGCATATTGGACACCTTCTGACCTGAGGGGCTAATCTTCCGGCGTCATGTCTTTTAGCCTTTTGTTACTGTCCATGGGGTTTTCTTGGCAAAGATACTGGAGTGGGTTGCCATTTCCTTCTCCAGGAGATCACGCTTGGTCTGAGTTCTCTGCTGTGGCCTGTCCGTCCTGGGTGGCCCTCCACGGCATAGCCCACAGCCACATTGAACCACGCAAGCCCCTTCGCCACGCCAAGGCAGTGATCCATGAGGTAGACCATATGTGGTGGACTTGTGAAAAAGCAAAAACATTCTGGACTGCAATACATACAGAGATGGAAATTTTTTTGAAATGTACCTTTAAGAAAGAACCTGAAATGTTCCTTTTAGGTCTTAAATTAGAAGAAATAAATGTGAGTAAAAGAACATTGATATGGTACATGGTAACAACTGCTAGAATGATTTATGCTCAAAATTGGAAAAATGAAAAGTTTCCTGATCTCTGGGACTGGCTGAGAAAACTGCTCTTTATGGCAGAAATGGACAAATGGACAAGAAAGCTTAACAACTTAGAAGCAGAAACCTTTTTGGCAGACTGGAGCGACTTTAAAGAATATATACAGAAGTACTGGGAAACTACTAAAGATGTAACAATTGTATACAGTTAATAAGTGTTTATAGTAGTTATAAGTAAGTAAATTGGGTTACCACATGATAACAAAGATTTAACATGTATTATATTTTGTTTAAATGGTGGAAACAATGCTGGGAGCCAAAAGGGGGGGAAGAGGAGTTTTTGGAAAAAGGATATGATGCATATTATTTGGACCGAGTTGTGAAGTATTGTGTATCCTAATAAAATTTGTTGTTGTTTTTTTAAAAAATTTAGCAGCGGAGGATCTGGCCATCCTCTATGGAAACTTCATACAATCAGGGGCCTGTGACTCGCACCACCTGGGCCAGAATCCATGGCATGCATATACAGGATCCTCTGGGAAGAATCCTCTGGCCACCTCCAGTGACTCAGTGTCCGGTTCCTCTTCCGGTGCATGATCGGGGTGAAGACGATCCAGCCGGGTCATCAGGCATCTGCCCAGGAGGAGCTCTGCTGGGCTGCATCCCATCGTGGCGTGGGGCATTGTTCGCTGGCTGAAGAGAAAGGCTTGTAGTCTCAGTCCTTGCTATCCAGGTGGCAGAGTGCTTCCTTGGTTGTCTGGACCATGCGTTCAGCTTGGCCACTGGTTGCAGGGTGGAAGGGAGCTGACCTGACATGGCGGATCCCGTAGTACCAGGTGAAGTCCTGGAACTCACTGGAGGTGAAGGCCATGCTGTTGTCAGTGACCAGGGTGTCGGGAATGCCCTGGGCACTGAAGATCCTCCACATGGTCCATATTGCTGCTTGTGAGAAGGTGGACGGCACTGGGACCACTTCCTGCCACTTGCTGTATGCATCCACCAGGATGAAGAACAGCTGACCCTGGAATAGGCCGTAAAATCCAAATGGGGGGCCCTGGGAAGTTCGGGTCTGGAAGCCTGGCAGGACTGGCATCTTTTGTCCACATCCTTGATGTCCCAATCTAGCCCCGGCCACCAGACATAGCTCCTGGCCAGTGCTTTCATCCGGACCACCCCCTGGGTGTGTTTCATGGAGATCTGTGAGAATCCACTCCCTCAAGGGGGTCAGGATTACCACCCTGCCACCTCACATCAAGCAGCCTTTGTAGGCCGACAGCTCATCTTTGCGGTAGGCAAACACCATGAAATCTGCCCCCCAACCCAAGGGCCACCCCCTTCTCACCCAGTCCTTGGCAGTGCGGTGCACCACCTCATGAACATGCACAGGCTTGCTGGGGAGAGCCTCCAGGAGCGCCACCTGATGGGCTGGTGCCGGGTCTGGATCCGAAGCTGGCAGCGGGAGACAGCTCAAAGTGTCTGCGTGGCCCATCGCCTTCCTGGGCTGGTGGACGAGCGAATACGTGTACCCTGCCAAAAAAACAGAACACTGAAGCACCTGGGGCGACATCATCTGCGGGGTCTGGCGGTCAGGGGCCAGGAGGCTGAGAAGCGGTTTATGGTAGGTGAGGATCGTAAAGGGCCTGCCATACAGATAATGGTGAAATTTCTTCACCCCCGCCACTATAGCCAGTACCTCCTTGTCGATCTGTGTGTAGTTGCACTCCGCAGCTGACAAGGTCCTTGAATAATAAGCGACCAGGACCTCCCGGCCGTCCGGAAGCTGATGGCCCAGGACCGCCCCAACCCCATATGGAGATGCATCGCAGGCGAGGACCACCCGCAGGTCCTTGTCAAAGTACAAGAGGACAGAGTTCAAAACCAGGAGGTCCTTCATGGTCTGGAACGTGACAGTGTGCTCTGGTCCCCAGTCCCAAGGGCCATTTTTGTTGAGCAGGTGGTGAAGGGGTTCTGCCACGGCCACCTTGAGAGGGAGAAAAGAATGATAGAAGTTTAATAGGCCGAGGAAGGCCTCCAGTTCAGACTTTGAAGAGGGTGGGGGAGCCTGAGTGATCGCCTTCGTCTTGTCGTCGGTAGGGTGTATGCCTGCGTTGTCCATGGCAAAACCCAGGACCTCCACCCGAGGCACCCCCAGAAGACATTTTTCTCATTTGACTTTCAGGCCCATGGAGTCAAACCATTGAAGCACCGCCCAGAGATGTCCTGTGAAGGTTGAGGCATCCAGAGCCGCAATGAGCACGTCATCTAGAAATGGCTGAACTCCAGGGATTCCTTTCAGGAGAGAATCCATAAAAGATTGAAAAATGCCTGGCATGACTGACACCCCAAACTGAAGTTGGTGAACTTTAAAGGCCCCCTTATGTGTCGTTATACTTTGAGCTTCGGCAGTGGTGGCATCAACCGGGAGTTGTTGATACGCCTGGGCCAAGTCCAATTTGTTGAAGACCCGGGCCCCCGCCAGGGCAGCGAGCACATGGCTGACCACCGGTACCAGGTACACATGGTCTTGGAAGGCCTTATTCAATGTGCACTTATAGTCGGCGCAGATGCGCACGCCCCCATTGGGTTTAACCGGGGTGACTATTGGGGTCTCCCACCGTGTCGAAGTGACTGGCTCCAGCACCCCCTGTTCCACCAGGCGATCGAGCTCTGCCTCGATCTTCGGCCTCTTCGCAATTGGAGGGTGCCTGGATTTTATCCGAATGGGGTGGACTGCCGGGTCGAGATTGAGGGAGATGGCGGCCCTGTGTAGCGGCCGAGCATGCCATCAAAAACCCTGGGGAACTCATTGCACACTGCCACAAATTCCATGGTTTGGACCTGGTGAATCCCTGTGATCATCAAACCCAGGGGCCTGAACCACAAGAGTCCCAGAAAGCTTGTGAGCCTCCCCTCCACCACTAGCAAGTCCAGGAACCACAGAAGTTCTTATATTGCACCTTAAACTTGCCCCAACCCTGAATAGCCACAGGGTTTTTATTAAAGTCCCACAACATGTGGCTTTTGCAGGAGGGGTCCCCCCTGTGGGCAGAACGAGTGCAGCATGTCCTCCGAAATGATGGAGAAGGACGACCTAGAGTTAATTTCCATGCTGCATGGGGACCCCTCGATTAACACCGTTATGTGCATTTTATGTGGGCTGTCGAGGGGCAAGTTACATACCAGGTGCTGGTGCTGGTGGTGGGTTGAGAGGGTGTGGAGGTCGGAATGGAGATCCATCTGGTGGGCCGACGTCTTCAGGTGTGGACCTCTGGAGCGGCACACCCGGATGATGTGGCCCGATTTGTTACACGTCCAGCAGACGGCATCCCTGAAATGGCACGACCAGCGTTTGCTGGCACAGGATGACAACGACGATGGTGTCTTGGCCGAGGAATGGCCCACTGACCAATGCTGCTGTTGGGATGTGTGGCGGTGTACCTGAAGCACCTCTTCAGCTTCCGAGTCGTCTGACGTGACGGTAGCTTGGATGCGAGGGACCGCCTTTCCGCAGCAGTCCTGGTGGGCCTTTTTGTAGTCTGTGGCCTCCTGGAGCTCCTTATCCAGGTCCAGGTCATCCTGGTTAACCAATTTCCTCCGAAGTTTAGGCTCCCAGAGACCCAAGAGGAATTGGTTAATCAAAGCGTCTGCCAGGTTGGGGATGGAGTGCTTGGTGGCCGCCCGCCTGAGTCCAGCCAAGAATTCAGAAGCCATTTTGTCCAGACCCTGGACTTGCGAAAAGAAGTCCATGCACTCGGAAACTTTGTGGGCTTTGGTGGGAGGTGGTCGGAAAGTGCCTTCATCAGCCCCCATAGGTCAGGTCCTTCAGCAGCAGTACATCCCACAGGCCTGGAGGAGGTGGGCCTTCTTCTTACCTGGGTCCACGATGTCATGGCAGGAGAAGTAGCTTTCCAGAATCTTGAGCCATGTCTCCCACTGTGCTGGGTGGGAGATATCGAAAGTGGCGATGCCTTCCTGGGAAACAGCCATCTTTGCGACTCCACATGGTGATTGTAGCTCGGGAGTGGTGTCGGCAGCATGGTGCAGTGCAGTGCCACGTTTGGATTCAGCAGGGCGGTGAGCGGTGGCCGGCAACGTGGGGCTCGATACAATGCTCGAATCTTCTTCCTGGTCATTGTTCATGGGAGGTAGAATCCCATCCTCATCACAAGTGAAAAGTACTGAGACTTACTAGTGATTTCAGCTCTCATACTTTATTTCCAGTGCAGAACAAGACAAACTTCCCGGCTCGCAGGCCGGTTTATATGTGCAAATAACCCCACACCCAAACATACCCCACACTCGTGATAGGCTCTATAAAGTGGCTGAGAGTTCTATAGGCTTATGGCCGGGAGCCTAGCCCTCAGAGTGGCTTGGGCTAGGATCTGCTTGGCCATTGTCTCTGGCAGCGAAGCTCGGGCACTTCGCCCAAGCACGTGGGGACCTCGCCTTGCACGTGGTCGGAGATGAATACGTTACACTTTGGAAGCCATGACCAGGGTGCTGGATGCTCTCAGTAGAGCCCTCCTCTGGATTCTGCAATTTAAATGCTGATAATTAAATGGGTGTAAAAGGATTTTCAGCAGACAAAACATAATCAGAGCCTGGAATTGACTGATTTCTGAAGTCAGCCATAGCATGATCAACATTTTACTCCTGACTAGGGGTGCGTATGTAGATGTTTCTAATCCAAAACAGCACTCAAAATCTCATGATTAATTTTGGTTTGGGTAGCTCTGAAACAAAACTAAACAGAAAATTTCAAATTTGGGATCAAAAATATCCAACTGCCCAGCCCACTCCAATGTTTGTAGAGGATGCCATCAGAAAAAGATATTGGACATACTAAAGATTCTGATATGATAGTGATGTAAATTTTTCATGCTGGATTACATATGCCTAGATGCTTTTTTCCCATTTAAGTTTTTTTATTATTTTAACATAATACAACAGTACAACAACATTATTCAATGGATAGAACTTAAGTAATGTTAGCAATGTCTTCTAACTGATTATCCCAGATACAACTGAACAATACCCTTTCTTCTGTACAATTTAAATGTTACTTACATATTTCAAAAATATAATAGCTCTTGGCCTAGATGCTCTTTTCAGCCTGGTCAAATGAAGCTTCTCAGAGCAATGAAAATCACAAGATAGCCTATGCAAAGCCAGGGAATGTCTTTTTTTAAATTTATTAATAGGTTATAGTAACATATTCCATATTTCAAGATATCATTAAATACATCTTTTTCTAATATCCCCCCTCCCTCCCCCCCTCATGGCTTCCAGCAATGCTCCCACCCCTTCATTAACCCCTTGCTACTTCACTTTTCATTTACATTAAAACTTCTCACTTTTTCAGTACTTCATTTCTAACATTTTCAGTTTCTCTGTCTAGACCTTAGGTAACCTTATAGCTACTATTCAATCATTATTTTCTATACTTTACTCTCAATAGTTATCAAAGCAAAGTAAATTATTTTTCACATCCCAGTTCGTTTCAACATAGTCTTTAAAATCCTTCCATTCTGCAAGAAATTCTTCATCTTCTTTATCATTAAGTTTCTTTGTCAGTTTGTCCATTTCTGCCATAAAAAGCATCTTCTTTATCCAGTCCCATTTTTCCGGCACTCTTTCTTGCTTCCAAAATTGAGCATAGGTCATTCTAGCTGTTGAAATCAAATACCATAACAATGTTCTCTTTGTCACATTTATTTCTTCCATTTTAAGACCTAAAAGTAATACTTCTGGTTCTTTTTTCAGGGTACATTTCAGAATTTTCTATATTTCATTGTGAACTTCTGTCCAAAAAGCTACTGCTTTATCACAAGTCCACCACATATGGTAAAATGAGCCCTCCTTTTTTTTACATTTCCAACACTTGTTAGACATGCTCTCATTCATATTGGCAATTTTTTTGGCGTCATATACCATCTATACATCATATTATAACAATTTTCTTTCACATTAACACAGGTTGAAATTTTCATTGACTTTTTCCACAAATATTCCCACGATGACATAGTTATTTCTTTATTTCTATTTATAGCCCATTTTATCATTTGTTCTTTTACCATTTCATCCTCTGTCTAGCATTTTAACAAAACCTTATAAATTTTTGAAATCACTTTCTTCCCTTTCTGTGCCCATACACCTTCAATTTCATTATTTTCCTTCCTGAAACCATACCTCTTTTTGTCAGTCTTAAATAAATCATAAATCTGTCTATAATTTAACCAATCATATTCAAAGTCCAGTTCCTCTCTAGCTCTCATCATGAAGCTATTCCCTTCTGCTTTTAAAATGTCTCTATAGGGTATCCAATCCTCACCTTTATGCCTTGAAAGTGGTTTAATTACTTCTGCCGGTACTATCCATAGTAGTCTTGCTTCGAAAAAAATTTTTTTTATACCTCATCCAAGTCCCAAACAGTGATCTTATAAAATGGTGTTTAAAAAAATTGTCCATTTTGGATTTTTCATACCATAAATAGGCGTGCCAGCCAAATTTACGATCATGTCCTTCCAGCGCTAACATTTTTCTATTGTCTAGATTAATCCATTGTTCTAACCAAGATAGGCACAGCGCATCATGATAGAGCCTAAAATTAGGTAGTTGAAATTCTCCTCTTTCCTTTGCATCACATAGAATCTTCATTTTAATCCTCGGTTTCCTTCCTGCCCACACAAATTTTGATATTTCTTTCTGCCATAAGTTCAACACCTTGCACTCTTTTATTATCAGAATAGTTTGAAATAAAAACATCAAATGAGGTAAAACGTTCATCTTGACTAACGATATTCTTCCCAATAATGACAAGTTCAAAGTGTCCCATTTTTTTATATCCTGTTGAATTTTACTCCAGATCTTTTCATAGTTGTTCTTAAAAAAGATCTATGTTTTTCATTGTCAACTCAATTCCTAAGTATTTTGTTTTTTTAACCACTTCACATTGTATTTTTTCTTGTAATTCTAGTTGCTTTTCTTTCGTCATATTTTTACTTAACACCTTTGTTTTATTCTTGTTCACATAAAATCCAGCCAGGTCTCCAAATTCCTTAATCTTTTTCATCAACAACGGTAGATTATTTATTAGCTCTTCAACCAAAAATATTACATTGTTCGCAAATGCCCTATATTTACATGTGAAACCTCCAATTGTAAGTCCCTTTATATCTGTTTCCTCTCTTATCTTCCCCAACAGAACCTCCAAAATCCAAATAAACAATAGAGGGGATAACGGACAAACTTGTCTGGTCCCTTTTTGAACCTTGAAATGATTTGTCATTTCTTTATTTACATTCAACAACGCTTTTTGTTCTGAGTATATCGCCGTAATTACATTTAAAAAGGGCTGTCCAATGTCCATTTTCTCCACCAGGGAATGTCTTTTGACTTCTTCCTGACCTCCCTCTTCAGAGAATTAAGGGCCACAGTCACCCAAGAACAATATACTACAACTAGGTTAAGTTCTGAATTCATTAAATCAGAATAATGACCACTGCCTGGCTAATCATGAACAGACAAGAGACAAGGGTGGGGGAGAATGAATGCCATTTAATGTGTATAAAACCTGATTAGGATGGGGTAGGGGAGCTACTAATGTGCAACGACTGATATTGAGTATGCTCCAGGTAATTCCTTCCCCTAGTTAGACCCTATGGTAAAGTCAGAGGGCACTCCACGTTTGTCACTGACAAAGTAGGATTTATTCCTTCCAAGCATGTGGTTCTCAGAGCTTCTCAGCTTTCCCAAATGGGGCAGGAGGGCTGGAAAGGAAGTAAATTATTACAAACAACTTTCTCTGAGCGAGTTCATTTACATTCCCAGGCATGTAGCTGGCAAGAGCCTCAGGCTTGTCTCCCTTGCCCCACCCCCAAGCCTTCCCTGCCACCCCTCCTTTTCTCTCTCTCCCTCTCCCCCCTCACTCCCTCTCAGTCTTTAATAACTTCCACATGGGCCTCTGGCATTCTGAGCATTGTCTGAAATCTCCAAATTTAGAAGAAATATGAAAATTGTGAAGCACGCCTTCCTTAGGGGGTAAAACCAACATTCACTTGAACTGTCGCAGGTCAAGGCAACAGGCCCACGTGACCAGACTGAAGCCAATGGCTGCCCTCTATAGCACTGACAGATGTGGCCGTCAGCCATCCAGCATCATCTTTCAGCTCATATAAGGTAAAAGTAAAAGGTTTTCCAGATTCTGAGCAGTGAGGAAAAGTTTTCACCCAGGACCCCTTGTACCAGTGGCTTAAAAAAGGAGTGACAGCACTGGCATTTCAGTGGCCCTCTGTGTTCTGAAGAGGTGAGAAGACACCCACCCTTCTCAATCCAGACCAAGGGCCTAGTGCATGACAGGTGTGGGCAAAGTCTTCTGGTTCCTGCTGAAGCAGGTATGTTCCTAATCATTCTCTGTGTGTATATGTGTCTTATGTTGAATTTCTTCTTCAGCTATTACACACATCTTTGTGTAACATCTGTCTTGTGTATATAAATTCACAGAGGGCAGCATGTATGTTTCCCTTTGTTACCAGATTCTCTTTTTAATAGCACTATTAGATAGAAATTGCCTTTGTCTTTGATTTTACCCTGCAGTTTGTAATACTTTTGAGCATCAAATTGATTTCTATCTGGAAAAAAAAGAAACAAACAGTAGAAAGGGAAAATGGTAAAGGAAGAGAACTCCCAAGGGGTGGGGGGCTGCTTGTCCAGAGCATCTTGAATTGCTCCAAGACTGCCTCCCCTTATATACCCCCTTCAACGGTTTGAGTATTAATGGGGTACAGAGTGGCTGGAATTAGGAGGCAGAGGCTGCAGTGCGGCATCCAAGTTCTCAGCAGGACAACAGCAGACCATGCTGCCCTTTGTCTTGGGATTCCTGTTATCTCTGCAATCATCCTTGGTTTTCTTTCCAAATAAATCAGAATTACATGCACTGCTGGGTGAGGCATTTTGAGATGTGGTTTACATTTGGGAAACTTTGCAGATCACCAGGAAAAAAAAGAGGCAATCTTTGATAACAACAGCATTTAGCAGGGAACATAATGAGAACCTATTTAGGAAACCTGAGCCTCATTGCCAATCCTTATAAATAACAAGTGCTGCATTTCTGCCCCTGTGCTCTCTAGAGAGTAGGGTAAAGAGCTGCTTCCCCCAGGGCTGCCAGACAGTAGGAAGTCTGGTTGGTTGACTCTAAAATATAACTGTCTCATGGAGCTACTGCTGGCATTTGCTTGTTCCATAGAGCGTGTTCCAAGATGGAAAAATAAAAACCAGAAGAATTTCCAACTGGGATAGCCCTCCCCACCTTCCCACCCTACAATGGAAAATGGTAATAGATCCATCTGTCTTCCCAGGGCCACCGCACCAATATAGAGTCAATCTGGGTCAGACAGGCTTACTTAAGTTAGTTACAGCCTGCATGACAGGCTTTCGGTAGCCCTGAATAAATATGTTCCTGAGTTTTTCAGAGGCATTTTTCTCTCTGCACATCTGGTAATCTATTACATCATCAGACTACCACTGCAGACAGTGGCTCTTGGTCAGTTCTTAAGAGAAACTGCACAGCCAGCTTTAGAAGAAAGATATCCTGAGTATCCTAAGACCTGTGAGATGCAAGGAATTCTCTTTCTCTGTGTTAAAACATACAGTGTGGCTCTAATATCGGGGGCGGGGGGATGGGACACAATCCTTTTAAATGAATAAATCCAGAGTTCCAGAGAGTCTCACAAATGCACATGCCAAATCTCCCAGTAGGCCCCCTTGAGATTAGACCATTTTCCTAACCACTTTGTGCTAGTGGCATTTGGGGGACACATGGGGGCAAGAGCAGTGCTGACTTTTCTGACACTTAGAGCATTTCAACACTGTGGAGACATGTTTGCATCTGATCAGAGTTCTGAAAGACAGCCCTAATGCACTCTAGCTACAGAGTCTTGGCTACAGAGTCTTTTCACTAACAGGCAGGGAGTTCCTTTCCAGAGCGTGCACATGCACACACACGCACACACACACACATCCATATTTCCCAAGGCAATTATCAGTAGGAAATTAGGGGAAGGCTGTGTTTAGACGGGCTCCAACACTGGATTGCTCCTGGACAGAGCAGTGTTTCCTTCCCTGCTTGTGAAAAATGTCATCTGGAGATGATTAAATTTCTTTTTTTTTTTTCTTTTTAAAAATGACAGCTTGCAAAATATGTTTGTGGCTTCAAGACTGGAAAAAACTAGCAAAATTTATTCTGCGCCTTTCCCACTTCCCTCCTTTTCATAAGGACAGAGTTCAAAATGGCTTAGAAAGCTCATATATGTGCCTTCTGTTTTCTGTACCTGTAGTTTAAAAATGCATGTTAAAAATAGCTGAAAATGTACATCTGTCTGATATTAGACAAGTCAAACTCCAGTAAAATAAGACTCAGAGTATTTTTGTATAGGTTCTCTTGAGCCCCACCCCCCATGCATGTAGTTTTTGTGTCATCTATGACTGAAGTTCATGGCAGAGACAGTGATTTGGATCCTAAGTTTTATTTACCCTAGCACCTCTCTTTGTCCATTGTGGTGGCAAACCTCTGCTGCGTACCATGTTCCTCAAGTGGTGGGCACTTTTGTACTCATTGAAAGACATCGATCTTGTGTGAATAGATGCACCTGACTCCATAGGAAAAAACAGCACTTAAAGGAACACATTGTGTAAAGCTGAATGAAAAAAGTACTGTGAAGCACCACTGTATAATTATGCTGGACAGGATAGGTCATTAAAGAAAATTCTTGGGATAGTGATATGAATGGAAGTGATGATTATTAGAACAGAAGCACATTCACATGTGCTAAAAATATTTTTAAAAACAGTCCATCAGAAATATTCAAGAACAGCTCATCAGAAATATTCAAAAAGAGTCCAAGGCAGCATCTGGTATATTATCCTGCTTCATAATACAGGATACAGGGGGGCTTGAAATCCTAAATAATAACCCACCCTGGCTGTCAGAATCCTGCCTAGTGTGGGAAAACGAACTGATCGCTATCGAGAGACAAGAGAAAGAGGACACGGTGTGGACACAAATGAGTTCAGGATCGGTCTCATGGAAACCGAGGCCTGTAGAAAAAGCTTGTCGTCTGCAGATCTGAGACCCACAAACAAGGCCCAGAAGGACCGGTTTCTATTAAAGGCCCAAAGCGACCCTAAATTCCTATCTACGATCCTCCCAGTCTGCAATTTTGGAGGCAGATATTCGACTGACTTTGGTGGGATCTACTTCCAAGGAGGCTCTCTGGTTTATAAGTTTTTATGTAACAAAGTGATATGTATTATTTTTTTCAATTATGTAGGAGATTTACTGCTTGAAAATCTATTTGATGTTTTTCCATCCTGCATTCTTCTTTTTTTTTTGTAAATACAATTTATTATTGGATATATTTTCATGTTCATACAATTTAATCAAACCAATACATACCCATTTTTCTTTCGCCCTCTCCCCCCCCAAACAAGGCTTCCCGCAGTGCTCCAACCCCATTGATATCTCTCTTATTCAATTACATTTACTACTAAACTTATTTTCTTTTACTAATGGTAACAATTCAAAGATCTAGATCTCTTTCCATCATCCTGCATTCTTCTGATGAAGATATTTTGAAACAGGATAATATACTGGATAGACTCTTTTTGAAGATGCCTTTAGTACATGTGAATGTCCTTTGTGTTAATAATCATCGCTTCCATTCATATCATTGTCCCAAGGCTTTTCTTTAATGGGTGATGTATCATGTCCAGTATAATTATACAGGGTGATGTTTTGTTGTACTTTTTTTTTTTTTCATTCTGATGCCATAGAAATTACTCTGCAGGGGACGGCTGCCTCCACAATAGATAAGAGCACTGGGCAAGCAAACTCATGTGTCAGTGATGGGTGGTAGAAAGTGCTGTCAAGTCACAGCCGACATGGCAACCCTGTAGGATTTTCAAGGCAAGAGACATTCAGAGGTAGTTTGCCATTGCCTGCCTGTGTGTTATGACCCTGGACTTCATTGGTGGTCTCCCATTCAAATACTAAGCAGGTCTGACCCGGCTTATCTTCCAAGATCAACTTAGTTTGTTATATGTTCAATTTGGAGTCCTTTACTTAACTGTGTGTGCTTCAGTTTGTGTGATTTCAATATGGTGCATGGTAATTCCCTCCCTAAGAAGGTCTGGCTGTCCTCGACTAGGCCCAGGACCTTTTCGGTCCTAGCCCCAAACTGGTCCTCTCTGCCAAACAGCATCAGGGCCCTGAGGGATCTGATGCAATTCCACAGGGCCTGTAAGGTAGAGATGTTCTGCCAGGCTTTTGGCTGAGAACAGCAATGGGAGGTTAGGACTGTCATCCTCTCTTTTTCTTCTGTGGCCCCCACATACCCTTCCCTGCCCTGCTGTGTGGGACAGTGGTGTGGACAGCAAAGGAGGACTATTATGCCATCTGGAATGGTTTTAAATTATAATTTACTGTTCTACTGTGATAATTTTAACTATATGTTAATTGTATTTTAAATTGTTTTAAGGTTGTAAATCACCCAGAGCCTGCTTGCAGGGTGGGTGATTAATAAATTCAATAAAATAAATAAATAAAATGTGACACAGGGTGTGTTTGAGCATATATATTTTTGTCAGACAGTGGTGCTGCATTCAGACATTAGGATAAACTATGTTTTATAAACTGTGGTTTGACCAAAACCGAGTTTGTCTGAATACTGATGGTCCAACAAAATGGAATTTGTTGATGGGAGGCAAACTGGGGTTTTCAGACTTGCTTTTAGATCCAGCAATCTCTGCTGGCAGATGCAGATTTTCACGTTGGGCATATTCAGTTGGGTTGCCCCCCCCCCCCCCATGAACAGCAGACTGTCCATTGCATATCAGTCATTTTTGAGAGTTCCTCCACATTTAATAGCAGTTTTCTGTGTGTCAGGTTCAGAAAAGCAAGCCCAAAGCTCATTGGGCATGTAGAACTATTGGTGTGGTCCTTTGGATTGCAGTCAGTACCACTACCCCAAAATAAGTGATGACATCATTGTGGGCTCAAGAACGCTATACGCTTGGGTCATCTCTCTTTCACATACACTCCCACATGACTGTACAATGTAGTACTGAAAGACTCTACCCCAGCCATGTACCCTACTGCCTTCTCCCTACCATACAAAAAGCCAGAATTCCTGCTAAGAATCTCTCTCTCTCTCTCTCTCTCTCTCTCTCTCTCTCTCTCTCTCTCTCTCTCTCTCTCTCTCTCTCTCTCTCTCTCCCTCTCTCTCTCTTTACACATATTGACCAGAAGACTCTTTCAGATTGCCTTTTCTGCTTTCTTGTCCTCGTTAGGAGGGATCTCACATTCATATGAATAGCACAGCTCCAGAGTGATATAAACCTTGTGTATGAAACTGCCATTGGATGGATCCACTTAAGAAAGGGATGCTCTGTTCCTTGGAAGAACAGAGCTTACATTGTGTTGGAGATGTGCCGTGTTCAAAGGGGACGTGTGGACTGGTTCTGTTGGTGAGGCCAGCTCAGCAATGAAATTACTGCACAAGTGCAGTGATGCTATTCCTCTAAATAAACTAGTTAGAGGACTATTATCCTGCTTCATAATACTGAGAGGTTTGCTTAATAAACATCCACAAAAGCTTATGCTGAAATAAAACATTAGTCTCTAAAGTACCTATTTGGTGAGCATGACATTCACACTGTAATATAGGCCAGTATTATTAATCCTACATTACAGATGGGAACTGAGACTGAGGGCAATTCTGCATCTAGCATTCGCTCCACATTTGCTCAACTGGTGGGAGGGAAAAGTGCAGCTCAAAACCACATCCCAGTACCTTGGGGCAATGCCATAATGACTGCAAAGTCATCCCTGAACAGTCATAAGACGGCCATAAATCTATGCAGAAGGTACGATAAAACCCGATTATCAAAGAAAGTCAAAGTGGCATGCTGTGTGGAGGGTTCAATAAAATCCGAAGATCAAAGGAAGTGACAGCAGCATGCAACAGAAGGAAAAGCCAATGCAGAATTAGCCTGAGAGATAGTGGATTGTCTAAGAAACTTGAGGAAATAGGCTTCATGTGAGAAGAACTTGAACTATTTCCACTGCCCATCTTCATGTCGGAGTTCATATCTGAGCCAGTATTTGAATTGGGGCATCAAGCTGATGCTCACAAGTAGTATTATGCTGCAATTATTCCATACAGGTAAAGAAAGAAACTAGCATATGTTATTTTAATACATATGAAACCATTTCAGTGTCCAGGGGCGGGGGAGCTCTTTATAGAACCAAATAGAGTTTTGATAGTGAGATGTAGGAAGTGGTGTGGCGATGGGCAGGAATTGCTCTGCTCCAGGTTGGTTTACAGTCCTCATGCCCCTGCACCTCTTGCCATGGATGTTGGCTCAGACCCTTTGAATTTGGACTGTACACATGTGGACTTTGATGGCTAGTCATGCCTGACACTTTGGAGACTTATTGGTAAGGCAAGCAGGGATAAAAACAGGGTCTGGAGAATTCATGGCTGTTTCTCATCTGTTCCACAGACTGAGGAAAGCTGAAAAGAGCCTTGGCAGTTTTCTCCTCTGCAATGAACAGATCTCCTTTCATTTTAAATAGTTATTTATATAAGCCTTGTAAATGAGTGCCTGTCCAAGAGACTTCAAATCTCCATAGAAATTCATCCAGCAGAGATCATGTCCTAATAATATGCATCAGAGTTGAAACTGTACTCTGGCAGCCCAGCTCTGAGATGCCTTTTTCCATTCTGTCTTCTATTTATGGTCATTCTGGGGGCCCTTTTCTGCCTCTTCCCATATTTAACTGTGTCACCACAGCAGAGAGGCAACCATGGGAAAGCTAGCAAACAGCAAATCTCAGTCATCTTGGTACATGGACTGCCCATGAAAGGAAGTGTTTTGCTAATAGGAATTATACATACCCCCCTCCTCCTTCTCTCCTCCTCCTGTTCTTCCATTTCGAGCATTCTGAAGAAGATAGCATCAGCCCTTTTTCCTTCAAAAGGGAATATGTTTAGTGAAAATCCAGTATGGGCTTCACAGTTCTTGTTTGAATAAAGCTGTCACTGGAGTGTCAAAGCTAAAGAGGGATTAAATTATTAGAGAAATAGCAAGCTTTATATATTAAGTCATCAATGGATTCTTTACTTATTTACTTCATTTGCACCTAACCTTTCTCCCTAGTGGGGACCCAAAGCAGTTTACATTGTTCTCCTCTCCTCCATTTTATCCTTACAACAATCCTGTTGGGCAGATTAGCTTGAGAGTGTGATTGGCCCAAGGTTACTCAACCAGCTTTCATTGTAGAGTTGTGATTTGAACCTGGGATCTCCTCCAACACACTAACCACTATACCACACTGGCTTTCAGTCTTTTCCTTAAGCCTATCCTAGTCCAGTTCAATTAAATTGTTAGCCAACAATGCCATCTGGTGAGTCTCTCTCTCTCTCTGTCTGTCTCTCTCTCTCTCTCACACACACACACACTATTTTTTTAATGTATATGTGTGTAAAAAAATTATTCTCTAATGTACTGTCATTTGCATCTTATGAGCGGACCAGTATGAAGTCAAGAAACCCTTCTCTTTTCTTCCATGTATGTGTTTGTATCTATCCTACAGGACTGGTTTGCCATAATTTATAATAGACTGTTGAACCTGGGCCAGTCACTTTCTGTCAGTGACTGACGTGCTACAAAGTCCTCGTGGACCCTTTTTGGTCAGTCTTGTACCTGGAGTTCTTTCCTGGGAACCTTTCTGAGGCATGCACCAGTAGAAGAGATTTCAGCCTCTTAACCCGACCCATGCCATTTCTCAGTCCTGGAATGGCCTCAGAGAACTGCCTGTTTGGGGGAACTTCATGTGTGCTGATGGCTACATGTACATTTCCCCAACAGGGCAAACAGCAGCTCGCCAGGGAAGTTAGATGATCAGAAAAATGGAGCTGGGTATAGGGTTGGGAGGCCAAAAACTCCCCAAGTGCCATAATCCTGATCCAAATTGGGCTTGTGCAACTAGAAAATTAAGATGCTAGTGGGGAAACTCCCAGTACCTGTCTGATAGAAAACTGTCTGTCAGCCTCATATGAATTGGTAGCTTTCTCAGGCCCACAGGATTGTTATGAGAACAAAATGGGGAAGAGATAACAGTGTCCTGAAGTCCTTGAAAGAAGGGCTGGGTGTTATGTATTATGCATACATACAGTAATGTCTGAGCTTCAGCCAGGACGCCATAGACGGCTGGTATTTTAATACACGTTCTGATTGGCTACTCTGCGCAGTAGGCCAATCAGAGCCTAGGAGAAGTTTGGGGGGGGGGAACAACAATCATTGGCCTTTATGCGAGAGTTATGATTGGTTATTAACTCACTAGGGGCGTGGGTATCCTAGCCTGGAAAATTTAAAAGAGAGCTTCTTGCTCTGTGTTGTTGTTGTTTGTCATCTCTCCTTATAAATAATTATCTTTTGGTTTCACAAGATTCCATGCACTCCCATTGGCTGTAAAATGCCCTCCCTCAGCCATTGGCCCATCAGCCGCCACTCAAGAGTACTCGCGTGCCATTGGCCGGGTGCTGGGTCTGCTCCTCTTCCCCACCCACTCCCCCTGGCAGACAGCTCTCTCTCCTGAGCAAGACAGTTCTCTTGACTCCTGTGAGGGACTGTCCCCTCAGTGGCTGTTGGTAGGCAGCCAAGCTTGGTTCTGTGAGTAAAAAAAAAAGGATTTTCAGCATAACCCCCTCCCCCGCCCATAACCCCCTCCCCAATGGCCACTTTCCTGTCAGAATAAATGGGAAAAGGCTCTTTCTCCTGCTTAGCTTCAGCATGGCTGGCTGGCTAACGAGGTGGGCCAGCGACCATCAGAGCATTTTCTTCAACTCCCCGCTGTGCGGGTGACTTTCCCCTAGGGCTGCCAATCTCCAGGTGGGACCTGGAGATCTCCCACTGTTACAATTGACCTCCAGATGACAGAGATCAGTTCCCTGGGAGAAAATGGTTGCTTTGGAGGGTAGACTCTATGGCATCATACCCTGCTGAGTCCTTCCACACACACCCCAAATGCTGCCCTCCACAGGATCCACCCCCCCAAATCTCCAGGTATTTCCCTAATCAGAGTTGGCACCTGTACTTTCTCCTCTGTCAGTAAAAGGCCCTTTCCACACCTGTGTTTGCCTTTGGGAGAAAACTCATTGGGCCCAGTCCTGATCAGGTTGCCAACTCCAGGTGGGCAATTCCTGGAGATTTGAGGTATGGAGCCTGGAGAGAGGAGCCAGGGGTGGCACCTCAGACAGGTACGATGCCATAGACTCCACCCTCCAATCCAGCCATTCGCTGATGGGGAACCATTGTTGCCAATCTCCAGGTGGGGGCTGGAGATCACTCAAAATTACAACTGCTCTCTAGGAGGGATGGGGGAGGAGATGGAAAACTAAAGGTAGGTTGATGGTTGGCTGGGAGGGAGATAGGGTTGTCAACTCCAGGTTGGGAAATTCCTGGAGATTTGAGGGGTCGAACCTGGAGAGGGTGAGTGTTGAGGAGGGATGGGACCTCAGACAGGTACAATGCCATAGACTCCACCCTCCAAACCAGTCACTCCCTCCTGGGGAACCACTGTTACCAATCTTGGGGGTGGGCTGGAGATCATTCAAAATTACTACTGCTCTTCAGGTAGCAAAGATCAGTTCCTCTGGAGAAAATGGTGGACTCTGTCATTATACCCTGCTGAGATTGCCACAGCAAATTGTCACTGAGCGCCCAAAGCCAGGGCACTCTCCCAGAGCCTCTTTCTAAAGCCTGTTGTATTTATTTCCACAACGGGCCTTATTCCTAGTGTTCTAATAAAGCTGAAATCACTTGTTAAGAGCTGACTGAAGTCTCATAATTAACACAGGGTAAAAATGCTGTAAACAAATAGGTACTTGTTTTCACCTTCTTCTCCTTCTATGAAGCTCCAGGTTTATACAAGTCTCCTCCTTTTATCCTCATAACAGCCCTGAGAGGTAGGCTAAGAGAGAACACCCGGATCAAAGTCAGACAGTGAGCTTCACAGCTAAAAGGGATCTTCCAGCTTGATACTCTAACCACTATACCACACTGTCCACATGGAAAATCCGGAGGACTAATATATCTTGGGACCCTTCTGAATTAAGAGGCATCCTTAGTGGATATATTCAATCAGCTTTTTTTTAGTCTAAAATAAGAGACAGCCTTTTAAACAGAAAATGGTTAATGCAATGGAAGTACCTTGACAGAAAGACAGGGAAAATGAGCTGAGGGCAAAGGGGGGGGAGGGGAATTCTAGATTAGGAATTCTAGCAGTCACAACTAGGTTTCATCTCACTTTATACCAAGCCTTGGTGACTTCAATCTTTAAACGATGCAGGAAATGAACAGTCATGGATTTTATCAGACTGTCTCTGACCTTTGAAATATCACATCAGGGACTTCCCTGTTTCCTTCAGTTTTTTCTGAGTTGCCTAACTCTCCACAACAGATGGATACCGCCAGTAAAGCAAACAAGTCTCCAAAGGACCTACTGACGTGACTGTGTCTCCCCTGGGAATGGACCCAGCAAACCATTTCCTCTTTTCTAGGAATGCAGTCTGTAAACAGAGCTAGAAGTGTCAATCCCAGATCTACCAGTTCACATGTCCAGAAGCCTCTCCCCCCCACCACCCCCAGTTGTGCAGAAATTTGCCACCATGTAAAACACTTAAATATGCAGACCACACATCAAGCTACTTATTCTCTATTGGAGTGGTGATAATAGAAAAAGGATACCTCCCAAGATGCTTGCTGTACACACATGCACATTGCGGATATGCATTGTGCAGTACTTGTGTGGGCATATATAGAGCCATTCTGATATGCCACTACTTTGCGTTAGTTGCAGCTACTGAATGTATGAAAGTCCCCTATACTGACTCAGGGGTAACTTACATGTGATAAAAGTCTACATGTCCCCCACATGGGATTTTGGATAGATGTTCTCTGGGAGTTCCCCAGATCAGGACTATAGTATGGGGGGAGGAGAAGGGGCTTTCTCTTTCTCTGCTGCACCATTTCCCCCAATCCAATGGTGACATGTAAGTTTCTCAAACAGGACAAATAGCAACTCCCTGAGTGCCATTTCAGGTTGGGAAAATGTTGTGCATGAAGCTTAGGCCACTTCTCTCCTCCTGCCATGGTTTTAATCAAAATTGGGCCCATGTGCTCCTGGGAATGATATGGCCAGTGGGAAACCCCCAGTACATGTTAGATTCAGAAGTCTTTGTGGATGACACAAGGGCAAGTGCTGTAATGTATCAATCAGCCCTTCATCAATCATGCTTTGGACTCTGACTGACTGGTGATGGCTCTCCAGTATCTCACGTAGAGAAACGTGTTTCCTGGCAGCTAGCATTGGATCTTACAAACAAATTCTGCGCATCATCTGCCATGGAGTGTGTGCTTCCTCATGCTAGTGCTTCTCTTTGTGCAAGGCTCATTGAAAACCATTGCTCTTGCCCTGGCCTGGAGGCAAGCCTCATCTCATCGGATCTTGGAAGCCAAGCAGGGTTGACTCTAGCAACTATTTGGATGGGAGACTTCCTTGAGATACCAGCAGTCGGAAGGCAGGGGCAGGCTTTATTCAGCCACCTCACTGAATATCCTCCAGGCTCCCAGCAGGGGTCAGTCACCATGACTTCCAGGTGTGTGCACGCACACAAACACACACAAATACCAAAAAAAGAGAAAACCATTGATTTTGTGCATACTACAGTGCTAGCACAAGAGGAAGTGTCCTCCATGGCCAAGTCTTATAAAGTGTGCATGGAATTTGTCAATAAGGATCCAATCCCTGGCATCTGAGATCCTTTAACTGGAGATGCCACGGACTGAGCAAACCTTCTGCATGAAAAACATGTGCTCTGCTGCCTGTGGCAGCTCTCCTTTAATGATGCCTTTGGAAGGGTATACTTTATCCATACTGCTGCTCTAAAAATGCATTGTACAATGTGCATGTGCATTATAATGTCACTTTATTTTGCCACCAGAGACACAGATTGGTGGCATGGGTCATTGTAGGCTTGAAATCATGTGGCAGGTTATTTTTGGGGGGAGTGTAATTTTAAATTCAAAGCATATTTTCTTTCTTTCCAGTAGCAGTTATTATAGTGAGAGTGTTGACAGAGCTGGACAAAGCCAGGGTGCAACTCATTCCAAGCATTTGAGAATGAAAATGAAAAGGGAGCTACGTGGGAAGTTGATGGAAGTTGTCACTGAGAACGTTTTTGGTCCCCATTGGGCTATTACTCTCAGCAGCAACCTTCCATTGCCTATCCACCACCACCACCCCACACACACACACACTGCACCCCACCCTTGGATGGAAAGAAAGTAGAGAAGAGAGTGCCTTGGCCTTCCTCTCTCCAGGTCCAGATCAAGCACCTCCTCTTGCTACTATCTTTATTGCAGGACTTTAGGTACAAAAGCTGATGGTGAACCCCAGATTAAATACAGTGGCCAGTTCAGAACAACATGAAAAGCTTTTCCAAAGGTCAAATGATATGTGACATGCAAATGTATGCATTTAAATCCAGCAGCTGCATCTTGAAGGGGAAAGTAGCTTTGGGGAAAGTGTGGGTTCTAACATTGATGAGGGAGGGATGCTTAATCCTTTTCCCATCTGCCATTTTTCTGCTGCAGCTCCCCAAAGTTGCTTTTTCTCAAAGTGAGATTCCAGTTGCATTTTTATGCTCACTAACATGGCGAGAATTTTAGTGGGAATTTGGCAAGAATTTTAGAGGGAATTTTAGAGGTGAGAATGTTAGAGGGAATTTGGCGTGAAAAGCAGGCTAGAGGGGAGGGTGAATGTCACAGTTAGGAGAACACTGGGAAATAGTTAAGCACCTTGTCATTCTGCCACTTCTCTGCTCCAAACAGCTACTTCTCAAAGCAGTTTCTCCCTGACAAAAGTGTCCATTGGGCATTGTGCTTGGGCAGCAATGCAAAATCTGAAAATAAAAGCCATGTAATATTTTTATGAAGGCCAACCAAAAGAACACAAAACATTGTGCTAACTTTCACATTCTCCTGAACTCTTAGGCTGGGTATTTAAAGGGGGGGGAGACAGAGCAAGTGTTTCAGGCCATTCTTAAGGCATCCTGTGTAGAATGCTAGGCAGATTTCAGTTGTTCAAGTGATGCTGAGTATAGTTGGTGGCCTGTACCCAGCCACAGAAGCTTAAGGGCGCTTCTGCTTTTAAAAGAGAAAACAGGGAAACCTCCCTTTCTTCACAGACAACCCCCCCCCCAACTTTGTCCCTGTGCTTTTTTGGAAAATCTGCTAAACCCCTGGAACAAAATAGGGGGTGGGTTAGTGGGTGAGAACAGAGGGAAAGTGCTCCTACTCATGGTCCTATCCACAAGTAGATCTCATGGGATACAAGCCAGTATCAGATGGCATTTTTGGGCTTCTGGGAAGAAGGGAGAAGGGCAACCTCCAACTGACAATATTAAAAAAAAGTAGCTGATCAAGCCTTTCCAACACCAAGGGGACCACACAGGTCTCTTAAAAGACTGAGAACAGAGGGGAAAGTGGTAGTCATTATATTAATAAACTCAAGTTGAATTTAGATGATGCACTAGGTAGAAAATCATTGGAAGTCAGATTGGGAAACGTTACTGGTGAACAAGACACCACATAAGCATGGTTTCTTCCCAAGTCATTCCTCCAGTTACAGAATTCCTCTTTGTTGTCAAGAGTCAGGTACAGTATTAGAGTTATGTTATGCAGATTTGCATGGAATGCTAATTTCATTCTACCGAACCCAGATTTTGAGTAAGTGTTGCTGTCTCACATAATCTCCACATATTCCTGATCAGTAGCTGTAGCCTTTATGGTGTCTTTTTTTCTCAACCCTCTGCTGTAGCTGAGGACCAAACTAGACGTGATGGTGTCCTTCTGGCTGCCACAAAGATGCGACCTCCATTTCAAAGTCCTTTTAAAGTGCAAGTAAGTAAGCAAATGCATATAGAAAGTTAGATGTATGTATGTCCATGGGGTTAGGACAGTGACTGAACATTGCGCATAGCTTCTTAAAGCAGGCGGATGAGGAGCATTTATGATTCAGGCTGGAGCACTGTTAATGATTTCAAGCACAAGCAACTATATGCAGAAACAAACTGGTCAGTGGGCTCAAGGCTCAAGTGTCCACTGTGGTTTATGCAGCAAATTCCAACAGAGCTGCCAAGAACCACTATGGCCTGCCAAGCAGAGATTCCCTCTGACTCCACCCCCATATACTGACCCAACCTGAACCTACTTGGCAAAAGTCACATGACGTGTCTTGCTTCATGGACCCCTAGGACCAGGGCCCCTGGAATTTGGCTCTCTAGTCCATTTTAGTGGCCCCGACTGGCAAAAGCTTGAAGGGGAAATGTGTACGGGGGAAGGCACTGGAGAGCCATAAGTGGTTACAAGTTTTGGTCACATCTGTCCATGACATGTTTAAGGGCATATGGTTTTCTTCCAGTCATTACATTGGTAGACATGCTGAAGACACAAGTTTAATAGATAATGTTAAGGGGCAGAGAGAAGAGCATTCATACTTCCAACTTGGCAACATACAAACCCAGACAGATAAATTAAAGGCCTTCTGTTACTTTGCTGCACTGCTCTGTGCCTGCAGACACCTTTGGCAAGGTGCAGCTTGTTCTCTCATGCTCACTGCTGATGGACATAAGGAATAAGTATTAATCAGCAAGGAAAGGAGCACAAATGGGGAGGCTGCCAGAAAAAAAAAAAGGCGTTGGATCAGATGGTCTTCAGGTCACTCCAGTCCTTTGGATCGGTTATTATGGTAGTCACAGGACATGAGGAAGGCAAGAAACCTGGTTTGTCATCCTAAAACTAATTCAATGTAAATTTGTTGCCCCTGTGGGTAGGGTTGTCTTGTTGCTGCCATCTAAATGTTGCATTGTAGTCCTGACAGAGGCAGGATTGCCTTTGGTACACACTTTAAGTTCTGCCTGATTTGCATACTACAAATCCAATTAACATAATCAACCATCATCGCAAATTATATACAAGTGTTGTGTAAGCTTTGTATACAAATAAAATAATAGTCTTTTTTTAAACAAAGTTAGATATTTAAGGGAGAAATTTTGTATCTCTTTTTCTTCCTGTTTTTCACACACATTGATGTATAATACCCTGAACCACCCCCAAAGGGTAGCATTCGGAATTCAGTAGGGATGGGGATCTCCCTCAAGCCCTGTCGCAGTTTAAAGCAGGTGGTCTGTGCAGACATTATGCCCATACAAACTGGGAGCCTGCCAACTGCATATCGTGGGAGCGCATGTTCCTGGTGATGCCATGGTTCTGGTTCCCATGTACGGAGGCAGCACACACATGAAAAACACAGCACACACGCACACACAAGTTCACATTATACAGTGATCACATGTATCGGGTGCACTGCAGAAAGCACATGTGCCCAATATATGGGGCTAGTATAATGTCTGCAGAGGCTGTCAGTCCATATCACATGTACGCAAATGAATGAATGCATACATACTCTTTTTAAAAAACTGCACACAAGCATTGCATGCAATATACATAGTGATTAATACATATATACAGTTGCAAGCCTCATGGTAAATAATCATCATGTATCCCATTTTGTTACACACATCTCATGAATGTCTCATGCACCGACACATCATTTATATTGGTTTGGTGCCTTTTCCCCTCTTAGTCAGAGTCCAGTTTTCAGTCCCACATTCGGAACAGAATGAAGCAGGAGAGAGGAGGAACACAGCACAAAAAAGGCTTTTCCAGCCTCTGCTTCCAACTGCCTTAGCAGCAGCATCGCCTTCTCTAAGACCCTGGAAACCTGTTCTTTGTTCTTGTCATTATGGTTTATCCCAGCCAGACCCACTGAGAACAAGCAGCAGCAGCAGCAGCAGCTTGAAAGGCCCAGAGCTGCATCCCATCTGGGCCCCTTGGCTGAGCCCCAGCATGGGAGATCTGGCTTGCTCAGCTCTAGGAATCTGCCATTTTGACCATAAAAGGGCAGGCATTTCTCAGCTCCTGCCGGGAGGATGAGAAAGGAAAAGGCAGAGCTATTTATAGTCAATGTGAAGGTCTGGGCTTGAACTCAGGGTTAATCAGCCTGTTACTGTGGGACCAGATTGGGATCTCGTTTTTTATTTTCTCAGAAGCATTTGATTTTAAAAGGAAACCTTTGGAGTAAGTAAGGGAGGAGACCAATAAATCTGACCTCCTGCTTCCCAGGGGTGGCTTCACACAGTGTGTTGTGCACTCAGGTAGGGGCATGGGAGCACAACATTCACACATCTCAATTGTGAAGGGAGTATGCATGTACTATTGAGTGTAGGGCCTTTTAAAGAACTTGGAAGTAGAAAACCAATACTTCCCTTGGTTTTTGCATGTGTAAAGCTTCAAACTAGATGGCGTATGCATTGATCTGCTGCTCAAAAGGAGGCCACTGAGATCTGTTGAATGTGATTGAACATATAGTCCCCAGAATGAATAATATCACAAGAAAGAGGATGAATTCAGTCAGTACACTGCAGCTCTTGGCAATGGGAGCACCAGCAGCCTCCATCATCTCAGGTAAACCTGGGTGCTCCTTGTAGAAATTTGAACTGATACATAGGTACATGTGTAGACAGAAGGCCAAAATACCCATTATGTGGGACATGACTCATGTCACAGGTGCACAACCCAGCTCTCAGTCACACATTCACACAAGGACTAACCTTTAAAAGCCTCTCCATCACTCCACACAGTTCCAAACACTGTGAGAGAAAAGGCAGGGCTTCAGGCTTCTCTTCTGTGCCACTTTTGCCATGGGAGTGCCCTGTTTGCCCCTTCCTTGGGGTCAGTGTGCCCATCCCAGGGCCCATGGAGCTTGAGAAAGGGGCAAACCACCCCCCACGACTGTTTCCACAAGTCCTATTATTCACCTGCTGTGCTTCATTGTGTATTTCTCAGAAACTCACTAGCAGATGGTGACAGTCTAACGATGTCACTGTCATCATCGTCAGGCTCCGAAGGCCTTTATGCAATCTTTTTGGTGCTTATGTCTGCCGGGGGCTACAATCTGCCCCATCTTGTTTTATTGCCTGGGCTATAATGTTTGGATGTTGTTTTATATGTTTTCTGGTTTTATATTGTTGAACTTGTTTTAAAGTTGGCATGCGTGCCTTGCTGTTAGCTGCCCTGAGCCTCTGGGGAGGGCAGGATACAAATCCAAATAAATAATAATTATTATTATTATAATTATTATTATTTGTGAGCAGGTCCTCCATTCCTCTGCCCCCTTTTAAGGGCCAGCGTCCACAATATTCCTGCCTGTGTGCGATCTTAGGGCATCTCTTTGCTAATGGCAAACTAATGGCCTGATTCTGCAGTAACAGAAAGAAGCTGTTTAGCACGCCACCACTCAGGATGACCCACTGGCCATACGCAAGGGGCTGCCAGCTGGACATGATGAGCAGGAACAGTTAATGTGCAGCAGCAACCAGTGTGGTTCTAGGTGTTGAAGCTGACACATCTGGGAAACTCTTGCAGGTTCACCAGGTGTTGAGGTTGAGCAGACAGAGCTTTATCCCAAAGAGACAGTGGAATAACTTTAAAAATACGGCTACAGAATAGGTCTCACAATGAGTAACATATGGGAGAAGTGGGAGACATAGGTCACAGCTGGTGTGGTGTAGTGGTTATTGGTCTGAACTGCGAACACCCAGGTTCAGTCCCCCACATAGGGTTGTTTTGAGAACAAAATGGAGGAGGAGAGAACTATGTAAGCTGCCCTAAGCTTCTTGGAGGAAAAAGAGAGGCATTAAATGTGATAGATCCATTGTACTTTTCACATGGACAGGTGAATTCGAGATACCCATATTATCGCTGTCTTTTTTCCTCTACTTTGGCTGATAACATGTCTAAGAGGCTATTTTACTTACTATGGGAGGGGAGTGGGAAGACAGGAATTAACCTTCCAGTGCCAGCCACAGTCCCAGTCCATATATAACACACACACAGCTGCTATTGCATGCTAATGTGCAGTTTCGCTACCAGTTATAGCCAGTATTCACTCTTCCCACAGTCTCCTTGGATAGCTGTGAGTTATCAGAAATGGGCTGCCTAGAGGGTTCTCAAAGCTTCTTCCCTCATCCAGCATCAGCCCTCATTTCCCAGAGGAGATTCCTCTTCCCAGCACTGCAGGATGCTCAGCCATGCTTTGTTCCAAGAGACTTTCTGGACAATTCATCCACTGCTTCACAGCCTTCCCAAGGGGCAGCAGCTGAGATAACTTGATATAGGACTTGGGAGGGATTAAAAGAACTTTTGGCTTTTGTGTCTCCACAGAGACTCCCTGGTCATGTTAATGGGTCTGGGTTGCAGGACTGGATAGGATAAGGGGAAAGGATTCTCACTCAGTGAAGGTTGCATTCCAACTGTGGGAAAACTTCTGTTGCCATTCAGGCCGGTGCAGCCTGCTTTGTGCTCTGATCTGGAGAATGCAGTAGAGCCTGAAGAGAAGACCCACGTATACCGCTTTGAGTTCTATGGTGGAGGGAAAGCCAAGTGAATGCACAAAGGGGCCTGGTTCTCAAAACAGTTGCCATTTCAAAGCATGGCTTTCCATCACATTCCCTCTGAGCGATTCATGACTTCTGTGCAACAGTGATTTGCTGTTCCACATTCTTCTGAGAATATATACCTATACCTCTGCCTGGCTCAGTAGCCACTCTCTGTTTTCAGTGAAGTTTGAGGATTAGAGGTCTTGTTTTTTTTAAAAAAATCAGCACCCTCACCAAACTAGGATTCTTTGGAGGAAGCCATGACAATCCAATTAGTATTAAAAACCAACAGAAGCTTGTAGTGCGGGTGTGCCCTGGGCTCATTCAAGACCAGAGATCAGGAGAACTGTGTGGAATACCTGACATTGGTTGTGGTCACATGTACCAGAAAAAACAGGGGGGGAAGCGAGGCTATTTCCTCCAGAGCAATTTGACCCGCAGTTGCACAATCACACCTCCCTTTGAAGCCGTGGGCGCAATCTGTCAGTGCATGATCAGATGCAACTGCGGATGAGTCTTTTTGTGTGTGTGGACCATTTTCCCCCCATGTGCTTAACCAAAAGATCAATGAATCACACCTCCGCACCAAGAGCTCACTATGGAGTGTTCGATGATGTTCATACTGTGAAAGGGGGGGGAGAACAACAGCATGGAGTCAGGATGGCCTGATCAGACCATCCCGACGCTATGAGAGCGCACTGGAGTGATCAGACATGGGAAAAGCCATCTGTGGCCCGTCGCAATCTGTTTACTACCAGGTTTTCCCTGGTGTCTTTTAACTCTGCTTCTGCGGCGGGGCAGAACGGGTTGCCGATGGCTGCGGGGCGCTTCCCAGATGTTGTTGTCTGATTGCGCCCTTTAAATTTGCCTGGCATTCGCATCTATGTTGGGTCTAATTGTGCATATGATCGCAGCCATTCAGACATAAACAGTGCTCCAACCTACAGCTTTCAGGGACCAGCAACCAATGTGAAGTCCACAGGACTGGTTTCTCATGCCTACCACAGATGTGTCACAGTTGGAAAGGTACCCAACTTTGATCCCTGGGCATATTTCACATGCTGCCACTTGTTCATGGGGGGGGGGGAGACAGAATTAAGGTCTGTGGACGGTATTGCCAGAACAAACACTGGCATCCTAATCCAGTGTTCATTTCCTGAAGAGTACCTGCATTTTGTCCTGGTAGAATCTAACAAAGGTGGAAAAGAGGCAATGGTGTGTGGAGGGGGGAGGAGGTACGTCTCAGAGGTAGAATTCTAGGTTGGTGGCTGTGACAGTCTGTTATAGCCAGACAAAGAGCTCTGTGGCAACTTTTGTTCATAGGGAGCTGTTGGAAGTGGCAGGGCTGTGTCTGCCCTATTGTGTTGCTGTACAGCTGACATTGCACAGCAAGATAGTCAACAAAGTATCATTACACAGCTCAGTTCTTTCTTTGCTATTAAAGCATTTTCCCTGAAAGCCAGATCTTTCTCCGAATAGCCTTGTGCATTATGGGAAGCCATTCTGGTAAAACAGCTATCTTCCTTGCCAGAAGGCATTATGATCACCAGGGCTGCCCTAATGACAGACATTTCATTATTATGTTTATTAGTACAGCCCATTTTTTCCTCCTGTGGCTGCTTTCGAGCGCAACAGGGGTGAAATTTTCTCAGTCAGGTGTGGACTTACGCTGAACAGATTGGCTAACTGAATGCTCTGGAAGGAGAGGATGAGAGTGCAGCAAAGGACAAATCACTCACCAATATATGTGACTGACATATGTAGAAAAATATGCATGCATAGTGAATAGGCACTAGTACAGTCATCTGTAGAGCTGGGGTTGGATCCAGACTAACTTTTCTGATCGCTCAAGAAACTTCTGTTAGTGAAACACAACTCTCTGTCTGCCCCAGGAGCTCCCTGATTTCCCCAAAATGCTGCTCCTGGGGAATAGGAGCACATTCAGGAACAATGCAAGAAGCAAATAGGCGGTCTGAAGCCTGAAGGGGGAATTGGTGGGAATTGCCCTTCTCCTTCTGTTAGTGGGAAATTTAGTCTGGATCCAACCTACGACTTTGTAGTATGTGAAAGTGAAGGTGGCTGATGCACTGTTATGTATGATGCACCTCCAAGAAGTTCAGGGCAACATACATGGTTCTTTCTCCTTCATTTTATCCTAACAACAACTCTGCAAAGTAGATTATGCTGAGAGAGAATGACTGACCAAGGCCACCAAGTAAGCTTTTTCCAATGAGGACAAAAACAGATATGACAAATGAAACAACATTAGATACACCTTTGGCCCATGTCGCCAGCTCCTGGGGTGCAGTTGCTTTTCTGGTCACCTGCTGATAGCATTTATCCTTTTGTTTCTTACAGGTTGAGCTACATGGATGAAAACCAAACATTTCCTGAAGGTGCAGTGGTCAGCCCATGCTGAGGAGAGCAAGATGTTGTGACTGGCTAGTTCAGTTTGCTAGTCCATAGCAAGATGGTATCAGGCACACATCAGAGTCTACTCTTACCTGTTTTTACTTGTCATTTTTAAAACTGTTGAGGTCAGGATATTGTTGTAAATACCAGCTAACGATAGGTAAAGATGTAATATTGGTCCAAGATACCTTTACCTATGTTATATCTTCAATGTGGGTGCTAAAGTATGACTGAAATGGAAGTCAAGAGCCAGTGTATATGTGGTTCTGTACATAGGACATTAATTCATAGGGTTGCCATAAACTGGAAGTGTCTTGATGTCACTTAACATACACACACACAACTTCAGTTGTAATGACTCCCCCCACAAAAAAAACTATCCCGAGAATTAGCAAGGTCCTGAGGAATCCAGTGTTAGAGATCATGCATACTTTTACACAGAGCTACAATTCCTGAGGGAATAAAATGGCTGTTAAACCAGTTCGAGCTTGCAGTGCAGAGACATCTCATGGCCACAGTCCAAAACAGAGATAAGCTTGCTTAAACCCATTGTAATCATTGGGTTTAAGTGTGCTTAACTTAGTACTGGATTATGGCCAAAGTGTCTTGAGGTCCCTTCTCAAAAGTTAGGGAGAATGCTACAACAGGGGTACAAACTTCGAAATCTAGCTGCTTAAAGACCCCCTTCTACATACGACTCCAGAAGTCCGCCTTTTATTTTCCTTTTCTATGTTTGCAGAGATTTATCTCCTTTGGAAACTGCTTACGTAATGACGTCTTGTCCCTCTGTTCTGCCTGTCCCTTTGACTCATTGCGGCTGATTCCCAAACTTGGCCACAGTTTTTGGTTTCCCTGCCCAAATCTATTCTCAGCCTGGAGATAATGTTGTGTTTGGCAGCATTTCTGAAAGACAGATCTTACAGATTTGGGCTCTTAGTGAGTTTTTTCAAGTGATTTCAAGTCTTGGGGAGTCAATTTCTCCTAGTTCTAGCCATGGAACTTCAGAATGGTTCAGATCCTGATCATAAACCTTGCAAAAATACAGGATTGGCATACACTGAATGAGGTTGCTGGCAATATGAGAGGTATGTCAGTATGTTCAAGGAGAGAATATTCAGATCAGAGTCTATAGAAAGGTTGTTGGTCTTAGTGGGATCTCCAGTGCAAAGCCTTTTGTGTGCATGAACCATCCTGCATACAGCACTACCTTGCAGCATCTATGAATGCTGCGTGAATCTGCTCCTTTATTTTTCTCCTACTGAGTACAAGCCTGGATTGTTTTTAGTCCACTTCCTTTACAAAAGGACATCATTGAAGAAAATTAGCATCTTGTTTCTTTTGGAGGGTCACAATAGCCTTGCTCTCCCTGCTGGAATGAGTTTTATAACATCCCCTCTCTGTCATCCAATGCACACCTCTTCCTGCACTTTGTTGGCCTGGCAGGATGTCTTTTATGGTGTGTGGGGGTTTGCTGTTCTGTAGATCCCATGTCCTGTACATGGAGCAGAGGGGGAAAGGGATGTGGCCCAAGAGACAGATGGAGTTCCAGCCCCTAGAGCTGCCATCTGCTTCTTGTCAGGTTGTCTTGAAGTGCTTGTTTCTGGTTGTCGGATGACGGAGGTTGTTGGACTGCGGCACAAGGAAGTGGTTATGACATGTGCTCCCTTTACCATGCTCCATGCCTCCTTGGGATGACACAGGATGCTGCTTCCCCCCCCAGGAATGTCACTGTTTGATCTCTCTTTCACCTTTCCCCCAGCACATGCCCTTGAAATTGCCATCTCCAGGGGGAAGTTTGGAGCCTTCATTCCCTCCAGTGGCTTGGTTCCAACAGAGCCTTTCCACAGAAAGAAGGATTTATGCTTGGAAGGCATGACTTTCTACCCCCCCTCCTGCTACAGTCCCAAATGCTATTCCCCAGAAACATTTCAAGGGGCATTTGGTGCTGCAGTGGGAGGGGGGAGGCAAAAAAGTAACATTCAGTGAGCAGAAATCCTACTGTCTGAGAAAATGCTGTGCTGGATCCAAGCCACTATCCTTTGACTATACTTGAAGGTTTCACCAGCACTGGTTGCTGCCTTCAAGCAGGTGCAGGGAGCTAAGCCCCTACCCCGCCCCCCAATAATGCATGATGCAGCTTGCTGGGTTCTGCTTATAGGATATTTGAATATCCATCGGTGGTGCTTGCAGTCACTTACACATGGCTTTGTTTGGCCCCCTGGGATGTATGCTGTTGGGAAACAGGTTTGGTCTCCCTTCCCCATAGCATCATGGTGCTTTTATACACCTCCTGTGTTTCCCCCATCTTTTCTGTGATCTCTCTCAAACTGGTTTCACTGTGATGTTTTGGGAAAGGTCTCTGCAAAGCTGGGAGGGCTGCCATGGGGGTGGGAAGGTCTTGCTTTTCCCAGCCCAATCCACATCCGCATAATTTCCCTGCCCCAGTACAATGATTCCTCCCCGCCCATGCTACTGGGAGCCATTTTTGAGTGTCTTTTTTAAAAGTGGTAATTAACATACTGAAATATAGACATAATCAGAAAAGGACCCCACAGTAGTGCAGGGGGAAATGGCTGGTATGGGCGGGGGGAGTTTGCTGTCAAGTCACTGCTGACCTATGGTGACTTCATAGGATTTTCAAGGCAAGAGACGTTCAGAGGTGGTTTGCCTCTGTGTAGGAACCCTGGACTTCCTGGGTGGTCTCCCATCCAAGTACTAACCAGGGCTGACCCTGCTAAGTTCTCAAGATCTCACAAGATCACTCTAGCCTGGGCTGGGGACTGGTGCAGGGGAAATGCAAGGAAATCCATCATGTTCAAGCGCTTTTGATGTTATGGGGTCCATTCAGACGCTCCGTTTGAGCCGCTTTCGGCATGTCTCAGAAACGGTTTTTATGTGCGCGTTCACACGCCCAACATCTGCGCACCGTCCCCAGCTGTTGCTTTCTGGAGCAAACCCCCTTTAAACTGGAGTATTTTGACACCGCTTACCAAGTGGTGTTTTCCTGATTCTCCGTTCAAGCTGCACTTTCCTGAAGTCTGATCGCTCCATCGAGCCACTTCTGGGTGCTTCAACCCCCCTCCCCTCTGGGAAGCTGCCTCCAGCTTCCTGTTTTAGTCCACCATTTTTTTTTTTGCCTTAGCGGTATGCGCTTGAGAGGAGCTCCGCGCCTAAGTTAAGTAAAGAAAAGCTTAATTGATGCCTAGTTTAGGCATTTAGACAAGTCTGGGATCTCGGGGAGGCCAGTTTCGGGGTGAAAATTTAAACAAGTCTTCATTTAAACTGTAAAGGGACAGGTTGAAATCGCTGTTCTGCACACGCACCAAACTTTTAGTTCGGGAGAGGGCTGCCTGTGCGCATGCTCAAATGAGAGGGGGAAAAACCCCACCTGCATGAGGACGGTGGGGAGCCTGGAACAAAGAGGTTAGTGTGATCGCGATTCTCCAGGTTAAAAAAAAACGCATTGGGCCGGAGCAGTTTAAACCGTTCCAGCACGCTGTCTGAACGCACCCATAGTGCCTCAGCTGCTGCAGCAACAACAGGTAAATCCCAGAGAACCCTTGCAATGTGGAGCAGGCTTGGGTTTCTCATTAGTTTTTCATGGTTCAGTGATGAGAAAAATGCAAAGGAATGTTGCAGCTACTGACAGAGCCATAGGAGGTGTTCAGGTTCTTCTGCAGGAGCCCTCTGCTGACAGTGAAGTTCCAGAGCAGAAAAAACTGTTTTGGTTCTCCCCTCCCCAAGTGACAACTAGGGTTGCCAGCCTCCAGGTGGCGCCTGGAGCTCTCCTGCTATTATATTTTATCTCCAGACAACAGAGATCAGCTCCCCTGGAGAAAGTGGCTGCTTTGAAGGATGGACTCTATGGCACTGTACCATGCTGAGGCCCCTCACCTCCCCAAACCCCACCCTCTCCCGGATCCACGCCCAAAGTCTCCAGGTATTTTCCAACCTAGACCTGGCAACCATAGTAACAATAGCTACTGGCCAAACATTCCACCTGTCCAGCCTGCACTCTGATCCCTTGTAAGAGTCTGGAAGGCCATGAATCTGAATGTTCATTTCCATCTCATTGCACCCTGTGCCAAAGTCACTTTTACTCTGGGGGGGAGGGGGACACCCAAATATGTATACAATCTTTTTTAAAAAATACTTAGTGCAGAACTGAATACAGCAGTATATTGAGTTTTATGTCTCAAAAGATGAAAAACAACAAAAAATCAGGTTCACTTGCAAAATATAGCCTTCCTTCAGCAAACAGGATCCTCCCATTGTTTACAGGGTTTTAAATTTCAAGTTAGTGGGGGGAAAGCTGGCAACTGCCTGTGAGGAACTTGAGCTGGACCAGGGAGTATTCCTTTCTGTTATTGGTGGGATTATTGTTTCTATTATCTAGCCAGGGTATTAGCCAAGCCATTGGACTATGTGGGGATGTAAAGGAAAGGAGGAGAAAAGCTTATATATTGATTACATTTACAGGCCAAATTGGACAATAAGAACACACTTCCCCCACTGAAGTCAGTGGCCCAGGGAATGGAACAGTGCCAGTCCAGGGGTTTTGCTGTGCCTTGACTTCCTTTCCACAGTGCTGCTTTTGCCAGGTTGGTGCTATTGGGCCTGTTGAGGGAACCCTTCTGGTGGGCTTCCCCAAATAGCACCCAGTCCCCCAATAAAGCAATCCTGGACCTTAGATTTGCAAAAGAAATTTTAAAAGAAGCCTCAATGGGTAGCTGAGCCTGCTGGCTAGAATAACTTGGGGTGACTGAGGCCTCTCTGCAGACACACCCAAGGTGCACCTGGACCTTTAAATATGCTCTTTGCCAGCTGAAGAGTTTTGCAGCAAGGGGGCTGATCTTTCCCCCTCATCTCTACTTGTGTCATCTTCGTCCCCTATGAGAAATCTGGTGGTTTTCTAGATCCCAGCCATTCTTCTGCGGCCTTATTTAGGATAGTGGGAAACTTCTCCCTATGACAGCAAGCATGAGAGGGGGGGTATAAGGGATCGAAGCCCTGGCTCCATACTCTGTATGTGGCAGTAGGTCTGCCCCAAGACTTCCATGGCAGACATGCAGGGACATTGCCATAGAAAATGACAAAAGGGCTGCCTGATGCTGGAAAGCTTTAAAACCATCTGTTAGCCCAACCCCTCTGTTTCTCTCCTTCTCTACCAATTCTTTACTGCAGCGATCTCAAGAAGAGGCAACTCAATGGACAGACACGACAAGAACTCCCTCGATGTCTCCCAGCCCAAGGTGCAGTGCTGCATCTCTGGTCAGTTGTGAGTCTGAGATGAAGCACTGTAGCTCGGGAAGGGAGGAGCAATGCAACGGAAGGGATTGGCTTAGCTTCTCCTTTACTGGGCCATGTGGAATGGGAACCTCGGCCAAATGGGTCTGCCTTGGAGCTCCAGGGCCCAAAACAATTCAGTTGGAGAAAAAACGAGTCCAGAACTCAAGAGTGAGGGACAAAACAGAATGACATGGAGAATGCAATGGCATACTATCTCTTTATCATGGTCCACCTCTAAAGGGGTGGAATTCCAATTTGCTGGGAAACCTGGAATTGGTGTGCTTGGAGACCATCCGCTCATTACACAATCATCCCTGTTACATTGGTGACCCTTCATAACACATCTCCTTGCTTGAGCTCAAGACCACTTACAGGACATGTGTCTCAGCAGTTGAGTATAAGGTATAGGATACCTGTAACACAGGATCCAAGAAACATTCCTTGGGGGATCATAGTTCAGTGCATACATGACTATATAGCTACATACATGGAACATGCATATAACAAATGATCTCTCTCTGTATCCCCATAATAGGAGATGAATAATTCTCTCAGAGCATTCATGCCTAGGAACACAGAACTCCAGCACAGTGCATTTCACACAGGACACACTAAGAATGGGATTCTTGATGATGCCAGATCTCAACCTCACTGGCACCACCCAGTGGCAGCACTGTGCACTGTTCATAGGAGAGAGATGCCATGCATAGACATGGGCCGAATCTGCATTTGTCTTTCCCACCAGTGTCCCTGCCTTTTGACTCCGTCTTCAAAAAAGCTGTCCACATTTGGTGTCATTTACACACCTCAATGGTGTTAGCATACTTTCGCACATCCACATATGTTTATCACCCTTTTGGGGTGGCTCCACTGTCATTGCACCTCCGCACTGCTTTAAAAGAATCTTCTCCAAACAACATTCAAACAAGCATAGAGAAAGACGGCATCACAACAGCATGCAACTGATTTTAAAATGCAAATGCAGATTCAACCATGATCTCTTGTCCCTGCCCTTCTTAGCAATATCATGCTTGAACTCCATCTGCAGCAAGAGGGAGAGAATGAATTAGAGGTGTCCTTCCCACTTTGTCCAGATCTCACTGTGTCCTCGGGGTCCAGTTTTCCCAGGAATCCCTTAGATGACGAGAGGGGGATTCCTGGAAATACTGTTCTTGGGGTCATGGCTCAGCAACCAGAGACAGCTTGTTTCCTTCTATCACAGTGGTGTGGGAATTAGCAGCAGTTTTGGAGTACATGGAAACTGAAGAGCAAAGTCTGGGAACATCTGTTGAGATTTGCTTCACTAGGGATTCAGGGCCCAAAGGGCTGCTAGACGACAGTGATCTCTTTTGTGTAGTTTCATGGCAGTGGTTCTAAATCACTTTGGGCTTCCCCAAATCAGGAGAACTAACCTCCCTAAGAGAAAGAGAGTTTGTTTTCTCATCAGGCATTGTTTGTCTCTTCTTTTGCAAGCAGATCAAAAGCAAAGGTAGGATTGTGGAATGGTGTCACATACTATAGAAAACAAACAGCTTTGGAGACACATATTGATCCAGCACTGATTCCCTCAGTTCTGACAACAGGGCTGGAGCACACAGCTGACTGCCTCTTGGAAAGGGCAGTAGGCCTTCTCACCCAGTCGAGCTTGCCCTTGAGGGGGGTCCAGGAGGAGTGCATTTAGTCATGGAGTATGCTGGAGACAAGGACTTCCTTTGCTAAAGGAGCTGCCTTCCAAACCCAGCTACCTGAATAGTTGTTAATGCTCCCCTATATTTCAACTATGGTGGGTTGTAAGGCCCTTTGAAAATTCCTCCTGGATTAATTTGGTGCAGCGGGGCTCTGCCCTCAGCTTTCATCCTTCTTCTTCTCACCTAGATCTGCCATCTAGTGATCAAGTTGCAAAGTGTGGAGCAGTGGCGCAGGCAGTAAGAACGCCTGCAAAAAGTAACATCAACGAACAGCCATTATGGCTGTTCGAAACCCACCGTGGCCAGGGTGAGCTCCCAGCCCATGTCCCAGCTCCCGTCTGCCCAGCGGTTCGAAAGCATCATAAATGCAAGTAGATAAAAGTGGGTACCTGCCCTAGGTGGCAAGGGGCACCCCCTCCCCCTTGTGATGCGGAGGTTTTGGCGGTGGCAGTGGTGGCGGTGATGGCAGTGAGCAGTTCCTGGTGACCTGGTGGAGCAACGTTGGAGGCGGAGCCTGGAGAAGTGGAGGCCTGGAGAGCGTGGTGAAGTGCGGCGCAGCCACTTGTGGACAGTAGCCGGAACTGCAGCCAACACAGAGCCATGCACCAGGACGAGACCTGCCGGAGGAAGCTGCCCGGAAGATCGGCTCCAGAAGGGCACCAGGACGCCAATATCTGAAGCCGCGGAAGGAAGCCAGATGATAACTAGCCCGGGGTGCTGGTAGGCAGTCACCACCCTGCAGACTATGTGGCCCTAGTTAGGTTAAGAATTGGTTGGTTAGAACCACTATATAAACCGCCCAGAGACCCTCCGGGGTCAGGGCGGTATATAAGCTGAAGGTATAAATAAATAAATAAATAAGCCTGGTTTTAGGTTTTTTTATGTGTGTCTCGGGCACAGCTGTGTCAAGACTGCTTTCAGCTTTTCTTCCCTTTGTGGACTTTTGTTGCTGTTGTTGGTTTTATGTGGAGTCAGGCAGCCTTCCTTTCACAATGTGGCAGAATTTACAGATCACAAATAGCAATCGGAGGTAACAGCTCCATGAAGACCAATATAGCAGGACTCACATGATCCAGCAGATTTCATCATTCATGGAAAAGAGCATTCTGGCAAGTTTGTTAAGAATGTGTGTGTTTATGCCAGGTTCTGTGATGGAAAGGCGCTAACAGACCATGCACAACACAGAGAGAATACTAGCTTCTGTTTGCTTGCTGATCAGGCAGCCCCCTGATCTCAGTCAAGGATTCATCAGTATCACTGGCCATATACGGATCTGCACTAAGGCTGCCAACTGCCTGGAGGGAAAAAAATTGTCCTGTTACTAATATTCCTATTTATGGGATGTTATTTTCCAGGTGATGTGATTTACCTCCAGATGCACCCTTCCACACAGTAAGCCTCTATTAAAGACACAGAACATTTGTCTCCAGGCCTGCTGGCAATCCTAATACGCTCAAAGTTTGCAGGCAGGGTACCCATGCCCAGGACTCTTTTTGTAGCAGGAACTCCTTTGCATATTAGGTGACACACCCCTAATGTAGCCAATCCTCCAAGAGCTTACAGTAGCCCCTGTAAGAAGAGAACTGTAAGCTCTTGGAGGATTGGCTACATTAGGGGTGTGTTGCCTAATATGCAAAGGAGTTCCTGCTACAAAAAGAGCCCTGCCCATGCCACATTCCCTTGTGATACCCCATCTTGTTCAGGACGCAGTTTGTCATCATTTGCTTTGCACAGGTAGCATTGATGCTGAAACTTTTGAAGGCCTTTTCCTCCCCAGAGTTAAGTGAGGCAAAGCCCACTGAAATCAGAGCGCCAAACAATGGAACTAGGCAGTTAACTGCTAAATCAATGCATAGCAAATTCAGAAAGCTGCTAATGACTGCCTTTTATCCTATGTGCATAAGTGACCACTATGAAGTTAGGGTTCTCAGGTCCCCTGTGGACATAGGGTTGCCAGATCCAGGTTGGGGAATTCCTGGAGATTTGGGGAAGGAGCCTGGGGAGGACAGGGATATCAGTGGGGTACAATGCCATAGATTCCACCCTCCAAAGCATCCATTTTCTCCAGGGGAACTGATCTCTGTAGTCTGGAGATGAGCTGTAATGCCAAGTTCCACCTGGAGACTGGCTGTTATGTACTGAAGCTTAAATCCATCCTATTCTTTTCTATGTTAAGCTTCAGGCTGAATGTGGATTGTAATTTGTCGCATTACTATTGGCTGGTTTCTGTGAAACCCTTGTATATAACCAATCACAGCGTAAATATGTATCTAAGAGGGAACAGTCCTGATTGGCCTTTATCCCTGTATTGTTACTAGTCCTTAACTTGTTATGGGTGTGGCTTTGACAGCCCAGGATGGTTTAAAAAGGGAGCTGTCCACTTGTGTGTTGTGTGTTCCTGAGTTGAAGCTTGCTGTTACAATAAAGCTGAAATCACTTTGCTGAAACCCAGTCGTGTTGAGTTGCATACTTAACACTGGCATCCCTAAAAGTCCTCCAAGAAGCATTTTGTGTAGGTAAAATTCTCGCTTATGTGGCCCTAATCTCCCATTCTGTATGCATCAGTTTGACTGTGGGGAAAATGTAACATTTTGAATATCTAAATGTCAGGTTGTCCTGTCTACCTCACTAATAACTGAAGCATGCCATTTCTTTCCTGCTGTACTTAAGTAAGACTGAATCTCATGACCATGTTTTCAGTTAGTTAAACTGAATAAAAATTTATTATCTTGGTTGTGTAAATGACTCAGTATGTGTCCAGGTTCTTTCTGAAAAACAGTCTATAATCTGCACAGTTCAAAAGACCAAAACAGCTTTCTTTTCATTGTAACTGAAGAAGTGAGCTCATGAATGCTCATATTGGAATATGTTGTTAGTCTTTAAAGTACCACTGGACTTCTGTGTTGTTTTGCTACAACAGACTAACACAGTTATCACAGTGGAATAAAGATAGGACATGCCTATCTACTTGAGTTTTAAAAAAAGTCAAAAGGTTTTAATAAATGTAGAAGGGGCAGAATTGTCCATTTACAAAATAGCACAATACAGTTCAATGGTGAGGACATCTCCAGCCTTTTCTTAAGAATTAGAAATATTTTGGGAATGATGAACGGTCCTCTGGAATAGTTTAACTGGCAAACCAGTGACACTTAGTGGCTGCAGAGAGGATTGCAGGAAGCATTCCTGTTATGTCCTAAGCTTGATTTCATCCCCATTGACAGGCTGGTATCCAGAATGGGAATACCTGATTGGCTACTCTGCATAGCAGGCCAATCAGGATACAAGGATTGTGCTGGAGGGAAGCAAACTGATTGCACCTTATCCAAGCAATGCTATTGGTTGTTACCACTGATGCGGGCATGGCTATGCTAGCCCACACCATTTAAATAAGAGCCTGTTGCTCTATGTTGTGTTGTCCGTTCTGATCTGTTCTGAGCTGTTGAATCACTACCATTAAAGCTGAATCACTTGTTGGAACACTGCCTTTAAGTGTCATACTTATCAGTGGTGACAAGGATGAGATATAATGGGTAGGCAGCCCCGCTGAATACTGACACGATGGCAGATGAAGCAGAACCAGTTGCGGGTCTGCCACCAGCAGAACCGGCAAGAGGGATGGCAGCCAGTGCCAAGTTCGAGGCATTTGAACCAGGCCTGGAAGACTGGGACTCGTACATAACCCGCTTCGAGTGCCATCTACAGGCACGCCAAATCGAGGAGGAGGCCACAAAATCAGCGGTCCTGTTGAGTTCCTGTGGCCAAGCTGTGTTTGACGTGGCCCTGGTAGTGCCAACTGACATTCTGACAGTGTCACTGGCGGACCTGAAGGCAAAGCTGAAAAATCACTATGCGCCTAAGCCGTCACAGATTGCATGCCACCATGCTTTCTACAAATGGGATCAGAAGGTCAGGGAATCGATCGTGGAGTATGTCACCGAGCTGAGGAAAGCAGCCTGAACATATAGTTTCTCTGACCTGGAGATGGCCTTGCGGGACCAGTTGGTGTGCGGCTTGAGGGATGAGCGTCTGCAGCAGCGGTTGTTTGCCAGAACAGAGCTCACCTATGCTACTGCCTATGCAGAGGCTATAGCCGCCAAAGCAGCCGAACGATCCACCAAGGAGGTCTGGCAAGCTAGCGGCCCGTCGCAGCAGCGAGTAGAGAAGGTGGTCCATCATGAGTCGACCAGCAATTCCGAGGGCGAGGGTGATGACGTCCATCAGATGTGGAGAGCAAAGCCGCTGCGGACCACAAGGAAAGCAGCACCTCGGCAGTCATGCACAGGTTGTGGCAGCAATCACGAGCGGGACCAGTGCTGGGCACGTGACCTACAGTGCTGAAACTGCCACAAGCGGGGCCATCTGGCCAAAGTCTGCAACACAACAGGTCTGAAGAAGTCACCTCAGTCATCACCAGGGATGTCGAGGAAGGAGCGAGGAGCACAGAGGCAAGTGGAATGCAACGTGACCACCAGCCGTTCCTGCCCTACGACTGTCCTGAGCACCCAACATCACACCAAGAGGAAGATCCACGTCGCCGTGCTGCTGGACAGAGTGCCGTGTGAGATGGAGGTCAACTCGGGATCAGCATTGACCATCATCTCCACAGAGATGTTCCAGCATTTGTTTCCTCACAGGAGCTGCCACCAGTTGGCACCCAGTGGGGTGCATCTCTCAGATTTCCAAGGGCGGTGCGTACTGGTGGCTGGGGAAGCCAGTTTTGAGATACAATTTAAGGGTTTTAAGGGGACCCTAGGTCTCCAGGCGGCTGAGGGGCGAAGGGCCAGTCTGCTTAGGCTGGATTGGTTTGAGGCTCTGGGAATTGCTGCGTCCGGAATCATTGGTGGAAATAAATTGAGTTCCCTGTATGTGGAGTTCCCTGAAGTGTTTGATGGAACCCTTGGAAAATATACAGGTCTGCCAGTAAGTTTGAATTAGATCCCTCAATGGTGCCCATCAGGTTGAGGTACAGGACTTTGCCACTTGCTCTCAAGCTGAAAATTGAGGCTGAATTAGATAAGCTGGTGGCTCAGGGGTTTTTAGAGCCTGTGCCTTATGCAAAGTGGGAAACACCCATTGTAACGCCCATCAAACCGGATGGTTCAGTCAGGATCTGTGCTGACTATAAATGTACTTTAAACAAGGCATTACAACAGCACTCTTACCCTGGTCCCATTATAAGCCATGTATTGGCTTCACTGAAGGGGGGGCGACTGTTTGCCAAACTTGACCTCACACAGGCATATCAGCAGTTGCCCGTGGACCACAGGGCAGCTGAGGCACAGACGATCGTGACCCATCGAGGAGTGTTCAGAGTTAATTGGTCACAATTTGGGATTAATGTAGCTCCTGGTATCTTTCAGAGTTTGATGGAGGGTCTTGCTGAGGGATCTGCCAGGGGTGGTGCCTTATTTTGACAATGTGTTGATTGCTGGTGCCACAGAAGAAGAACTGGCAGAGCGTATTAGGGGTGTGCTGGGCCACACTGGGTGATCCTCGAGTGTACCTATGAGGAGATCATAGAGGCCCTGACCCGCTACCTCACACCCAAGCCTACATTCCTGGCAAAGCGGATGGACTTCCAAGGGCGCATCCAAAAGCCAGGAGAGACAGCTGCAGCTTTCATGGCCACACTGCAACAGCACACGATGGAATGCGCCTTCACCAAAGTTGAGGAAAACATCCTCACTCAGTTTGCTTGGGGTCCTAGCTCTTCTATGAGGGGACTAGGCCCAGAGAAGGCCTTTTCCATCCCCACATGCAATCCCCTGGGCCTTCTGTGGGGCACTAGGCCCAGAGAAGCCCTTTTCCATCCCCCCACGCCATCCCCTGGGCCTTCTATGGGGCACTAGGTCCAGAGAAGGCCTTTTCCGTCCCCCACACGCCATCCCCTGGGCCTTCTATGGGGGCACTAGGCCCAGAGAAGGCCTGTTCCATCCCCCACACGCCAGCCCCTGGGCCTTCTATGGGGGCACTAGGCCCAGAGAAGGCCTTTTCTGTCCACCACACGCCATCCCCTGGGCCTTCTATGGGGGCACTAGGCCGAAAGAAGGCCTTTTCTGTCCCCCACACGCCATCCCCTGGGCCTTCTATGGGGGCACTAGGCCCACAGAAGGCCTTTTCCGTCCCCCACACGCCATCCCCTGGGCCTTCTGTGGGGACACTAGGCCCAGAGAAGGCCTTTTCCATCCCCCACATGCCATCCCCTGGGCCTTCTGTGGGCCACTAGGCCCAGAGAAGCCTTTTCTGTCCCCCACATGCCATCCCCTGGGCCTTCTATGGGGGCACTAGCCCCAGAGAAGGCCTTTTCCGTCCCCCACACGCCATCCCCTGGGCTTTCTATGGGGGCAGTAGGCCCAGAGAAGCCATTTTCCGTCCCCCACACGCCATCCCTGGGCCTTCTATGGGGGCAGTAGGCCCAGAGAAGGCCTTTTCCGTCCCCCACACGCCATCCCCTGGGCCTTCTATGGGGGCAATAGGCCCAGAGAAGCCCTTTTCCCCCACACACTGCCTACTGCCCCCATAGAAGGCCCAGGGGATGGTGTGTGGGGACAGAAAAGGCCTTCTCTGAGCCCAGAGAAGCCCTTTTCTGCCCCTCTTCCCTTCCTTTCTCCTCTTTCCTTTCTTCCTCTCTCCTTTCTTTCACTCTTCCCCTCTTCCTTCCTTCCTTCCTTCCTTCCTTCCTTCCTTCCTTCCTTCCTTCCTTCCTTCCTTCCTTCCTTCCTTCCTTCCTTCCTTCCTTCCTTCCTTCCTTCCTTCCTTCCAACCTTCCTTCCTTCCTTCCTTCCTTCCTCCACCCTCCCCCTTCCCCTCCCCCTTCCTTTCTAGGGCCTGTTGTCTTCCACCACAACAGGCTTTGCTCCCTAGTTTAGTATAAGGCGGTGTCATGTGCTCATCCTCAGGAGCTTGACTTGGACCTAGGGTTGTCAGTCTCCAGGTGGTGGCTGGAGATCTCCCGGAATGGCAATAGCTCTCCAGGTAAAAGAGATCCATCTCCCTGGAGAAAATGGCTGCTTTGGAAAGTGGACTCTATGGAATTATATCCCACTGAGATATCTCTCCTCCACAAATCCCACCCTTCCCAGGCATTCCACCCAAAAATCTCTAGGAATTCCACAATGCAGAGCTGGTGACCCTACTTGGACTCCTTTCCTGCATTCAACCCCCAACATGTTAGCTGGAGCAGCACTTTATTCTGTTATGCTCCAATGAAAGGAGGCAGGAGAAGAGATGATGATGCAAGTGAATGAAAGGAGGTGACAAAGAACCCCCTCTTGCACAAGCAGCTGTAGAGGAGCTGCTCCCCAGTCAGGCATTGCACATGCCTGGAGTATATGTGTGCATACTACACCCTAGGCCCAATCACATGGGCCTTTCATGAGGAACTCTATACCTAAATCTCTACGTGCTGCTTCAGGACCCACACATTATCAGAGGACCTACACAATGCTACTACAAATACATATGACTGGAACAAAATGGCCTTATGGGGAAAGCCACACACACAAAAATCTATACATTTATGGTCTCAGAAGAAAAAGAAGCCAGAAAAGCAGAATGAGAGAGAGAAAGAGAGAAATGGGGGTGGGGGGAACAGCAGGCAGAAGGGAGAGTTTAAAAAAAACTGTAAAGAAAAGAATCAGGGAATTAAAATCTGAAGAGTGGGTGGGTAGATGGATAAAGAACAGGATATAGAATAGAAATCCTTGAGGAAGAGAGGGGTAGCTCTGTGAATGGATTTTATGAACAGCAGGTGGTGCTCTGGTCCAGTCCATTCTGAAAGGGCATTTTCAGTACAGTTCTGCATTTGCACTGAGATAGGTTTGCTAGATCTGGGTTGGGAAATACCTACAGATTTGGGTGGTGGAGCCTGGGGAGGGCAGGGATTGGGGAAGGGAAGGACCTGAGCAGGTTATAATGCCACAGAGTCCACAGTCCACCCTCCAAAGCAGCCATTTTCTCCCTGGGGAACTGATCTTGGTCATCTGGAATCAGGGCCAGCTCACCTGCTAGGTGAGCTAGGCGCTTGTCTAGGGCACACTGGCTCTCAGGGGTGCCAAACTGCCCTGTCCGGGGCACTCCTGTGCCCTGTAGATCGCCCTCCCTCCCCCCTTGGTGGCATGGCGGTGGCCAGCGGGGACTCGCTGCTGCTGCCCACTGCAACCAGTAACAGGATGCCCAGCTGGCAAGCAGTGCCACAAATAGAGAGGGAGGGCCGAGGGCAGCTCCTCCTCCCTGGGCCCTCAATGGCCCTCTGCAGGAGGAGGAGGAGCAGCAGCAGCAGCAGCAGAAGCGGGGGGGTGGCGGCCAGCGACTGACACCCTCGGCCCGTCTGTCCGTTCACCCACCCGCCGGTGAGCCCAGGTAATGGCCAGCCCAGCGACACAAAGGGGGATGCCACCAGGGACCGGACCAGCCGTGGCGCCCCCCCTCCCTCTCCCCTGGCCCATTGGGCTGCACTGCCACCAGGCAAGGCAAGGCAAGGCTCGGGGTTGATCCGGTCCGGGCTCCCACGCCACCTGCAAAGCTGGAGAGGGCCGGGGGGGGGAGCTGGGCTGGAGGGGAAGCCGTGGGCTCCAGTCCTGGGTCTCCGTGCACGCCCCTGCCTGCCAGCCTGCCTGCCGGGGTCTCCCATCGACTTGCCAGGGCTCCTTCGGCCCCTCCTCCTCCCCACTAGCGGAGTGATTTGCAGGGTCAACTTGCCCACTAGGCGAGCTAGGCGCTCACCTAGGACACTGGGCCCTCAGGGGCGCCAAACTGCCCCCCACCCCCCGCGAAAAGCCCCCCCGCCACCGCCTCCCTGCCACCGCTGCCAGCGAAGAGCGCCCCAGCGGGGCTCAGGAGGCGGCAGTGGCAGAGCTTGCCCACCCTCCCCCTCTCCCCTGGGCAAGCCCCCTCTTCCCTGGCTTTCCTGGCTGCCCCGCAGCTGCAGAGTGCCCAGGAAAGCCGGCGCTGGGAGGGAAGGGCTGGGAGTTAGAACCCCCACTTCTTCCCTGGCTTTCCTGGGTGCCCCGCAGCTGTGGAGCACCCAGGCAAGCCAGCGCTCTGAGGGAAGGTGCAGGGGTAACCCCTGCCTCTTCCCTGGCTTGCCTGGGGGCCCCACAGTTGCGGGGGGGGTAACTGGGCACTGTCTCGCCACTCAGGCTGCCACCCCCCCCCCGGTCTCCAGGCCCCACTGGGAGGTTGGCATCCCCAGTGGGGTGGGCACCACAGGCTGGCCTGCCTAGGGTGCCCAGACATCTGGGACCGGCCCTGGTGATTTGCCGCCCCACATGAAGGGACTGAGTGGACCCCCGGCAGCGGGGAGGGCAGACCGGAGGCTGGTGGCACCTCAGAGACCAGCGAGGGGTGTTTTTTTTTGGGGGGGTGGACTTTTGAGGCTCTGCACTCGCTCCCTTCAGCTCCTAGGGTGGTGGAGGAGGTGGTAGTGGCCGGAGAATGTCCGGCTGGCCGGCTAGCCGGGGCACAGGAGGAGGCAGCCCAGTGCACCCGCCCTCCCCTCCCCCTCGGGGGGAGGAGGAGGAGGAGGCCAGCGCAGGGACTCCAGGCCCCAGTGGGAGTTTGGCGACTGCACCCACCTAGGGCACAGAAGCACCTCAAGCTGGCCCTGTCTGGAATCAACTGTAATAGCGGGAGACTTCCAGACGCCATCAGGAGGCTGGAAACTCTGATAATACATTGTGCTTAGCATCAGAAAGGTGGTCAGTTGTTGTGGATTTTTACCAGTAATGTTTCAGATTTTAGGTGTCCAGCAGGAAACATTGCAAAGCCTCTGGAAAATTTCAGTGCCAACCCAGGGTCCTGAATCAATGAGTACCATATTATCCTCATTTCCATTATTAGCTGGTAAATTATGATGCTATTGATCTTTTCCCCATGAGTCCAAGTTGCCAGTATAACAGCTCCTTAATCAATTATGTCCTTAGAGTGGGAAAAACTTGCTTGCGCTGCACTTCAAATAAATATTGTTTTACAAACACAGTGTTATCTTTTTATAGGGAAAAGTTTAATGTACAAAGGGACACTAAAAGTTTTATGAGTGCTCATGGGGATTTTCTGTTCCAGCATGTGCAATGGCTACGCTGCCTGTGAAAGTTCAGGCATGAGTCTCAAGAAGGTAGTAAGACTGGAGCTCTTCAGAGTATCATGGAGTACTCCTCCACACAGGGCCGGCACCCATGTACCCTGAGGTGGGGGAGCTGCCAAGGTCCAGGGCTTCTGGCAGGGCTCACTGCTGTCAAGCCACCACTCACTTATTTGCTAGCGCTCCACTCTCCTTCCAGCTGTACTCCGTGCCCAGTGCCCCTGGACGGGGAAAGGCTTACAGATGGTGGTGGTGGTGGTGGGAACGGGCAGTGAGAGAGATCTAGGGTTGCCAGCTCCTCGTTGGGAAATACCAGAGCCAGAGGAGGGCAGGGTTTGGGGAGAGGAAGGACTTCAATGGGGTATAATGTCATAGAGTCCACCTTCCAAAGTGACCATTTTCTCCAGGTGAACTGATCTCCGTGGCCTGGAGAGCAATTGGAGATCTCCAGCCACTGCCTGGAGATTTGCAATCCCAGCAGGCTCACAAGCAGACATATAGGGCACCAGGACGCCATAGGCAGGTGGGAGGCTGCTGGGCTGGGGGTGCGGAAGGAGGGCACATGTATGGGGCTGGTGGCAAGCAAAGTGGGGGAAGGGGGCCCTGGGAACTCTCTGCCCAGGACACCTTAAAAACCTGCCACTGGTGCTGCCTCCACACACACAAAAATCCCCTACAAATAGGCAACAGCTATCCTAGAATCCTTTCCCCATAGGGGTCTTTTCGGGGGGGAGCGCACCGGAGCGCAGCTCCGGGAGCTCAGGAGCCAAGCCCCGCCCCCAGCCGGCGTCCCGGAGAGTCTTTCTGGCAGCCGAATGTCAATTTCAGCTCCATTATATCCTATGGGCCATTGAAGTCAATGGTGAAAACATAGGGTATATTCTGGGGGCTGGAGGGAGGGTTTGAGGGAGAGGCTCCAAACTCACAGGGTAGCTGATGGAGCCTCTCCCCAAGATACCCACCAAGTTTCATGAACATTGGACCAGGGGGTCCAATTCTATGGGCCCCTAAACAGGTTGCCCCTATTCCCTCCATTGTTCTCTATGGTGGGAAAAAAATAACTTTTTTCCCACAATAGAGAACACTGGAGGAAATGGGGCAACCTGTTTGGGGGCTCATAGAATTGGACCCCCTGGTCCAATGTTCTTGAAACTTGGTGGGTATCTTGGGGAGAGGCTCCATCAGCTATCCTGTGATCTTGGAGCCTCTCCCTCAAACCCTCCCTCCAGCCCCCAGAATATACCCTATGTTTTCACCATTGACTTCAATGGCCCATAGGGTATAATGGGGCTGAATTGCCACTGAATTTCTTTCATTCCCTCCTTTCCTTCTTTCTTTTTCCTCTTTCCCTCATTCTTCTCTTTTCTTTCTTTCTTTCTTTCTTTCTTTCTTTCTTTCTTTCTTTCTTTCTTTCTTTCTTTCTTTCTTTCTTTCTTTCTTTCTTTCTTTCTTTCCTTTCTTTCTTTCTTTCCCACCTTCTTCTCTTCTCTTTTTCCTCCTTTCCCTGTTTCCCTCCTTCTTCCCTCTCTTTCTTTCCCTCTTTCCTTCCTTCTTTCCTTCTCTCTACTCTCTCTCTTTCCTTCCCTCTTTCCTCCTTCTGTGGCCCAACTCTCATGAGAAGGAGTTTAAACTTTAAACCCCTTCTCTCTTAGCTCCCCCACCCAGACCAGCTGGGGAAGGGAAGGGGAGGCTTTTGAAGATGCTTCCCCCCTTTTGCTTCCCCTTCTGACATCACTTCCGGTGATGTCAGGGGGCGTGGCATATGCTAATAGCCTAATAGCTCATTAGCATACTATATGCTAATGAGCTCCTGCAGCTGTTCTTCTACGAAAAGACCCCTGGATGAACTGGTTTCTTATCTCAAGAGCTTCCCAAACTGGCTCAGTCCTTTGCAAAATCCCACCCACCCCTAACAAATGCATTATGTGCTGCCAGTTGCGGTTGGAATGTTTCATTTGATCATTGGAAACCAGAGTGGGACTTTAGGGATTGGCCGCATGTGACTCATCAGCAGGAAACACTGAGCCATCATCAAGTTGCTTGTTACCAGTTAGGCTGGTTCCCAAAGATCCTCAAGGAGAAACACCCTCTCCAGGTTGGGTAAGCTTCCTAACACTGCCCATCAGATATCTCGTTACCTTATTTTTCTGCCTTTTACTACTGCTTGTAAGGTAAGCCCTGCCCCAATGTCCCAGTCTCTGCCATTCCAAAACAGAAAGGAGGGAGGTGGTTCCAACTGGATCCAAAAGCGTATGTCACTTTTCATCCCAGCCCCTGGCCACCAGGGGCAGACTGAGCAGCTTAAATGGCCTAGAAACAAGCCATGCCGAGCTGCCCCTACAGTGGCACAGGGGCCACTCAGCTCAGACCCCAACAGCAGTACCTGCACTGGACACCCAGTGCCTCTGGTAGCACCGGTGCAGGAGGAGGCAGCTGGTGAGCTGACACTGAGTCTTGCCTGAGCCAAGTGATCCTGGGGCTCTGCTCTGCTCATTCCTGGCTGTCAGGAGACCTCCAGGCAGTGGCCCACCAGCAACTCTCCTGGTAAGTTAAATGAGCAATCCATCCCTGCCTAGTTACAGCAGCTATCCTGACATTTGAGCATGAAGAACTCAGTTTCCCCCCTTGGAAAACAAAACAATTTCCCTCCCAAAGTCCATCCTTCTAATGGTATTTCTACACCTCACACACACACCCTGCCCCCAAGTCTACAAGTCAGTATTCTACACATTTGCAGAAATTCTTTCTCTCCTTCCTTTCTGGCACCTTGTCTCTCACATGTGCTATTTATTCAGCCAGTGGGAAAGGGAGGGTTGCCCATGCATGCCTCTGTATGCTTTCAGTTGCATCCTATCCTGCTTCAGATGTAAGATCCACGCACATTGTAGTTTGGGTCCAGCTCCCCATGGTAAAGTCACTGCAGAAATACCCAGAGGGCCTCCTCATGTTGCATTGCTATCCATTCTTATTCCCACCCTCAGCAAAATTCATTTTGCTGGGGCTGCGTGTCAAGTGTGCCATGCTACAACCCACCGCTGGCGTTTTGACTAGTGCCAAGGGGTTAATGGAGACCAACTTTTCCCCTTCAGCAGCTTCTGGGTGTACAGTTCAAATGAGGCACACTCAGGTAAGATTTCCGCAGGGCTGATGAACACAACATATCTCTAGTGAGAAGAACAAACTTAGGCAAGCCCGACAGAAGATGATGAGCTGTCCCACCTTCCCTCCCAAGCCTCCAGTGAGTTTCCTGTGTTTCCTAGGTCCCTGCCCCAAACTGACCCATTTCCATGAAGCTCTAGTCCCTCATTATGTCTTGTGTAATGACAGCCTATGGCACAGCAGTTCTCCTGTTGTCCAGAGAAGTGTACTGAATTATTTCCACTCCTGGGGGGAACCGCACTGTTCTGGGCATTTAACCTGAGCATGAATTCCAGTGTGGTATTGATCTGGGCTAGGCTGGGATATGAACCCTGCCACCTAATGCAGCATCTGGGCACATAACCAAAGCCTTCAGAGCTGCAGATTATCAGAGCTGAGATTTAATACAGCCTGTTTTCATGGAATTATATATCCATTGCCCCCTCCAAATTGCTGCCAAGCTTCATGAGGATTTAGATTAAGAAAATCCAGAAGGTAATATATAGCCGCATTCATACACCAAAGAAGGGGGAGGTTGAGCATGGCCATCACTTCAGTTTTTCCACAGTGAAAGCGTAGCCATGTTAGTCTGGCACAGCCAGAACAGAGTCCTGTGGTACCTTAAAAATAATTCCCAAATCCACTTGCTAGGGGACAGATCCTGCTGAACTGAGTTCATTTCTGAGTAAACATCCACTGGATCCTACTGTAATCTCATTAGCCTTTAAAGCGCCAGTGGCTTTTTGTTATTTTTCAGCCCAATCAGAACAAAGTTTGAGTCCAGTGGCACCTTTAAGACCAATGAAGTTTTATTCAAGGTATAAGCTTCTTCAGATACTGAGTGTGCATGCACACAAAAGCTTTTATACTTTGAATAGCACTTTCCTGGTCTTAAAGGTGCCACTGGACTCAAACTTTGTTCTGCTGCTTCAGAGCAGGCCTGTAGCTACAGTGGGGCCTCCCGGGGCTCGGCCCCCTGACTTCTTCCCAAGGCCCCCTGACTTTTGGGGAGAAGCCGGGGGAGGCCGTGCATACCTGCACTCCAAGCTGCTAATTCATGGCTTGGCGCGCAGGCTCATGTGCCCTCCTGGCTTCTCCCTCAAAGCATTTAAAGGACTCTTTAAATGCTTGGGGGGAGCAGGACAGCACACGGGGCCACACGCGAACTTCAGTGCCCCCTGACTTTTTAAAAGGCCCCCCAAACTAAAAAATCCTGGCTACGGGCCTGCTTCAGAGTAACATGGCTACCCACCTGAATCTATCTTCACCCCAATCAGTGAGCACAATACATATTTCTACCCTGTTTTTGACCATGTGGTACCTAGACAACTTACAACATTTATTTAAGTATGACAGCAGAAACAGTACAAATATAAAAAGCATTAGACAGATCAGAGAGTCTCAGAGACTAAGCTGTAGAAAAGCATAAGAACAGCATAAATCCACTACTCTCAGATGCCATGAAATTCTTGGTCCATAGGAGCCAGGCTGTATTAAGTCTCAGCCCTGATACTCTGCAGCTCTGGAGGCTTTGGTTATGTGCCCATGGCTTCTACTTCGCTTTACCAATCCCACCATGTGATCCACCCTATGGAGGGAATGAAGTTATATGTACAACATCTATTATCTGGAGGAATTATACTGCTTTACTATTTTAACCAGTTATTATCTTCTATTTATTGTTTTTAACTGTTCATGCTTAATTTATGATGTACACCACCCTGAGTCCTCCAAGGGAGGGCAGTTTATAAATTTAATAAATAATAATACATGGTGTCTAAAATGCTACCAAAACAGGCACCTGATCAAATGATACAGGGAGGAAGTTCTAGAGATGGGATATCACCACCAAGAAGGCCCTGTTCCTAGCAGCTGCCCATTTGACTTCTGAAGATGGGAGCATCCAAAGCAAGCTCTCTGCTGATAGCCTTAGCAATATGTAACCCCCTCTTCCCTTGAGGTCAAAGGCAAAGTACACACTCCAACCTTCATCTCTATAGTCAACTCCATCAAAGTGTACAGTAGAACCTTTCCCCCCATGAGTGGTGCTGCCCCTTTGGAACCTACTGCCAAGGAGTTTTGGTTAGTCTTCGATTCTCTGTGGCCATTACATTTTATTTTGGTGTTTGGTGACTGCTGCTCATCTGTTTTAATCCTGGTTTTGGGAAGCCACAAATCCACCTCACCCACCCACATTTTGTCCTTTGGTTTTATTATTCTAGCTGAAATCATAGTAAATTGTCGCATACTGCTTTGATCACCTCAAAATGGAACAGAAAGGAACTTAGACTTTTTAGAAATAACATAAAACAAAATGCATCCCCCTCTACACACAAGTGAAAGTTGAAATTGTGCTGGCATCTGATGGTCAACAGATTCAGAGGAAGTTGAGTGCAATATATTATTTCAACAGAATATTCTATTGATATATTTTGTCCCACCCTTCCTCCAGAAAGCTCAGAACCCATGGTTCTCACCTCAGGTTGTGAAGGAGGAGGAGGACGAGGAGGAGATTGGATTTATACCCCACCCTTCACTACCCAAAGGAGTCTCAGAGCAGTTTACAATCTCCTTTCCCTTCCCCTTCCCACAACTCCCTGTGAGGTAGGTGGGGCTGAGAGAGCTCCTTTAAGAACTGCTCTTGAGAGAACAGCTCTGAAATAACATATGACTGACCCAAGGTCACATTAGCAACTGCATGTGATGAAATGGGGAATCAAACCCAGTTCTCCCAGATTAGAGTCTGCCTCTCTTAACCACTACATCAAACAAGCCAGAGAGAGAAACATTCTGTTCCTTTAATAGAGGTTTAATGTGTGGAAATGGGCAGGTGAAGTATTTCATGGCCTGTAGGTAACATCCCCTGGTAAATTTTTGTTGTTGTTCAGTCGCACAGTCAAGTTCAACTCTTTGTGACCCCATGGACCACATCACGCCAGGTCCTCCTATCTTCCTCTGTCCTCTAGAGTTCGCTAATTCATGTTCATTGCATCGATAACTCTAACCATCTCATCCTTTGCCGTCCCCTTCTTCTTTGACATTCAGTCTTTCCCAGCATTGGTGTCTTCTCCAGTGAGTGCTCCCTTCTCATTTGGTGGCCAAAGTATTTGAGCTTCAGCTTCAGTATCTGGCCTTCCAGGGAACAGTAAGGGTTGATTTCTTTTAGGATTGTCTGGTAACTAGCAACCCCTTAAGTCTCTGGTTCTGGATTGACTGGTAAAAAGCAACCCCTTAAGTCTCTAGTAAGGGGTCAGGATATTTTGTCTGCAGGTTGTTAGCAACTATATTCTTGCCCTTCTCTATTTTATCCTCACAAAAACCCTGTGAGATAAGTTAGCTGGAGAGGGAGGGAGGGAGGGAGGGAGGGAGGGAGTGGATCGAAGGTCACTCAGTGAGTTTTGTGGCAAGCAGAGACCTGAATCCAGGCTTCCCAGTTCCTAGACCAATGGTCTCTAACCGCTCTACCACACTGGCTCTCACTTTGCTTTTGTTGTTGTTCAGTCACACAGTCGAGTCTGACTCTTCGCGACCCCATGGACCAGATTACGCCAGGCCCTCCTGTCTTCCGCTGTCCGCTGAAGTTTGCTCAATTTCATGTTCGTTGCATCGATGACACTGTATAACCATCTCATCCTTTGCCGTCCCCTTCTTCTTTGACCTTCAGTCTTTCCCAGCATCAGGGTCTTCGCCAGTGAATGTTCCCTTCTCATTTGATGGCCAAAGTATTTGAGCTTCAGCTTCAGGATCTGGCCTTCCAGGGAACAATCAGGGTTGATTTCTTTTAGGATTGAATGATTTGATCTCCTTGCAGTCCAAGGGACTCTCAAGAGTCTTCTCCAGCACCACAGTTCAAAAGAATCTATTCTTCGGCGCTTGGCCTTCCTTATAGTCCAACTCTCACAGCCATACATTACTACGGGGAATACCATTGCTTTGACCATGCGGACTTTTGTTGGCAAGGTGATGTCTCTGCTTTTTATCATGCTGTTTAGGTTTGCTATCGCTTTCCTCCCAAGGAGCAGGTGTCTTTTAATTTCATGGCTGCAGTCACCATCTGCAGTGATCTGGGATCCTAGGAACGTGAAGTCTGTCACTACTTCTATGACTTCCCCTTCTATTTGCCAAGGAGTGATGGGGCCAGATGCCATGATCTTAGTTTTTTTGATGTTGAGCTTCAAGCCCACTTTTGCACTCTCCTCTTTCACCCTGAGCAAGAGGCTCTTTAAGTCCTCTTCACTTTCTGCCATCAGAGTGATATCGTCTGCATATCTGAGGTTATTGATCTTTTCCCCAGCAATCTTAACTCCAGCTTGTGATTCATCCAGGCCAGCATTTCGCATGATGTACTCTGCATATAAATTAAATAAGCAAGGTGACAATATACATCCTTGTCGTACTCCTTTTCCTATGCTAAACCAATCAGTTGTTCCATATCCGGTTCTAACTGTTGCTTCTTGACCCTTATACAGGTTTCTCAGGAGACATGTGAGATGGTCTGGTACTCCCATCTCTTTAAGAACCTGCCATAATTTATTGTGATCCACACAATCAAAGGCTTTAGCATAGTCAATGAAGCAGAAGTAGATGTTTTTCTGGTACTCTCTTGCTTTCTCCATAATCCAGCGAATGTTGGCAATTTGATCTCTAGTTCCTCTACCTCTTCGAAACCCAGCTTGTACTTCTGGCAGTTCTCTATCCACGTACTGTTGGAGCCTAGCTTGTAGGATTTTGAGCATGACCTTGCTAGCGTGTGAAATGAGTGAAATTGTGCGATAGTTTGAACATTCTTTGACATTGCCCTTCTTTGGGATTGGAATGTAAACTGACCTTTTCCAATCCTGTGGCTACTGTTGTGTTTTCCAAATTTGTTGGCAAATTGAGTGCAGCACTTTAACAGCATCTTCTTTTAAGACTTTGAATAACTCAGCTGGGATACCATCACCTCCACTAGCTTTGTTGTTAATAATACTTTCTAAGGCCCATTTAACTTCGCTTTCCAGGATGTCTGGCTCAAGGTCAGTGGTTATACCATCGTGGTTATCAAGGACATTGAGGTCCTTCTTGTATAGTTCTTCTGTGTATTCTTGCCATCTTTTCCTAATCTCTTCTGCTTCTGTTAGGTCCCTACCTTTTTTGTCCTTTATCATGGCCAGCTTTGCATGGAACGTTCCCTTGATTTCTCCAATTTTCTTGAACAGATCTCTAGTCCTTCCCAATCTATTGTTTTCCTCTATTACTTTGCATTGTTCATTCAGGAAAGCCTCCTTATCTCTCCTTGCTGTTCTCTGGAAATCTGCATTCAGTTGGGCAAATCTTTCCTTTTCACCTTTGCCTTTAGCTTTCCTTCTTTCCTCTGCTATGTGTAAAGCCTCATCAGACAGCCACTTTGCTTTTTTGCATTTCTTTTTCTTTGGGATGGCGGTGATTGCTGCCTCCTTTACAATGTCACGGACCTCTTTCCATAGTTCTTCAGGCACTCTGTCTATCAAATCTAGTCCCTTAAACCTATTCTTCACCTCTAAAGTAAAGGTTCTTCATGTAGCTGAAGTGCAAGGGTTGCAGCTGACTCTATCCATTCACTGCAAATTTGCTGGCGCTGCCTTCAACTACAGTCCTTCCAGTAAGGTTGCCAGCTCTTTCTTCTGGCAAAGTTCCTGGGCTTTTAACAGCAGTGTGGTCATACAATGACAGGGCAAGCTGCAACCACCCAACTTTTGCCAGTTATGAAGCTATTAAAGGGCCCTGGCCAGGAAAGAATTTCTCACAGTCCTTGAGTCCAGTAATGCATTCTCTGCATGTTTGCTTATGGTCTCTGACCACAAGCCAAGAATGAAAAGTAGCTCAAAATTGCTTAGCTGCATCTGGAATAACATATGGCATACTTGCCTCTTTCCCAGACACCCGTCCCAACATATAGGACCTGCCTCACCCCAAGAACTAAACTCAGAGCATACAGAGAATCAGCAATCGCAGGGGAGAATGCGTGGGAATGGGTGTGGTCCAGTGGCAGAGCTTCAGCACCTCTAGCACCTGGCAATCTGGTTGGGAACATCTGAATACTGCCCATGCTGATGTGTTTCAACTGGCAGCAGTTCTCTGGAGAAACAGGAAAATGTGGGCATGCCCCCCCTTCACAATCCAGGCAGAAACTTTATAGGCTGCCTGAGTGAAAAGAAGATGTGACCCAGGTTTTCAGCCCATAGTGTGGCTTTTTGTTTTGCTTTGTTCTGGGACTGTCTATAATGTTCATCACATCTGAGAAGACCTTTTAAAACTTAGCCTCCCCGCTACACTTTGCCTCATTTTGACCCACACCAAATCCCCTCCTCTCCCCTCCTATGACCTCCCTGCTCTGATGTGTAATATACAGCTCCGTGAGAGGGGCAGTAGCTTTTCCAACCAAAGCAGAAGTGCCATCTGTCAGCAGAAGCCTTGTCAGTGTGCGGGTGGGGAAAGGGAATGGGGAAAGCAGACGAGGCAGACAGGAATTTCCAGTGCCATGAATATTCATAGGGGCAGGGCTGCTCTGAAACTGGTCATGCACGCTCAACAGATCTCTACCCCGAGTGGCTTCTCTGCCATCTATTTTACTTATTTAAAACATTTGTATTCTGCCTTTCCACCCAAGAAGGGTGAACAGTTTGAAAAGACATTAAAAACCAACTTTAAAAACATTGTTGTTGTTCAGTTGCACAGTCGAGTCCAACTCTTTGCAACCCCATGGACCACATCAAGCCAGGCCCTCCTGTCTTCCGCTGTCCTCTGGAGTTTGCTTATTCATGTTCATTGCATTGATAACTCTGTCTAACCATCTCACCCTTTGCCATCCCCTTCTTCTCTTACCTTCAATCTTTCCCAGCATCAGGGTCTTCTCCAGTGAGTGCTCCCTTCTCATTTGGTGGCCAAGGCAGGGCTATTTTTGGGAAGGAACACACAGGAACGGAGTTCTGGCTGGCTCCCGAGTTGGCCACACACAGCAGGAACTCATTAGCATAATAGGCCACACGCAACAGCAGAAACTCACCAGGATTGGCTATATTAGAGGTGTGTGGCCTAACATGCAAAGGAGTTCCTGCTATAAAAAAGCCCTGGGTTTTGACAACAAACAAGGTAAACAGAATAAGAAGCAAAAGGTGGGTGTGGATGGAAGACCGTACTTCTGGTAACATGGGGGTGTGGCCTAATATGCTAATGAGTTGTGCTGTCAGGGTGTGGCCTAATATGTTAATGAGTTTTTGCTGTTGGGTGTGGCCTGTTATGCTAATAAGTTCCTGCTGGACTTTTTCTACAAAAAAGCCCTAGGTCAAAGTATTTGAGCTTCAGCTTCAGTATCTGGCCTTCCAGAGAACAGTCAGGGTTGATTTCCTTTAGTACTGACTGATATGATCTTCTTGCAGTCCAGAAGACTCTTAAGAGTCTTCTCCAGCACCATAATTTGAAAGCATCTATTCTTCAGCACTCGGCCTTCCTTATGGTCCAACTCTCGCAGCCATACATTACTACTGGGAATACCATCGCTTTGACTATGTGGACTTTCCAGCAAAACAGCAATTTAAACAAACAAGGATTGCTAATGAATCAAACCAGGGTCAGGTCAGCCCTGGTCAGTACTTGAATGTCAGACCACCAAGGAAGTCCAGGTTGCTACACAGAGACAGGCAATGGCAAACCACCTCTGAACATCTCCTGTCTTGAAAACCCTATGAGGTTGTCATAAGTCAGCTGTGACTTGACAGCACTGCCCATCATCAACATCATGATTATCATCCTCACGTCCACACCCTGGTGACATGAAGTAGGGAATGGCTGCTACCAGGGGACCAGGGCAGGGAAACAGTGAGGGAACCTGCCACGTGGATGCCCTGTTTCAGCAGCTCCAGCTGCAATGGGGAAACTACGCAAACATGTTCCTGCATGGAAAAAACTGCTGGCCAAAAGGAATTTCATCATTTCCTCTGAAAGATGAGTAGCAAGTATGGAAAAGGTTGCACAGGGCAGGTTACTAACTCCCTTTTATGTCCACAGATGGTATGTTTCAGATGCCCATCAATGATTCCCTTCCCTGCTTATTTTCCAACACATCAAACTTATGATACTGGGTATTTGTGTTTGCTTTGAAGAGCAATTTTTAGTTCCATGAGCTCCGCAGCATCTGTTCCAGCCTCCCTGTGTATACCCAATCTTGGTTCACTGACTGCTATTAAAAAGCACAAAAGAAAGCCAGTGAGATGTGGGAGATTTCCTGCATCATTTGTCTACCAGTTAATCCTTAGTTGAGACAAAATACAAAGCCATGGTTTATTTTAACTAGTTTGTGAAACTGGTAGGCATGTCATGTTTCCACAATGTGGCTTCCCTATAGCAGTTCTGTTTTCAGGAGCATTCATATGACCTCATCTATTTGTCTGACTTCTGCTAATTTGTCGGTTTTCTGCTAATTTGCCATGACTTTCCCAAACATGGTTTAGTTTTGAAAAGATCACAGCCAAAACACCCTTGGGCACCATGAGGGCAGTAAATGGATCGATCTCAAGGTGAGGCCTGGAGTTCTGGAATCACAGCTGGCCTCCAGGCTAAAGAGATCAGTTGTCCTGGAGAAAATGGTGGCTTAAGTGGGAATCCTTGGCATCACACCTCCACTGGGTTCCTTCTCCTTCCAAACTCTGCTGTCAGTCACCACCCCCAAATCTCCAGGAATTTCCCAAACTGGAGTGGGCAATCCTAGTAGAGGGAAGGTGTAGATTTCAGCTGGTCCCACTCTCATTTGCACCATTTTCTTTGCCTCAGCCCCCATAGCCTCTGTTCTGCCTCTTACCTGTGATGTTTCTTCTTGCTTGCAAATCAGGAATAGGATACTCGCTCAGGTTCTTGCTGTTAGGTTCACTCAGCAGAGGTGTGCATGTTCAAAACAACATCCATTATTTATCTAGAAGATACAGGGATGGGAGCAGCTGGTTTCAAGACAAGGGAGCTCATGCAGTCAACAATGAGTCTAACTAACAAACAGAAGCCAGCAGGGGCTCTACCCCATGAAACTAAACCAACTCACAAAAATATCAGAGTGGAAGCAGACTGTAACATATACAATAAATACACCACTCCCGCAAGGGCTTTTTAAAACTAGATTGCTATATCACAATAATGTTATAATAATCCATTACCATAATATACTAGTTCCCAGCTTTCAATAGAAAACTAAGTCTCTAGCCCTTTTCATTGTAGAGGGTTGGGTTTTGTTGTTGTTATTTTTTAAAGGAAGCTGAGAATCAATAGATGGTGGCAACAGATCATCATTATAATGTTATTGTGCTATAGCTTTCGAACACTAGCATTTGAAAGAGACAAATAAAAACAATGGTGCACTGAGGAGAAAATGTTGTTCCAATATGTTAACAACCCCCACGTGTTGTGCATTGAGCTTCCTCAGGGGGATCTCTAGAATATAAAAGCAGCAATGCTCCCATTAAGCCAGCTTTGGGGGGGGGGTGGCAGTGAAAGGCATTTGAGCATTTTCCAATTTTTAAAAACAGCTTTGTTGTGGAATGGGGGGCACGGTGAGCAGAGGGAACAGAGGCAAGAAAAATGTGGGGGGAACTGCTGTGTGGACACTGCCACCACCACAAACGCCTCTGCATTTGCAGTGGCAACAAGAGCTACATGGAGAAAGGTCTCTGTATGGAAGCAGCCCAAGGTTCAGCTTATAATCAGTCGCTTGTATTCTCCTTTGCCTTGACAAACACTGGTTGAGTTTCTGTAGCATGGGAGGCTCTGGCCAAAGAACAAACCAGGATTAAACCAAGATGCCTGCATTCAGATCTCACACAAAGCCATAATCAAGCCTAACTGGTTTATGAAACAGAACAAAGTTTGAGTCCACTGGCACCTTTAAGACCAACAAAGTTTTATTCATGGTATAAGCTTTCATGTGCCAGTTGTTTATGAAACAGCTTCAGATCTTGGCTTGACAGACTCTAACTAACCATAGCTAGTAGAGTGGCTTGCATTCAGACACCCGAAGTAATTGCAGGCAGTTTAATGAAATCATGGTTTTCGTAATGTCTGAACTAATTCAGGTTCTGACTCTAGGAGGCCTCATATATGTTTGCATGCATATACAATGGATGCCAAGGTTCACCCTCCAACAACAAAGGGGGAAGGTAGGATGCTTCTTCTATCCAAACAATATGCCCCTGAATGGCTGTGTTGCCTGGGATCCTGATTATACAGCATCGGTAAGGTTGGTGGAATTTTGGAAGGACTTAAAATGAGTTCATTTCCTGTGATATGCAGAAACAGACTGCATTTACTAGGGGCACACAAAAGCCAGTGAAAAAGTTTTCTGGCAAGTGGCAAAGAATTATGCAGGCATTGAACAGTCTCTTCCCATTTTGATGTATCGACATCAGATACTATGGAGGAAGCTGGGGAAATTCGGTATTATAATCAGTCACCCACGCAACACCTATCCTAATTCCCAATAGCTGGAAACTGGCATTAGTTCAGGACAATGATTTTTTAATACCCTCTAAGTTTTGCTAGATGCAGAACAGATACCCTTGGGTTTTATCATGTGGGAATGTAGCTCTGTGACAGAGAGATGAAAGGATGAGAACAAGCTGCTTCAGTGGGGGAAGGATGTGATTTGCCAGCTAGAACCCTCACTAAGGATTTCTGGAAGCCTTTGCTTGAAGATGTACATCTTTACCGCCTTAAAAAACAACAATATTTTACTTCATACCAGAATGCTTATGTTTGGTCCACATATTTAGCCTCCAGATCTGTAATATTTGAAATTCAGCATATTCCATCTATCGACTGCATGTGGAGGTAGGGGTTTCCAGCTCTGGGTCAGGAAATCCCTAGAGATTTTTGGGGTGGAGCCTGGGGAGGGTGGAGTTTGGGGAGGGGCAGGACCTCAGTAGGGTATAATGCCACAGAGTCCACCCTCCAAAGCAGCCATTTTCTCTAAGCGAACTGATCCTGGTCATTTGGAGACCAATAGTAATAGTGGGAAGTCTCCAGGTGCCACCTGGAGGTTGGCAACACTATGTGAAGGAAATGTTTCAAGAGCAGGTACCCAACAGCAGCTGTAAGTAGTTAGAAACTAGGTGCTGCCTCCATTGTCTCAAGATTAGCACTAATTCCTTCAAAAGAGTTGAGATTAACTCAATGCGGGTTTCCCCCCTCTTCATTTTTTGTGATCTGAGCTGCACCTGCCAGCTATACGAGGAAAGTTTGTTGGAATTTGGGATTTGCTATTTTTCAGTTTCCTTTAATATATTTTTAGGCTAGAGAAAGCAGATCATAAACTCCCACTATCATTCACAGAAGGGCTGTCTCTGGTCTAGGCTTTTCAGTCCCCGGCCTCTCTATCAGAGTCTCTACATTGCCTCTGGTGCTGTGAATTCCTCTCGGCCTACTGCGGGCTGCCCTGCTCTTTCATGTTCTTTCTCTGCTCTTTGTTTCTGAGCCCAGCCTCACGTTGTACACAGACATGCTGAGGCTGCAGAAAAGCTCCCCACACAAACACAGAGGGAAAAAAGGAACCTGCATGAGAAAGCAAAATTCCTGGTGCTCCATTCAGGATTCTTCCTGCCACCCTGCAGCTGACTTGGCAGGGGATATGTATGGCCATTCTCCTAACATGCCACTCACATGCTTGGCAAGGGGCTTCAATGGCTATTTGCCAGTTCTGTGGGATGAGTCATGACCAAAAGACCAGGCTAAGGCAACACCTGCCAAACCTGAGCCATCTTTGCTGGGTTTTTAGTGATAGGACTGCTGCCTCTCTGTGGAGGCCACAGGTCTGCCTTGGTAGCAGCAACTGATGGCTGGATTTGTTTGGCAAGAGGGTATGGGCTGAGGCACAGCTGGTTTAATGAAGACATTTGTCATGTTTCTAGCAGGCAACTGTAGGAACGCATGAAAAACTGGGGTGGAAGTGGGAGAAGTCTTCTGGAGAAGTTGGGGGGGATGTGCAGTTAAGACAACTACAGGGTAATGCCAGTGAGTCAACCTGGATGGGTAACTAATGGTGATTGAAACCACTGAGCACAGGTAGGCTTGTCTTGCAATAGGTGATTAAAATGTAACACAGCGGTTGCCTCTTCCTCATTTCTAACAGCACATTCACAGAGAAAACTGAGAAAAAACCAATCTGACAGTCATTTCAGATCCTGGAGATACCAGTGGGCAGGATGCTGGGTGCTGTTTTAACCAGTTTAAAGTTAAACTGGAGCAGTGTGTCATCATTATGAATCTTGGATTTTAGAAAAAGGAAAGGGGTGAAATTATGAGAACGCAAATTTAATGGAAGATGTCTGTACAGCAATTCCAGTCCACACATATCATTACAGAGCAATGGATACAAAACAAGGGTAACTGTATCCTATCATGGGTTTGGAGCTTCTTCTATCTGTGGTTCCCAACCATGTTTGAACACACAGGGAATCTTGATCTTCCAAGAACTTTACCTTCCCCGTTACCAAGCAGCACGACAGGGCCAGGCTTCATACTGTTCCTGATGATCTCTGTACTTTAATTCTCTCTGATCTGGCTTGAACCTATCTTGAGCTTGTGACTAGGGATTGATGTGATGCATCAGGCAGGGTCAACGATCCTCATCATCGGGAAAGCACAGGCCGAGGAGACTAGGCAGAAGCATCCTCTGCAGCTCTCACCAATTTGCACATCCCTGATCCTGACATTAACATTCTAATCCTACCTCCGTGCTTCAGTTGGCCTGACATCATGTGATAGGCTGGCAGCTGGGACTGATGATGTAAGAGAATCTCCTCAGCATTTCCCTATCCGTCTGCAGAAATCAGCTTACCATTAATCTCTGCTTGTCCCCCTTTGGCCTCTGGGTCCTGAGAGAGCTGTTCAAGGTAGCAAGCAAAAATGTACATACAATGGGTTGGGGGGGGAGGCAGCAGAACATTGATGGAGGCCAGAGCCCTCTGGGGCCAAGAAAAAAGGAAGAAGGAAGAACAAGTCATAGCTAGCCTAAGAAATCAAATCATGCTGGTGAGTCAAGCCTTCATCAGCTGCCAGAGGGGCTCTATGGATGAGTCAGTGTCAGGAAAAGTGTACATTGTCAAGCACACCTTTTGAATTTCTTGTCTGGGCAGGATTATAAGCCTATGAATTCCCAATTAAAACTGTACAGGCCCTTTCTTTCTCTCTGTCTGTCTCACTCACATACTCTCTCCCCAGTTTGACTAATGTTTGCAAGAATTTAACTGTGATTCACTCAACATCACAGAGCACAGCAACCCACTGGCAAAAGTTACATGTAGGCTACAGGCCTTGGTCTGTACCCTAATGTTATTATACTCTGCTTCTTCTAATGGTACTTCATCCTGATTTAAGGTTCCCTATTTACAGTTGGTCTGATGCATAGCAGATACAGGTGTCCCTAATCACAGGACACCATGATTTGTGAGAAGGGTGCACTGTGGGTACCCATACATTTTGTGCAATAGAGGTAAAGGAAGCTTAGGGGAGTGATTTTCAGTGAGAAAATAGCGCAAAGTGGAAAGATTAAGAAACTGGCTTGCCCATTCAAATATCAGCTTCAGTGGCAGTTAAAAAAAATAAATAAATCACAGAACTACATGAAATGTGCATCTCTACCCTGAAGTGAGGGTTTATTTCCTTCACATTATTAGTTTTGGTCCTCTGTGGCATTCTGAAAATGCTTGCTCCAGATTCTTCCTCCAGCAGAATTCACTTTTTCAGCTATATCGTGGTGTCAGTAAGTTTCTGACTAGTTTCTGCCGGCATCACAAGTTCCAGGGCTAGGAAGATCCACCCACCCTCCCCAGATCGAATTGCATGTGTCGGTATTAGAATAAATAGGCACCAGCAAACAGTCTTGAGCCTCATTTATTTATTTATATTTGAGTCCTGCCCGGAGTAGCTTATAATGAAAAAACACAGGATAAAAAAAGCAAGCCATTAGATACAAGCAGCATAAAAACTATCAATAAAACAGAAGCAGACCATTAAAAAGCAGATAAGATAAAAACTTTAATTAAATGCCTGGGTTAAAAATGTATTTTAGTTTTGCATCTAAAATAGCAGGCTCTCAGCACAAAAAATGGTTCCAGAAAGTGATAGTTCATAAAGATTCATGATAAGTTCAAAGCTGAAACTTGCATATAACATCCTCTAAGAAGGACCATATACCCTTCTTCTCCCTCCCCCACCCCCCACCCGGGCAATGTAAGTTTGACTAACGGAGTCCAACTAACCAGGGCTTTAGGAAAAAAAGAAGAAAAAGAGGTGTCAGAATTCTCAAGAGAGAAATGAAATTTTCAATTTGTATACTGAAAACACATGAACTTTTAAACATTTTTTAAAGAATTTTGTTGAAGAGGTTCTGGAGCTCCATTCCAGCACATTTTCCCAGGAAAAAAAGGCCCTGCAACTAATTAACTAACCTGAGTCTCCTAGATCTTGATCTGACATGCTAACCATTACAGAGAACATTAGCCCTCAAGCCTTGCTAGGTTAGAAGCTTTCCTGTTTGGTGTGAGGGGGAAGAGTTTGGTAACTCAAAGGTATCTCAAAACACCAAGACTGACGGAGGCAATAGTTCAGCAGCACTGTAGATTTGGTAGTGTTAACCCCCTTCTTTCCTTCTGTGCCTATAACAGCTGTGTGAAACCCAGTGAAACTTTTCTCAGCAAGCAATGAGAAAGATTTTTTTAAGCAGAAATTACTCCTACTGAATAGTGAGTACTCCACCTACTTGTCATGCAGTTGCTAGCAGTACAGTTGCTGTGCCAGGAAAATAGGTGGCAACTCTTACTGACAGAGCAATGAATGATTTATCTGCCATTATATGTTGATAATGGCAGTAATCTTCAGGGAACACACCCCTACCACTGAAATGATGTGTGAAAGAGGAAACATCTCTCTTTAAGGAGATAAAGGGAGTGGCTAGGCCACCTACAAATCCCGCCCTGACACCCCAAGCTTCCAATCAGTTCACACACACACACACACACACACACACACACACACACACACACACATATTTTTATTGGCAAGTAAGGAATACCAGCTCTTCAGAGACGGCGAAACATTGGCCTAATGGTTAACCACCGCTAGCATCTTTGCACTGTAATTTGTACTGTAATGGTTTTATACTTGTATTTATAATATGTTTTAACTGGTGTATTTTTAAATATGTTTTATGTATGTACTTACATTGATTGTGAGCCGCCCTGAGCCTGCTTTGCGGGGAGGGCGGGGTATAAATCCCATAATAAATAAATAAATAAACAATCAGTTAACACTACTGTGGTGTTGAGAGACAAGGGTTACCAAGGTTGCCTGGCCACCGATAGAGGATGGGGGACCACTACTGGTTTGCCAAGATTCATGCTCAGTTCAAAGCTGAAACTTCTATAAAACATCCTCCAAAAACATTTCCTTTTATTTTTTCACATTTGATGCAGCCCTTGAATTCCTCTTCAGTCTCATCAACAGCCAACGTGGCCCAGTTTTTCCATTTCCCACAGATTTGCATGCTGCTTGGGCTATGGCTAGAATGAACATTAAGTTAGTTTTTTTGTTTGCCTTAGTTATCTGTGAGACAGCTCACAGATTTTTTTTTTCTTGACTTAGGGAAGGATGATGAAGTCTGAGCGCCTCCAGGGTTTTGTAATTTTATGGGCATGCCAAATCTGGGAATAAACAGGGGAAGTCATACCCTACCTGATTCTATCAGCTGAACAAAAAGTATTGTGTGAATTTCCTCTCTCATGTGGCCTAGGCCAAGATAGACTCAGAAGCTCACATGGTGTGTTCCTGCTCCAAGGCTAGCCAGAACCTGAACCTCACTGCAAATGAGTGATCAATGCCAGTCTACTAGACTCATATTGTTTTATTGGATCCTGATGCATTCAGAAAATCATTTAACTTACAATCCAACTGCTGAATGAATGACAGAGTTCATCTTTAGTATGACTTTGGTGAAAAAAGATGATCCTGTGCATCTCATTGCCACGTGATTTTTTTAAAAAAGGCACAGAAGAGGCTAATATAGGAGTTTGGAGGGCTTGCTAGCTATAGGAAGGGAACCTAAGTATAACCAATAAGGAAGGCGATCTCAGAGCATCTGACCTAAGGGGTTAATATACTACAATTCCCATCATGCATTACTTTAAAGGTAAAAGATTTATTTTCCTGCACTAATACAAACTGCTTGCTATGTTTTACTATATACCCTTCTGGGGCAGCACATGGGGCTCAAACAACACACTATGAAAAGAAGTATAGATGTTCCAGACTACTTTGAGCCTTCCTACCTCCTTGGAAAGGTGTGTTTGGAAAAGAAACTCCTGAAGTGAATAATTACATTAATGAACACTCCCCTCTCTGTTTCATTTGCTGTTGTGTAATTTATTTTCCAGCTACACATTACTGAGGCACAGAGATGGGATTATCTTTTACTTTTCTGTCCAGTTCACCCATTCAAGGCTTTATCTCAAGTACTATTCTTGGTATTCCCACACAAGGAAATGAGGCAGGCAACTGCCAGAAATCAGGTCTTCTCAGTTGTAGCACCTTACCTGTCCAGTGCCCTCCCCTTGGATCTCCCTGGCATCAACATTATTGGCTTTAGGCCCTAAGCCAAAACCCTGTTGTTCACGCAGGCTTTTGAATTGCATTTTATATCCTTGCTGTGCTTTTTGTTCCCTTACAACACTGTTTGCTTGTACATCCTGTTTTTATGGTGATTTCACACTACTGGGTTGCGGTCAGACATTCCATTTGGCATGTTTGGGAAGCAGTCCTATTTCATCCATTGGTTTTTGGAACGGAGTCACTCAATCATATTCCGTTTCACTGCTGGATCAGCCCATTACTGTGCAATCAAATGATGTGGATGTGCAAGGTTTTTTTGCGCATGCACATAAATGAGGGTGCAGTTTTTTGCACATGCATTTTCCAACTTCCAGGAGTCAGTTGTCCACTTTGACCGCTGGCCAATCCTTCCATGGAGCACTGTGATCTCTAAGGTTCACAGTGAGCCATGGTTGCCTGACAAAGATCATTCTCTTTCTTGCTCACTTTCAAAGCTGGCCTAGAGATGGAGACAATGATGCTGTTATATGCATTTTGCTAAATGACAAAAAAATGGCACCCAATCAGGATGGAATGAGCAGACCATCCTGACAGCCTGAGAGCGCACTTAAATGATCAGACTAGGGAAACTCTGTCCATGGCCTGTCAGCAAACATTAGGACTGGAGTTTCCCATCTGTCTTTTTACTTCATTTCAGGGGTGGATCAGGATAGGATGCTGATGACTGTAGAACTTTTCACATATGTTGCTGTCTGATCACACACTTTAGATCCATTAGGCATCAGCTTCGAAGTCAAATCTAAGGGCACACCTGACTGCAGCCCTGGTTGTACTGGTTGCTGTTTTAAAGTACTGACCATGGATTATGTTGATAATGTTTTAGTTTAGCTTTAGTTTTTATATTATTGACTTTAAACTGTATTATGTATTGTTTGATTTTATATTGTTAGCTGTCTAGGCAAATTCTGGAAAATGTGGGATAGAAATACAGATAAAAATCTTCTAAATCACCGAATTAACAAAGGGTGATGATGAAATCTAAATTAACAAATCAGTTGTGTACCTTACAATGTCCACAATGGAGAGCAGCCACACTTGGCTAAGCTGTTTTCTCAACTAGTCCTTGCCCAGGTCCTTGTGTATGATGCCTGGTCACAACTAGGTCCTGGCCCAATTACCAGGAAGGTATTTCTGGGCTGCCCTGAACAGAGGCATGTATGAGCAACCCTTTAGAGAGAATGCAAAAACACAGAAGCCTGTGTTAATGCCAGTGATTATCAGGTGGAGAAATGCCTGCCTGGAGCAGGACACAGGGGCAATTTGTACCACTGTGGACATTAGCCTTAGCTGAACTTTCCCTCAAGTTCCTACTTCCTGCAGCAATCACATACATAAGGGAAAGAATGCTGCAACTTCCAGACTCAGAAACATGTGGATAGGGAGGCTTTGGACAGGCAAAGAAGAATGTCTGTTTTTTTCAGGTTCTTAAATTTTGCATGGCAATCAGACATCACACACATTCCAGTATCACTAGCTTCTTCCTCTTCTTTTCACAAGCTGTTCCTCTTATTAACAAAGGGAGTCAGACAGATAAGATTTCTTATTACAGACACTGCAGAAGCACCTGTAGGATTTCTGAGACGGTTAAAAACCAGATTCTGACCCTAAAAACTGATTGTCCTTAAATGTCATTGAAACTAATTAATTAATTTAATAGCATTCAATATATCTTACTGGTGACTAAGTACAAACTAGGGTAACCAGCTCTGTGTTCAGAAATACCTGGAGATTTTAGGGTAGAGCCTGGGAGAGTGAGGTTTAGGGAGGGGAGGGAACTTGATAGAGTATAATGCCACCTTCGACACAGCCATTTTCTCCAGAATTGGAATAAATGTTTTAGATAGATAAACAATAAATAAGACAGCTGTGTAATCTGGAGGACAGTTGTAATTCCAAGAGATCACCAGACCCCTACCTAGAGGTTGGCAACCTTAGAACAAACCTTTTCACATTTACCTGACTAAGCGCTCCTGGAAGAAGTGGGACAATTCTAAGTAAACAGGTATAGGATCAAGCTGCTGTTTGATCTGAACCCAGATAAAAACCTTAAGAGCTATATCTGCAATAACCCTCATCTACCAATAGTACAATGTGTCATCATCTGCATGCTCATAAACAGCCAAACTGAACTGCTTGTAAACCGCCAAACTGCTTGCAGAAAAATCAGCACCCCGCTCATGACTGGCAACCAGGGCTATTTTGGGGCAGGAATGCACAGGAATGGAGTTTCGGCTGGCTCCCAAGTCGGCCATGCCCAGCAAGAACTCATTAGCATAATAGGCCACACCCAACAGCAGAAACTCATTAGGATTGGCTACATTAGGAGTGTGTGGCCTAACATGCAAAGGAGTTCCTGCTACAAAAAAGCCCTGAGTTTTGACAACAAACAAGCAAGGTAAACAGAATAAGAAGCAAAAGGTGGGTGTGACTGGATGACCACACTTCTGGTAAAATGAGGGTGTGGCCCAATATGCTAATGACCCATGATGTCAGGGGTGTGGCCTAATATGCTAATGAGTTTCTGCTGTTGGGTGTGGCCTATTATGCTAATGAGTTCCTGCTGGGCTTTTTCGACAAAAAAAGCCCTGCTGGCAACTACAACCGTTCGGTGTTTGAGCATCTATAGTCTCAGCATAATGAAAGGTGGTAGCCTTGCTGCAGGGTGATGCCTCCTCATTTTAAAACCAAAACCCAAAAATACAGGGGAAAGTAAAAAGTCCACAAAATGGTGGCCATTACTGTGGAGGAAAGAGTAGCAAGGCTTAACACTCAAACAAGTGAAAGATGTACCTAAGGACTCCTGTGCATGAGCACCACAGAGCCTTAGAAATAAATAAGGAACATAAGATCTGTTGAAAGGGCATTAGCAATGTCACAAACGCTGTCTAGTAGATGCTGTGATACTTGTTTAATCACATTCCATAGAGCACTCCAGGCTGCAAGTGTTAGCCAAATTGCTCTTTTATTTAATAAAGATGGGGAATTATAATTATTAATATGCAATTGGCTTATCTATAGGATCTGACCTGTGTATACCAGAGTTAGAATTCCCAAGCACCCAGGAACAGACACAGAAACTGGGTGGATAAAGTAATGATTCCTTTACTAAATATTCTCAAACATACACACAATATCCACACAATATAGCACTAAGGAAGCAGAGGTGATTGATGGGTTATAGAGGGGTGATACAACCTGTCCAGATGTGCAGAGGTCCATGGATTCTGGCCTAAACTCAGAGAGTTCAGGGGTGGCCTGCCATTTTGGATCATGGCAGAAAACACACGGTCTAAGGCCATGTGTGAGCTGGGATATAGGCACTGGCAAAGAATGCAGACCAATGGGCGGCCCTGGGGGCTGGTCTCAGGTGAGAACAATAGATTACCTGGATCAATGATGAGTCCCAGGGTTGTGTGATGCCAGTAGGGGCAGACCCTAGGTATGACCAATGAGCTTCCAGAGAGGCAGGGTCTGGATTTAACAATAGAAGCCAGGTGTTGGGTAGCTAGTTAAATGGATTATCTGACTCACTAATGGTCCTGGCCTGGGGTGGACAAAAGGTAGGAGCTGTCCCTGATTAGCTCAGGAAGGATTGCTAAACATTTGAATGATTGATTGGTTTATCCCAGTATCTTGAGGGACAGAGCAAGAAAGACAAAGAATTTACACATAGGACACAAAAGGCTGGGTAAGGTGCTGGAGAGTGCCAGGTGGCTTCTAAAGACTTACCTCTGGAACTCATTGTTATTCCATAAACATAATCTCTGCTGGGTGGAGGGGGAAGACTGGTGGCTTGCTCTGAGGTCACCTTATGAAACCTGAATATGAAATCTTTTTGCAGACCACTCGCAGCCCGACTCTGTGGTCAAGCTGAGAGTGCCTGGCTTTTTTGGACTTCAGGTTCAGGTTAGAAAGTAGGGCACCCTTGCTTTGGGGCTACCCAAGAATAAAAGGCAGTGCCTCTGGCAACACAAGTGACCTGTTACATTGAGTTTGTCCAATCACATTTTCCAAGAGCAAAGTACTGTGGTCTGAGTACTGAAAAACTTATATCCAGCAAAAGTGTTCAGATACCCCAAAACCCACACAATGCCTTCATTGCATTATAAACTGACCATCTAAACAGAACCAGCATATTGCCCATTGGGCTGGAATTGATTTATAAATCAGTTAAATTGTTGCAAACCTCTTAACCAAGAGAGATCTGTGAGGGGCTGGCCTTGGGATGGCAAAGCAACCAGCTGTTATTGATCAGGAAGGACATGGTTGTGGCCTTGGAATGTGTGTAGTAGCTTCCCCCTCCCCCTGAGATTTAGTTTTCCCCCTGGAGGGATTCAGCAGCCTGCCCATCGCTCATCAGAGCACAAACTCAAAGCAGAGAAATTGCTGTCCAGCAGAATGACATGTTTCACCCCACCTTTCCACCCCCTGCAAAACAGGCCAAGTCAAGATTTCAAGGAAGCTGTGTAAATGCTGAATAGAAGGGATTGGATTTATACCCTACCCTTCACTACCTGAAGGAGTCTCAGAGTGGTTTACAATCCCTTCCCTTCCCTTTCCCCTCCCCACAGTGGACTCCCTGTGAGGTAGGTGGGGCTGCGAGAGCTCTGAGAGAATTGCTCTTGAGAGAACAGCTCTGAAAGAACGTATGTCTGACCTACGGTCACAACAACAGCTGCATGTGGAGAAGTGGGGAATCAAATCTGGTTCTCCCAGATTAAAGTGCATGTTCTTAACCATTGCACCAAACTGGTTCACCAAACTCACTTGCCTGAAGGAATAAACAATACTGCCATTGGGAGCAAGAAACAAAACATAGGGGAACGTAAAAGTAAACAGGGATATCAGGGAGGCTGAAAGATAATCCCCCTCCAAAAGAGAGTCCATAAAGAACAGAAAGCACTTACGAAGGGAAGATGTCTATTTATACAAAGTTTAAACCTGTCTTTTATCACACATCCCTATTTGCTAATGTCTGTGTCTCACTTGGCCCTGATCTGGATGGTACATCCTAGCCTGATCTCATCAGATTTCATGAAGCCAAGCAGGGTTGGTCCTATTTGGATGGAAGATCACAAAGGAAGTCCAGGGTCGCTAGACAGAGGCAGGCAAGGGCAAACCACCTCTGAATGTTTCTTGACTTGAAAGTCATAAATCAGCTATACTTTGATGGTACTTTCCACTGCCATGTCCCACTTGATGCCATGGCCTGTCCCAGTTCTGTGCACAGGGGTCTAAAATACTCCCTATGCTGGACATATTTTTGTGGCTTGTTCTTTTTTAAAAATCAGAAAACCTTGAAGGAAAAAAAATAGGTGCAGGGTTTGTGGGTTTGGGTTTTTTTTTAATTTGTGTTTTGCATTCTGAGCATGTAGGTCAGTTGATTTTAATCCTGCTTTTAATCTTTGTCTCTGCATCTATGAGAATTGTTAAAAAGTCAATGGAGCCCCAGGTTCTTAATTTCATATGATATGGAATGTGATTTCAGATTTCCACAAGTCCCTAAAACGGTGAATATCCAGTTTAAAATGTACCAACTGGCAGCTCTTCTTCAGCATCAAGCTTTGCATACTAAATCTCTGAACCTGGTTCTCCTTTACAGCCCTGATTTCTACCCTTTCTGGCAGCCCTTTCTGGCAGCAGGGCATGCCTATGCCAGCTATGATGGCATAGGAAGAAAGGAAACAGGTTAGAAAGCTGCACCCTAGAGAACATGCTATTGCCTGTGCATGCCTGGTACAGTCAACAGCTTGGTTGACTAGACTTTCAATAATCATTTAGCAAAACAGAACACAGGGGATGTACAGAGAGCTACTTTTCTCAGATAGAAATATTTGGTGTTCTTCTTCCTCTCTACAACTTTTAGTATGAACAAGCAGGCAGGCAGGATAAAATCAGGGATAGACTGGCCCCTTAACATACCAGGAAAGTTCCCCATAGAACACTGAGCTGCAGGGCCACTAGCAGTCAGGAGCAAATGGCACTGGACCAAGCCAACAGCAACCATCATGGTGTTGATCCCCCTGTCACCTTCTCCTAGGGGGGCCACCAAAGTCTGAGCAAAGCAGCTCCTTTGGCACTGCTACCAATGCCACAAAGGATAGCTCAGTTCAGCTTGTTCCTGGCCTATTTTGACATCCCAGTCTACCCCCAGATGAAACGAAACAAGCCGTGGTGAGCTTCTTGAGTATGAGACATTTTGCAGTGCGTACCACCACCTCCTCCACGCAACCTAAGAATAAAAACAGATTGATTTGGGGGAAGGAGGCTTTTATCTACCAGCCAGGACCTTTACAAAGATGAAGGCTGCAATACTAGATGAACTTCCCATGTAGAAAGTTTGATTGAATGTACTGACGCACTTTTGAGTAAACATGCTTAAGGTTATGCTGTAATAGATTCCCTCACAATGGAAATTGCACAAGGACATTACCCCACCCCCACCCTGCCGTCTGGGATGGCTGAGCTTGAGGCAGGACTCTGTGGATTCTACAGTTCTGCCTTCACAGCAGTTTCCGTGGAATTTGGCAGATTTTACAGAAGATGTCCCTGGCTGCCCAATGTCAAAAATGAGGGTGGAGGCGCCACAGACAGCCAAGAGGACCAAGGGAACAGCTGATATGCACAAGCTGCTGGCTGTCACCCACAACTCCCCTGCTTTTTTTTATTTAGTAGGAATCACCATGCACAAAAGCTTGAGATCAGCAACCAAAGCTAAATTTTTAAAAAAGTTATAAGGAACAATGTTAGATCCATAACTGCATTAAAATCAGCATGACCACCAACACTACATCATTTGCCTTGAGTCTCAGCAAGAAAGGTGGACTACGAGTAATCCATAATAATAGAGCAGCAATGGCCAAAACAATTCAAAAGCAGAGAAGTGGGGGAACCTGTGTTGTAGCCGAGGAATTAAAAAGTAAGAGGGGCCCAAGCAGGAAGCTCTTTCTGGGGAACACATTCTAGAACTGTGTGATGGTTCTGCTCTACATATTCTATAATATCCCTGAGGAAGGTCTATAGCTGGGCTTCCCCCAAGTGATATTAACAACTGGGAACATTCATAGGAAGGAAGGAACTCGCATAAGATGCTGTCAGAGAATTTAGGTAATCGTAAAGGTTTCCCTTGCTTGAAAGCCAGTCAAATCTGACTCTAGGGGGTGGTGCTCATCTCCATTTCCAAGCTGAAGAGCCAGCATTATCTGAAGATGTTTCCATGGTCATGTGGCTGGCGTGACTAAACGCCAAGGCATACGGAACGCTGTTACTTTCCCACTGAAGTGGTACCTATTTATCTACTTGCAATTTCTTGCTTTCAAACTGCTAGGTTGTCAGGAGCTGGGACCAGAGATGGGAGCTCACTCCATCAGGGTCTCAAACTGCCGCACTACAGACCTTCTGGTCTGCAGCTCAGCATCTTAACTTCTGAGCCACCACAGCCCCTAGTCAGAGAGTTTAGGGCTTTGTAAGTCAGCAACCCCACTCCTGGACAGCCCAGGCTAGCCCAATCTGGTCAGATCTCGGAAGATGTCTAGTATTTGGATGGGAGATCGCCAAGGAATTCCAGGGTCAATATGTGGAGGAATGCAATGCCAAACCACCTCTGAATGTCTCTTGCCTTGAAAACCCTATGGGGTCACCATAAGTCTCAACCACCAGGTCAGCAGCATCACCCCCACCTAGAACTGACCCAGGAGAAACCTGGCAAGTCCCACAGATGGAAGGTGGGGGGTAACTGGCAACAGAGATCCCATTCCATCTTCATGGGCAGCTAAATTCTAATGCACTTTGACTTACGAGATGGACAGGAGTGCATCACTTTTAGTTATGACGGAGAATTTTGGCAGACGCAACTTTTCTCATACCTTCCTGACTAGCAGCGCTGGCTAGAATGTTGTGTTCTTGTCTACTGTTAAAGGCACAGAAATCCTGTTCTCCTTTGAATCTGGTTAAGCTAGCGGGATGGATACTGACAGAACTTATCCATTTCCATACGTCCAGCTGAGAGTCTCAAAGCCTTTCCCCCTGCACCTCATAACTCACTCTTTCAGGAAGCTAAAATATCTCTGGCCTTTTAATACTTGCCCTGTGATTGATCCCTCACATGGGAACCTCCTTCCTACTATGGTTCCTTTGCTTTCCATGCAATGCTGAACTTTGCCTCTGCCTCAGCTCTATCATGAACTCAAATGTTAGGAAATTTGGAGGGTGTGGGTGTGGGCAGAGGCAGCTAGAAAGAGCTGAACACTGTGGAAAAGAGGGTGGGGGAGGAAGAACCTTAAGTACATAATTTGGCAAGCAGGAGTGAATTCTGAAAGGAGTGAGGGAGCTGGGCTAGAGGGCATCTTGTGTGCTTGGTCAAATACAAACTCCTCTCTAAAGGATTGGCTTCAGGTTGGCTCCCTCAGCTGCTCTCATTCCCCCTTCTTGCGGAGGAAAAGCAAAAGACATACAATTAAGCAGAGAATTATAGCTTAATTGCCCTTTCTCTGATCCATCTGCTCAGAGGGTATTGAAAACAGTCTCTAGGGCTGGGCTACAACCTTTTAGCCAAATGTACACTCAAGACCTCTATTGCACTCCGCCTCCCCCTTTTGTGCACAGAGAGCCTCAAAGGCAGCAAAGCCTTCAATAGGGTGCCTTCATTTTAGCCTTTGCAAAACAAAGGCTAATATGCTCCCCTTGTCCTCTTCCAGGGTTGCACCTTGCTTGCAATCTACAGCCTATGCACTGCCCCCATTCTCTCCCTTGGCCTCCAGCTAAGTTGCCAGCTTTTGATTTCAGATATCTGGCATCCAGGTGGAATCAAGAGGGCCAGCCCCCAAAGCAGAGACAAACCAAGAGGTGGTCCTATGGGTAGGAGGTCCAATACTAGATGTTCTGTTTGTGTTCAGTAGCAATAATTCATTTTCTTAGGATCACAGATCAACCAAAATGGCAAATGCAGTCCAGAAATAAAACGTTGAATCACACCAGGTTGCACAGCAATGATGAGTATGAATCGAATATGGAAGAGCAAGGACACCAGCCTAGCAACCAAATGCAGATTAGTCTGTGCTATTGTGTTCCCCATAGTAACCTATGGCTGTGAAAATTGGACTACAAAGAAGCAAAACAGGAGGAAAATTGACTCATTTGAGCTGTGGTGCTGGAGAAGGCTCCTGCGCATTCCTTGGACAGCAAAGGTGACAAGCAAGCAAGTATTGGAGCACATAAAACCAGACATGTCATTGGAAGAAAAAATCATAAACTATGACTGACTTATTTTGGCCACGCCATATGGAAGAACTCACTAGAAAAAACAATTATGCTTGGATTGGTTAGCAGCAAAAGGAAACCGGGCCACCAATGAACACGGTGGCTAGACACCATAAAAGTTGACACCTGCCTGAGCATGGAACGACTCAAAGAAACAGTACAAGGTCAGAAAACATGAAGAGAGCTGGCCCATAAAATCTTCAAGAGTCAGATATGACTGAATGGCTAACAACAACAACAGCAATAACACCTTAGAAGGTACTGGCAGCCAAAATGTCCCATGATCACATGATGCCACCAGGCCGTAAAGATCAACCCCCCAAATTTCAAACTGCAGCTCTGACTTAATTATTAGCTTTTTTCCTCCTGAAAAGCTTTTGCTGCAGCTAGCTGCAGAGGCAAGTGAATCAGATATATAGCACCAGAGGAATGGGGGGGGGGAAGCAAGAAAATGGGCTGATGCTTTCATCAATCTCCAGCTGAAAATTATGGAAATAATACACACTAAAATATTCTCCAAGAAGCCTAGGCCTCTTTTCTTCACAGGTACCTAAAAACAAATCAACATATGTTAGCAGAAAACACTTATCTGAGCACCAGGGCTGGCTGAGGCTTTGATTGCATGTATGACTTGCCTGTGATTAAACCTGACTTTGCTCTCATGGGGCTGGATCCAGCAATCTGCTGGCACAAGCACAGTGGAGTTTTGAGCAAAGATCATAGATTGTCTCCATGTCTCCTCACCCTAGCAGCTGTCTCCAACTTTAGGATTACCATCCCCTCTGGAATTACAACTGATCTCCAGGCAACAGAAATCTGCTCTGAAGGGTGGACTCTGTGGCATTATACCCCACTGAGGTCCCTTCCCTTCCCTTCCCTCCCCAAACCCCACCCTACTGAGGTTTCACCCCCAAATACTCGGGAATTTCCCAACCTGGAATTGCCAACGCTATTTCCAACCCCAGAAGAGTTGATTCCTAGGACTGGGAGACCCCCCCCCCAAATTGAGTAATAACCATGCAGGTCAGTGGGTCACAGTGAGGAGGGGAAAGAAGGCAATATCATCCTTTCCGCCCCTTCCATTGGTGGACCTTTGCTGATGGAGGAGACAGGAAAGAATGATTTTGCCCCCTTCCCCTTCCTCACTGCAGCCCACTGACCTGCATGGCCATTTTTCCATACATGTCCTAGAACTCCAGGAATCAACCAGAAACAAAACCTGACCTGTTGAGTTAGAAAAAAAGTCTGGTCTGTTGGCAACTTCCACATCACTCATCACTTCATTTGATCCTTGGATGCTTGTCAAGATTAATTGGTTCTTCTTTTTGTAGAATAAGGTGTCTCAAAGTGGCTTACAATCACCTTCCCTTCCCCTCCCCACAACAGGAACAAAGGTAGGTGGGGCTGAGAGAGTTCCGAGACAGAACTGGGACTGGCCCAAGGTCACCCAGCAGACTTCATGTGGAGGAGTGGGGAATCAAACCCGGTTCTCCAGATTAGAGTCTGCTGCCTTTATCCACCATACTACGCTGGCTTTGAGCTGAATGCTACTGCCCCAGACCATTTTAACAGGCATCTTAAGCCCAAAGTAGATGTTACACTTAATGCATGATTGCCATGGGGACTTGCAACCAGACCTAAAATGATCCTAGAGATATTTTTTGTCCCATAGGAGTTGGGCTGTATATGGAACTATTCCCTTTGCCTCCCTAGATACTTGCTCCCTCACCCTATACATCAGTATGGGAAATACATATCCTTCTAGTCCTGTGAATGAGAACAAGTCATCTTCACACCAGTTTTGTCAGTAGCTCACTCTCCTTTAAAATGGCTGCTTGAGTGAGAAGGAAGGGCAGTAGCCACATGCAACAATCAACCCATTTCCCAGAATAATAATATAAAAATGTACAGTTCAATCAAGGTTTTAAAGCCTTCAAAACTTGTGGAAGCATTGCCCACCTGATGGACATTCTTCCCTAAAGTTGTCCTAGTTTTTAGGGACAGGTGAGGGACTAGAGCTATCCTCTCTTATTCTTCCCCTCCCCCAGTTTAACAGAAAGTTACACTATTTCACCATCTCTTAACTTATTTGTTAGCTTATTTATGGAATACCTTCCTACTAAAAAAGCTCCCAAGGTGGTCTACAAAACACTCAACAAAATACAATAATATCAATAAAACAGTTTTAAACCCAGTTTTTAAAAACGTCAGTAAAATCACTTCAAAACATCAGCAGCATGACTAGGTGAACAAGATGGCTGCCGGCTCATCGACAGGGGAGTGTTTGTAGCCGCTTGCCTGACCTAGGGCTTTCTTAGGCACTTTTCAATGCCTCAAAATTCTTTCTAGTAGTGAAAGACTTGGCAGGGGACGTTTCTGGTCAGAACCCAGTGAGGTGGTGACCTCCTGGCTTCTGCTAGCTGTCCTGAAGCAAGAAAGCTGACCTAATACAGATGGGAGCTGCAACATGACTGGAGAGTCTCACCGAGTATAAGAAGAGCTGTGGAGAACCAGCAGAGTTGAAAGTATAAGAACAATATGACAAAATGAAAGCTAAGTACCTAAAAAACCTTTTTTTAAAAAAGGAGGGGGCTATCGGACCTCATTAGGAAGATAATAGTGAGGGGGGGGTGTTTGTATAGAGGAGGTTTGGCTGGGAAATGAATGTCCCAAGCTAACAAACAGAAGGGATTATAAGCGGCTGTGGAAAGGAAGGAGTAGCAATATAGGTAGACATTGTAGTAAGGGGACAGTAAAAGGCTTAGAAGTGGAAAGAAGTGCAAACTGCAGAAAAGTTTCTCTTTTTTTTGTTCAGGTCCAGCTTATTTTCTTACTCTGGAGAGATGGATCGGTCCCTTTAAGAGAGTGTGATGAGGCATTGCTTGCAGAGGACAGCGGAGATCGGCAGACAAAGGTGTGATGTGACACACAGGAGAAGGGCAGAGGTGTGTGAGAGGAAGTGAAGACGGTGATGTCATCAATAGGTGCCCTGCAGCTTGGAGATCGGAGCCTGGGGTTCGGAGAAGGACTGAGAGGTAGCAGAGGAGCAGAAGTAAAGAAAAGAAGACCGGAGGGAAGAAAAGAGGACTAGAGGAGGGAACTCAGACAGGGCAATTGGGCAGTTGGAGCACACGAGATAGACTGAATCTAGACTGTTTAGAAGGAACGGGGCAAGAGACTAACAGATGGTTTATGGCTGTAAAGAAGCAGACAGGTATTTACAAGGAACTAGCAAATAAGGCAAGGCTTGAAAAGAATAGGTGGAACAAATAAGGTGCAAAAACAGAGGGGAAGAAATATAAAAAGAAAGGAGGGGAAAGAAGAGGAATGTAAAAGAAATAGTAGAAATGAGTCAGAGGAGAATAAGACAGGCGTTGTAGAAAGAAACTTTAAAGGGAGAAAAAATCTTTTCATGGCTGCTGGTGGTAGCAGGATTAGGAAGACACCAGTATCCTCACCAGGGCAAGTAGGAGGTGCACATCAGCTCAAGCCAGCCAGTATGAGCCTATCACAAGCAACAGTGAAAGAATTAAATAAAATGATACAGGAAAGCGTGTCACAGGCAGTGGCACAAGCAATGAAATTCACAGCCGAGAACACATTGCCGGCACTAATTAAACAAGAAATAGAGCCCATAAGAATTAAAATGGATGATTTAACAACACAGATTAAAAAGGAAATGCAGGAAATTAAAAAACAAATAATAGACAACAAACAAGAGATTATAAAAATTGCTGCTAACCAAGGAAAATTTAAAGAAAAATTATGAGATCTGGACCTAGATGTCCAGGAAATTAAAAATAAAAATGAAAGAATTGAAGATGCACTTATAAATTTGGAAATGGACAAAGCAGCAATGATCATAAGATGTCAAAACATACCAGAAATGATAGATAAAAATCTTAAGGAGGAAAAAGCTTATAGTGTAGCGGAACAGCTGAAAGTAGCTACGAAGGAAGAAATAGAAGAAGGGATTGAAACAATTTATAGAAGGAACTCGGCATATGCTAAAAAACATAGAAAACCTAGGGAGGTTCATATAAAATTTGTTAGGAAAGAGCTAAAAGAATGGATTTTGAGAGCAGCCAATGAGGTCAAAGTAACTATACAAGGAGAAGAAATAGTATTCTTAAAAGAAATACTGTGGAGAGTGCGAGAAAGAAGGATACAGTATTCCACACTGACAAATCTCTTGAAAAATAATGGAATCACATTCAGGTGGTTAATACTAGAAGGAGTGCTCTTTACCTATAGTGGACATAGACACAGGATAGATTCGGCGTTTAAGGTAGAATTTTTCCTAGATAAATTTGGTGATGTTAGGCTTACAAAAAGGAGAGAAAGAGGAGGATGAGGGGGATCAGGAGGAGGAGGAGGAGGAAGAGGTAGATGAGGAAGTAGGTGAAGAAGATAACAGTGTACAAAATACGAAAATCTAAGCCTAACAAAACAACTTACCAGATGTTAACCAGATTCAAATACAAAAATAAAGGGGAAAAATTGTAAACAATAAAAATGGCTGCGTCTAAGAAACTCAGTGTTATATCTATAAATGTGAATGGCCTAAATAGTCCACAGAAAAGAAGAAAAATATTTCATCAACTGCAAAAAATAAAATTAAGCATTGTATGTCTACAGGAAACGCACATTAGGAAGGAAGATGTGAAATATTTAGAAAATAAAAAATTAGGATTAGTGTTTACAGCGGCAGCAAAGGAAAAATATGAGGGGTAGTGATATATATAAAAGAAGAACTGAACCTGGAACTTGTATATGGATCAAAGGATGGTAGGATAGTTGCAATTACAGTGGTAAGAAATGGGAACAAGATGCTTCTTGTTAACTTGTACGCACCAAATCAAAATCAAAAAAATTTCTTCCAGGAGTTACAAACAGTTTTAAACTCAGTAGAGGTAAATAATATTTGTGTTGTAGGAGATTACAACTCAGTTTTAGATCCAGAAATGGATAGAAATAAATACAGGAAAGGACATAAGAAAGGTAATGTAGTCCCGGAAGGCTTCATGCAAATAGTAGAAGAGTATAATTTAATTGATGCCTAGAGAACTAGAAATATACAAAAACGCGACTATACATATTATTCAGCAAGACACAATACTTGGTCATGGATTGATATGATATGGATATCCACTAATATGATAAAGGATATAACAGAATGTGAAATATTACCCAATACCTTTGCGGACCATAACCCTGTTCTGTTAAAGTTCAGGGTGGAACAAAAGACAAATAGATGTGGTATGAATTTAACCTTGCTTAGAGACCCAAAATGCGTACAGATATGTAAAAAACAGATTACAGAATTCTTCCAGATAAATGATAAACCAGACATGGCAATCAGGATAACATGGGATGCTTTCAAAGCGTATATGAGAGGTTGCTTTATTAATCAAAGTGCATGGAAACTGAAACAAAAGAAGAAGGAGTATACCCAGTTAGTTGAACAGATTGGATTACAGGAAAGAAATATGAAAAAGTAGTGGATACTAAGACAGCCAAGGTGAAATTAAAGTTGTTGCATCATAAAATGAATTTATTATTAAATTACGAGATAGGGGGGAAAATTGAGTATACTAAACAATACTACTTTGAGAACATAAGCCCAATAGATGGTTAGCATATAAAATAAGAAAGGAAAAATGTCTGATAGTTAAATTACGAAATGAGGAAAATGAAGAGAAGTTTAATCAACAAGAGCTTAAGAATATAGTGGAGAAATTCAACACAAATTTATATCAATGAGGAGTGCAAGACGAAGAGCTAACTACGAGATATTTGAAGGAAAACACTAAGATTTAATAGACAACAACAAAAAAATCTTAAATGAACCAGTCACAATGTGCGGGCTTCTGGTCTGGGATACATGGCATCCTGACGTGTTCTGGCTTTGCTCCCAGAACATACGGAGGGTCTTTATGACAGGGTGGGCTATACAGCCTGCCGCAGATCTTCCCAGGCAGGGGGGTGACTAGCAATGAGCATTGGCCCAAGTGGGAGTTGAGATCGGCTGATAGCGGGGCTTTAAAGAGCGCCGCGACCAGCCTTGATCCCCTCCCCCCAAGAGGGCACTTCGGAATTTCTCTAAAAGACTCCACCGAGTTGGATTCTCAACATAAGAACGCATGACCCAGATCTCCAAGACATTCTACGGAAACTGATACCAAGGAAACACTGCTATAACAAGACACGGACTTTGAAGGTAACTTTTCCAAAATTGCTCACCGGAAACGCGCTGATCCCAAGAATAAACAACATCCGAAGTAGCGCATGATCGTGCTGTATTCTGTGTACTAACACCGACTCCGGAAAATGCAGTTAAACAGCAAAAAAAGGCCAAAAAGCTGGATTGTTGATCATTCCTGCGGTCGGGATATTGACTTTAAAATAGAAACTAACACCAAGCCCCGCGAGAATCAGTGTGGAAAATTACTCAAGCTGCGACAGAAATCACCAGAACAGGAAGTGACCTCAGACCAGACAAGTAGCATTTCCTAGAGACGACCAAGGAGGCCGGAAGAAGGGAGGAAACCAGAAGTCAAGGGGGACGATTAAGATTGCTGGACAGGAAGTAAACAACAGGAAGAGCTATTTACCATAGAGAAATTGCGCCGGCCATTTTGAGAAGGTTGAAACGATTTATTCGGATTTTAGCCAAAAGACTTAATAGAAAAAAGTGAAAATAGAGCAGTTTAACTGGGCACAAGAAGAACTTTAATTTGATGTAAGTTTTGTGATAATTGTAAACAATGGCTTACGATCTTCGGCAACGACAGAGGGCGAACTCTTGGTCCTCCCCGAAAATGGCTGCTAAAGGGGAGAAGAAATTACAGGGCATGATGGAAGCCATGGAAAAACGGGTGATGGATGCTATACAAAAAATGGGAAAAACTCTAGGAAAAGTGGCTGATGAAGTAACTGACCTGAAAAAAGACTTGGCTGGGATCACAAAGGAAATACAGACGTTGAACAAAAGAACAGACGAGGTGGAGGAGAGAGTGAAAGGAGTGGAAACTGGTGTATCTGAGGTTGCTAAAGAAGCATCAAAGGCCAATGTAATGGTGGAGTACAACGGAATGACCATCTGAGATTTAGGGGAATCCCTGAAGATAAAAATGAGAATATCCACTCAGTCATGGTGGATGCTGTTGCAGATTTTTTAAAACTAGAAGAGGAGAGGGTGGCGGCACATATAGATTTGGTATACAGAGTCAACTCTGCGATTGCACAAAAGAAAAAAATTACCCAGAGATGTGATTGTCCAGTTTATATCCAAAAGATTGAAAGAAGACTTGTTTAAGCAACAATTTCAGGAAGATTTCACAATTGACAACAAGAAAATTATGATACTAAAGGAACTACCCAAATCAATTCTTCAGGACAGACGACTTTTCAAAGACCTGACCGACAAACTGAAAACAGAGGGCATTAGATACAGATGGGAAATTCCAAAAGGTGTCAGCTTTACATTTAAACAGAATAGAATCACTATCAAGTCAGTAGAGCAAATGACCAAGTTCATTAAAGACAATTTTAAAGACTCTGATAAATAAATACAAAGCCAACATGGAGAGTCAAATTATTTCTTGGAATGTTAATGGACTTAACTCATCCCCAAAAAGAAAAAATATTAGGCTATGGTTGGAAAAACAAAAATGTGATATTGTTTGTTTACAAGAAACACATATTAAAAAGACCGATGTTAAATTTCTGATTCAAAGTAGACTAGGAGAGGAATTTTACTCCCTCTCCTCACAAAAGAAAAAAGGAGTTGTTACATATGTAAAAAAAGAATTGGAGCCAAAGGAAATTTTTAAAGACAAAGAAGGAAGATTCTTGGCAGTGGAAGTTATGCTTCAGAATAAAAAGACCCTTATTGTAAATCTCTATGCCCCGAATGGAGCCAAGGAAAAATTCTTTCAAGATTTGTGGGAACAATTACAACAGTTAACCTATGAGCAAATGATACTGATGGGTGACTTTAATGGTACTGTTAACAATGCTATTGACAGAAAATCCAAAAAAGGAAATGAAGGTATAGGTAAACTTCCGAAAGTATTTTTTCAAATGGCAAAACATGAGCACCTGGAAGATGCATGGAGAACTAAAAATCCTAAAGACAAAGACTATTCTTTTTACTCATCAAGACATGAGTCTTTCTCAAGAATAGACATGATGTGGATGACTGAGAACTTGATCTTGCAAACACGTAAAATTGAAATATTACCTAGAATTCTTTCTGACCACAGCCCAGTAAAGTGGTCAACATATGTCAAAAGAAAGAAATTTCGATGGAGACTCAATGAGGATTTACTGGACAAACAAAATATTGTGGACAAAATAAGGACGGAAACCAAAACGTATTTTCAACTAAACTTAAATAAAGATGTACAGACGCAAATGGTATGGGAGGCATATAAAGCTGTGATGAGAGGACATCTAATTGCAATTAACAACAATGAAAGAAAACAACAATTCAAAATAGATAAAGAAATTATGGAAAATATTCAAAAGAAAGAAGCGGAACTCAAGAAGAGACCTGGCAAAAAGAAAATTTTGAGAGAACTGAGGATCCTAAGGGAACAATACGATGCGAGGTTAAATAAAGAAGTATATTGGAATTTGAAAAAATTGCAACTGAAGTCCTTTGAAGGAGCGAATAAACCTGGGAAATATTTGGCATGGCAATTGAAGAAAAGAAGAGAGAACAAAACAATAATTAAACTGAAAGATGGGAATAGAGAAATTATAGACCCAGGAGGGATCCGGAGAGAATTTTATAAATACTATGCTACTCTTTTTCAAGCAAAACAAATGGATCAACAAAAAATTCAAGACTATTTATCAAAAGTGAATTCGACACAACCAAGCTCAGAAATAAAAGCAATGTTAAACGCTGTGATAACTAAAGAAGAAATTAGCAAAGCAATAGGAGAAGCAAAAATCTCCAAGGTTCCAGGACCAGACGGTTTTTCAGCCAAATTCTACAATAAACTTCAAGAAGACCTGGTACCGGTTCTAGAGATTCTTTTAAATGAAATTAGACAAAGCGGGAAGATTCCAGATTCCTGGAATGAAGCTGCAATCACCTTAATACCGAAAGAAACTCAAGATTTAACTAATGTTAAAAATTATCGACCAATTTCACTTCTGAACAATGATTACAAAATTTATGCAAAAATTTTAGCAGAACGCCTTAAAAGGTATTTGAAAGATACTATTGCCGAAGATCAGGCTGGGTTTTTGCCAGGTAGGCAAATAAAGGACAACATGAGGGTTGTTTTGGACGCAATAGAGTACTATGACAAGCACCCGGAAAAAGAGGTTGGCTTTTTATTTTTAGACGCGGAGAAGGCATTTGATAACTTGAATTGGGAATTTATTTTCAAAGTGATTGAAAAATTGCAGATGGGCGCAGAATTTACAAGAATGATTAAATCAATATACAAAGAACAAAAGGCCACGGTGATTGTAAATGCAGAATCAACAGAAGCGTTCCGGGTCAGAAAAGGGACTAGACAGGGCTGTCCCCTATCGCCATTGTTATTCATCTGGATTTTGGAGATTCTGCTGCAAATGATTAGAGATGATGATAATATAAAAGGTTTGAGTATCAGAGGTTTTTCATACAAATTAAGAGCATTTGCTGATGATATTATGTTTATTGTTGAAGATCCTGTTAATAACATGCCTTTGGTATTTGAAAAAGTAAAAGAGTTTGGTGACCTCGCAGGATTCTATATAAATAAAAATAAATAGAAAATATTGTGTAAAAACATGAATGTTACAAAGCAACAAATTTTACAAAATTTGACAGAATGTGAAGTGGTTAAAAAGGTTAAATATCTGGGAGTTGACATTACAATGAAAAATATTGATTTGTTTAAGAATAATTATGAAAAATTGTGGGTTTTGATAAAGCGTGATTTAGAAAAGTGGGAAAAACTTAGATTATCTCTTCTTGGAAGAATTGCTGTTGTCAAAATGAATGTACTGCCCAGGTTGATGTTTTTGTTTCAGACAATACCAATTGTAAAAGATGTGAAAGTGTTGGTGAAATGGCAAAGAGAAATTTTTAAATTTATCTGGGCAGGAAAGAAGCCAAGAATTAAAATGAAAATAATGTATGATATCAAAGACAGAGGTGGCTTCCAAATCCTGAATTTGCATTTGTATCATGAAGCAGTATGTATGTGTTGGTTAACTGACTGGGTTAATTTGGAAAATAGAAAACTTTTGGCCCTTGAGGGTCACGATTGCAGATTTGGCTGGCATGCCTATCTTTGGTATGGGAAAAATAAAGTAGACTCAATGTTTAAGCATCATTATGTAAGGAGAACACAGTTTGATGCATGGACCAGATACAAGAACACAGTTCCTGATGAGAGGCCTTTGTGGATTCTTCCTGCTGCAGTTATTCATCCTTTTTCAGAATATAAAGGTAATGATTGGTTGAAATACCAAGAGTTGCTTCAAAAGGAAGGGAAAAAATATGTTTTAAAACCAAATAATGAATTAGAATTTGAGTATGGATGGTTACAATATTGTCAAATACGGGATATTTACAAAAAAGACTGTAAAGAGGCTGGTTTTAGAGCTAAGAACGATGAGTTTGAAGATATATGGTTGAAAAAAGAGCAAAAAATGATATCAAAGATGTATAAAACCTTGTTGACTGTATATACTTTGGATGAAACTGTTAAAGAGCAAATGATAAAATGGGCCATAAATATGAACAAAGAAATTTCTGTGGAAACATGGGAATTTTTGTGGAAAAAAGCTTTTAAAATGTCAACCTGTGTCAATGTAAAAGAAAATTGTTATACGATGATGTACAGGTGGTATATGACACCAAAAAGATTGCTAGCATTAGTATGGATAAGAACTTGAGTAATAAGTGTTGGAAATGTAAAAAAATAGAGGGTTCTTTTTACCATATGTGGTGGTCATGCGATAAAGCAAAGGTATACTGGTCAAATGTACATTGTGAGATGCAGAAAATATTTAAAATTCCTATTAGGAAAAGTCCGGAACTTCTTCTCTTAGGTTTGACAATGGAAAAAATTCCACAAGAAAAAAGGACACTATTATGGTATATGATTACATCGGCGAGAATGGCTTTTGCTCAACAATGGAAAGCGGAGAAGGTGCCAGATATACATGATTGGTTAAGAAAACTGCTGTTTTTAGCCAAAATGGACAAAATGATGAAAAAACTCAATGGACAAATGGCAGAACAATATTTAAAAGACTGGGAAGGCCTGAAATTGTATATGGAAACTGAATATAGAATGAAAGGGAAAATGTACAATCTTGATTTGTATTGAAAGTGAATGAGAAATGAAATAAACATTTGATTGTACTGTACCTGTATTGGAAATTATGTTTGTAAAAGTCAGGCTTTTATGTATTTGAAATTGGGTTACCTGGTTTGTCGATTGTTATAAGTCTAAACTTGATTACCTTTTAACTTTTTCTTTTTTGTTATTAGCAGTATTGGAAGCCTATGGGGGGGTGGGGGGATGGGATGAAAATCTTTTCAAATTGTATGGGTAATGATGTTTAACAATGTTGAATGTATCCCAATTAAAAATTTGTTTCAAAAAAAAAAATGTGCGAAATATCGGAAGCAATTAAGAAGCAAAAAAAGAAGAAAACCCCAGGACCAGATGGTATCCCCGTGGAATTTTACCAATTTTTTGAAGAAGAGATATGCACAGTATTTAAAAAAACGATTCAAGGAATAGGAGGATCTGGAAAGATTTCGGAATCATGAAATCACGCTATTATTACACTAATCCCTAAACATGATTTAGAGCAAAGTGATATTAAGAACTATAGACCCATATGCTTGTTAAATGCGGATTATAAAATATTTGCTAGCATATTGGCAAATAGATTAAAAACTGTATTATCTCAAACTATACATCAAGACCAAATGGGTTTTTTGCCCAAAAGACAAATGAAGAATAACTTATGAATTATTGTTGACGTGTTAGAGTATTATGAAGAACATCCAGAAAAAGAACTTATTTTGATGTTCCTTGATGCCGAAAAATCATTTGATAACCTATCGTGGGATTTTTTGTTGCATAAATTGAAAGAGGCAGAGTGTGGTCATGATTTTCTCACTATGGTTAAAGCTATATATAGAACACAATTTGCAAAGGTGATAGTAAATGGGGACCTAACTAACAATATAGAAATTCAGAAAGGTTCTAGACAAGGTTGCCCGATCTCCCCGTTACTGTTTATCTTTGCATTAGAATCACTGACTGATGCTATAAGGGAAAATAGGCAAATAGAGGGTTTAAAAATAAAAGGGGAAGAGTACAAGCTATTAGCCTTTGTGGACGATCTAGTGTTCATTGTAGAAAAACCAGAGACATCAGTTATACATTTGTAAGACACTATTAAAAAGTACAGGCAAGTGGCAGGATTTAAATTAAATTATAAAAAATCTAAGTTATTAACAAAAAATGGCCTACCAAGGACGCTGAATGTAGTTCAAGAACTGACGTCAATGGAAGTGGTTAAAAGAGTTAAATACTTAGGAATTAACTTAACAAATAAGTGTAGCTCTTTAATAGAGGATAATCACTACAAAATATACCGATCTTACTACAAAGTATACCGACCTTAAAAAAGCAGGTGTTCTTTAACGAATTGGACAAAATTACAAGACAGTTTATATGGCAACACAAGAGGTCTAGTATAAAATAGAAAATTTTGCAGGATAGAAAGGAAAGAGGGGGGATGAATGTTCCCAATTGGTATATAAGTTTGGATAAAAGAATTGCTTACTTTGGAAAATGCTAGGATACTAACGTGTCAGGTACCCCTGCCATAGGGGTGAAGGGAGGGAAGGAGGTGTCAATGAATGTATCTGTGTTTTCTCTGGTATGTGGGGAGGTGACGAGGTTGCCTGGGAGACGGAGCAGTTCCCATCTCGGGCTATCACGCACCAGGCCAAATGGCCTTGAAAGCCAGGCTGGTTGTCTCCTTTCTGTTTCTTAAGACAACAGCTAGGCATGGGAATTTATTGCTTTGTGGGAATGTAGTTTGTAGCACCTTTCGAGGTTTCCCACGGGTGGGCTATGTAACCATTGGTAGTGGGTAGGAAGAGGTCCCCCCTCCGTAGGGTATAACCGGGGATGCTTCTTTTGTATGGGTCATTCCTAACAATGCCTATGTACTAGTGCTTTGGCTTTGCAGTATAATAAACGCTATCCTTTTCCATGAGGCCTGGTGTTGACTGACTATCTAAGGCGCCTGACAGATACCGGCTGGGGCTCAACGCTGAAATACGCCGGACTGTGATGCGTGGGAGAGACCCAGAAACCCTGTCGGGCTGGATGGAGGAAGCGGTTGCCACTGAAACCCGCTTGAAGACCATCAAACTTGATGATGCGGCGGCATTGGGGAAGGGACCCCAAGCTGCACCCATCCCGGCACCCAGAGGGAAGGCCCCACCCACCACACAGCGACAGAAGGATGGCACCCGCGAACTCCGAATGAAGCAAGGATTATGCCTGAAATGCGGGGAGGCGGGCCATTTCGCCGTAAATTGCCTGGGAGCCTCCACCCCTCCTGCTACAGGAAAGGGGCCCAAGAAGAAGTTCGACACATCCACCCCGAAACCCGTGGCGAAGCCGAGAGGAGCGAGGGCCCTCCAGATCACCCCGTTGAGCGAGGCCTCTGACTCGTCGGAGGAGGAAGCCCCACTGCTGGGAAACGAGAAGGACCTGCTGTAAATAGCGCTGAACAGCAGGTCCCGGACTCGCAAGCGCTGAACCCGGTGAGCAGATCCTCCTCCCTCTTCTTTTTGACAGTAACTTTGATGGACCCAGGTCTACAGACCCACGTGAGAGTGCGGGCTCTCATTGACTCGGGGTGTGGGAAAGACATTATCAACCCTTCACTGGTGACTGGGCTGGGGGCGAAAGTTATTAAACTAGCTGAACCCCTGGTTTTCACTCAGATGGACGGCTCCACTATGAAAGAGCCGTGTAAATACGAGACTGTACCACTCCGCATGGGGGTGGGGAAACATTGGGAGGTGAGACCGTTCATAGTAACCTCCGCTGCATGGTTCACACTGGTCCTGGGGAGCCCGTGGTTTTTTGATCATGACTCGCACATTTTGTGGGAAGCTGGAGAAGTAAACTTCATTTCACCGAAATGCGGGGGTCACGTCTGGAACGAGATGTGGGGGCCCCTACACGGGGAGGGCAACCCGATAATAATGGGGGCGGCGGAGGCAGAATGGGAAGCAATCCCCAAGGAGTACCAGGACTCGGCCGCTGTGTTTGGGGAGGAAGAAGCGGACGAACTGCCCCCCCATAGGAACTCAGACTGTGCTATAGAATTACTGCCAAATCAAAAGCTCCCCAAAGGGAAATTATATTCGATGAGCCCGGCCGAAAAAGTGGAACTGAGAAAATTTATTGACAAAAATTTGGAGAGAGGGTTTATCCGACCAGCCTCTTCGCCATTCGCTGCCCCCGTTTTATTTCGGAAAAAGAAAGACGGGGGTCTGAGGCTGTGTACTGACTACCGTGGACTTAATGCTGTGTCGGCTACCAATGCCTACCCTCTACCCCTGATTAAGGACCTCCTTGCGGCAGTTGCTGGGGGGAAGGTATTTTCTAAACTGGACCTTAGAGATGCTTACTTCCGAGTATGCATTAGGGAAGGGGATGAGCACAAGACAGCGTTCAACACCCCCCTGGGGCAATTCGAATACCTGGTGATGCCCTTCGGCTTACAGGGGGCGCCTGGGGTATTCATGAACTTAATCAATGAGGTCTTGCACAAGTATTTGTTCAAAGGGGTCCTTGTTTACCTTGATGACATACTTCTGTACTCCCCCGACTTGCGCTCCCATGTAAAACTGGTCAGGGAGGTCCTGCAAATGTTGCACAAGCACAAACTGTTCGCCAAACTCTCCAAGTGTGAGTTCCATAAATCAGAAATCGCCTTCCTGGGCTACTGCATCTCGCAAAGGGGGATAGAGATGGACTCGGAGAAAGTGAAGGATGTGGTGGGGTGGGAGCCCCCCAAAACCAGGCGGCAGCTCCAGGCTTTCCTCGGTTTCGCCAATTTTTACAGATCGTTTTTATCGAACTTTGCTCAGGTGGCCCTCCCCCTTACAGACCTCCTCAAAACGAAGGGGAAAAGTCCCGATTGCACCCGGCCTGGGGCCCGTTTAGAATGGACCGACGACTGCCAGAAGGCTTTTGTTAAACTGAAATCCCTTTTCACCTCTGAACCGGTTTTGGCTCACCCAAATGAACTTAAGAAATTCATTGTCCAAGTCGACGCCTCAGACGTCGCTATGGGGGGGGCCATTTTACAAGAGGGGGACGATGGCAAACTCCACCCCCTTGCTTATGTCTCAAAAAAGTTTACTGATGCTGAACGGAACTGGTCGGTTTGGGAAAAGGAAGCAGGGTCGATCCGGCTAGCCCTCTCGACATGGCGACACTGGCTAGAGGAGGTGAGAGTGCCGTTTGAGGTGTGGACAGATCACAAAAATTTGGAGTTGCTACGCTCCCCTAGATCTCTGAATGCGAAACAGCTGCGATGGGCGGATTTCTTCTCTAAGTTTGACTTTACCCTGCACCATTTCCCCGAGAAGGCAAATTCCCTGGCTGATGCTTTGTCCCGCCTTCCCCAACATGACAGCAAGAGGGAGGAGATCAGAGACTCCATCTTTACCCCCTCCCAGCTGGGGGTGGTGGTAACTACACGTAGTCAAACTAAGTCCCCACCCCCTACACCTCTCTCCTCCCAGTGGGAGTTAAAATTTGCATCAGCCCTGTCTCAAGCGGACCGCGACGTGCTGGCGAAGGAGGAGGGGGCGGTGGGAGATAACCAGGGCTGCTGGTGGAAAAATGGAAAGCTCTTCGTGCCTCTATCCCTGCGGGGGGAAGTGATGTCCTGGGCCCATGGCTCTAAACTGGCGGGCCACACAGGATTTGTTAAATCACTGCAACTGCTCCAACGACAATTTTGGTGGCCGGGACTCCGTAAGGATCTTTCCTTGTTTACTCAAGCTTGCCAAGTCTGCCTCATGAGTAAACATCGGCCGGGAAAACCTCCAGGGTTGCTGCAACCTATGCTGACCCCAACTCGCCCCTGGGAGGTGGTATCCATGGATTTTATTACAGACCTGCCTCCGAGTAGGTGGAAAACGGTTATTTGGTTGGTCGTGGACATGTTTTCGAAACAGGAGCACTTTGTTCCTTTCGCGACCATTCTGTCGGCTAAAAAACTGGCTAAGGCATTTTTGCACCACGTGGTGCGCCTCCATACGCTTCCAGCGAAGGTGGTCTCAGACAGAGGGTCCCAGTTTGTTTCCCATTTCTGGGGGGAGTTGATGACGCTGCTAGGGGTGGAGAGGGCGGTCAGCAGTGCATATCACCCAGAAACTGATGGGCAAACGGAAAGGGTTAACCAAACTTTGGAGCAATACCTTCAGTGTTTCACTAATTTCCAACAGGACGAATGGGAATTGTTGTTGCCCCTGGCTGAATTTTGCTACAATAACACTTGTCATTCCTCCACGGGGGTGTCCCCGTTCATGGCGGTCTATGGATATGAGGCCCCTCCTCTGCCTTTTCTGGCTTCTCCCGACCTCCCAGCGGGGGAAGCGGGAGATTGGTGCAAACGCCTGCAGGATGCGTGGCCCCTGTTGGCAAAGACTCTGGAACATGCCAAAGCTGCCTACAAGCAGCACGCTGACAAAAAACGCGATTCTACTTGGACTCCAAAGTGTGGGGAGTTTGTCTACCTCTCCACGCAGAAGCTCAAGGGCTTGCAGCCTAGTAAAAAACTGGGGTGGAAATATGTTGGGCCTTTTCAGATAAAAAGGGTGTTAAATAATGTGACTGTTGAACTTTTGTTGCCTAAATCACTGAACTCTATTCAACCTGTGTTTCACATAAGGCTTTTGCGACGTTCGCCTGCCGAGAATGTGTGGAGACCGCATCGCCCCGCCCCGCCTCCGCTGATGGTGTGCGGGGGAACCGCACTATGAAGTCGCTCAGATTTTGGACTCCAAGATTTCGCACAACAGACTGTATTACTTCATTGAGTGGGCGGACTTTGGGCCTGAACAGAGGGAGTGGGTGAGGGCGGAACATGTTCGTGCCCCGAAATTGGTCTGCCGGTTCCATAAATTGTTCCCCCTGAAACCTGGAGGGTATGACGTATTATCAGGGGGGCAGGATGTCAGGTACCCCTGCCATAGGGGTGAAGGGAGGGAAGGAGGTGTCAATGAATGTATCTGTGTTTTCTCTGGTATGTGGGGAGGTGACGAGGTTGCCTGGGAGACGGAGCAGTTCCCATCTCGGGCTATCACGCACCAGGCCAAATGGCCTTGAAAGCCAGGCTGGTTGTCTCCTTTCTGTTTCTTAAGACAACAGCTAGGCATGGGAATTTATTGCTTTGTGGGAATGTAGTTTGTAGCACCTTTCGAGGTTTCCTGCGCGTGGGCTATGTAACCATTGGTAGTGGGTAGGAAGAGGCACCCCCTCCGTAGGGTATAACCGGGGATGCTTCTTTTGTATGGGTCATTCCTAACAATGCCTATGTACTAGTGCTTTGGCTTTGCAGTATAATAAATGCTATCCTTTTCCATGAGGCCTGGTGTTGACTGACTATCTAAGGCGCCTGACAGATACCGGCTGGGGCTCGACGCTGAAATACGCCGGACTGTGATGCGTGGGAGAGACCCAGAAACCCTGTCGGGCTGGATGGAGGAAGCGGTTGCCACTGAAACCCGCTTGAAGACCATCAAACTTGATGATGCGGCGGCATTGGGGAAGGGACCCCAAGCTGCACCCATCCCGGCACCCAGAGGGAAGGCCCCACCCACCACACAGCGACAGAAGGATGGCACCCGCGAACTCCGAATGAAGCAAGGATTATGCCTGAAATGCGGGGAGGCGGGCCATTTCGCCGTAAATTGCCTGGTCAGCCTCCACCCCTCCTGCTACGGGAAAGGGGCCCAAGAAGAAGTTCGACACATCCACCCCGAAACCCGTGGCGAAGCCGAGAGGAGCGAGGGCCCTCCAGATCACCCCGTTGAGCGAGGCCTCTGACTCGTCGGAGGAGGAAGCCTCGCTGCCGGGAAACGAGAAGGACCTGCTGTAAATAGCGCTGAACAGCAGGTCCCGGACTCGCAAGTGCTGAACCCGGTGAGGAGATCCTCCTCCCTCTTCTTTTTGACAGTAACTTTGATGGACCCAGGTCTACAGACCCACGTGAGAGTGCGGGCTCTCATTGACTCGGGGTGTGGGAAAGACATTATCAACCCTTCACTGGTGACTGGGCTGGGGGCGAAAGTTATTAAACTAGCTGAACCCCTGGTTTTCACTCAGATGGACGGCTCCACTATGAAAGAGCCGTATAAATACGAGACTGTACCACTCCGCATGGGGGTGGGGAAACATTGGGAGGTGAGACCGTTCATAGTAACCTCCGCTGCACGGTTCACACTGGTCCTGGGGAGCCCGTGGTTTTTTGATCATGACCCGCACATTTTGTGGGAAGCTGGAGAAGTAAACTTCATTTCACCGAAATGCGGGGGTCACGTCTGGAACGAGACGTGGGGGCCCCTACGCGGGGAGGGCAACCCGATAATAATGGGGGCGGCGGAGGCAGAATGGGAAGCAATCCCCAAGGAGTACCAGGACTCGGCCGCTGTGTTTGGGGAGGAAGAAGCGGATGAACTGCCCCCCCATAGGAACTCAGACTGTGCTATAGAATTACTGCCAAATCAAAAGCTCCCCAAAGGGAAATTATATTCGATGAGCCCGGCCGAAAAAGTGGAACTGAGAAAATTTATTGACAAAAATTTGGAGAGAGGGTTTATCCGACCAGCCTCTTCGCCATTCGCTGCCCCCGTTTTATTTCGGAAAAAGAAAGACGGGGATCTGAGGCTGTGTAATCACAGAGAAAAATTTAGCACTGAAACCAGATATATACCTGTTAAATATGATTCCAAGTGAATATAATTCCCAAGAGATACTTATTAGCTTATATAAGAACGGCTGTGCGATTATTATTGGCACAAAACTGGAAATCAGAAGTAATACCCTCCAGAGAAGAGCTAATAATTAAAATATTAGAGGTAGCACAAATGGATGATCTGAGTTTAACACTGTCAAATAAAAATGAAAAGGTTCATGTTAAGAGGTGGGTAAAGGTATATAATTGGATAGAAAACTTAAAGAATATATACGACTCTAAACTATATGTAAGATTAAAAGTTGGATTGTAATATTTGTATAAAACTGAAAATAAAGGTTTTTTTTAAAAAAAGCATCATCAGCACAACAACACCTCCCCCCCGCACACTGCCCTTGCATACCATGGTCCAGCAAAAAGGCCCTCCCAAAACAGGCACATCTTAAGATCCATCCAGAAGGACTTACGGGAAACAGGTGTTATTAGCTCCTGAGTGCGTTCCACAGTCATGGGAACAGAAACTAAAAAAAGCAGTTCCCATGGTTCCTCACCAGTCAACTCAGATCAGATCTGAGTATCATAAACTGCCAACTGCCTTACAAACTGGTCACAGCTAGCTATAGAAGGTTCAGCTATTTGCTCCCAGGATCCCACTTGTACAAGGGCTCTTTCTACCCTAAACAACATTGTTGTATGAATCTCTGACTCTAGCTCCAGCCAAAGGCATTCCACATTGCATGTAAGTTTGCTAGCAGCCCTCCAATTTTCATCAATTCCCCCAGACACATTTCCCCAGAAGACAGGAAGCCCCCCCTCCCAATCTTATGTGTTTGCACTAGGAACAAGAACAGTGCATGCCATTTGTGTTAGCACCAATGCATGATATTCATAAGTTGTTCCACAGCCCCATACAGTGCCCCTGTCTTTCCCATCCGCAGCTACACTACACGGACCTGAGGTCCTTTCCGGACTTCAGTTTAAACACATTTTGTTTCCTCAGTCACATGAACAAAGACCAGTGCACACAAAGATGGGTATCTGTCACAGAATCCCTAGGATACATAACGTTCTGCACTTCCGTCTCAGGAAGCCCATTGTTTGGAGATTGTTTCACAGGTTCATAGCACAGCTGTAGGCAATGCAGCTTAATGCTGAAACTGCTAGTTCTATTGATGTAGACAAGCTGCAAAGAAAGCACAATAGAGGCCATGTGGTGACAATGACACGGAGGAGACACGTGGAGACAAACTGATACCAGATGAAAGCAACTGAATTAAACAGGCAAGACTTGTTCCTGAAATGTCCCTTTCCTCATATTATGTGTACATTATATGTTGGTGTGAATAAGACAACTTGGCAGATTCACATACTAATTAGATATCATCAGGTAAACAAGGATGTTGTTTGCTCACAGTTCTGGATAGGGTTGAACTCCACCTCTGAGGGCAAAATTGAGCTTGGCTATATTGATGGATCCACACTTGAACGTGGAAGCACAGATCCTTTCTTCAGCATGTAGTATCTTTAATCAACTTTGGCTGGTTCGCTAACCACAGCCCTTCTTTGAGAGAGGTGAAACTGGCCACAGTTATCTATGCTCTGCCTACATCCAGGCTGGGCAACTGCAGTATGATCTATACGAGACTGCCTTAGAAGACTGCCCAGAAAGTTCAGCTCCTTCAGAATACAGCATCAAATCAGAAGGATCCTGGCATTTCTACACAGGGTAAGCCTTGGGTAGTTTCCCTGTTGGTGCTACCGATACAGTGAAGCGACCATGAGCTCCCACATGCCGGGTTTCCCTGAGTTCCCTGCCCCAGTCCCCCAGTAGCAGCCACTCCACCCCACTCTCACCTTTTCCAGATGTTTTTATTAATCATATAATAGTATGGATGTTTTCACACATACTACGTAATACATTCAGCCTGTGTGAAAGCACCTTATGTGTACTGGGTTCTTTAAATTCCCAGCTTTCATTTTTTTAAAAAAATTAAGTCTCTATTCCTTTTCATTGCTGACATAACCCTTTCCTTTATCTCTACAGAAAAAGAGGCTGGAGACTTACCTTTTTTTTGGGGGGGGGGGAATGAAAGATGGGAATTCAGAAATCCTGGTACAAGAATATTATAACATTATATCAATAAGAGATTTAATTGCCAAGAAGGTGGAGGAATGCACGGTTGATGAGATTGTCCAAGCCGTGCAGAACCATTTTCCCCCGAAGCCATCAGAGATGACCTGCCACGTGGTCTTCCAGCACAGGAACCAGCAGGGCAAGGAGACTGCCACGGAGTTCCTCGCGGAGCTCTGCTGCCTGGTGGCCGACTGTGCTTTTGGGGTGGATTTGAACATGGCTTCCCGTGATCGGTTCATCACCGCCCTACGGGAGGAGAAACTCCGGCACCGGATAATGGAGGGGGAGAAGGTGACCATTGCCTCGGCCCTAGCCACCGCCACTGCATGGGAGAGGTCCCACCCGGGCGCCACCACAACACACGGGGTGGCCAGCGACCCCGAGGACTCCGAGGTCCACTGCACATAAGCCCAGCATCGCCCGCCAGCCCCGCTTGCCAGCTCTGCATGCAAACAACCCGGCTCAGCAGCGCAGGAGTGTGCCAGCTGTGGCGGTCAACACGAGCAAAAATCGTGTTGGTTCAAGGACGCCATGTGTCGAGACTGTGGTTGCACGGGCCACATCGCCAGGGTCTGCCACGCCAAAACATCCCGTGTGGTGCCAAAACCACCCCACCGCAGGGCAGAAGCACATTACGAGGACTGCGCAGCCCCAGAAGAAGACCTCTACCTCCTGACCAACGCCCCAGCAACCTCCAAACAGGGATTCCCGGCGTCACACCATTCTTCGATGATGTGATGATCGCCGCCACTACACCTGATAAATTCGCCACCCTCCTCCGCATGGTCCTCAGCCGTTTTTGGGGTGCCAGCTCGGGGTGTCATCTGTGGACTTCTTGGGCTCCACAGTGGATGCGGACGGCCTCCACCCGGCCCAGGACAAGGTTAAGGCCATTGTGGAAGCTCCACCCCTGACCTCCAAAGCCGAGCTCCAGGCATTTCTTGGACTTTTAAACTTCTACCATGCCTTTCTCCCCCACAAGGCAGCGGTAGCCAAGCCCCTCCACCAGTTGCTTGACAAGAAGGTGCCCTGGGTCTGGGGCCCACACCAGGCCGCCGCGTTTTGGGCCGTCAAGGCCCTGCTAATCTCAAACTCGGTCCTGTCCCACTTTGACGAGTCCCTGCCTGTGGTCCTGGCTTGCGATGCATCTCCCTATGGGGTGGGAGCTGTGCTGGCGCACCGTCTCCCGGACAGCCGGGAGGTCCTGTTCACGTACTACTCGCAGACCCTATCTGTGGCCAAACAGAACTATGCCCAGATAGACCGCGAGGGATTGGCAGTCATGGCCGGGGTGAAGAAATTCCACGACTTTGTCTACAGCCGTCCCTTTACCATCGCTACGGAACACTGCCCGCTGCTGGGCCTCTTCACGGCGGATCGCCGGATGCCATAGGTACTCTCCCCTCGAGTCTTGTGGTGGTCCATCTTCCTGGCGGGCTACAATTACATGCTGCAGCACTGGCTGGGCAAGGCAATGGGCCACACGGACGCGCTGAGCCAGCTTCCCCTGCCGGACGAGGGGGAGGACCCGGACCCGGCTCATCAGGTCCTCCAGATGGAGATTTTGCCAGATGCCCCCCTCCAGGCCGCAGACGTCGCCCACCGCTCAGCCCGTGACCCCATCCTCTCCCGGGTTCTCGGCTGGGTGGTGAGGGGGTGGCCTATGGCCCCAGTGGGCCCGGAGTTCAGCGCTTTCATAACATGGAGGGAGGAACTGTTGGTGCACAAGGGCTGCCTGTTGTGGGGGGACTGGATTGTCGTTCCCAGTGCACTCCGGCACCGGGTCCTGCAGGCTCTGCACGAGGTGCACCCCGGCATTGTGCGGATGAAGGCCCTCGCCCGGAGCTACGTCTGGTGGCCAGACATGGACTGGGAAATAGAGGCCTGGGTGAAGCATTCCAGATCTGCCAAGAGGTCCGGCCGAGCCCACCAAGCATGCCTACACAGTCCTGGGAATCAACAAGGACCCCATGGTCACGGCTCCACATCGACTTTGCCGGTCCCTTCCACGGTTTAATGTTCCTGGTAACTGTGGACGCGTACTCGAAATGGCTGGAGGTTAGTCCAGTCTCTGCTACCTCCTCCCGAGCCACCATCCGGGCCCTCTGGAAGATCTTTGTGACACACGGTCTGCCGGACATGATCATCTTGTACAATGGGTCAGCATTCACGTCTGAGGAATTCCAGCAGTTCCTAAGGGACAATCTGATCCGACACATCCAGTCGGCGCCGTTCCACCCTGCCACGAACGGCCAAGTGGAGCGGATGGTCCATACAGCGAAGGAGGTGCTCAGCCGACTGACTGAAGGGGGCTGGGAGTCTCGCATCGCATGGTTCCTCCTAGCGAACCGGACGACACCCAACCCAGTGAGCAGCTGCTGCCCCACCGAGCTCCTCATGGGCCGGAGACCGGCAATCCTCTTGGACCGCCTACACCCCGACTGGGCCCCGAAGGCACGCAACAGGACCGAGCAGCAGAAGGCATCACGAGGGTTCTTCCCGGAAGACCCGGTATTTGTAAGGAACTATGGCAGGGGTCCAGAATGGGTCACCGGCAGGGTCATTCGCGTCACCGGGCCTATCTCCTACGAGGTGTCGACAGACTGTGGCCAAGTACTGCGTCGCCACATGGACCAGCTGCGGCGACGTATGCTTCCAGATGGAGGTGAGGTTCAGAATCAAGGGAACAAGCGCGAAACCTCGGGAGCGGAGGAAAGTCCAGAACAGGAGCGGGACCCCAGGGATGTGGCTGAACTTGATGCGCCACCCCCAACCTGGGGGGAACGCTGGACAAGCAGCTGCCAGCGCCACCGACCCCAACGTTGGAAGAAAGAGCGGTGGCCCCTCCCGCACAGCCACTACTCAACAGGGAAGAAGTCCTGACTCCAGCACCATGGCGGTCCACCAGGGAATGCCGCGCCCCAGCATACTTGAAGGACTACGTTCCCTAGGGAGAGTCCAAACTGTGGGGGGAGGGGTGTTGTGTCTGCTGACTGCCATAGGCATCAGCAACAGAGCCTGAGCTTCAGTCCCAAAGAACAATGGGACTGGGGCTCCTGGCTCCAGCTAAAGGGGACCAATGGGAACGGCAGTGGAAATTCAAACCCGCCAATGGCACCAGGGGGCGTTCCCCCTAGCTTGTATATAGTTGGCCACCTGGCCAGGTAATTTTGTCTTGTGTTGTATAATAGCAAACCATGCTGTTCACTACATTGTTGTCCATGGTTTCATTATGCGTCTAACCCACTATATAACACCCAGCTTCGACGCTCACGCCTGGCCTCTGCAACTCTTGCCACCACCCACCTACACGTGGTAAGATGGCCGCACCGCAAGGCAATCTCCAGGCGTTAGATATCTCCAGGCCCCTGGAGAACCACTTCAGTTACCATGATGTTTTGGATGCGGGAAAAAAGAAGTCCCTGTTCCTCAGCACCTGCGGCATAGACACCCTCTTGCTTCTACGGGACCTCATAAACCCGAAGACCACCAAGGAGGAGCCTTACGTGGTACTGGTAAAGGCCCTCACGGATCACTTTTTGCCCAAACCCACAAAGTTCGTGGAGCGATTGGGTTTCTTCGCTAGGGTCCAAGGTCCAGACGAGTCAATCTCAGACTTTCTGGCAGGTCTTCAGTGAGCGGCCACGAGGTGCGCTTTCCCAAGCCTTACGGACACCCTGCTGAACCAGTTTCTCGTGGGCATCCACTAGTCCAAGTTACGGTGGAAACTGGCCAGCAACAATGACCTCGACCTCGAGAAGGCCATGCAGGAGGCAGCCGCCTATGATAAGGCCCACCAAGACCGCCCCAGCAAGGTGGTCCACCGCACGCTAGCCATGCAGGGTTCTGACAACTTGGAGGACGAGGAGGTGCTCCGGGTCCATAGACGCCCATCCCAGTGGCTGCAACAGACCCAAGAGACCAAAGCGCAGCCGACCATGGCCTGTGCGAGCTGCAGCGATGCACACAAGTGACGGTCTTGCCGATTCCACTCTGCCATCTGCCAGACATGCAACAAGGCGGGGCACATCGCGAAGGTCTGTCGTTCCCAGGGACAGCGGAGTAAGACCACGGTGCAGCTTGACATGGAGAACCTACACACCATTTCAGTCCACCACCAAACAGTATGTAACTTGCCCCCAGATGGCCCGGACAAGGTGCATGTGACTGTCCGGACTGAAGGGTCCCCCTGTAAAATGGAAATAGATTTGGGGTCTTTTTTTCCAATCATATTGGCAGAGACCCTCCATTCCCTATGCCCGAAAGGGGGACCCCAGTTGCACAAGCCACAGGGTCTAGTGTTATGGGACTTTAATAAGAACCCTGTGGCCGTCGGGGGCTGGGGCAAGTTCAAGGTCCAATTCAAAGGATTTTCAGGCGTCCTGGAAGGACGGCTCACCAGCCTATTGGGACTATCGTGGTTCAAACCACTGGGTCTCTGGATTATGGGGCTGAACCAGATCCAGTCAGTGGATGGAGGCAGTGTGCCGGGAATTCCCCAAGGTGTTTGACGGGACACGGGAAGTACACCGGGGACCACATTTCACTGGATCTGGACCCAGCTGTTTGGTCCATTCGTATCAAGGCCCGGGTCCCTCCCATAGCGATGTAAGCTAAAATCGAAGTGGAGCTCGATCGCCTGGGCGCACAAGGGGTGCTGGAACCAGTTGCATCCGTGCGATGGGAGATCCCCATAGTGACGCCCATTAAGCCTAACGGAGACGTGTGCATTTGTCCTGACTACAAGTGCACACTGAACAAGGCCTTGCAGGACCACGCTTATCCTGTCCCGGCGGTGAGCTACATCCTTGCCTCACTTGCTGGGGCCAAAATCTTTGGGAAGTTGGATCTGGCACAAGCTTACCAGCAGTTGCCAGTGGATACGGCCGCCACTGGGATAGGCCCAGACTATCGCAACCCACAAGGGGGCTTTCCGAGTCACACGGCTGCAGTTCGGGGTTTGTGTAGCTCCCTAGATTTTTCAGTCTTTCATGGACTCTCTCCTAAAAGGCATCCCCGGAGTACAGCCCTTTCTAGACGATGTCATCGTTGCAGCGTTGGACACCACCTCCTTCGCAGACCGTCTTCGCCAGGTCCTCCAATGGTTCGACACTGCAGGGCTCAAGGTAAAGAAGGAGAAATGCCTCCTGGGTGTGCCCCACATCGAGTTCCTGGGGTTCGCCGTGGACGCTTATGGGATCCACCCCATGGATGATAAAATCAAAGCCATCACCCACACCCCCCACCCTCCTCCAAGGCAGAGTTGCAGGCTTTCTTAGGCCTGCTCAACTTCTACCATGCGTTTCTGCCCCTCAAGGCGGCCATGGTGGAGCTGCTCCATCGCCTCCTCGACAAGGATGCACCTTGAGTTTGGGGGCTGATGCACGCCGCAGCATTCCAGGGCATCAAGGACTTGCTGGTCTCTAACGCCGTCCTCCACCATTTCACAGAGTCGCTCCCAGTGGTCCTCGCCTGTGACGTCTCTCCCTATGGGGTCGGGGCGGTCCTGGGTCACCAGTTGCTGGACGGCCAGGAGGTCCCAGTCACTTATTACTCACGGACCTTGTCTTCGGTGGAGTGGAACTATGCTCAAATAGACAAAGAGGCGCTGGCAATAGTGGCTGGGGTGAAGAAATTCCACCACTACCTCTACGGCTGGCTCTTCGAAGTCGTGACGGACCACAAGCTGCTCCTGGGACTCCTCGCTACGGACCTCCAAACTCTGCAGATGGTCTCACCCCAGGTCCTGTGATGGTCCATTTTCCTGTTGGGGTACTCGTACTCCCTCACCCATAGGCCCAGGAAGGCCATGGGTCATGCAGACGCCCTTAGCTGCCTGCCCCTGGTGGCCACGGACCTGGACCCCACCCCCGAGCACTTGGTTGCCCTCGTGGAGACACTTCCTGACCGGCCGGTCCATGTGCGGGAGGTGGCCCGCCTCTCGGCTCAGGATCCCGTCCTCTGTCGGGTCTTGGGCTGTGTGGGGAGGGGGTGGCCAGTGGCCAAGGAGGGCCCCGAGTTCACCCCATTTGCCACCCGCAAACACAAACTGTCCACTTACAAAGGGTGCTTGATGTGGGGAGGTCAGGTGGTGATTCCCATGCCACTCCAGCAGCGTGTCTTGGAGGTGCTACACGAACAGCACCCGGGGGTGGTACGGATGAAGGCGTTAGCGCGAAGCTACATCTGGTGGCCAGGCCTTGATTGGGACGTCGAGGACAAGGTGAAAAGGTGCCAGCCCTGCCAGATTTCATGTCCTGAACCACCATGGGCCCCAGAACGTGCATGGAAGTTCTCCCACTGCCCCTGGTCTTGGCTACACCTGGATTTCGCGGGGCCGTTCCAGGGGCAGCTTTTCTTCATACACGTGGACGCCTAAAGTAAATGGCTTGAGGTCGTCCCCGTGCCATCAACATCCTCAAAATTCACCATCAGGGCCATGTGGCGGATCTTAAGCACCCACGGGTTGCCAGACACGCTGGTCATGGACAATGGCACAGCATTTACGACCCGGGAGTTCCAGGACTTCAAAGCATATTATGGGATCTGGCATGTGCGTTCAGCACCATTCCACCCCACCATCCAAGCGGAGTGGATGGTCCAGACCGCCAAGGATGCTTTATGCCGATTCGACTCCCCGGACTGGGAGTACAAGTTGGCATCTTTCCTCTTCAGGCAACACATCACCCCCAACTCCACCACGGGGCATAGTCTGGTGGAACTCCTCCTGGGTCACCGCCTCATGACGTGCATGGATAGGTTGCACCCGGACCGGGCCTCGGAGCAGGAACCAGGGACCGAGGACCAGGAGGCCACCTGAGGGTTCTTTCCCGAGGACCCCGTATACGCCCGGAGCTACACAGCGGGCCCACTGTGGGTCCCAGCATGGGTGGTTCTGGTCAGGGGCCCCGTTCGCACGAGGTCTCCTGCGAAGATAGCACCATGCTCCACCACCACATCGACCAACTTCACCAGGGTGGCACCACGAGAGCTGGACGACTTCGAGGACCCCAAACCTCAAGAGGCAGAGGAGCCACGACCTTCTCCGTGGGAACCCAGCCCAGCGGAGAGCACAGCCACAACACCTATTGCCCCGTCTACCAAAGCCCCGACCGCAGCAAACGATGCCTTGACACCCACTTCCCTTCCACTGGCACCGGTAGGCTCCCCAACCAGGACCCAGGTGCCTGCATCTCCACCTGCCCTGGCTCCCCAGTGCTCGACCAGAGACAGGAAGCCTCCGGCTTATTTGAAGGACTTTGTTTATGGGTGTATCTCGGACCAAGGGGGGAGGGGTGTAATGTATTCACTTGGAAACATGGGCTCAGTACAGCCATGTGCTCGGACTGGTTCTAACCGGTCCACCATGCAGCCAGGCGAAGGGCCTGAGCTTCGCTCTCAAAGACAATGGACTGCAGGATCCTAGCTCCCCACCAATCGAGGAGCAGGGGTTAACTCAATCACTGTAAATAGTGAATGACGGGGTGTGGTGTGAGTTCTTTTGGGGATAAAAGCTGGCCTATGAGCCGGCTTCTCTGTCTTGTTCTGCAACTAATAAAGTATGTGAGAGCTGAAATCACTTGTCAGTCTCAGTACTTTTCAGTTACTGTTAACAAAATATAGATTCTGGTGGGTAGCTATGTTGGTCTGAAGCAACACAGTTCAAGTCCAGTGGCACCTTTGAGACCAACAAAGTTTGGTCTTAAACATAAGACCAACATAAGCTTTTGTGTGCATGCACACTTCTTCAGGTACATTGACATGGAAGTTACTGATCTATACATAGAACCATAGAGTTTGAAGGGACCTCCAGGGTCATCTAGTCCAACTCCCTGCACAAGGCAAGAAATTCACAAATACCTCCCCCTCCACACCCACTGACTGCTGTTCCGTGCCCAGATGACAAAAAACCTCCAGGATCCCTGGCCAAACTGGCCTGGAGAAAAATTGCTTCCTGACCCCAAAGTGGCAATCAGCATTTCCCTGGGCATGTAAGAAGGGGCCACAAGGACTACACAGTGAGGCAACCCTTCCTGCCCTCCTCTCATGATCTGCTTAAGTTCACACAGCTTCAGCCAATTTCTCCTGCGCCTTCTTGATCCTCAAAAAACAGGATTGAGAAGATGCAGGAGAAATTGGCCAAAGCTGCAGGTCAAAATGTGGCCGTGCAGCAAATAGTGGGAAATTGACACATAAAATCGGGGGGGAAAGAAGAGTGAGGGCAGAGCACCAGCTTGTGGGAAAATGTTTACAATCAGCATTGCTCTCAGATGGCCATCGAGCCTCTGTTTGAAAACCTCCAAAGAAGGGGAGCCCACCACCTCCTGAGAAAGCCTGTTCCACTGAACCACTCTGTCAAGAAGTTCTTCATAATGTTTAGCCAAAAACTCTTCTGATTTAATTTCAACCTGTTGGTTCTGGTCCAATCTTCTAGAATAACAGAAAACAACTCCATATCATCCTCTATATCACAGCAAATTCGCATCCAACATACTGAAGTTGTATAACAGATGCAAGGATTAAACAAGAATAATGACTTTAGTTTTTATGGTCACTATTCGTATGGATGTTGTTTTGTATCGAACAAGACCGCAGATGCGGTTGGGCTCGCACGCCATCATGCAGACACAATGAGCTTCGACCTTTAGGAAGAACAGGCCCTAGGATCCTGAAACGGACCAATAGGACTGCCCAGATCCAAGTAATGTCCTATAAGATATGAGACTCTGTAAATAACCAATCATGGGGAGCATCGCACCACACACTGAAGACGCAGCTGGGACCCAGCTGAGCTCTGAGAAGGAGCAAGAGCTGCTAGAGGGGTGAGTGTTTTTTTTATTATTTACTTTCAGCTGAGGTGATTTAGCTGAGAAGGTACTGTGTGGTGGACTGTATTTGCGAGTGTATGGGTGAGTTGTGAGTGATAGGGTCATTGTTTGCCTATAATTGAGTGCCTGAGTGGATTTGAATAGCTGCTGGCCACACCCTCTCCTGGGGGAAGCTTCTATTTAAGGCAGGAAGCTTGTAAGAGGCATGAGCCTCTGGCACAAGCCAAAGGGTGAGAGCCAAAGGGTGAGGCTCTTGGCCTGTGGCTCTTAGTTGACCCAGCTGAGCTCTGAGAAGGAGCAAGGTGTTTGAGCTGCCAGAGGGGGAGTGGTATTTTTATTTATTTACTTTCAGCTGAGGTGCTTTAGCTGAGAAGGTACTGTGTCAGGGACTGTATTTGAGAGTGTGTGGGTGAGTTGTAACAGACTCCTGACTGCTGGAGTTAGGGTGTGAAAGGGTCATTGTTTGCCTGTAATTAAGTGCTTGGGTGAAATTGAGTAGCTGCTGGCCACACCCTCTCCTGGGAGACAATTCTATTTAAGGCAGGAAGTTTGCAAGAGGCACGAGCCTCTGGCACGAGCCAAAGGGCGAGAGCCAAAGGGCAAGGCTCTTGGCCTGTGGCTCTTAGCCTAGGGGCTCTGTAAGAAGCACAGAAAAGAGCCAGAAAGCCAGGGACCTTGGTTCCTTGGTAAGGTAAGGTAAGTAGACTCCTACAACAGGAGTCATATAAATACAAAGTGTTTTAAAAGGGGGGTTATAGAAAAGTATTTGTTTAAAAACAATTATGAAGCCAGAATGCTAGCAGGGGGTTGGGGGCTATCCAGTGTTTTGCTTGGAGTGTCACATGTATGACTATGACCACCGGTCAGAAGTCTTGGGTGTGTGCTCAGTGCAAGGAGCTCCTGGTTCTCAGGAGCTGACCTGGAGAAGCAGGGACAGTCAGTTAGGTGCACGGGGAAGACTCTCGGGGACTTGTTAGATATGTCCCACTCTGGATCTGGCAGCCCGGCTGCTGCCAGGGAGCATGAGGGTCAAGGGGAAAAGGGGCACCATGCTGAGGATAAGGGGAATGTGCCCTCAGAAGGGACCTCTTCTTCAGCTAGTGAACGGGTATCCTTTCGTACCAAGGAACCGTCCCTGGGAAGGGTGGGAGGGGGGCTCTTGATAGTTGGTGATTCAATCCTTAGGCAGGTAGACAGCTGGGTGGCGAACCCGCGTACTGACCGTATGGTGACTTGCCTGCCTGGTGCGAAGGTAGCGGACATTACGCGTGTTTTAGATAGGCTGGTAGATAGTGCTGGGGAGGAGCCAGTGGTCGTGTTGCATGTCGGCACCAACGATGTGGGGAAATGCAGTCGTGAGGTCCTGGAGGAGAAATTTAGGCTGCTGGGCAGGAAGCTCAAGGCCAGGACCTCCAAGGTAGCCTTTTTGGAAGTGCTACCTGTTCCACGTGCAGGGCCGGAGAGACAGGCACAGATCAGGAGTCTCAATGCGTGGATGAGACGGTGGTGTAGGGGGGAAGGGTTCAAGTTTGTTAGGCACTGGGATGCTTTTTGGGACAAGAGGGAGCTGTACAAAAGGGACTATCTCCACTTGTCCCGAGAAGGAACCAGGCTGCTGGCGCTCAAAATCAAAAAGGTGGCAGAGCAGTTTTTAAACTGAATAATGGGGGAAAGCCGACAGGAGATGAAAAGTCTCTGGTTTGGGATGGCTCATCTCAAAGAGATGAAGGGGTAGCTATTACTTTTGTACAAGGAAATGGATTACAATTGTTCACTGAGACTGTGGCTAATGATAGGAACTGCCTGGCAAGGTCTCAAGGCAGCAAGAGGAAGGCTGTGGGCTTAACAAACGTGGGAAACTTTAAGTGTTTATACACAAATGCTAGAAGTCTCCGAGGTAAAATCGGGGAGTTGGAATGCTTGGTGTTGGGGGGGAAATAAACATTGTGGGTATTTCAGAAACTTGGTGGGTTGAGGAAAATCAGTGGGATACAGTGATTCCTGGTTATAAATTATATCGGAAGGATAGGGGGGAAGTGTTGGAGGTGGGGTGGCTCTGTATGTCAGAGAGGGTATACCGTCCAGTAAGATTGAGAGGGTAAGAGAATTGGATTCACTTCTGGAAATGCTATGGGTTGAAATAGTGGGTCCAAAAGGAGGCTTAACAGTGGGAGTTTGTTATCGCCCACCAGATCAAAAGATAGAGGAGGATTATAAAATGATGAATGAATTAAAGTTAGCGGCTAGACAAAATAACTGTGTTGTAATAGGCGACTTTAACTACCCACACGTTGATTGGGTCAATATGAGTTCTAGTCGGGAAAAAGAGATTTGAGTTTTTAGACACTCTCAATGACTGTGCTATGGAACAGATGGTCACAGATCCTACCTGGGGAGAGGCGATCCTGGATTTGGTCCTAAGTAACACCCAAGACCTGGTGAGAGATGTAAAAGTGATTGCACCACTTGGGAACAGTGACCATAATGTCATTGAGTTTAACATTAGTACAGATAGGGAGTTGCCCAAAAAGACTGACGCAACCACTTTTAACTTTAAAAGGGGTAACTTCTCTGGTGTGAGGGGACATGTGAGGAAGAAATTGAAAGGAAGAGTGGAGAAGGTCAAAACCATTGGGGAAGCTTGGAGACTATTTAAAAAGACAACCCTAGAAGCTCAGAAAAAATATATACCGCAGGTTAGGAAAGGTACAAATAGGTATAGAAAAAAGCCTGCTTGGTTAACAAATAAAGTAATGGAAGCTGTAAAAAGTAAGAAGGATTCCTTTAAGCAGTGGAAAGCTAGTCTTAGTGAGGTTGATAAAAGGGAACACAGACTATGGCAAATAAAATGCAAGTCTGTGATCAGGCAAGCAAAAAGGGAATATGAGGAGCATATCGCAAAAAACATAAAGACCAACAATAAAACTTTCTTCAAATACATTAGAAGTAGGAAGCCAGCCAGGGAGGCAGTGGGGCCCTTGGATGACCAAGGGGTAAAAGGAGTAGTGAAGGATGATAGGGAAATGGCTGAGAAGCTGAATGCATTTTTTGCCTCTGTCTTCACTGTGGAAGAGGAGAAGTGTTTGCCCACTCCAGAAGCACCGATTTCGGGAGGGGGTTTGAAAGACCTGAATCAGATTGCGGTGACAAGAGAGGAAGTCCTCCGACTGATGGACAATTTAAAAACTAATAAATCACCAGGCCCGGATGGCATTCATCCGAGAGTTCTGAAAGAACTCAAATGTGAACTTGTGGATCTCCTGACAAAAATATGTAATCTTTCTTTAAAATCTGCCTCCATTCCTGAGGACTGGAAGGTAGCTAATGTCACTCCCATCTTTAAAAAGGGCTCCAGGGGAGATCCAGGAAATTACAGGCCAGTCAGTCTGACATCGATACCGGGTAAGTTGGTGGAAACTGTTATTAAGGAAAGAATTAGTAGGCACATTGATGAACTAAAACTATTGAGGCAGACTCAGCATGGGTTCTGTAAGGGAAGATCTTGTCTCACTAACCTGTTAATGTTTTTTGAGGGAGTGAACAAACATGTGGACAAGGGGGACCCAATAGATATTATTTACCTAGACTTCCGGAAAGCTTTTGATACAGTTCCTCATCCAAGGCTCCTAAGTAAGCTCAATAGTCATGGGATAAAAGGACAAGTCCTCTTGTGGATCAAAAACTGGCTTATAAATAGGAAACAGAGAGTGAGTATAAATGGGAAACTTTCTCAGTGGAGAGTGGTAAGCAGTGGGGTACCACAGGGATCAGTACTCGGTCCGATGCTTTTTAACTTGTTTATTAACGATTTGGAATTGGGAGTAAGCAGAGATGTGGCTAAATTTGCAGATGACACGAAGTTGTTCAGGGTGGTGAAAACCAGGGAGGATTGTGAGGCACTCCAAAGGGATCTGTCGAGGATGGGTGAGTGGGCGTCAACGTGGCAAATGGTGTTCAATGTGGCCAAGTGCAAAGTGATGCACATTGGAGCCAAAAATCCTAAATATAAATACACGTTGATGGGGTCTGAACTGGCAGAGACGGACCAAGAGAGAGATCTTGGAGTCGTAGTGGATAACTCGATGAAAATGTCTAGACAGTGTGTAGCTGCAATAAAGAAGGCCAACACTATGCTGGGGATTATTAGGAAGGGAATTGATAACAAATCAGCCAGTATCATCATGCCCCTGTATAAATCATTGGTGCGACCTCATTTGGAATACTGTGTACAGTTCTGGTCACCACATCTCAAAAAGGATATTATAGCATTGGAAAAAGTGCAGAGAAGGGCAACTAGAATGATAAAAGGGTTGGAACACCTTCCCTATGAAGAAAGGTTAAAATGCTTGGGGCTCTTTAGCTTGGAGAAACGACGGCTGACAGGTGACATGATCGAGGTTTATAAGATTATGAATGGGATTGAGCAGGTTGAGAAAGAAGTACTTTTCTCCCTTTCTCACAATACAAGAACTCGTGGGCACTCTATGAAATTGCTGAGCAGTCGGGTTAGAACAGATAAAAGGAAATACTTCTTCACCCAAAGAGTGATTAACGTATGGAATTCACTGCCACAGGAGGTCGTGGCAGCTGCAAGCATGGACAGTTTCAAGAGGGAATTAGATAAACATATGGAGCAGAAGTCCATCAGTGGCTATTAGCCACAGGGTATAGATGGGAACTCTCAGTCTGGGGCAGGTGATGCACTCTATTCTTGGTGCTGAAGGGGGCAGCAGTGGGAGGGCTTCTGGTGCCCTGGCCCCACTGCTGGACCTCCTGATGGCACCTGGTATATTTTGGCCGCTGTGTGACAGAGTGTTGGACTAGATGGGCCATTGGCCTGATTCAACATTGGCTTCTCTTATGTTCTTATGTTAGCCTAGGAACTCTTAGACTAGGGGCTCTGTAAGAAGCCCAGGAAGAGCCAGAAAGCCAGGGACCTAGGCTCCTTGGGTTCCCTTCCCAGTAAGGTAAGTAGACTTCTACAACAGGAACCACATAAATACAAAGGGCTTTAAAAAGGGGGTTATATAAAAGTATTATTTTAAAAGCAAGTATGAAGCCAGAATGCCAGCAGGGGTTTGGGGGCTATCCAGTGTTTTGCATGAAGTGTCACATGTATGACTATCTGCCCACTGGTCAGAAGTCTTGGGTGTGTGCTCGGTGCAAATAGCTCCTGGTTCTCAGGGAATGAGTTTGTTCCCTTGAGGCCAAGGTGGCTGACACAGAGAAGCAGAGACAGTCAGGTGCACGGAGAAGACTCTCGGGGACTTGTTAGATATGTTCCACTTTGTTTTTTTGTTTTTTAAGCGTCCCTAAAAGAGGCATTTTTATTATTTTTAAAACAACCACATAACAACATTACACTACATGACATACAATACAATTACACACAATACAATACAATACAATACCTTACACTACATACAACAAAAAACAAACACAACATACCACACTCAACATTCACAGGGGGATACAATTCTTCTATCTTCCAACATCACCCATTCCTTAAGCCATGCCAAGGCTCCAGCTCTATAATACAATATCCAATTGGGCAGGGCAAATCCTCCTCTTTCTTTCGAGTCTTGTAATACTTTAAGCCTAATTCTTGCTCTCTTCCCCGCCACACGAACTTAGTGGTAATTTGCTCCAACTCTTTCAGGATTGCCAGGTTTTTCAACACAGGGATCATTTGAAACAAGATCCATCTTGGTAAAATATTCATCTTTATCAGAGCAATTCTTCCCATTAATGACAGCTTTAAATTCTTCCACTTTTCCAAATCTTGCTTCGTTGCTCTCAGCAGTTCTCTATAATTGTCTTCTTGTAATGAACTACACCTATTCTTCATTTGAATTCCTAAATATTTTACCTTCACACAGAGTTTGTATCCCGATTCTTCTTGCAGGGACTCTCTCTGTTCCAATGTCATATTTTTAGTTAAAATTTTTGTCTTAGCCAGATTAATCTTTAATCCTGCCACCTGCCCATAATCTTTCAAAAGCTTATTCAACTCCACAATTGAAGATCTGGGTTCCTCCAATATAAATGCAGGATCATCCGCATAAGCCAATAGTTTATATTGTTCACCTTGCACCTTCAGGCCCTTCACATCTGGATTCTGTCTTATCTCCTCTGTTACCACCTCCAAAGCAAATATATATAGCAACGGTGAAAGAGGGCAACCCTGCCTCGTACCTTTCTGTATCTGAAATTGCTCAGTCCATTCCCCGTTTACCATAACTGCTGCTCTTTGCTTTGAATAAATTGCTTGGATCATTTGAATAAATCGCTCTCCCGCTCTAACCCTCTTAAATGTCTCTATTATAAACGTCCAATCCAAGTTATCAAAGGCCTTCTCTGCATCTACAAAAATCACCGCCATTTCTTTTTCTAGGTGAGCTTCATAATATTCCAGCACATTCAATAGCTGCCTTACATTGTGTTTTATCTGTCTTTTTGGCAGAAATCCAGATTGATCTCTATGGATCACTTTTGCCAAAATACATTTCAGCCTATCCGCCATAATAGAGGCAAAAATCTTGTAATCCACATTTAACAGAGAGATCGGTCTATAATTCTTAATATCATTCCCTTCTGTATCTTGCTTGTGTATCAGCAAAATCAGAGCTTCCCTCCACTTCCTCTCCTTCCCAAATTTTCTTATAAACTTCATGCAGCTGTGGAAGCAGTATTTCTTGAAAAATTACATAGAACTCCACTGGTAGACCATCCGTCCCAGGTGCTTTACCTTTGTTCTGTCTTTTAAGTGCTTCTACCATCTCTATCATAGTAATTGGTTGATCTAAAATCTTCTGGTCCCCCTCTGAAAACTTTTGAAGTGTACGTTCTTGCAAATAATGAGAATTTTTTTTCTCTAGTTATATTCTCTCTTGCATATAACTCTTTATAGAAGTCTTCCACAATCCTCTTAGAATCATAAAATCATAGAATGTTAGAGTTGGAAGAGACCTTGCAGGCCATCTAGTCCAACCTCCTGCACTCTGCAGGAACACAGCCGAAACCCCTACATACCTACAACATACCCAAAAGATGGTTGTCCAGTCTCCTCTTGAAAACGTCCAGTGAAGGAGCATCCACCACCTCCCGAGGCAGTCTGTTCCACTGCTCAACCACTCTTACAGTCAGGAAGTTTCTCCTGATATTAAGCCGGTAACGACTCCCTTGTAATTTCCACCCATTAGATCTAGTCTTGCAATCCGGAGCAAGAGATAATAGATCCACTCCATCTTCTACATGACAGCCCTTCAAATACTTGAAGACTGCAATCATGTCCCCTCTAAACCTTCTCTTTCCCAGGCTAAACATACCCAACTCCCTCAGCCTTTCCTCATAAGACTTGGACTCCAACCCTCTCACCATCCTGGTTGCCCTCCTCTAGACCCGCTCGAGTTTGTCAACATCCTTCCGAAAATGTGGTGCCCAAAACTGGACACAGTATTCCAGGTGGGGCCTGACCATAGCAGAATACAGCGGAACTACCATCTCCTGTGATCTGGACACAATGCTTCTGCTAATGCATCCTAAGATACACAGCCGCATCACACTGCAGACTCATGTTTAGCTTGTGATCAACCATAACACCTAGATCCCTTTCACATGTGCTGCTGTCAAGCCAAGTCCCTCCCATTCTATATCTGTGCCTTTGATTTTTTGTACCTAAGTGTAGGACTTTGCACTTATCTCTATTGAAATTCATTTTATTTGTCTCAGCCCACTGTTCCAGCCTATCAAGATCCTTCTGAATCCTGACTCTGTCTTTTTCAAAATTAGCTATCCCACCCAGCTTCGTGTCATCAGCAAATTTGATAAACATCCCCTCTATGTCTTCATCCAGGTCATTTATAAAAACATCGAATAGCACTGGGCCCAGGACCGAGCCCTGTGGTACTCCACTCGAGACTTCCCTCCACGTAGACGCAGAGCCATTTACGAGCACTCGTTGGGTACGATTTTTCAACCAACCATGAATCCACCCAACGGTTGCGCCATCCAGCCCACACTTAACCAGCTTATCCTCAAGGATATCATGAGAAACTTTGTCAAATGCTTTACTGAAATCTAGATACACTATATCCATGGCATTGCCAGAGTCAACCATTTTAGTAACTCTGTCAAAAAAGGAGATAAGGTTAGTCTGGCATGACTTATTCTTCATAAACCCATGCTGGCTATTACCAATTAATTCATTTTGTTCAAGGTGTTCACAGACAGAGCGTTTAATAATCTGCTCCAGAATTTCCCCAGGTATTGATGTCAAACTGACAGGCCTATAATTTCCCGGGTCCGTCTTTTCCCCCTTCTTGAAGATTGGGACAAGCTCTTCTCCAGTCTTCCGGCAAAACACCCATACTCCAGGATCTCTCAAAGATTATAGCCAGAGGCTCTGAAATAACATCTGCAATTTCTTTTAGCACCCTCGGATGCAAGCCATCCGGCCCTGGAGGTTTGAAAGTATTTAAGGCAGCTAGATGTTCTCTAACCATTTCCTTACTTATTCTGAACTGGCAGTTCCCCTTTCCTTCATATGCCCTGCATTCTTCAGTTTGTATACAGCTCACTTTACGGTTAAAGACCGACGCAAAGTGAGAGTTGAGTAATTCCGCTTTGTCTTCATCCCTTCTTAAGGCTTGACCATCTTCCCCTAGCAATGAGCTTACTCCATCCCTGTTCCTCTTTTTGCTCCAAACATAGGCATAGAATTTTTTTTGTTATTTTTTGCATCCCTTGCAAGCCTCAGCTCCATCTGTGCTTTAGCCTTTCTGACACCATTCCTACAGATTTGTGCTCGTGTCTTGTATTCACTCTCAGTAATCTGACCCTCCTTCCATTTCCTGTACATTTCCCTTTTTAGTTTCAGCTCCTCAGAGAGTTCCTTGTTCAGCCACCTTGGCTTCATTACCCGCCTCCCACCTTTCTTTCTTACCAGAACAGTTTGAGATTATGCCTTAAGGACTTCATTTTTTAGCATCACCCATCCTTCCTGTGCAGATTTTCCCTTCAGCATTTCCAGCCATGGGAGCCTACCTATTAGATCTCTGAGTTTATTGAAATCAGCTTTCCTGAAGTCCAGGATATGAGTTCTGCTACGTCCTGGTTTCACAGTCTTCTCTATGTCAAATTCCAAGCTGACATGGTCACTATTCCCCAAGGAACCCACCACCTTCACTTCATCAACCAGTTCTTCCCTGTTAGTCAGAATTAAATCTAGGATAGCAGATCCTCTGGTTCCCACCTCCACCTTCTGAGAGATGAAGTTGTCCTCAAGGCTATTCAAGAATCTGTGGGATGTCCCGTGTCTAGCAGAGTTAGATTCCCAGCAAATATCTGGATAGTTAAAATCTCCCATAACCACTACATCCTGTCTCTGTGAAAGTTTAGCAAGCTGCTGTACAAATGCATTATCCTGTTCCTCCGGTTGATTTGGAGGTCTGTAGTATATTCCCACAACAATATCCCCTTCTTTTCCCCCCTCTATCCTTACCCATACACTTTCAACAGGGCAACTCTCAAAATCCTGAATTTCAGTGCAATCATATTCATTCTTGACATAGTGCCACCCCCTTTCTTGTTTATTCTGTTCCGTTTGAACAAGGTATATCCTTCAATCACTGTGCTCCATATATGAGAGTCATCCCACCAAGTCTCAGTGACACCTATCAGATCATACCTATTTTCCAATATTTGGAGTTCAAGTTTCTCCCGTTTATTTCCCATACTCTGTGCATTAGTATAAAGACACCTCAGATTACAGACATCCCTTCCTACCGTAGGTCCCTTCAAATTTACCTGAAGATTACTAAACTCACCTCTCTCTCGTTCATTTATTCTCTGGTCATTCCCCTTCCTGAACTTAGTGTTGGGGATGCCGCTTTTTCTTCCCACCCCCGATGTCTTTAGTTTAAAGCCCTCCTGATCAGGTTCGCAAGTCTTCCAGCGAAGACATTCCTCCCATTCTTTCTCAGGTGCACCCCATCCGTCACCAACAGTCCTTCGTGTCGGAGGTACATACCATGGTCCAGGAAGCCGAAGCCCTCTCGATGGCACCATCTATGTAACCAGCCATTCACTTCCAGTATTCTATTCTCCCTTCCAGCTCCATGGCCCTCAACAGGTAAAATGGAGGAGAACACCACCTGAGCCCCCAGATCTTTCACCTTCTTGTCCAGAGCCTCATAGTCTTTGGAGATCCATTCAAGGTTTCTTCGGGCCGTATCTTTTGTTCCCACATGGATCAGAAGGAGTGGGTAGGGATCAGAGGTCTTGATCAGTTTTGGAATTCTCTCTGTCACATCTCGGATGGATGTTCCAGAAAGGCAACAAACCTCTCGAGATTCCTTGTCCGGTCTGCAGACACCTTCTTCCGTCCCTCTCAGTAGGGAGTCACCAACCACCACTACTCATCTCTTCCTCTGTGGGATGGTTTGGTTCCCTCTCTGCCTATGTGCTTGTGTGCCAGTCACATCCATTCGATCACGAAGTGTGCCCTTCCGGTCTTCCATCAACAGAAGTGGCTGGTATCGATTTTGCTGCTCCACTGGCTGTGATTGTTTTCTGAGTATCTTACTCCTCAAAGTTACTTTCTTCCACTCACCCATGTGGTCCTTGTTACTTCCTTCCTCTTGCTGTTCTTTCAGGGGCTCTTCTTCTGTCATGTCTGAAAAGCTTTCCACCTCCTTGGTGTTCTTCAGTGCACAGATTTATGCCTCGAGTTCTCCCACCTTCTCCTCAAGCATTTTTACAAGCTTGCACTTACAGCATGTATAATTCATTTCTTGGCGTGGCAGAAGCATGTATAATTCATTTCTTGGCGTGGCAGAAAGTCTTGAATTCCATTTTGTTCCACCCCATTTTTATTTTTCAATGACTTTATCAATGTCCTTTCAGACTGCTTTCTTATTTGATAGGCCAACCATCTAGTTGGTTTATTGGTGTTCTCAAAGTAGTTTTGTTTGGCATAGCTCATTTTCTTTGCTAACTCTGCTGTCAATAAACAGTTCATCCTGTGCGTGAGAAGCTTGATTTTAGCTCTCCTATTGAGGTCTCCTCCAATCTCCATTTCTTGCTTCTCTTGTTCCTTCTTTCTTTCTTTCTTCAGATTGAAATATTCCTCGTTTCTTTTCCTGTTCTTCTTTGCCGCTTCCTTCATTAAGAGCCCTCTAGCAAAGGCCTTAAACACATCCCATACCGTTCGTCTTGGAATGTCTGGGGTGATATTTTCCTTAAAAAAAAAGGTGAACTCTGTTTGCAGACTTCTCACCACCTTACTATCCTTCAGTAGAAAAGGATTCAATGTCCATCTACCTTTGTGGTTTATTCTCTGTAATTCCACAGTTATCGGATTGTGATCAGCAAATGTACCTGCCTCAATTTCTGCCTCCTGTAATTCTCTTACCAATAAGGATGACATCCAACACATGTCCAATCTAGACCAAGAATCATGTCTCGCTGAATAAAATGTATATTGTTGCTTTTTGACGTTTCTTATTCTCCAAACATCAACTAATCGCCATTCCTCTATAATCTGCAAAAGTGAGTTGGTAAATTCATTACCTTTTACCTTCTTCTTCTGAGTGTTCACTTTCCAGTCCAGTTTATTATCAAAGACCACATTAAAGTCACCAATCAAACAAATCTCATGAAAATCCTGTTTAGCTATCAGAGTTAAGAGCTTTCCATAAAACTTTTCCTGATTTTGATTTGGGGCATAGATGTTCACAATTAAAACCCTTTTATTTTGTCTCTCGATTGCCACCATCAATAATCTTCCATCCTCTGAGGCAAGTACAAGTTCTGGTTGCAAATACTCCTTAATATAAGTGGCCACTCCACGTTTCTTCTTTTCCTTATCTGTTGGCACAAATACTTTACCTAGTCCTTTATAGTCCAAGTATTTTTCACCATTTTCCTAATATGGGTTTCTTGTATACATGTTATATCCGCCTTGTGTTTCTTCAATTGATGAAATATTCTTCTTCTTTTCTGGGGTCCATTTAAGCCGTTCACATTAACTGAAATAGATTTCAACTTCTTTTTATCCATCTAAGTTCTGTGTCTATCTGTGTTCCTTTTCACCTTTCGTTTTTTGTCTCGTAACAATTGGAGATCTCAATCTGAATCTTCTTGGTCTTTGAGGTCTAGCAGAAGGAACTGACACTGTTGCTCCTTGGGTTTGAGGTTCCAGTTCCCTTTCAACTTCTCCCTCTTCTCTCTCCTCTCTTTCTTCTTGATCATCCAACATCTCTACCCCATAGGTCTCTAGGAAGTCTTTAGCCTTGAAAACTGAAGTAATTCTGAATCTCCTTCCTTCAAAATTGAAGAAGACCCCTTCTGGCAAAATCCACCTGTAAGTGATTATTGGCTCTCAACAGTGCTGTTAGCTCTGAATATGCCCTTCTTTTCTCCCTCACTCTCCAGGGTATCTCTTTCAATACCTTAATTTCTTCTTGTCCCATCTTCAGCAGTACAGCATTTACTTCTCTCAGTATCTTATCCCTGACTGCCCATTTGTGGAATCGCACCGGAACTTCCCTGGGTACCTTGAATCTTCTTGCATAGGCTGAATTCATTCTGAAGGCCACATCTATCTCTTTTGCCACTTCGCTTATACCTTCAAGCTGTAAATGATTTGCCAGCAATTCCGCCATCTTCAAATTCAAATCTTCCTCTTTTTCCTCTGGGATATTTTGAAACCTCAGAACAAATGCCGCTCTCTCCACCTGCAATCTCATCACATCTTGCTCTAATAGTGATTGTTTCTCTTTGTTTTCTTGAACCTTCCTTTCCACCTGTCTCGTCTTCGTCTCAACTTCCTCTACTGTATTGCTTAATGCCACAATCTTTGTGGTGTTATCAGCTATTTGTTTTTGCAACAACTGTAAATGCTTGGTAAACTGTTCACTGATATCCTTCATAGCATTCTGTATTGGAACAGCCACCTGGGGGATCATATCTCTTACCTCCTGGATAGCTTGATTGATGGGAGCTATCACTTGTGGGACAGAGTTTCGGATTTCTTCGATGCTGACTTTAATTGGTTCTATGACATCGTTAATTGTACTTAAGATAGTGGCTTGCACCAAAGCTTGCATTTCTTTTTGGGGTTCTTTCTGGCCTGCGCCCCCCAACTTCCCTGTTGCGGAGCTTAGAGCCCCTGGTGAAACCAATGATTGTTTTCTTCCTCCTGCGCTAGACATATTTAACCATTTAGGCACAACTTCCAAATTGCAATCTTAACGTGCACAGAGGATATTCAGGATTTATTATTTATGTTTATCCCTTATCCAATGTTTGGGAACAGCACAGGCCTCTTGGCCCCATTCCCAGACTTTCTATCTCAAAAAGCTTCAACAACTTATGAACAGGGAACAATGTTTAGACTATCTTATTCATTGGCAGAATCCCCAGAAGTTGTTCCCACTATCCTCCCTGAATGTTTACCAAACAATCACTCTGTTGGCAATTCTCCCAGACTAGCTGTCTTCCCCACCTTCCCCCTCCTTTATTTTCCCCCTATAGCCAACCACCAATCCAGAAACCAAGAAAAAAAGCAGACCAACACACTGTCAATCAGTAATCAAACACCTTATTATCAATTAGAGTCCCTTCACCAACCAAGTTTTGGCATTTTTACTTAAACACAGTTTATCCATCTCTCCAACCTCAGTAACCGTTAGTAATTGCAGCAAAAATTGCGAACGCAGTAAACACTCTTACTCTTCCACCCTGGCCCTCAAGGGTTAAAAATTGGGGTGTGATGAAATGGACCTCCTCTTCTCTGCTTCTCAGTTTCTTCTACCCTACCCCTATTAGGGTGAAAATTTGAGCACGTTGCAAAGGGGCCTCCCACCAACCGTCTTCTTCTCAGAACTCTTTAATTTCACCAAACAGCTCTCTTACTGGACGGTTCACCCTCAAGCTCACATTGCCCACATTACTTATACATCCACCTTCCAGTTCTTCAGGTTTTAAATCCAGCTCAGAATAAAGCCCAAGTTCCCTTCCCGAACCATTGACAACCAGCTTAAGTAGTTCTATAGCCAGATCACTTCGCTCTCAGCCTCCACCACTCAGTTCCTTTTGGATGGTATTCACTTTCACTCTCGCCCTCTTCTCCAGCTTCGCCAAGCTCGTTTTCGCTTACCACCCATTTATTCTTCAGGGGGGAGAGCCCTCCCCACTTATGCTACTTCTTGGGGCTAATTATATTAAATCACCCTTTTAACCCGCATAGTTTGTTCCGCAGATACTCACAGAAGCGCTCTGTCGGCAAGGTTTCTCTTCTCCCCCCTTATGGTGCAGGAGCATTGGCTTTGCTCAGCTGAACTGAGCCCGGACTTCGATCCCGCGTCGGGGGCGATCCAGTCCACCCCGTGAGTTGCAACTCACAAAGGGTTTCGGATCAAGCCCCTTGCAACTGCCCGCCCCTTCCCGGGACAGCAGGGGGTCCTTTTGATGATCAAAGGACCCCTTTAAAGATTGAAAGATTGCCACCGCGCTTAAGCGTGTGTGTCTCACCACGCCACGCCTACGCACTCCCAGATACGTCCCACTTTGGATCTGGCAGCCCCGCTGCTGCCAGGGAGCATGAGGGTCAAGGGGAAATGGGGCACCATGCTGAGGACAAGAGGAATGTGCCCTCAGAAGGGACCTCTTCTTCAGCTGGTGAACAGGTATCCTTTTGTACCAAGGAACCATCCCTGGGAAAGGTGGGAGGGGGGTTCTTGGTAGTTCGTGATTCGATCCTTAGGCAGGTAGACAGCTGGGTGGTGAACCCGCGTATTGACCGTATGGTGACTTGCCTGCCTGGTGTGAAGGTAGCGGACATTATGCATGTTTTAGATAGGCTGGTAGATAGTGCTGGGGAGGAGCCAGTGGTTGTGGTGCACATCGGCACCAGCGATGTGGGGAAATGCAGTCGTGAGGTCCTGGAGGAGAAATTTAGGCTGCTGGGCAGGAAACTCAAGGCCAGAACCTCCAAGGTAGCCTTCTCAGAAGTGCTACCTGTTCCATGCTCAGGGCCAGAGAGACAGGCACAGATCAGGAGTCTCAATGTGTGGGTGAGATAATGGTGTAGGGGAGAAGGGTTCAAGTTTGTTAGGCACTGGGATGCTTTTTGGGACAAGAGGGAGCTGTACAAAAGAGACGGTCTCCACTTGTCCCGAGAAGGAACCAGGCTGCTAGCGCTCAAAATCAAAAAGGTGGCAGAGCAGTATTTAAACTGAATATTGGGGAAAGCCGACAGGAGATGAAAAGTCTCTAATTCGGGATGGCTTATCTCAAAGACATGAAGAGGTAGCTTTTACTTTTGTACAAGGAAAGGGATTAAAATTGCCCACTGAGACTGTGGCTAATGATAGGGACTGCCTGGCAAGGTATTGAGGCAGCAAGAGGAAGGTTGTGGGCTTAACAAGCATGGGAAACTATAGGTGTTTATACACAAATGCTAGAAGTCTCCAAGGTAAAATCAGGGAATTGGAATGCTTGGTGTTGGGGGGGGGAATAGACATTGTGGGTATTTCAGAAACTTGGTGGGATGAGGAAAATCAGTGGAATATGGTGATTCCTGGTTATAAATTATATTGGAAGGATGGGAGGGAAGGGATGGAGGTGGGGTGGCTCTGTATGTCAGAGAGGGTATACAGTCCAGTAAGATTGAGAGCGTAAGAGAATTGGATTCGCTTCTGGAAATGCTATGGGTTGAAATAGTGGGTCCAAAAGGAGGCTTAACAGTGGGAGTTTCTTATCACCCACCAGATGAAAAGGTAGAGGAGGATTATAAAATGATGAATGAATTAAAGATAGCGGCTAGACAAAATAACTGTGTCATAATAGGCGACTTTAACTACCCACACATTGATTGGGTCAATATGAGTTCTAGTCGGGAAAAAGAGATTTGAGTTTTTAGACACTCTCAATGACTGTGCTATGGAACAGATGGTCACAGATTCTACCAGGGGAGAGGTGATCCTGGATTTGGTCCTAAGTAACGCCCAAGACCTGGTGAGAGATGCACTGCTGGGAACAGTGACCATAATGTCATTGAGTTTAACATTTGTATAAATATGGAGTTGCCCAAAAAGACTGACGCAACCACTTTTAACTTTAAAAGGGGTAACTTCTCTGGTGTGAGGGGACATGTGAGGAAGAAATTGAAAGGAAAAGTGGAAAAGGTCAAAACCATTGGGGAAGCTTGGAGACTATTTAAAAAGACAATCCTAGAAGCTCAGAAAAAATATATACCGCAGGTTAGGAAAGGCACAAATAGGTATAGAGAAAAGCCTGCATGGTTAACAAATAAAGCAATGGAAGCTGTAAAAGGTAAGAAGAATTCCTTTAAGCTGTGGAAAGCTAGTCTCAGTGAGGTTGATAAAAAGGAACACAGGCTATGGCAAATAAAATGCAAGTCTGTCATCAGGCAAGCAAAAAGGGAATATGAGGAGCATATCACAAAAAACATAAAGGTCAACAATAAAACTTTCTTCAAATACATTAGAAGTAGGAAGCCAGCCAGGGAGGCAGTGGGGCCCTTGGATGACCAAGGGGTAAAAGGAGTAGTGAAGGATGATAGGGAAATGGCTGAGAAGCTGAATGCATTTTTTGCCTCACTGCGGAAGATGAGAAGTGCTTGCCCACTCCAGAACCATCGATTTTGGGAGAGGGTTTGAAAGACCTGAATCAGATTGAGGTGACAAGAGAGGAAGTCCTACGACTGATGGACAATTTAAAAACTAATATATCACCAGGCCCAGATGGCATTCATCCAAGAGTTTTGAAAGAACTCCAATGTGAACTAGTGGATCTCCTTACAAAAATATGTAATCTTTCTTTAAAATCTGCCACCATTCCTGAGGACTGGAAGGTAGCTAATGTCAGTCCCATCTTTAAAAAGGGCTCCAGGGGAGGTCCAGGAAATTACAGGCCAGTCAGTCTGACGTCAATACCAGGTAAGTTGGTGGAAACTGTTATTAAGAAAAGAATTAGTAGGCACATTGCTGAACAAAAACTATTGAGGCAAACTCAGCATGGGTTCTGTAAGGGAAGATCTTGTCTCACTAACCTGTTAGTGTTCTTTGAGGGAGTGAACAAACATTTGGACAAAGGGGACCCAATAGATGTTGTTTACCTTGACTTCCAGAAAGCTTTTGATAAAGTTCCTCATCAAAGGCTCCTAAGGAAGCTCAATAGTCATGGGACAAGTCCTCTTATGGATCAAAAGCTGGCTTATAAATAGGAAATAGAGAGTGAGTATAAATGGGAAACTTTCTCAATGGAGGGAGGTAAGCAGTGGGGTACCACAGGGATCAGTACTCGGTCCAATGCTTTTTAACTTGTTTATTAACAATTTGGAATTGGGAGTAAGCAGTGAAGTGGCTAAATTTGCAGGTAACACAAAGTTGTTCAGGGTGGTGAAAACCAGGGAGGATTGTGAGGCACTCCAAAGGGATCTGTCGAGGATGGGTGAGTGGGCGTCAACGTGGCAAATGGGGTTCAATGTGGCCAAGTGCAAGTTGATGCACATTGGAGCCAAAAATCCTAAATATAAATACACACTGATGGGGTCTGAACTGGCAGAGACTGACCAAGAGAGAGATCTTGGAGTCGTAGTAGATAACTCAATGAAATGTCTAGACAGTGTGTAACTGCAATAAAGAAGGCCAACGCTATGCTCGAGATTATTAGGAAGGGAACTGAAAACAAATCAGCCAGTATCATAATGCCCCTGTATAAATCATTGGTGCGACCTCATTTGGAATAGTGTGTACAGTTCTGGTCGTCACACCTCAAAAAGGATATTATAGTATTGGAAAAAGTGCAGAGAAGGGCAACTAGAATTATAAAAGGGTTGGAACACTTTCCCTATGAAGAAAGGTTAAAGCGCTTGGGGCTCTTTAGCTTGGAGAAACGATGGCTGAGGGGTGACATGATCGAGGTTTATAAGATTATGCATGGGATAGAGCAGGTTGAGAAAGAAGTACTTTTCTCCCTTTCTCACAATACAAGAACTCGTGAGCACTCTATGAAATTGCTGAGCAGTCGGGTTAGAACAGATAAAAGGAAGTACTTCTTCACCCAAAGAGTGATTAACATATGGAATTCACTGCCACAGGAGGTGGTGGCAGCTACAATCATGGACAGTTTCAAGTGGGAATTAAACATATGGAGCAGAAATCCATCAGTGGCTCTTAGCCACAAGGTATAGATAGGAACTCTCAGTCTGGGGCAGGTGATGCATCCTATTCTTGGTGCTGGGGGGGCAGCAGTGGGAGGGCTTTTAGTGTCCTAGCCCCACTGCTGGACTTCCTGATGGCACCTGGTATTTTTGGCCACTGTGTGACAGAGTGTTGGACTAGATGGGCCATTGGCCTGATTCAACATTGGCTTCTCTTATGTTCTTATGTTCTCTCTTATGTAAGATGAGCCCCAAAGCTCCGTGTCCCACACCACTTCAGACAGCACCCAGCCACGTGTTGCCTCCCGAGTCATGGTCACCACTCCAGAAAAACCTTCCGGAATTCGATGTTGCGCATCCCAAGATGTGGGAAACGTGGATGGAGCATCTGGAATACTATGTTGACTTCCAGGACATCACGAACGAAGGAAAAAAGAAGTCCCTGATGTTCAGCTCCTCTGGGGTCACCACACTATGGCTGCTAAAAGATCTGCTAGCTCCCAAGTCCCCGAAGGAGGTCACCTATGTTGAACACGTAAAGGCACTCACAGACCATTTCGCACCACAGCCGAAAAAAATGGTGAGGTGCTTGGACTTCTTTGCACATCTCCAGAATTCCACTGAATCGGCCACCAAGTTCCTGGCTGGCCTACACCGATTGACCACGAAATGTGAGTTTCCCGACCTGGGCAACACCCTCTTGAACCAGTTCGTCGTGGGCCTACGCAAGCCAAAGCTCCACCATAAGCTGGCCAGCCACGACGATCTGACCCTGGAGAAGGCTTTATGTGAAGCCACAGCCTATGAAAAATCACATCAGGAGCATCGCAGCCACGTGGCTCACCAGACATGTGCAATGCTGGCCTCAGAAGAATTGGACAAGGGAGAGATCCACCAGGTCCACCGCCAGACTTGCCAGGACCACAAGGCATCCCCCGCCACAGCTGGCACCAACCATGGCCAGCTCCCACTGCATGATAACAACCACCCTGCAAGGTTTTTGTTTTTTTTAAAGTACCCTAAGGTACACTTTTATTATTTTTCAATATACACTACAGACATACAAATATACACATACCTAACATACACTACACAACTACATATAACACCTATTCCAAGAGACTTATTTCTTATTCCTTCTTCAGGTAACTATTCCCCCCCCCCCAGTTTTCTATATTGGAACCAGATTTATCCTTTCTGTGTTCTCAAATCACATTGTTTAATGTCCATTTACGCTTACGTTATAACTATTCATAAAATCTCTTCCATGTTCTTTGAAAGGTCCATTCTGTACCGGCTCTCATCTCTAAAGTCAGTTAGTCATTCTCTGCCATTTCAAAAAGTTTATTCACATACTCTCACCTTGTTGGTATCTCCATTGTTTTCCAGTATTTGGCATACAAAATTCTCGCAGCTGCCGACATGTGAACAATCAAATATCTATCTGCTTTATCAAAATCTTTTGGAAATATATTTAACAGCAATATCTCTGGGGTAAATGGAACATTATTTCTTATTATTTCCTTCATCATCTTATGAACCCATCTCCAAAATCTTTTTGCCTCATCACACAACCACCACATATGATAAAAAGTACCAGTTTTGTTTTTACACTTCCAGCATTTATCTGAGCAATTTACATTTTGTTTAGCTAATCTATCTGGTGTAACATACCATCTATAAAGCATTTTATACATATTCTCTTTATATGACACAGCATTAGTCATTTTAATATTTTTCAACCAAACTTGTTCCCACTCCTCTAAGTCAATATTACACCCAATGTTTTGAGCCCATACAATCATATTTTTTTTCACTATTTCATCTGCCATCACATTATCTAGTAAGATCTTATATATTTTCTTTATCATTTTAGTGTCTGTTTTCAAAATAGCCTCTTCCAGCTCAATTGTTTTATTGTTAAATCCAAGTTTGCTGTCTTTTGCATATATCGATTCTAATTGTGCTTTTTTCCCACCAGGTTAATTGTTCTGGTTGTTTAAGTCTGTCTTTTTTATCTAAAATGTCCTGATATCTCAATAATACTTCTCCATCGTATACATTTGGTAATGTAAATGCTTCTAATGGTATTATCAGTCTTGATCTTTAAATATAATTTTTTTGTGTATTGAGTCCCATACCTTCAATAATGCTGCTCTCAGCCAATGCTGCTTAAAGTATTTCTGAGAGCTTGCTTTTTCATCATAAAAAAGCATTCCATCCTAACAGTAAATCATGTCCCTCAATTTTCAACAGCCTTTTGTCTTCCAAAGTAATCCATTCTTTAATCGACACCAGTGCTGTAGCTCTATAATACAGTAACCAATTTGGTACGCCAAATCCTCCTCTCTCTTTCACATCTTGTAGCATCTTCAACCTTATTTGTGCTCTCTTCCCTTGCCATATAAATTTCGTTGTCAATCTATCCAAATCCTTGAATAGATTCTGGTTTTGTAGTACAGAAATGGTTTGAAACAGAAACATCCATCTAGGTAAGATATTCATTTTTAATGTGGCTATTGTTCCCATCATGGAGAGCTGCAAAGTTTTCCATTTTTCCAAATCCTGCTTAGTTTTTTGTAGTAGAGCTTTATAGTTATCTTCAATTAAAGTACTGCATTTATTCGAGACTGTAATTCCCAAATACTTTGCTTTATTTACAATCTGGAATCCAGTACTTTCTTGTAGTTTACTTTTTTGTTTTTGATCTAAATTCTTTACTATTATTTTAGTTCTTTCTGTATTTATTTTAAAGCCCGCTACTTCTCTATACTTTTCAATCTTTTCTTTCAATGCCTCTACTGCTTCTGTCAGATTTTCTAGTATAAATGCTACATCAGCTGCAAAAGCTAAGAGTTTAAAATGCTCTTTCTTTATTTGAAGTCCAGTTATTTTACTCTCCCTTCTTATAGCTTCATTCATTATTTCCAGCACCAGTATAAATAAAAGTGGTGATAATGGGCATCCTTGCCTCATGCCTTTCTGAATATCAAATTTATTTGACAGCTCCCCATTGACTACAATTCTTGCCTGTTGTTCATTATAAATTGCTTCAATCATAGTAATAAAGCTCTCTCCTGCTTCCAACATCCTGAGCGTCTCCATCATAAAAGTCCAATTAACATTATCGAATGCTTTCTCCACGTCCAAAAAAACTATTGCCATTTGCTTCTCAGGATGTATTTCATAATATTTTAGTACATTCATCAACATTCTCAAATTATTCCTCATTTGTCTTTTAGGTAAAAATCCTGCCTGGTCTTTATTTATTGTCTCCGCTAACACTTTTTTCATTCTTTGTACCAAGATTGATGTAAAAATCTTATAATCGGTGTTTAGAAGAGATATCGGTCTATAGTTTTTAATTTCTTTTTCATCCGAGTTCTGTTCATGAATCAAAGAGATAATTACTTCTTTCCATGTGTCTGGAATTACATCCTGATCTCTTGCCATGTTACATATGTCCTTAAAAGTCATCGTGATTTGTTCTTCAAATATATGGTAGAATTCCACTGGAAGTCCACCCGGGCCTGGGGCTTTGCCTCTATTTTGTCTTTTCAAGGCTTGTGCTACTTCCATCATTGATATCCATTGATTTAATATTTGTCTTTGTCCTTCTGTCAGTTTTTGCAATTTATATTTTTCTAAATAATTCTTAATGCTCTCCTTGCTGACATTCACTCTTCCATATAAAATTTTGTAATATTCCTCCATAGCTTTTTTAATTTCTTCATTTCTACAGATTTCTTTTCCTTCTTTTCTCAATACTTTAATAAATGTCCTTTCTTTCTTTTGATTGATTTTGATGCTGTAACATTTTTAATCTTTTTTTTATTCCATCTTTATTTTCTGAAGACATCATAGTGTTCTCTTGTATTCTTATTTGTTTTTTCAGTTTCTCATACCTTTGTTTACTTTGCCTATTAATTCTTGCTGCTTCTTGTATCAACAGTCCTCTAGAGAACATTTTCATTGCATCCCATATCACCTGTAGTGATGTGTCTTGTTTCTTGTTTTCTTCAAAAAAGACTGTTAATTCTTCCTTCATTTTGATTACAAATTTCTCGTTTCTTAAAGTCTTTAGATTCATGGTCCACCTGTTTCTCTTCCCTATTGCTTGTAGTTCCATATACACCGGTTTATGGCCCGCATATGTCCCCACCTAAGAAATCCTTAACCATTAATGTTCAGATCCATATCATATCTGTTCTGGACCCTGAGTCGTGTCTAGCCGAATAGTATGTAAACTGTCTTGAAGAGTAGTTTCTTATTCTCCAAGCATCCACCAAGTTTAATTCCACTAATAAACGTTTTAGACTTTTTGGCATTTCTGTCCTCCTTTTCTTCTTCTTCTTCCCACCTGTCTGTTTATCTTTGTCAGCAATTTCACTAAAGTCTCCAAGTAGGCATATATTTTGATAGTCCTGTTCGACTATAAGATTATGTAGTTCTGAATAAAAATTTTCTTGGTCTTGGTTTGGTGTGTAAATATTCATGAGTAGTATTTTTTTTTCTTGATTCTGAATTTCCACCATCATGATTCTCCCATCATCTGAAGCATACACTTTCTCTGGAAACAGGTGCTCTTTAACTGTTGTTGTCACTCCCCTCTTTTTTTCCTTTTTATCTGAAGCTGCAAAGATTTTCCCCAGTCTTCTATTTTGTAGAAATTTCTCATCCTTCTCGCAAATATGTGTCTCTTGCATGCAAATTACATCCAAATTCTGCTTAAGTAATTGGTGAAATATCCTTCTTTTTTTCTGTGGTCCACTCAATCCGTTGGCATTCACTGATAGGATTCTAAGTTTTCCCTTATCCATTATCCTTTCCCTTTTATCTGTTGTCGCGTACCAATCGGGGATTGTCCGGTCCTAATCCTTCTTTCTTTGGGCTTTAAATCAGCTTCTGCTTGTTCCCCATCTTTTCTCTCCTCTTCTTCTTCCTCTTCTTCCTCCTCTTCCGTTCCCAATTCCTGACCATGTCTTTTTAGAAACTCTTCCACTTTAAAAATTGATGTAATCCAGTACTTTTTACTTTGATAAGTAAACACCAATCCTTCTGTCAGCAACCACCTGTATTGGAGATCATTTTCCCCTAGTAAGCCTGTTAGTCTGGAATATTCTCTTCTCTTCTCACATACTCTCCAAGGGATTTCTTTTAAGACTTTTATTTCTCCTGTATCGATCTTTAATGGATTTGCATTGACTTCCATCAGTACTTTGTCCCTTGTCATTCTTTTATAGAAACACACTTGTATTTCTCTAGGGACTTTCATTCACCTTGCATATGCTGAATTCATTCAAAAGACTTGATCAAATTCTTTTTCCATTTCCTCTTTTCCAATCCCTAAATGGTCAGCCAATATTTCTGCCATCTTTTTTGAGAGATCTTCATCTTTTTCTTCCGGGATATTCTGGAATCTCAATACAAAAGCTGCTCTTTCTACCTGTAATCGTGTTAACTCTTGCTCACATTCCCTTCCATCTGTCTCATGTCCTCTTCTACTGCTTTAGTCCTCTTTTCCATTTTCTCATTGTTTTTCTTCAACTCTGCTGTGTCCTTTTGAGTTTTTGACCACCTGACTCTTAATTGCTTGCATGTTATTTACAAGTTGTTCAGTTAGTTGTGTCAGCTGTTGCATCACTCCTTCCATCTGTGCTTTGATTGGGGTCAACTGCATCCACAATCATGCTCTGCATTTCCTTTTTTTTAAAGTCAACTTGCTTTTTATTTTAACCAACTATCGTATGTGTAGTCTTTCCGTCATCATTATACAAGTTTCCCCCCTTCCCCCCTCCCTTCCCTCAGTCCTCCCTCCTCTGTTCTTCTTCCATCATTGCTTCAGCCACAGGCACAAAGTGCAAAGTTTCCAATAAATGTCCTTCTTGGCTTCATCCTCCTTGATCCAGTCGAAATAGGGTGACCATTTCATCCTTATCTGTCTCTTCTTTTCCTCCCAAGTGTTCTCCTCCATCGTCAAGGCCACGATATCTGATTGGATATATTAAAAAAGGTAGTTATTCCAGTTCTCCATGGTCCACTTGTTCTTATCTTTCCATCCTAACACTATAACAGCTTTCCCAGCTAATACCATTGCCTTGAGTACCTCTTGGTATTTGCTTTCTATTATCTCACTCTTCAAGATACCTAATGTCATTAAGTTAATATCTATTGGTATTAATACACCTATCTTGTCTTTTATCCTATCCAATATTTTCCTCCAAAAATCCTGAACTTTGGCACATTCCCACCACATATATGAGTACCAGCCTTTTACCTGATTGCAGTGCCAACAGTTCGAACTCATCCCAGATATCATATTGGTTAGCTGGGCTGGTGTCCGATACCATTTAGTAAAACACTTCAGCTCCATTTCTCTAAATTTACTGAATTTAATCTTTCTCTGCATTTCCTTTTGTACAGGGCCAGCCAGTTTGCTAACTGTCACTCCCGCCCCTGGTGACGTTGATGGAGGTTTTGTGGTCTGGATCATTTTAACATTAACATTCGACATTTTGCTGGTTTTTCTCTGAGCTTTATACAAGTTCCAAGTCAGCTATCTTATTTCCTCTTTTTGTTTACAATTTCTTCTCTCTCAGACTTGGTTATCTGCTTATTTTCTTCAAAGAGGTTACTTTGGCAGTGTGCCCAGTCCTTTGACTGTATGCCCAGAGCCTTATCTGTCCGCTTAGGCCAATTGTTTTTTTGTTATTATTGTTCAAGGTCAGCCTTTCCAGCCGTTCCCAACACAGACTCAGTCCAGTTAAAAAGGGGTGTGTGTCAAATTTATTTCCTTAATAATCAATAGTCCATAGACATAGCAGTCTTATTAGTCTCTATTGGGTTAAAATTAGATTCCATTGGGTTGTCAAATCTCTCCGTGGCTTCACCCCACTGATTTATAAGGGCTCCCGCCCCCCTCCTAATGGAGGGAAAAATTTGAGAACGTAGGGTGGGGGCTTTTGATCGCTCAAACCCTCAACAAGCTTCAGATCGATCTATCTCCCAGAAGGTTCTAAAGAGCCCAGTCACTTCAATACAGTTTTTTTACTTGCTCTTCTACTAGAAGGTCTTTGGTAGCTTTAGTAACTTAGCCCTGTTTCCCCTCTACTCTGCCAGAAACCCAGCCAGGTTTTGAAATATTCCCTTCGGTTTTGGCCATTTGAATAGATTTGGGGATGATTTCAGTTCGTTAGGGGCTACCAGTATGACAGTCTTTATTTCGGGAACACAGAAGAAAGGATTTTTCTCCACTCACGTTTATGCACTCCTGTTCACTTCCACTTAATCATCTCTTGGTTCTTCATGGTAATGAAGGCTTTGCCCATTGAGATGGACGTTGTCCTCCCCCCCGGCTTGCTTCAGAGCTAGACCACAGGTCTCTTAGTGAGTTGCCCTCTCACTAGGACCTCAGCTCAAGCTCCTTGCCCTCATCGCTCCTACCCTGGAGCATGGGGGTGGTCTCCAACTTGCCAGAGACCTTCTAAAACCGAGGGATTGATCAGTTGCTTGGAGTGATGCTCTCAAGTGATCGCTAGCGCCTTGCTGCAGCCGCAACTCTCGACCACCCTGCAAGGTTGACCCCACAAGCACCCTGCACCAGCTACAGAGAGAACCACAAATGCCGCTTGTGCCATTTCAGGGATGCAACATGACAGTCCTGCAGAAAAGCAGGTCACCTCACAAGCATTTGCCACTCCAGAGGGACCCAACGTCAGCCCGCTGCACACCAGGAAGAAACTGACTTCCACACCATCCACCAGTTTAAGGTACTGAATTTTCCCCTGGGCACCCCCAACAAAATACATTTAACAGTGCATATAGAAGGGTCCCCCCTGCGAGATGGAGCTCGACACTGGCTCCTCATTCTCCATTATTTTGGCTGAGACCCTACATAAACTATGTCCACGTGGAGGACCCCCATTGAGGAAGCCAGACAGCCTCACTGTAAGAGACTTTCAGAAAAACCCAGTGGCCATCAGGGAGTGGGGCAAATTCAGGGTACAGTACAAGGGTTTCGAGGGACACTTAGACTTGTTGGTGGTGGAGAAGCGGCTCACAAGTCTGCTGGTTCACTCCTTTGGGTCTCAGGTTGACCAGGGTGAACCATGTGGGGCCACTGAACTTCATGGCAGTATGTGACGAGTTCCCAGCCATATTCGATGGCATGCTTGGATGATATACTGGTCCACCAGTCTCTTTGGATTTAGACCCCACAGTGCACCCCATCCACATGAAGGCCCGGAGTGCCCCATTCACCTTGCAGCCCAAAATAGACATTGAACTTGACCACCTAGTGGCCCAGAGGGTTCTAGAACTAGTGCCACACGCAAAGTGGGAGACCCCGCCCCATAGTCATCCCAGTCAAGCCAAACAGGGATGTTTGGATCTGTGCAGATTATAAATGCACAATAAACAAAGCCCTGCAAGATCACACGTCCCCCGTCCCCGTGGTCAGCTATGTGCTAGACTCCCTGGCGGGCGCGAAAATCTTTGGCAAGCTGGACCTGGTCCAGGCATACCAGCAGCTGCTGGTGGATGATGCCACTGCTGAGGCACAGACCATTGTGACCCACAGGGGGGCATTCTGGGTATGGAGGCTGCAGTTAGGAGTTAGTGTGGCCCCAGGTATATTTCACAACCTCATGGATTGTCTCCTTAAAGGCATCCCTGGAGTCCAGCCATTCTTCAATGACGTTTTGATCGCAGCCCTGGACTCTGGGACCTTTGTTCAGTGGCTTCAGGCAGTCCTTCAACGTTTTCATGATGCCAGCCTGAAACGCAAGAAGTGCATGCTGGGGATGCCATGGGTGGAGTTCCTGGGGTTTGCGGTAGACACACAGGACATCCACCCCATGCTGGAAAAAATTTGCGCAATCGTACATGCACCCACACCCACTTCCAAACCGGAACTGCAAGCTTTTTGGAGGCTACTGAACTTCTACCACTCTTTCTTGCCCCATAAAGCCATCGTGGCTGAGCCGCTCCACTGCCTGTTGGACAAACAGGCCCCCTGGGTCTGGGAATGGCAGCAAACTGCTGCATTTCAGGCAGTGAAGGAGTTGCTAACGTCGAATGTGGTGCTCGCCCACTTCAATGAGTCCTTGCCGGTGGTCCTTGCCTGCAACACTTCCCCTTATGGAGTGGGGGCCGTCCTGGGGCATCAGCTCCCGGACAGGCAAGAGTGGTGTACTATTCTTGGACTTTGTCTTCGGATGAGTGCAATTATGCTCCGATAGATAAAGAAACCCTGGCAATCATGGTGGGGGTTAAAAAATTCCATGATTATCTCTATGGCTGCCCCTTTACCTTGACACAGCTCCCGCGTACCAGATCACTCTGCTGGAGGATTTGCCCAACCGTCCCATTCAGGTTTCTGAGGTTTCCCGCCACATCACCTGGGACCGCCTCCTATCCTGGGTCTTGGACTGGTAAGGAGTGCCTTCAGTCCGAGCCCAGAATTTGCTGCATTTTCCTCTTGCTGGGATAAGCTGTCTTCCCACAAAGGTTGCCTACTGTGGGGAAGCTAGGTAGTAATTCCCCCACCCCTTCGCCAGCGGGTGCTCACCGCCTTGCATGAGACACACCCGGGAATTGTGCGAATGAAGGCACTGGCCTGGAGCTATGTCTGGTGGCCAGGAATGGACAGTTACACCGAGGACCAGGTGAAGCGCTGCCAGAAATGCCAGGAATCCTGATCAGAGCTGTCCAGAGCCCCGGTGAGTCCTTGGGAGTCCTCGCACAAGCCATGGGCCAGACTAAATCTGGACTTTGTGGGCTCCTTCCAGGGGCAACTCTTCTTTATATTAGTGGACTCCTATACCAAATGGCTAGACGTGGTCCCGGTCCCCTCCATCTCTTCATGCTGTGCCATCCAAGCAATGTGGAGGATGTTTAGCACCCGTGGCATCCCAGATTCCTTAGTAACTGACAACGGGACTGCCTTTACATCCACGGAGTTCCAAGAGTTCATCAGCTACTATGGGATAAGACACATCTGCTCCGCACCCTTCCACCCCACAACCAACGGTCAGGCCGAGTGCATGGTCAGGACAACCAAGGACTCCCTGTGCAGAATGGACCAGGGAGACCAAGACTACAAGCTCACAGCCTTCCTCTTCGACCAGCGTACAACACCCCACACCACCACCGGTCAGAGCCCAGCAGAACTCCTGATGGGACAGCGCCTCACGACCCGGCTGGACAGACTGCACCCTGACCGCACCCTGGAGCACAGTGCAGCTCCAGAAAACCAAGAAGTTCCCCATGGTATCTTCCCAGGGGACCCCATCTATGCGAGGAACTTCGCCAGGGGCCCCGCATGGATCCCAGCCAGGGTGGTCCACGTGACAGGGCCCGTCATATGAGGTCTCAGCAGAAGAGGGCCAGCTGTGGAGGTGGCACATCAATTAGCTATGACACTGCTCCTCCCTGTAGACCCAGAAGAAACGGAGAACAGCGAGGATGAGACCCTGAGCCGGGAGCTGGAAGAACTACGAGAAGACTTGCCCGCCATGCAAGTGCACCTGGGGCCAAGCGCACCACCAGCAGGTACCAGAGGCGAGGCAACTGAGCCAGCCAGTGCCCCAGAGGCTGACAGGGAACCAGCCCAGACTCCACAACCAGCACAACCCACTGAGCAGCAGGCCCCAGTCCCAGCATTACACTGCTCGACCCAGGACGAGCAGCAACCAGCGTATCTTTGTCTGCTAGGAGGGTCAGGACCTTGGGGGGAGGGGTGTTGTGTATCAACCAAGACCGCACACGTGATCGGGCTCACACGTCGTCATGCGGACACACTGAGCTTCGACTTTTAGGAACAATAGGCCCTGGGATCCTGAAACGGACCAATAGGACTGCCTGGATCCAAGTAAAGTCCTATAAGATATGAAACATTGTAAATAACCAATCATGGTGTATGGTGTGTGTTGGAGTGTGTGGTTTGTTTGTGGGATTTAAGCAGGGCTTTGGTCCTACTGTTTTGTCTTAGTTTCGTGTTCTGGAATAAAGTATGAGCTGATTCACTACAAAGCATCTAAGAACCCCGTACTTTATTTAGTTATTTATTTATTTTATTCTATTTATACCCTGCCCTCCCTGCAAGCGGGCTCAGGGCAGTTTACAAAATTGGATTTAATTTATAGATTTAATTCCAGGGGAAACATAGTGAAGCAAATAAATATATCAAAATTAGAGATTGATATGTAAATGTACCCTTCTTAATAGTGAAATACCAAGAGTAATTAACTGAGACCCTGTTATGCTCTGTCTCCTCTCAAGCATGGAGGTAACTAACAGCACTCTTTTCTTTAAGGTGGGGTGAATGGTTGTGCAGTGTTTTGTCTCCTCTGTCATCAGATCAGAGAAATACATTCCAATCTACCATTCCAAATTAAGTTACATTCTACTATTAATTGCATTACATTACAATCACTATTCCAATCTACTGTTCCAAATAAGAAATACACTAAAATAAAGAGAATGTATAGCCCTTCTTGGTGAGAATATAGATAGGAGTGAATGAGATTAGCATAAATAGTGAGATTAAAAATCAATATCCCTGTTAACCCCAGGATTTAACAGGGATATTGGTTTCTTATCTCACTACATATTGGAATAGTGTACTTTAGAGAAATAGTCACCTTAAAGAAAAGGATGATGTTATTTACCTGCTGTTTGTTAATGCTCACAGTAGCAAAGCTGCTTTTAGTCAAGGCCAAGCATCAGAGGTCCCACCAATATGATAATAAAAAAAAATTGCTTGAGCAATGTTTAATAGGTAATTAAAATGATATCTGATTATTTGGGGGCAGGAGAAGTTCTAACTTCTAAACTCAGACTTCGTATGTGCTTTAACTAAGTCTAAACAAGTTGCATTTTAAAACCAAAAACACACATTATAGTCACCCATTTAAGTTAGAATGTTGTTTGTTCTGGAACAAAGGCATTCATCATTCCACAGTTATAACCGTTAAAACAGATTAATATAGATTACAATGTATATAAAGTGTGTGTGGGGGGAATCACCCTTTCGCTACTTTGATAGATTCTTGGGAAATACAAGCTTGACCCCACACCCTTTCTGTTCATAATATGAACAGACGTTTTCTGTTCTGCTATTAAGTATGTTTTAACTCCCCAGCCAGCATAGGGGTAACTACATTGCAAAATATAGGTGGGGACTGGGGAAGAGAAGAAGTAGAAGGTGGTGGGAGAAAGGAATGAAGGCATACCATGTTGGTTGAGGGGCTTAACAGCATCCAATTTTTGCCTCAGCTTTGGTGTATTTTGCAGCCATGGAAAACTTTATTTAAAAATTGCTGCTAAAAAAGGGCAGCAAAGGGCACCAAGAAGTCACAGTCACCTTCTGTTTGCTTTGCCTTGCCTGCACCCATAGTGGCTACAGTGTTGAACTGCACACTAAGTAAAACAAAGTAAAATGCATTCTCTGAATTAAGGATAATTCCAGCTTCATGGGCCACCAAACTGACTTGGGCTTTGGGAATTTTGTACGCCCAGCCTCCTGTTCTCAGCAGTCCTGGGTGTGGGGAAGAAGACTCTTCCGCTTTCTAATGGCATTGAATCCAGGGCAAATAAACTGTGTGGAAACAGCCGAGAGATGTTTCTAGAGATCTTCATTGGTTGTTGGTTCCCTTCCAGGCACAGTTCAAAGTACAGGTTATTGCCTATAAAGCCTTTATGCAGTTCAGAGCCAGGGTAGCTAGAGGACCATCTTCTTTTATATGAATCCATCCACCATTTGAAATTGTAATCAGGAGCTTTGCTCTGTATATTCCTAGTATCTGAGGCAAAGTGGTTATCACCAGACACAGCATCTTCTCTGTATTAAGGCTTTGGAACCCCCACCCCCACACTAAACCTTGCCTAGCTAGGGTTGCCAGGCAGCAGCCAGAAACCCTCAGGTGCAATCAGGGCACAGGGACTGGTGCACCGCTGTCACACTGGTGCACTGACTTCACTTCTGGCGCAATGCTGGCGCACACCCCAACTTCCCCCTCCTGCCTCCATCAATTGCCAATGAGCAAAACAACAGTTTGCCAAGACCTGGCAACCCTATGCCTAATACCAACTGTGAAAACTTTTAGATACTGGGCGAAGAAAATTTTGTTTTTAATCCCAAGGCCCACAGTTAGATGTCTCACCATTAGTTTTTACTTGAAAATTTAGCCTGGCTTTTCAATCCTTACATTGTGGCTTTGGTCTGAACTTGTAAATTCCATCTTACTTCTAATTGCTGCTTGATTTTATGATGATGTTACTATTTTAGTGCCCTTTACAGAGAGTGACTTAGATCCTATACCTTTGTTCCACATGCACATCTGTCAGGTTCGAAAGCAAGTAGATCCAAGCATTCTTTAATCAAGAAGGGCTTTATTGGAATACAGTGCTAAAACCCATAGCGGAGGGTCATTGTCAGGAATGGCAGGAGAAGCAGCGCAAGCAAGGTTATAGTGTGATGCAAAATGCTACTAGCAAATGAACTGTAAGCGCGCGCACGGGAAACTCCCAGTGGGAGAGTTACTTAATGGGCGGGAGATGACTCCCTCCTTCCCTCGTCTTCACAGGACTGGGAAATTCTCATCAGCTCAAGAATAGCCCAAAGCCCACATTCAAGGCCACCGTGATAAGACTGAGCGGCATAGAAGAAGCTCCCACGTTACTGCCAGCATACCTACGCAAGCGCAATGCAGGGATGAGATAGGGAACACAGAACAATGGACTCAGTGTAAAATAGCAAACAGACATTTCTGACACTGGGCACTGCAGAGGCAATCCTTCCCTGGGGAGCTTGCTTCTCCTGCTGCTAGGTACTTGTACTAGAACAGTGTTTTTCAAGACGCCACAAAGGGCCAAGTGCAACAGCTGAGGACGGCTTCCACAGCAGCCAGAGAACAACAAAACAGGTTGCTTACCTGTAATTGATGATCTTCGAGTGGTCATCTGTGCATTCACACCTCTGGGATATAGTGCACCTGCGCCGACCCCGATCGGTAGAATCGAAAGCAAAGGGAATTTTCACGCCCGGTGCCCTGTCATGTGCTGGGCTCTGATGCACATGACTAGGGAAGGGGCACGACAATCTTGCCAGTTCCTTCTGACCACTGCCATCAGCCACAAAATAACTTAAAGGACTGACAGCAGAGGGGAAGGAGGATGGGTGGTGTGAATGCACAGATGACCACTTGAAGATCATCAGTTACAGATAAGCAACCTGTTAATCTTCTTCGTGGTCTCTATGCATCACACCTCTGGGAGAGTAACAAGCAAAAAACACATGCCTACCTGGAGGAGAGAACTGGAGGTCCTCAAACGCACACCAACTGCAGCACGGATCATCCCACCACAGAGTGATGATGAAGACGTACATCTAGGGCAGTGATGGTGAACCTTTTAGAGACTGAGTGCCCAAACTGCAACCCAAAACCCACTTAAGTATTGCAAAGTGCCAACACGGCAATTTAACCTGAATACTGAGGTTTTAGTTTAGAAAAAACAACTCATACATTAACATCTTTTGTCTTAAAAGAAAAACATGAGGTTGGTAAGCCAGGCCATATCAGTGAGCTATGGATATTCCTGCCCTTTTTCATTCATAAACAGCCTAATTTCATCCAAGCAGGCTACAAATCTCTTCAGGACTCGTCCTCTGCTCAGCCACCTGACATTATTGTACATAAGTAAACAATTATACTGTGCCTGAACCTCCTCAAGAAGTGCTTTAAGCTGTCGACAATTCAGAGCACGAACCATGATGTAATTCACCATTTTTGTGACATCTGTGAGGACATCATGAATTTTTTTGCTGCTTTCCCTGGCACAAAGAGCTTCTTGATGTATAATACAATGAAACTGAATGATTTGATATTTTGCTTCTTTAACAAAGATCTGTATGAAACTAGATGTTGCCCCCACCATAGAAGGTCCCCCATCACAAGTAATTGAAACCATTTTCCTGGTCTTATGTCTTGTGACAAAAAAGCCTCCATCACAGCATTGTAGATATCTATCCCTTGTGTTCTTTCAGGCAAAAACACCAGTTTCACCAGCTCTTCTTTCATGATGTCACCAACAGCATAACTCAAAATTACAAAATGAAGCACCTAATACAAATCTATCTCTATATCCAAAATAGCTAACGCTATTAGTTAACACTAAAGAAATGCCCGCCCCCCCAAGGCATCACAAAGAATACTCCTTATTTTCCAACCCCAAAAGAGGGCATTTTCATCTGTGTTTTAAGAGCTCAAAAGAGGAGAGCCACCTCCACACCATGCAGAGAGACACATTTACAGAGAAAGCCCTGGCCACAAGAACATAAGATCAGGCCAGTGGCCCATTCAGTCCAACACTCTGTGCCACACCCCTCCAAGTACCAAGAATACAGAGCATCACTGCCCCAGACATAAGAGAACCACTACACCAAACTGGCTCTCAATTAAACTAATCAAACTCTCATCTGGTCTTTTATTATATCAATTTTCACCATTCGCACAAGAACAAAAATATTGGGGGGTGGGGGAGAAAGAGATAAGTTGCCTCACTAACAAATGTAGTTACTGATCACCAGTACACAGGTTTAATAAGCACACTGATTCTGAAGTGTAAAGTTTTCATAGGGATGGCCATTTGAAAATACAATTATAAGCCAAGGGGTTGTAAAGAAGAAGAAGAGGAGGTCTCCATCTTTCTCTCTCTCACACACACACACACAGAACCAACCGAGTGTGTTAAGACAGCCTGGAGATCTCTCTCTCTCTCTCCCTCACAACCTCCCCCCCCACGTTTTAAGACAGCCTAAATCTCGATCTTTCTCACACACAGAACCAACCCAGCATTTTAAGACAGCCTGGAGATCTCTCTCTATCTCTCTCTAGGTGCCACTGGACTCTTTGCATTGCTACCGGGGGGACGGGGGGACGGGACACATGCGGATCTGCCCTCACAGAGAGCTTTTACCTAAATAAGCCTTGGTCTTAAAGGTGTCACTGGACTCTTTGCATCGCTACCTGGGTGGGGGAGAGAAACACGCAGATCTGCCCTCACAGAGAGCTTTTACCTAAATAAGCCTTGGAGCGATTTCCCACAAGCTGCTGCTTTGCGCTCCCTCTTCCCTTCGCCCCAATTGTGTCAATTTCACACCATGTGCTGGGCAGTCGCGTTTTGCCTCACAGTTTCGCCCGATTTCCCTTGCATCTACTCAATCCTCAAAAAACAGGATTGAGTAGACACTGGGGAAATCAAGCAAAGCTGCGGGGCAAAATGTGACCGCCTAGCACATGGTGTGACATTGACACAATCCATTGTGTCATTGTCACTGACGGGGTGGGATGGTGAAAGGGTGCCCCTACCAGTAAATTTGGGGGGGTTTCCCACCATTTGAGGGAAGTCAGAACCTGAGGCGGGAGAGCGAAATGCTGGGACTGAGGGTGGTGCTGAGGCTGAAATGTCTTGATAAACCACAGCTGGAGAGGTCTCCTTTGCCGTCTGGCAAAACTTAAGTCGTGGCAGCCATCAGTCCCAAAAGACATTGGAGTTGCCTCGCCGACACTTCCCCATTGACAAAGCAGTTGGATGAAGGCAATGGTGTCTTGAGCCCACCGGAGGGGAAGGAAGTCTCTGCACACTCTGGAGTCCAGGATCGCTCCAATGAACTGGACTGTCTGAGAGGGGCAAAGCATCGACTTTTTGTGATTCACACACAGCAATATAAGGGATGGACAACAGCCACAATAACCAATAATCAGACACAAAGGAAACTGAAATAGTGCGCTAAATATCTATATGGTACAAGATATTATTAAATATTCAAAGCATATCAAAATATACAAATAGTGAGTTTAAACAATCATAGTTATTAAATTCATAGTTGTTCTCCAGAATGACGTATAATTTCGTTGGGACTTCCTCTGAACAACAGCTTGTCTTGTTACTGATACAACATCAATTGGTGTCTAGATAGTAGACTCTTCTTCGAGGATTTTCAGATTATAATAGACATTTTTGCTCAATATATTCTGCATGGGAAGGTTAAACGGTTGCTAGTAGAACAACTATGAATTTAATAACTGATTGTTTAAACTCACTATTTGTATATTTTGATATGCTTTGAATATTGGATAATATATTGTACCATATAGATATTTAGCGCACTATTTCAGTTTCCTTTGGGTCTGATTATTGATTCACACAGAGCCCCAACTCATTTAAGGATTCCAGGGTAAGGTTTATGTGGTGGAGGAGGATGGATTCTGAACTTGCCACCATCAACCAGTCGTCGATGTACGTGAAGATGTGTATCCCTTGAAGATGCAGGTGTGCAGCCATGACCACCATCAATTTGGTGAATACCCGGGGAGTGGTGGGCAGCCTGAACGAGAGAGCTTTGTATTGATAATGGTTCCCACCTACTGCGAAGTGGAGGAACTTCCTGTGAGTATGATGAATTGTGATATGGAAATAAGTGTCTTGAAAGTCCAAGGTCGCCATCCATGATCCCTATTCGAGGATAGGTAGGATACACTGCAAGATTGCTATTCTGAACTTTTTGTACTGAATGAAATGATTGAGGTCCCTGAGGTCCATAATAGGGCGGAGGCCTCTGTCCTTCTTGGGGATTGTGAAATAGTGGGAATAGAAGCCATGGCACTGGTGTGAGGATGGGACCACTTCTACGGCATCTTTGTGTAACAAATTTTGAATATCTTTCAGGAGTGTGCTGGATTGCGGAGTGGCAATGAAGTTGGGGGTTAGAGGGGCCTGAAAAAATTCTATGCGGTAACCCTCCAGGATTATTGAGAGGACCCACTTGTCCGATGTTATCTGCCTCCATGGAGACAGGTAAGGATAGAGACAGGTAGTTTGAAACAGATTGAGTGTTAAAGCAGAGTCAAAGAGTCTGTTTGGGAGTCTTAGGAGCTTTGGTTCTGGATTGTGTGGAAAGCACAAAACGAGGTTTGTTTCCATATGGACAGGAAGACATGCTTGGGGATCTCTGCCATTGTGTCTCAGAGGACAATTTTTGTGAGGATCTGCGGGACCAAGTTTTATTCCAAGATTTGGGCCTGGTTTGCCAAGAAGTCTGAGAGACTCCAAGGTTCTGTGGTGTTTTAATACTCTTATCTAGATCCTATATCCATTGTGGAACTGAATAAGCCTTCACCCTCAAAAGGGAGGTCCTCAACAAAGGCCTTCATGTCTTGTTGCAGTGATGCAGAGTGCAACCAAGCTTGTCTCTGGAGGGTGACGGCAGAGGTAAGTGTTTTAGCTGCCACATCAAGATTATGTTTGGCCGAATTAAGCTGATGTTTGGCCAGGAGCATGCCTTCCTTCTGTATATGTCTGGCTTGATGGTTGAGGTCCTCAGGGAGGGCTGCAATAAACTCAGTTAACTGTTCCCGAAGAGCATATTGATACCTGCCCATACAGGTGGTGTAGTTGGAGGTCTTAATACCTAATGCTCCAGCAGAGTAAAATTTTCTCCCAAGGGAGTCAAGTCGAGACGACGAGGACAGCTGGTCCCAATTTGTGGGCATGCATGACGGGAGCCAGGGCATGTTGGCTGCCAGAGGGTAGGCTCCATACAGGTATTGCCATTGATATTGATTCCAGGGGGTCGGTGGCAGAGGGAACAGTCCCAATTGTCTTTCGGAGAATGGTGCAGGGAGTGATGCACGGAGGCAAGCATCCCATGAGCTGATCAACAGCTCTTGACACTGGAGGATCTGGAGACCTGAGTCAAGTCCATGTCCTGCTCAGAATCCATGAGCTGGATGGGGCACAGCATAGGCGAGTATGAGGCACCTTGTAACTGGCCATGGCCTGAAGAATCAAGTGGGGGAGCTCCAAGCACAGATACCACCTCTGACTGTTAATGCAGGAGTCGACAGAACCTTCCCAGGGGAGCTCTTCTTATGCTTGACGAGCCTAGAGGGTCCAAAAGTAATGTAGGGATCTCCGGTGCTGGTTGCATCGGTATCAATTGAGTTGCCGTCCATGTAGTCACAAGCTTTTGCCAATGATGTGTGCCCATCAGTATTGATGGCTGCAGTTGTGGGCATTCCAGAGCCCTCGGGGGATCCCGGTATCGAGACAGTCGAGATGATGAGGACTGCTGGTCCCAATCTGTGGGCATGTGTGCAGGAGCCAGGGCATGTTGGCTGCCAGAGGGTAGGCTCCATACAGATATCGCCATTGATATTGATCCCAGGGGATCGGTGGTGGAGGGAACAGTCCCGATCGTCACTCAGAGAATGGCGCGGGGAGTGATGCACGGAGGCAAGCAGCCCATGGGCTAATTGACAGTTCTTGACACTGGAGGATCTGGAGACCTGAGTCAAGTCCATGTCCTGCTCAGAATCCGTGAGCTGGATGGGGCACAGCATAGGCGAGTATGAGGACCTTGTAGCTGGCCACGGCCCGAGGAGTCAAGTGGGGGAGCTACAAGCATGGATACTGGCTCTGTCAATGCAGGGTCGACAGAACCTTGCTAGGGGAGCTCTTCTTATGCTTGACTGGCCTAGAGTCCTTGCCCTCCCGGTGCTTTTTGGTGAGGGTATGGGCTTCGGACTGAGGTACCGCTGCCGAGCGTTTCAGCACTGGCCGATCGACTTCAATGTTGGTCAGTGCTGGTGACATGACCGTTGTCAATTCTGATGCTGCTGTTGACATCACGGCACGTCCACATGTATGCTGAAATGACGCCATCGGCGAAAGTCCCAATTCTAGCAGTGCAGTGCGTAGTCTGGCGGCTCTGTTCTTTCTCATTTGACATGAGAACTTAGAACAGTGGGTACAGGAATCCACTCGATGGGCTTCCCCAAGGCACAAGAGACAAAGGGAGTGTCTGTTGGGGGGGGGGGGCGATCTTATTGCCACATCGCAAACATTGTTTGAAAAAGCCCCACCATTTGGCCATAAGCCCTGGTAGAGGGAGTCTACCAGGGTAGAGTACTCACTCAACACGTTAACCAGCCCACAATTCTTTTGTAGATGCTCGATGAAGAGGAAAGTTGCACCAAAAGGTTGGAAAAGGAAGAAGAAAACTACCGACCAGATCAGAGAGGTTCCTAACAGCATGGCGGTCAGAAGAAAACTGGCGGGATTGCCGTACCCCTTCCCTAGTCATGCACATTGGAACCCTACACAGGATGGGAGAGCAGGTGCGAAGATTCCCTTTGCTTTCAATGCTACTGATCCGGGGTTGGTGCAGGCACACTATATCCCAGAGGTGTGATACACAGAGACCACCAAGAAGATCACACAGAACAAAGTTATAAGTTCTAAGCCAGCATTTGTTTTCAAAGTAATTGTTCTTATTAGTTTCTATGCTCCTGTATGCTGCTTTTACGGAGCTGCGGTGGCTCAAGTGGTTAAAACGCTGAACTGCAGGCTGTGGAAGATCAGTAGTTCAGCAGTTCGAGACCCAAGAGTGCCGCATGACAGGGTGAGCTCCTGTCTCTAGTTCCAGCTCCTGCCAACCTAGCGTTCTGTGCGCCTTGGTGTTTAGTCATGCCGGCCACATGACCACGGAAACGTCTTTGGACAGCGCTGGCTCTTCGGCTTTGAAACGGAGATGAGCACCGCAACCCTAGAGTCGGATTCGACTGGCTTTCGAGCAGGGGAACCTTTACCTTTACCTTTATGCTGCTTTTTCTTACTGCTTTTATAGTTTTCATTCATTTAGTTATACTTTTGTGGATTCATTATTTTAAGCTGGCATTGTAAGCAACTTCACACTGAACTGTGGACAGGGCCGGACCACCCATAGACGAAATTAGGCAGCCGCCTAGAGCGGCCCCGTGAGGGGGGCACCATGGTGACCTGCAGCCCCACCCACCCCACCCCACCCCACCCTCGCCAAAGCCCTGCTGCGCCTGCGCTGCTCCTCCTCTTTAAAAGTGGAAGTGAAGCTGCACGTGCTGCACACACGGAGTTGCTGCCGCCATTTCAGACGCCTCTGCACCTCCCGAGTCCCGCCCGCTCCCAGGAGAACTCCTTGGAAGTTGGAACCTGTGCCCCCTCCCCCACTGGAAGGTTGGTTTGCTTAAGCAAGCTGAGGAAAGGGGCGTCTCCTCCGGGCCTTTCTCACCTGCGCCCCTCCCGCCCTTCCCCAGGAGGCGAGATGTTCCCAAGCCCGGCAACAAGCCGGGTGAAGACCCTGCCGCCCCATGGCTGGCCGGCTGGCCGAGAGCAAGCCCTTTCCCTGCTGGGCCTCCTTCCAGACACAGAGGCTGTCAAGGGAGGGAGGGAGGGAGGAGACCCCCATAATGGCTGCCCCGCCCTGCCGAGCCCGGCCACCCCTCTCCCGGTCCCCAAGTGCCGGTCACGGGTGCTCCCTGAAGGGGGGTGGGGGAGGGCAGAGGAGAAGGAGCCGCTTCCGAGGGGAGACCCAAGCCTCTGTCGCTGGGGGTTCTCCAGCCGGCAGTCAGCCCCTCCGGAGCAGGAAGCATGCCAAGGGCACGTACCCCCCTGCTGCTTGCCCCCCCCATTTGGAGAAGGCGAGACGGGGAGGGCCACCCCAAGTACCTTTGCTGCACCGTTCCTCCCCTGCTTCCTCTTCCGCTGTTCCTTCGGGGGGGAGGCAGTGGCCTTGCACTTGCTGCAGGAGGGGATCCTTCTGCACCCCCCCCCACCGTGGCCGGGACAGGCATGCAGGCGGGGGAGGAGGCGGTAGCAGGAGAAGCACTCCCCCCTTTGGGAACTCTGCAGCAAGGCACGTTCCTTCGCCAGCTCCGAGCAAGGGGAAGGAAGGCAGGCGGCTCCGAGAGCACCTGGGACCTGCAGGGAGGGACAAAGGCCGCCTCCCGGTCCCCTCACTGGCTTTTCAAAAGAGCTTCCCCCTCTGGCACACAGAAGCGTCCTGCCCACCTTCTCCTCCAGGTCCTTTCCCCTTTCCGTCCCTCTTTTCTCCTCCCTCTGCTCATTAAAATGTATCCTTTTCTCTGGAGCACCAGGCACTTTGCAGGGAGCTGGGGGTGGAGGGAGGGGAGCAGTCAGGAAACCCCATTTGAGCCACCCAGTGAGAAAGGCAAGAGGGAGTGCCCGTTTATTAAGGGCACCAGCTGAAGAAGTTGTGGGGTGAGGGGGGCGGGGGCTGATGCAATCAAATGTGAAGCATTTCTCCCAATGAAAGAGGCATGCAAGACTGTGCAGGGGGGGGGCAGTGATTGGCAGGACTGCAGACTGGGATGTACTAAAAGGAAGGACTTGAATGACCTCCCTTGAAATACATGACAGTACAAGGAAAGTTGCAATAAAAATGCGGAATGGACTAGAATGAGAGGCCACAGAGTGGAATGACATCCCTGGGGAGTAGCAGGAGTGTTCTGTGACTCTCATCCGAGTCCCAGAAGACTTCTGTTACTCCTAGGGGCTGTCATTCCAAGCTGGGGCCTGTCATTCCAGTCCCAGAGTGGGCCCAGAGACCTTAATGGAAAATCCATTCCACATTTGCTTTGCAACTCTGCTTGTACTGTAAAGTATTTCAATGGAGCCTATGCAAGTCAATTGGCATTCCTGGCTCCCATTATTTCCAATGGGCCTTCAAGTGTTTCCTGTTGTTTTCAGTGAGCAATCCTGTCCTTCCTTTTAGTACATCCCTGCAGTCTGCAGATTGGTAGCCAAGGGGAAAGCCTTTCCTCCCAGGCATGGCATGGGGGGCTTTTTAATCAGGCAGACTTTTGGGAAATGACCACAGCAAATTTAATCACAGTTGGATTGGGGGGGGGGAGCAGCGCAAGAGCCGCATGTTTTATTTGTTCAAGCCATGGTCATCCCATTGTGTGCCCCTCTTCAATTCAGTCGTTTCACACACCCCCCCCACTTCCCACCCCATTTCTCATGATTTTTAGTATGGTAGCCAACCTCCATTATGGTGGCAGGAGATCTCCTGGTATTAAAACTGATCTCCAGGCAACAGAGAAAATAGCTGTTTTGGAAGGTGGACTCTGCGCCTCATTGAAGCCCCTCACCTCCCCAAGACTGAGAGTCCCCTGAGATCAGCTAGCTCTTGGGAGGTTTTGTGGAAGCTGATGGTGCTCATGTAGTCTGCCACAGTGGCCTGACAAAGACTAATAATGAGGAGGTTTGGATTTCACTTGGAGTCTCAGAGCAGCTTACAATCTCCTGAACTTCCTCTCCCCACAACAGACACCCTGTGGGACTTGAGAGACCCCTGAGAGAACTGCTCTAACAGAGCGGTGAGTGGCCCAAGGCTTCCCAGCTGGATGCATATGGAGGAGTGGGGAATCAAACCTGGTTCTCAGATTAGAGTCCACCTGTAATGTATCCAGCTCGACCAGGCTCGACCACGTGCTCCAACCGGCACAGAATGGTGGAGCATGGGGCTGGCCTAGGCTGAGCTTCGTCCCAGGAGAACAATAGAACAGGGGTTCCGCAAGCCCCGCCAATCGGGCCTCGAATATCTTAGGAAGTTAAGTGGATTAGTTTAAATGACCCTATCATGGGCATGGTAGAAGTTGGGGTGTGGGTTTGTTGGGGTATATAAGCCGGCCTGCAAGCTGGCTAGTTTGTCTTGTTCTTCATCTAATAAAGTATGTGAGAACTGAAATCACTCGTCAGTCTCAGTACTTTTCACTGGCGACGAGGATGGGATGCCAACTCCCTCCATGAACAACGACCAAGAGACGAGCATCGCTGCCCGTTCCAACGCCGAAAGCACCGAACGCCGCCGCCGAGCTTCGTGTCCGCTTCTCCGGTTCCTGGACGCAGCACCACTCCCAAGCACTGCTGACCCCGAGAGCAGCCTTGCTTCCAATGCCGCCAACACTACGCCTGAACCACGACCTCCATGGGTGAACGCGATGGCCGCCAGCAACGAGAGCTTCCCTGTCTTCAACAGCTCTTGTCCCGCACACTGGGAGACCTGGATCGAGACGCAGGAGCGCCACTTCGAGATTCATGGCATCACAGATGCGGGTACGAAGAAGGCATATCTGCTACGCTACTGTGGCATCGAGGCACATCTCCTCCTGAAGGACCTGGTGAACCCCCTACTGCCGAAAGATGTGGCCGCCACCTACGAGATGCTGGTCAAGGCACCGACCAATTGGCCCCGAAGCCCACCAAGTTTGCGGAACGAATGGAATTCTTTGCAAGAATGCAGGGCCCCGATGAGCAATCTCCGGAATTCCTGGCCAGCCTACGCCGCACAGCAACTACGTGTGCCTTCCCCAACCTCACAGATGCCCTCCTAAATCAGTTCCTGGTGGGGCTGAAGGAGCCAAAGCTGCGCTGCAGGTTCATCAGCCGGGACGACCTCACTCTGGAGGCTGCCATCAAGGAAGCAGCCGCCTATGAGAAGTCCCACACGGACCGCCGGCCGAAGCCGGTCCACCGCCTCCAGGACTCCGGCCCATCCGACGACTCAAATGACAAGGAGGTCCTGCAGGTAAACCGCCGATCGCAACAGCGCACCCCACGCATCAAGGGAGCCCCCGCAGCTGCACAATGCCGCTACCTGTGCCAGCTGTGGTGACACTTACGAGCGCCGGACCTGCCGTTTCCGGGACGCTGTCTGCAGGACCTGCAACAAGGTCGGACACCTCGCCCAGGTCTGCCGCTCCAAGAGCAAGCGCCTGGGGTCCACTGCCCAACCGGCCGCAAGCCTGCACACCGTGATGACCCAGTGCCAGCAGATGGTATGTAACTTGCCCCCAGACGGCCCGGACAAGGTGCATGTGACTTTCCAAATTGAGGGGTCCCCCTGCCTAATGGAAATAGACTCGGGGTCTTCCTTCTCGATCATTTCTGTGGAAACCCTAAAAACGCTATGCCCTAAGGGGGGACCCCATCTGCACAAGCTACGGGTTGAAACTAATGGACTTTAACAAAAACCCGGTGGCGGTCCGCGGCTGGGGCAAGTTTCAGGTCCAATTTAAAGGGTTCTCGGGGTTGCTGGACCTGCTGGTCATGGAAGGGCGTCTCTCGAGTCTCCTGGGGTTGTCATGGTTTAAGCCTTTGGGACTCCAAATAGCTGGAGTAAACCACCTCGGGATCATGGACTGGGAGGCTGTCTGCTGCGATTTTCCCCATACTTTATTTATTCCACATTTTCCATTCAGTTTACAAACGTCAAGATTTACATACATGTATAGAGTCGTAAACATTTTATCATGTCTTTGCATATGGTATTACTTCACATTATTTTATATTCTTAACAAGCTTTATCCAATTATAAACCCTTAACCATCTTTTCTCTTGAATTTTATCATCCTTAGCCTGAAGTATTAAACTCAAGTTGTCCATTTGTGCTAACTCTAACAATTTTTCTATTAGCTCCTCTTTAGAGGGTAACCTATCCACTTTCCAGTTTTTTGCCACTAACATTCTTGCAGCTGTTATAATATACACTAAAAGGTAAGTATCTTGCCTATTGTAACCTTTGGGAATAATATTCAATAAATATGTCTCAGGTGATAAGACCACATCTAAGTTCAAAATTTCAAAAATAATATTATGAACCATTTTCCAAAATGATTGTATTTTTTTACACTTCCACCACATGTGGTAAAAGGTCCCCACACTGGATTTACACTTCCAACACTTATTTGAATTTTGTGGAAAGCATTTTGCAATCTTATCCGGGGACCAATACCACCTGTGAAACAGTTTGTAAATATTCTCCTTATAGGAAATGGCTCTCATAAGTTTCGTGGTTTTCCATATTGTACTCCATTGTTCAATTTCAATTTCTTTTCCCATATCTTTCATCCAGGAAATCATTACAGATTTAACACTTTCATCCAGCTCGTATTCCTCTAGTAGAAATCTATATAACTTCTGAATTAGTTTATCACTGGAAGACAACCAAATCCTGTCCAGCTGGGTATTTCTATCTCCAAAACCCTTTACCTTATCTTTACCATATCTATCTTTCAATAATGTAGATTCCCACCATGATAGATTAATTTGATATTCATGTCTCAGTTTTTCTTCTGATTTTAGAACATCACCTTTTTCTAACAAAGCATTATAATTGACTTTTTTATTTTCTGTTAAGAGTGATGGCTTTACAAAAGCCTCCAAAGGTGTCACCCATCTTGGAGTTTTCCTATAGAATTTCTCTTTTATCCCATTCCATACTCTACTCAAAGCTCCCCTTAATATATGCTGGTTAAAAATCGAATGTACTTTTTCCTTTTCGTACCACACATATGAGTGCCAACCCATGTAAAGATCGTGGCCCTCTAGTGCCAATGTTCTTGCATCTTCCAACAAAATCCATTCTCTTACCCAAGTTAATGCACACGCCTGGTAGTATAAATTCCAATTTGGTACTCCCATCCCTCCATTTTCTTTTCTGTCTTGGAGAACTTTCCATTTAATTCTTGCCCTTTTGGGGTACCAAATGAACTTTCTAGTAATCGTGTCTAGTTCCTTAAAAAAATTCAAACTCTTTAATACAGGAATATTTTGAGCTAAGAATAGAAATCTGGGCAGTATGTTCATCTTTATCGCTGCAATTTTACCCATAAGGGATAACGGTAGGTCTTTCCATCTTAAAAGATCATTCTTAATCTCCTCCAATAGTTTATAATAATTGTCTTTTATTAACGAACTAGCTCTGTTAGTTAAGTAAACACCCAGGTACTTCACTTTTCTAACTATTTCCATGCAAGTTATTTTCTGGATTTGTTCCGCCATATTAAGGTCACAATTTTTAAGTAGAAGTTTCGTTTTCTTAAAATTTATCTTAAGGCCGGCTACTTGTCCATAAGCATTAACTATGTCCAATAACACCTTGATAGATTTTAACGGGTTTTCCACAATAAATAACAAATCGTCGGCAAATGCCAAGAGTTTGAATTCCTCTCCTTTCACTCTTAAACCTCTAATCTGTGTATTATTTCTTATTGAATTGTTTAATGTCTCTAACGCAAAGATAAACAGTAGCGGAGATAACGGGCATCCCTGTCTCGCACCTTTATAAATATTTACCCTGTCTGTAAGGTCTCCATTTACTAAGATTTTAGCATACTGCGTTGAATAAATTGCCTTTATTCTGGACAAAAACTGTTCTCCACATTCCACTATCTCTAGCTTCTGCAATAAAAAGTTCCAGGATAGGTTGTCAAACGCTTTTTCCGCATCCAAGAACATTAATACTGTTTCTTTATCAGGGTGTGATTCATAATATTCCAAAATATCAATAACTAGGCGCATATTGTTTTTTATTTGCCTCTTAGGTAGAAATCCCATCTGATCTTGGTGTACTGTTTGAGCTAATACTTTTTTCAACCTATTTGCGAGTATATTCGTAAATATTTTGTAGTCCGCGTTTAAAAGTGATATGGGTCTGTAATTTTTAATTTCTGAACCGTCTGAATTTGACTTGGGTATTAATGTAATTAATGCATGATTCCAAGAATCCAGTACCTTTTCTAAATTCCCAATTTTTTGAAATAAATCCTTTAGCGGTATATCTAGCTGTTCCTGGAATATCTGATAGAATTCCACCGGAATACCATCAGGACCCGGTGTCTTTTTCCTTTTCTGTCTTTTAATTGCCTCTACAATCTCACTCATTGAAATTATATCATTTAGAATTTTTCTCTGTTGCATATTGAATTTAATGTGAATCCCACCTTCTAAATAGTCTTTAATTTTCCTTTCTTCTTGAGGTTCTTGAAAATAAAGTTCTCTGTAGTAATCTTCAACAACCTTTTTAATTTCTTGCATATTAAATTTTTCTTCCCCTTCCTTATTTTTTAGCTTTACAATAGTACGTTTCTCCCTTTCTTTGCGGAGCTTATAAGCTAACCATCTATTAGGTTTATTTATATTTTCAAAATAGTATTGTTTGGTGAATTCAATTTTTCTGGCTATTTCGTTATTCAAAGTTATATTCAACTTATGATGAAGAAGGAGTAGTTTAGTTTTATATTCTTTTACCTTTGCACCTTTTTTTTAATTTAGATTCTTCTATTTTTATTTCCTTCACAAGACTTTCATATTCCTTTTTAGCTTGTTTATTTTTCCATGCATTTTGGTTGATAAACCAACCCCTAATGAAGGCTTTAAATGCATCCCACACTATTCCCATTTGCATCTCTGGTTGTATGTTTCTCTTAAAAAGCTCCAGAATCTCTTCTTTAGTTCTTTTAACAAATTCTTGATCACGAAGCAATACTAAATTCATAGTCCATCTATTCTTTTTTGGCTCTTCTCTTAATATTAAACTAATCGGGTTGTGATCTGCAAACGTATTTGGCAGGATTTCACAATCTACTACTTCATATATCATATTTGAAGATATCCAGATCATGTCAATACGTGACCATGAATTGTGTCGCGGTGAATAATAAGTATAGTCCCTTTTCAGAAAATTCCTGGTTCTCCAAGCATCAATCAAATTAAATTCTTAAGTTATTTTGAAAAAGGTCTTTGATGTTAATGAGCCCCCTTTGGTCTTTTTTCTTGTACTCTTTCTGTCCATTTCAGCCTCTACCACCGCATTAAAATCCCCTAATAGACATATATGCTCAAATTCCTTCAAATTCAAAACTGCCTGAATTTCTCTATAAAAGGGCTCTTGATCTTGATTGGGTGCATACATATTAATTATCAAAGTCTCTTTGCCCTTCCTCATTATTGCTACTGCCACTATTCTACCATCCTTTGAAGCCTAAAGCATTTTGGGGTTCAATTTTTCTTTTGCATAGATTACTACCCCCCTTTTCTTTTTTATATCTGAGGCTATGAACACATTTCCCAATTTCTTATTCTCCAAATATTTAATGTCATCTCTTTTTATATGGGTTTCTTGTAGGCATACTATGTCCGCTTTGGTTTTATTTATTTGCTGGAACTTACTTCTTCTTTTTTGTGGGCTGTTCAGCCCATTAACATTAATAGATAAAATTTTAAGTTTCCTGGTCTGCGCCATTTTTAATTCTTATTATTTCTTCCTTTGTTTTTGTATTTAAACCTAGTTAAGATCTGGTAAGTTGGTTTGGTTGATTTACTTGGTTTTTTCTTCACTTTCTTTGCAGTAGTTCCTATAAGTACTTCCTTCTCTTGTTCTGTTGTTACCTCTTCTTCTTCTGACTCTTTACTTTCCTCTCCCTCCTCTTCTCGTTCCTCTTCTTTTTGGAGCCCTAGCTCTTCTCTGTACCTCTCAAGGAAGTTTTCAATTTTAAAAGTTGAATCTATCCTTTGCCTTCTGCTATCATACGAAAAAGCACCCCTTCAGGGACCAACCATCTGAATACAATCCCATTATTTTTCAATAAATTTGTCAATTTAGTATAGGGAATTCTTCTTTCCCTTACCCTCCAAGGGACTTCTTTTAAAAAATTGATTTCTTCCCCTTGAATGGTAACTTTGCTTTCGTATGTGGCCTTCAAAATCTTCTCCTTCATGTCCTTCCGATAGAATTTCACGTGTACTTCTCTAGGCAGTTTGTGCTGTCTTGCATACGAAGAGTTTCTTCTATATATATCTTCAATGCTGTTCATTATTTCTTCCTTCGTACCTATCTGTAATTGTTCTGCTAAATTTTGTGCTAGTTCATCTTTAAGATTTTTTTCAATATTCTCGGGGATATTCTGGCATCATATTATTTGTGCCGCTCTCTCCATTTCAAAATTTATAAGGGTGTCCTCTATCTTTTCATATTTTGCTTTCAGTTCTAGCATTTCAAAATCTAAATCTTGTACTTTTTCTTTCAGTTTTCCTTGTTTGGTGACCATTTTCATTATTTCTTGTTTATTATCTAGTATTTGCTTCTTAATTTCCTGTGTTTCTAGGTTAATTTGTGATGTTATTTCATCCATTTTATTTTTTAAAGGTTCAATTTCATTTTTAATTAGGGAGGGTAAGGTTGTTTCTATTGTTTGTTTAATCGCTTGTGTAACACTCTCTTGTATCATTTTGTTCAACTCTTTCATAGTGGCCTGTGGTATGCTCATTGTGCTTTGTTTTAGTTGACCTGTGCTTGTACTTCCCACCTGGCCGGGTGAGGGGATTGAATTTCTTCTATTACCAGAAAAACCTGTGGCCATAAGTACCCCCCTTATATTATGTACTTATATTCTAATTTTTAGTTCTTTATAGGGTTACTATAATTCTTGAATTCTTCTCCTAACAATCTGTTCCTGATATCTTGACGCTTTTAATCTCCCTTTAACTCTCTAATCTATACAAATTAGTACAAAATATTCACAATAACTCTTTAAATCCTTACAATTTCATCTACTCCTTCAACCTTTAGCCACTTCCTCTTGTCCTGCTCTTATCTTATTCTTGTATTTAACCCTCTCAGTCTTATACCTTTCCCCTTTCCAGCCTCTAATCCCCCCCACCAGTCACCACTTTCAGTCTCTACTCCGTTCGCTCCTAACCATGTCCCTCCACTCTCGCCGCCTTCGTCTCCGATCGTCACCGGCTTTCAAACTTCGCTCGCCGTCTCTCTCGCCGTCCCTCCTTCCGCAGCACGTCAATCACTCCTTCTGCTGCCTCCACCTTTCTCTGCGTTGATCCTGTCGCTCTTCAACTCCCTCCGCCTTTCACTCCGTCAGCTACGTCGCTCTGCAAGTGCACACCTCTCCGTCCCGCCTCCTCCTTCCCGGGTGTTCTCAATCTCACGTCGCCGCTGCCACCCCTCCTCTGGCTCTCATCCAACACTCCCGTTTAAAGGGGCCACCAATTCCACATCGAAGAGAAGCCGGGAAAACAAACAAACAAACCAAAGTGGGAAAAAAAACTGTAGAGTACCCAGCAAACTAAAGCTGCTTTTACAACCGACCGTCCTTCACTCCTCATTCAAACCCCGTTCACTTCTCTAATTATTTCGCTAGCCGCTCACCTTATAAATTATATCCACCACCGAAGGACCCATTTACTTCTGCCCCACTGCTTGCCCTCAAAATCAAATAAGGTAAGTTGAATATTACTTAGCTTTTATGTAGTGGACTAGTCATTATCAAGTTACTTCTTTTTGACTCTGTAGAATCCTCTGGGCTCCCCTTGCGCTCGTCGTGACTTTACAGCCTCGTCCGTGCTCCGCTTCACCGTTTCAGGACTCCTAGTTAAGTTGAGAGAGCCGCCACTCTCTCATTCTTAAGTCTAGTAATTCCCCTACCAAACCCCTCTCTACAGGAGAGTGTTTGAGGCGTTAAAAAATGCCTAAAGAAGATGAATGGACCAGAGGGCGGGAGAGCTAACTCCACACACCCTCTGTCGTTGAGACCGGATCCGCGTCTGCTGCGATTTTCCCAAGGTGTTTGATGGGACCCTGGGGAGGTATAATGGGACCCCGATATCGCTAGATCTGGACCCCAACGTCTGGCCCATCCGCATCAAGGCACGGCCCCCTCCCATAGCAATGTGGGAAAAAATAGAGGTCGAGCTCGACCGCCTGGTCGCCCAAGGGGTGCTGGAACCAGTCGCGTCAGTGCGCTGGGAGACTCCCATTGTGACGCCAATTAAACCTAATGGGACCATACGCATTTGTGCAGACTACAAATGCACCATAAATAAGGCCCTGCAGGACCACACCTATCTGGTCCCTGTAGTGAGCCACGTCCTGGCCTCCCTTACGGGGGCCAAGGTTTTTGGTAAACTGGACTTGGCACAGGCTTACCAGCAGCTGCCAGTGGACACAGCCGCTGTGGAAGCACAGACCATCACCACCCACAAGGGGGCCTTCCGGGTCAATAGGCTACAGTTTGGGGTTTCGGTGGCACCAGGGATTTTCCAATCTTTCATGGATTCCCTTCTTAAAGGAATTCCAGGGGTCCAGCCCTTTCTAGATGACGTAATCATTGCGGCGCCAGACTCCATCACTTTCGCCGACCGGCTGCGTCAGGTCCTGCAGAGGTTCAACGATGCCGGCCTCAAGGTGAAGAAGGAAAAGTGCCTCCTGGGGGTGCCCCACATCGAATTTCTTGGATTTGCAGTCGATGCACAAGGCATCCACCCCACAGATGAAAAAATAAAGGCAATCACACAAGCCCCAGTCCCCACATCTAAATCAGAACTACAGGCTTTCCTAGGCCTCTTGAATTTTTATCACGCTTTTCTGCCCCTAAAGGCCACGGTGGCAGAACCCCTCCACCGCCTGCTAGACAAGGAGGCACCGTGGGCCTGGAAGCCGCAGCATGCGGCGGCATTCCAGGCGGTGAAAGACTTGCTGGTCTCAGACTCCAACATGGTACTGCACCATTTCTGCGAGGCTTTACCGGTTGTTCTCGCTTGCGACGCATCACCCTACAGGGTGGGCGCGGTGTTGGGGCATAGGTTGCCGGATGGCCGGGAAGTTCCGGTCGCCTATTATTCACGGACCCTGTCTTCTGCGGAGCGTAATGACGTGCAGATAGACAAGGAGGCGCTGGCAATAGTGGCAAGGGTTAGAAAATTCCACCACTATCTCTATGGCCGCCCGTTCGAGATCCTAACGGACCACAAGCCTCTCCTGGGCCTCCTCGTGCCTGATCGGCAAACGCTGCAGATGGTCTCGCCTAGGGTTCTCCGCTGGTCCATATTCCTGGCGGGATACTCTTATGTCCCCACCCACCGCCCTGGGAAAGCCATGGGTCATGTGGACGCCCTCAGCCGCCTGCCGCTGCCTGCCACGGACCCAGACCCGGCCCCTGCCCATGAAGTCGCCCTCCTGGAATCGCTGCCTGGTCGCCTGGTCCATGTCAAGGAGGTGGCTGTCTCACGGGCCGCAGCAAGATTCTCTGTCGGGTCTTGGACTGGGTGGGGAGGGGGTGGCCGACAGCTAAACAAGACCTGGAATTTGTGCCCTTTGTCACAAGGCGCGATGAGCTGTTGACCTATAAGGGGTGCCTAATGTGGCGAGGTAGGGTGGTCATTCCAAAACCACTACAGCCGCGGGTACTGAAGGACCTTCATGAGCATCACCCCGGGGTGGTCAGAATGAAGACCCTAGCGCGGGGGTATGTCTAGTGGCCGGGGCTAGACCGGGACATTGAGGACGTAGTGAAAAGGTGTCAACCCTGCCAAGCCTCCCGACCCGCACCTCCGGTGGCCCCGGAAAGGGCCTGGGAATCCTCTCACCGCCCCTGGTCGCGCCTGCACCTCGACTTTGCGGGCCCGTTCCAGGGGCAGCTGTTTTTTATACTTGTAGATGCCTACAGTAAGTGGCTAGAGGTTGAGCCGGTGCCGTCCACCTCCTCCCGAGTGGCCATCAGAGCGATGTGGCGGATTTTCAGCTCGCACGGACTCCCTGACACCCTGGTCACCGGCAATGGAACGGCCTTCACGTCCAGGGAGTTCCAGGAGTTCACCCATCAGCACAGGATTCGCCACATCAGGTCGGCCCTGTTCCACCCCGCCACCAATGGCCAAGCCGAGCGCATTGTGAGAACGGCAAAAGAGGCGCTCCACCGGACCGAAGGAACTGACTGGGACTTTAGGCTGGTGCACTTCTTGTTCGGCCAGAGGACTACACCCCATGCAACGACTGGCCGAAGCCCGGCGAAACTACTGATGGGCCGACATCTCACCACCAGGCTAGACCGGTTACACCCTGATCGAGCGCCAGAGCAGGAGCCCTCCACGGAAACTCCAGCGGCGGCACGGGGGTTTTCCCCGGAGGACCCGGTGTATGCATGGAACTACGTGAAGGGGCCCCCGTGGATTCCCGCCAGAATAGTACGGGTCCGAGGCCCCCGATCTTATGAAGTCTCTGGAGAGGACGGCCAGATCCTGCATCGACACATCGATCAGCTACGCTGCCGGGTGCTACCCCTTGAGCCGGATGAGGGGAAGGAGTGGAACAAGCCAGCTCAACCAGACGCGGCGGCGGACACACCAGAGGAAATCCCTGGGGACTTCAACGCCGGACACCCATCGACCACAAATGACGCACCGGGCGAGACAGTGAGCCCAGCCCCTCCGACACCAGAACGGCCGCCGGGCCCCACGCCAGCTCGGGAGGCCATCAGTTTCCCCATGCCAGAGCTCCACCGCTCCACATGGGTGCAGCGCCCCCCCATCTATTTGAAAGACTATGTGTGTGGGTGTTTATCGAACCAAGGGAGGAGGGGTGTAATGTATCCAGCTCGACCAGGCTCAACCACGTGCTCCAGCCGACACAGACCGGTGGAGCACGGGGCTGGCCTAGGCTGAGCTTCATCCCAGGAGAACAATAGAACAGGGGTTCCGCAAGCCCTGCCAATCGGGCCTCGAATATCTTAGGAAGTTAAGTGGATTAGTTTGAATGACCCTATCACGGGCGTGGTAGAAGTTGGGGTGTGGGTTTGTTGGGGAATATAAGCCGGCCTGTGAGCCGGCTAGTTTGTCTTGTTCTTCATCTAATAAAGTATGTGAGAGCTGAAATCACTTGTCAGTCTCAGTACTTTTCACCACCACTCTTAACCACTGCATCAAACTGGCTTAGAAGGACAGGGTTTAGAAGCACACACCAGTGAGGAGGTGGCGTAGACTCCTACTGGATTTAAGGGGAGTGGAGCACCATCAATTGTCATTGTTCCTGATCTGAAAGTAGTTTTATACATTTGGTCATTTTTCTAGAGAGTTATGGCTGATAAAAAAACACAAAAACATCTGGAGCTCAGTTCCGCAAACGAAAGGCAGAAAGAGCCAAGGATGAAGCCAAGCAAAAGATGTCCCTCCAGAAATTCCTTTGCACAGGAAAAATAAGTAAAGAACAAGAAGCTACCACTGAGGAGGCTCCTACCACAAGTGATATTGCTCCTACGACAAGTGGTATTACTTCTGAGGAAAAAGTGGCACAATGTGGAGATGTTCCAGTGGAACATACAGCGGAAACAGAGAATTTTGAGGAAACTGAGAGTACTGCGATGACTGCCAAAGAAGTTGGTATTGCGCCTGGCTTGAATTACAGTGACCCTGCTAACTGGCCTAAGTATTGCAGTGATAATTTGCGACGGTTTATAGTTGAACATGGACCACAGCAGGTTGTATCATGTGATTTCCCAAAAGACTCCCAAAAAAGAAGATTCTCTCCTGTCTACTACAAGAGGAGACTGGCAAATGGTGAAGAAGTGTGCCGTCAATGGCTGATATAGTCCACCACAAAAGATGTGGTTTTTTGTTTTTGCTGTAGGCTGTTCAGCAAAAGAGATGGTGCTGCAACAGCTCTCCAAGACCCAGGTTCCAAAGACTGGAAGAACATTGGAGCAATTCTGTTTACACACGAGAGGAGTACTCTCCATTCAGACAACTACCAGGCCTGGAGAGAACTTGAACTGCACTCATGGAAAAGAAAAACAATCGATGCTATCAACCAGCAGAAAATCAGGGAAGAAGAGCAATATTGGCGACAGGTCTTGGAACGCTTGATCGCCATGGTCAGATTTCTTGGCATGCAAAACCTGGCATTCCGTGGTACAACTGAAAAGTTGTACAGTGAGGACAATGGAAATTTTTTGAAGCTTGTTGAACTTTTAGCCCTTTTTGACCCTATCATGACTGAACATGTGCGCAGAGTTAAAGATGAAGAAACCATGGTTCGCTACCTAGGAAAAGGCATCCAAAATGAGCTTATAGAGCTTCTAGCAAATGCTATAAGGCAGAACATTTTAGCACATGTAAACTCAGCCAAATACTACTCAGTTATTCTGGACTGCACACCTGATGTTAGTCATACTGAACAAATGACAATGATTGTACGTTTTGTCAGTGTAATCAAACCACCAGATACTGAGATGTCTGAGCCTGAGGTTACGATACGAGAACATTTCTTGGGATTTGTTCCACTAAAGGAGACTACAGGTGCCTTTATGACAGAAACTCTTCTTGGACTGCTTGAGCAAATGGGATTACCACTTGAGAATCTGCGCGGTCAAGGTTATAATGGGAGTAACATGAGAGGCAAAGAACATGGAGTACAAAAGAGAGTCCTGGATATAAATCCACGTGCCTTTTTTGTGCCCTGCAGCGCACACTCTTTAAACCTGGTAGTCAATGATGCTGCTAAGTGTTGCCTGGAAGTAACAAGTTTCTTCATGTTGGTCCAGCAGATCTATAATTATTTCTCTGCATCAACTCGTCGTTGGCAAATTCTAACTAGCCATGTACCAGCCATTACAGTTAAGCCACTGAGTCAAACCAGATGGGAGAGTCGGATTGATGCTTTGAAACCACTGCGATATCATCTTGGTAGTATATATGACGCTTTAATGGAGATCTTTAACGACCCAAGCCTACAAAAATCATCCACAAGTGATTCTCGAGTTGAAGCTAAGGGTCTTGCTGATGCAATTAGTAAGTTCAAGTTTGTGGTCTCCTTTGTTACATGGTACAACATCCTTTTTGAAATTAATCTGACAAGCAAGCTACTACAAAATAAGGAAGCTGATTTAAATTTAGCTACAAGCCAATTACAAGTAACCAAGAACTACCTTGTGGACTGTAGGTGTGATGTGGTTTTTGAACAAGTTTTGGTAGCTGCTACTGAGATTGCAAAAGAACTAGAAATACTACCAAACTTTGAGACAGAACAAAGACAAAGGAGAAAGAAAAAGCAGTTTGCGTATGAGGCACCACAAGAGGCACCACAAGATCCAAAGCAAAAATTCAAAGTGAATTTCTGTTATGCTGTCTTAGATGTGGCCATACAATCAGTTGAAGAGAGATTCCAACAACTACAACACTATAATTCCCTCTTTGGCTTCCTGTATGATATATACAGTATTAACAACAAATGCACAGAAGATGTACATAAGGCCTGCAAGCATTTGGAACAAGCATTGATGCACGATGGAAATAAAGATATTGATGCTGAAGATTTATGTTGTGAACTGCAAGCAGTAGCTTGAAGACTTCCAAAGTCTATGCCACCACAGAGTACTTCTCTTCATACTTCAGCAAAATCTCCAGGATAGTGTGCCTAATGTTTCTGTTGCTCTAAGGATCTTCCTCACACTTCCAGTGTCAGGGTCCGGTCACGCTGCTGTTTTGATCGGGATTTGCTGCTGTTTCCTTGCACATGTCAGTTTCACATTCACACATGCCAATCCGCCTTCCACCCCGAAGCAGGCTCACTCGCGCAATGATGCTGGGTTTTCCTGACCCCTGGAAAATCAAGTGTTTTCCTGACACTTCCGCTTTGAATGCGTGATTTCGCCTATCTGGACAGCCCATCTTTCGCAATGATTGTGATTAGGGCCATCTGAACGCTCTTTGTGCTTTGGTTTTTTTTTTAAAAAAAAGCTTCCAGTTTGAGCGCTTGAGCAAACATGCACTTAATAAATCCATTTAACGTTGAATAATGGATTTATTAAGCGCATGTTTAGTCAAGCGCTCAAATAGGAAGCTTTAAAAAAAAAACGCACAAAAGACGGCCCTGGAGGCGGGAAGAGAGGCGGGGGCTCCGGCAGCCTGGATGGGGCCAGCAAGGAGGATGACGGAGACGGCGGAGATGGCGGAGCCTGTTTTCGTGGGGCAATGGCAGCAGCGGCGGCGGTGGCAGCCCCCCCAAGTGTTGGCAGAAGCAGCAGCTGCTCAAGCCTCCCCCTTGGCCAGCAGGATCGCCTGGAGGGACGGCGCAGCAGCAGGCGAGCAGGTGCTGTAAGAGAGGGGCTGCCTGCATCTAGTCAGCCCAATGCAAAGAAAAATGTTCCTGATTTAAACAAAGCGGGAACAAAGCGTAATTACCTTTGCAGTGTGACCAGAGCCTCAGTGGCAAGCGGTGAGTGCAGTTTCTCAAAACTCAAACTTATAAAAACACACGTACGTTCGACAATGCTGCAAAAGAGACTACTTGGTTTGGCAACTATTTCAATTGAACATGCTGAAGCATCAGCGCTTGACCTGAAGGAACTGGTGACAAAATTTGCCAAAGAAAAAGCATGCAAAATCAGAATATGATGTGCCTGAAGTGGAAACACTAAAGAGACTTTAAACTTCAACACCACAATTAACAGTTTTCAAAATGCTTTGTGATTGGTGTTTTTCTGTCTTTTTCTCACAATTAAAAAAAAGAAATTAGCAATTTCAAAATTTGTCTTTTTCATTCTTCCTAAAATGCATTTATTTTTGAAAATTGGTGGGCACACGAGGGGGGGGTGCCAGAAGGGATCCTCGCCTAGGGTGCAAAATAAGCTGGGGCCGGTCCTGACTGTGGACAGCGCGGGATACAAACTGTGAATAATAAATAAGAATCCTGATGAAGATCTAGTGAAAGAAACATGACATCACTACATCTTAACATTTCTGTACCCGGATCCAGTTCGCTAGCAGCAGCTTGCAGGCCGTGGGGAGAGACTGACATCATTGCACACATGCCTTGTTCCTGGTATTAGAAGGATGGAGAGATTTGTTTTTCATCTTGGTCTCTCCCCACCACTGCTGAACATTAGCCAGCCCTTATGTATCTGAAGGGAAGGGCTTTGCAGGAGGCAGAACAGCTTGGTAATCTCTGCCTCTCACCCAGAGGAAGAAGGTGATAGCAAGATGGCTGTAGTGAGAGGGCAATCAAACTGCCACTACTAGCCCTGCCCCCCACTGTGACCAGCTTGATATTTGTCAGGGCGGCAACAGGGTGGGGGTGGTTTTACTCTCTCTTCTCTGTGGCCAGCCTGCTCGCCTCCTGGCAGCTGCACAGCTGCAGAGAAGGGTGGTGAAGATGACAAGCCCTTTCCTTTCATTTCTAGTACAGGGCATGCTGTTTGCCAGTCCTCCAGCAGTGGCTGTTTCAAAGTGCAAACCACCTGCCAACCACAAGCCTTACCAGACAATGGCTTTGCCCACTTTCCTGGAATATGGGGCAGGTGCCACAATGGGGAACAGTGCTCAGAAGAAACCTGGGTGGCATATCAGGGAGCCACATGTGGCTCTTGAGCCACTTAGTGGGTAACCACTGTGCTAACATGAGAACTGTGCTCAAGAAAAATAGCACTTGGAAGGTCAGTAACTTGGATGGTGAGCCAATCAAAGAATAATGCCAAGTACAATTTGTTTGGAATGGCTCACTACACAACTGCCAAGAGATTTTGAAGTGGCTTCAGTAAATGATACAAGAGCCATGAAGCTTTCACAGGACACATGTTGTGAACTTCCCTAAGCACCAACCTTAAGACCATACAGCTGTATGACTTGTTTCTGGGATTCCCCTCACATTTGTCTTGCACTTAGTGTCAGAGGAGCTTTTCATCTGCCATGAAGTCAGGTAGCTAACCCACAACAGCCCTAGGGCCCAAATCTGGCCACTGATGCCTATTACTGTAAGTATACTCCAACTATGGAATTGCTACACCATTTATCATAACATGTTTAGCTGCTTATACTTTGTTTCGGGTTTGTTTCAGCATTGTTTAGTGTTGGCCTGTTTTCAGATTTCTGTAGTCCAAACCCTATTATATTGTTCATTGGATGCCCAATCCTATTAGTTATATTCGACTTACACTATGTAATCTGCCTGGAGCTCCAGTGAGAAAGACAGACTATAAATAACGTCAATAAATAAATAATCCTAGTAATTGTCAACACTGCTGGATGTGACAAGTCTTTTGTGAAGGCATTGCCCAGATGTACTACAATTACTAGAGCTGAGGTGGCCTACTGTCCCATATGTGACATGCTACTCAACCTGGGTGTTGTCTTAGATCTACGTTTACCTATGCTGTGAAAGTCATGTGTCATGTAGTTGTACACTAAGTGATAAACATGATTTAATATTAACATTCGCACCCATCCATTTTCTGGCAAGCCTTTCTGTACAGTAAGTTTTTTTTTTAAGTTACCTTGAAACATAAGGAACAGGTCCTAGGTTTGCCGTGAGCAACACACCCAGAGACTGTTAAGCACAGACTACCATTAGCAATTGTGTTTTTTGTATCCATAGCAATGAAAACATTCACAACCCTCTACAGAAATGTAAAACTCTAGAAATGAGTGGATCAACCTGTTGGCTTGCTCTAAGCAACAAGTGATCTATTGGATGGCTCTTTTAAGAAATGAAGATTAAAAACCACGACATGCTACTATTGATAGTTCCTGAAAAATTCTATCCAAATGCATGTAAGATAGAAATACAAAAGAAGCTTTTCTAGAGAATGCTAGCTGGAATTCATAAAACACTGAGGAGCAAATTGGTAGGTAGAGGCAGAAGGCCTAGTCAGTAACCTGGTAGGTGGAAGGAGGAGAATACAGACCTTCTCACTAACTTCACACACAATTTCTGGATTTCTCTCTGCCAACTGCTCGGTTTCACATTATGCACAATGAAAGGCTCTCTTGTAGCTCTCTTCTGGTAAGAAGAATGGCAACCAGTTCGCAGGCTAGGAGGGCAAAGTTGCAGTTAGTAATTGTTACCTACCTACATAAGAACCTAAGAAGAGTCCTCCTGGATCCGACCAGTGGTCCATCAGGTCCAGCATCCTATCTCACACAGTGGCCATCCAGTTGTCCTGGAGGTCCGTTAAATAGAACATAGAGGCCAAATTCTTCCTCTGATGTTGCTTTCTAGCATTGACATCTAGAGTTCCGTAAGAAAAACCTTAGATATCCAGCACATATCAATTCTTGAGTATGTCTGGTGTCTGTCTGAAAAGAAGGTATAGTATCTTAAGAAACCAGCAGGGATCAATGGAGAATTTCCTTAGTCTGACACCTTGCTACCTATCAGGAATATACAGAGTAGAGACCACTCTAGGGCCTAAGGAAAAAGTGTATTGGTTATAACTTCCTTTGGCAGGAGTTGTTCAGTGAGCCTGCTGCTTTCCCATTAGACCAGTAAGAACTCTGTGTCAGAGTCCTTAGTTAGTCAGCCAAACACCAGGCCTTGTTCATTGAAACAAGAATAGTATTTATTAAGCTGCAAGACTAGGTCACATAAAACAGAAGCATTGTTAAGAATACCTTGGTTACATGAAGCATAAAGATATACCCTAAAAGGGGGGGAAAGGGCCCCTCCCTTCTACCAATGGAGGCTTCTCTCGCGCGTGCGGGAAGCACAGAAGCTGTAAATAACAGTTCACCCTCCAGCCCACCTTTCCCAGCCTAGCTGTTGTCTTTAGAAAGCGATAGGAGACAGTCAGCCTGGCTTTCAAGGCCATTCTTGGCCTGGGATCTTAAGATACGACCCGGTTGCCCGGGCAGCACCGGCAGCTCCCCACATTCCATCCCACCTGTCTCAAAGCATCAATCAACACCCGACAATCCCATCCTCCCTCCCTTCATCCATACAGTCCCATCCTCCCTCCCTTCTCCATCCATTATGGCAGGCAATACCTGACACTCTGCACTTTTGAGGAAGCCTTTAAAACATGGGCCCAAAAGGTGCAAGCCTTTGCTACTATCACCAAACCTGAGGTCTGCTATGGAAAAAATAATTCATCCAGTTCGGTAGTGGTTAAGTGCGCGGACTCTAATCTGGGAGAACCAGGTTTGATTCCCCACTCCTCCGCTTGCACCTGGCTGGATGACCTCAGGCAAACTGTGATTCTGATAAAAGCTGTTCTTGAAAAAGAGCAGTTTCTGTAAAGAGGTCTCTCAGCCCCACCTACCTCACAAGGTGTCTGTTGTGGGGAGGGGAAGGGAAAGGAGTTTGTAAGTCGCTCTTCACTTTGGGTAGTGAAGGGTGGGGTATAAATCCAATCTCTTCTTCTTCATCATCCCCAAGAGAAAAATGTGTGAAGTCATCTTCAAATAAATTGTGTTATTTTGTTTGCTGTTGAAATATAGCTTCACCTTTCTAGATTTCTCTATTACCTTATTTGTATGCTCATGAAATAAAACCTTTTTAATCAGTGCTTTTGGCTTTGAGAGATTTCTCGGTTATGTTCCCCCATGGCAGCCACACTAAACACGACAGTGGCCATGGGTCCATCCCGTGACTGCCAACGCCATTTTAAAAGCAGTTATATTTATCAAAAAATTACTGCAGGGCACTCAGTGCAACTGCCCTAGGCACTCTTGTTTCCCCTGCCACTTTTTCAGGTGCAGAAACAGCCCCCTCATGGCCACTTTAACCCTTCCAAGGAATTGGGGTTCTTTTTGACTCTGGAAGCCATGGGAAAAATTGGTTTACCCATTTAAAGCTTTCTACAGCCACCGAACTCCTATTGTTTTTCCCCAATGAACTGCAGTGCCCTGAAGACCCTCTCTTTCCTCTCTATTGTCTATCTTTTTCAAGGTTGAGTTTTCTCAAAAAGGTAAATGGGGTCATTCTGGCCCTCATTAGACCTGGTTTGAAAGTGAAAGTACTATGCATAATCATAATTGGGGTTCTAGTGAACCCAACAAATATTGAAAAATTATTTTAGCACTGTTCTCATGTTTAAATAGATGGACCAACACCTCTTAATCTCCATTTTATAGAAAGGAGAAGCAAACAGTGAAAAGTAAAATTTCTCTTCATAATTTATATCTATAGAAATTTGTTTTACAGCTCTTTTGGAATTGGGGTTTGAAATAACCCCCACGAAAACCAGTGCTTGCAACCTGATTGTTGTGTACATAGTAGGAGCAGGTAAAAGCCCTGAGTTTGTGCTCTGTCAAAGTTTCCATTATGTCCCAGCCATGTGGAAAAGCTCAAATTGAACTGTACTGCAATTTTGGAAATGGGGTCATTCTATCCCCCTGCAAGACAAGCCCAGGCATGTCTGCAGGCATACACTGAACCAATATACATTTTTCAGACTTGAAGGAGCCATTCAGCCTGGAACTTTAGATGACCCCTGGCTATCTGTCAACAGAGCTGATTGTTTCCCTGAAAGACCCAAAGAAAATGTACACAGTGTGCACATTTTGCCTGCATACAACATGCAGTTTTGCTATGCCATACATGCAAGTGGGAGCTTTTCAAGAGATAAAAGTGCTCATCTGTAAAAGTTCTACCTGTGCCGTATTGTACCTATTTAAAAACATTCTACCTATTTCACCTGTTAACCCACCTTTTTGTTATCTGTTTTTCCACACTGCACTATTATTATAAGTTTCAATACTGTAACAGTTATAAATGATTGCTTTCTTAAAAAAATGATTGCATTCTTAAAAATAAACAGTTTTACAGATTCCCAACTGTGTTTTATGCTTTAAAAAATGGTGGGATCAATTTGACCCCATTTATATTTCTGTGGGGTTTTGTTTTCAATTGAATATTTTTGACCCCGATTCCAAATTTTATTTTTTCCTGCATTGCTGAAGGAAGTTAATCTTGAGGCCTGTTTTTTCCATAGTAGCCAATGCCATGATTGAGAGAACATCAGGTTTCAATTACTTTTGCTATAATTTGGAGTAATTTTAACCTCAATTTGGGGTCATTTTGACCCTAATGCCAAAGTAGTGTAGTCTTTTTTTTTTTTTTTTTACCTTGGAAGGGTTAAGCTTACTTTTTCAGATAAACCTAAGAAGGGGAGGTGAGGGGTTTGTTCTATCTCACACACATGTCGATATATTCAAGGGGCTGAATTAGTACAGCTTAATCTACAAAATCCAATGCCTCCAGGTGGTGGTAGGGATGGCTGAAGGTGTTATCTCTAGCGTCCAAGAAAGATGGGGCATGTACAGACACAAAACTGACTTCAAGGAACATAAAGAATAGTAACAGTCTCCATGCTAGGGATAATTAAAAACTGAAAATAAAATGACCAATATCGTAACAATAGCTTTGCAGAATTATATGGTGTGGTAACATTTGGAATACTGTGTAGAGTTTTGAGCTCTGTACCACAGAAATACTGCCTAGCTGGAAAATTGCAGAATAGGGCAAATAAAATGATGAGGGGGTTGGAGCACCTTTCATATGAGGAAAGGCTAAAAAGCCTAGAGCAAAGGGGTAACATCCAATGGAGCTGATGGGCAATAGATTCAGGACTGACAAAAGGAAATACTTCTTTATTGAATGAGTAATTAATTTGTGGAATTCAGGGTCCACTAGTATAGATGGCTTTAAGGGGATCAGACATATTCTTGGAGGACAGGTCCCAGCAATGGCTACAAGCCATGGTAAGTAAAGGGAATCTTCACCTTCAGAGCCAGTGGTAGTGGAAAGTACTGTCAAGCCACTGCTGACTTATGGAGACCCTGTAGGGTTTTCAAGGCAAGTGTTAAACCCTGCTACGCTTTGCTTGCCATTGTTGCTGGGGGGAGGGAATTCCTAAGGGGAGGTGGGTGGAGCGAGTGAGTGTGAGATTGAGACCTTTCGCTTTTAGGAGACATAACTTCACAAGTCATATAACTTCCTTTTTCTTTCCCAGGGGAAGGTGTCCTTGAGAGACTCTCTGTACCAACTTGAACTGCAGATAACCAAAACATATATCTTTTATTTGGTTGGGATGGCAACATTAGGCGTAGAGTGAATGTGACGTGTGCTTGGGGGAAGGGGCTTTTCTTTGAATTATCTGCATTAAGCTTGTGCCCATCAAAAGTCTTTAGTTCTAACACAGTGGCTTTCTGGATCTTGCATATAACTCAATAAACTTATCACTGCCAAGAGAGAGTTGTTGAGTGTAACTACCGGGGGTCTGACAGCAAGAGACAAACAGAGGTGGTTTGCCATTGCCTGCCTCTGTGTTGCAACCCCGGACTTCCTTGGTGGTGTGGTGTCCCATCTAAATACTAACCAGGGCTGACCCTACTTAGATTCCAAGATCAGGCTAGCCTGAGCCATCTAGGTCAGGGCCAGTAAACATCTGAATACCAGTGCTAAGAGACAACACCAAAGGAAGGCCTTGGTCTCTATGCCCTGGCAGCCCTCTAGTACAAATGGCTGACCACTTCTTTAAGCCCAATGTTTTACTAGATCAATGGCTCCCACCATTTTTGGTATGGTGACTCAGAAGTCCACATTCACTTGGCATGCTGACCCTGTTTAAAAAACAGCACATGTACAAGTCAATAAAATGGCAAAAGCCTAATATCCACTTTCATGGGCTTTGCTTTTGGAGAAGGACCTCACAGGCTGGGAAGCACTGGACTAGACGATCCATAGATCTGGTAACTGCCTTCATGTTAACTACTAATTTCACTAGAGTTTCTTCAGATCTTGTTATATGAGTAATCTTAATCTGCTGCTCCTAGTCTGTACATACTTCAGGGATTTGTTTCTGGGCAAGTGAAAGATTACAGCCTTTTGGAAGCAGTCTACAAATGGCAAGGCCAGCATACCCAGAACTCAGCAGAAATTTCCCTCGCATTTCACATTCTCTTCTTGCTACAAGCAGCATCACTTGTTTACAAGGAAAGGAGCAAATTGGCAGGCTGCAGTGGGAGTAGCAGGAAGGACAATAGATCGGAATGACAGGCTAGGGCATAGGGAGGAGGTAAAAGATTTATTTTTTTATTTATATGATTCATCTTGTCGTTTGCGGGAAGGGAATGTGTCTTATTTGGGCCCATTTGCCTGGCTCTGATGTTCAAGACTGCATGAGTACATGAGGGCTCACCTACAGCCAAGGAAAGAGAAACAAAGTCTCCTTGTGCTTCTGAATTACAACCTGGAGCTCAGGTGATGATACACTGGATGAAAGCCCTTCTTTTTCCACTAAGAAGAAAAGAGATTGGATTTATACCCCACCCTTCACTACCCAAGGGAGTCTCAGAGCGGCTAACATTTCCAAGTGAGACTAACATATCCAAGTGAGCAACAGAACAGATTCAATAATGGAAAGAAATAGGCCTTTTCAGTCATAAGATTTCAAACATCTGTATGGGGAGAAGATGCTATGTGCAACTCTAGCGCTGTGCGCAGTTGTCTTACGGTTCTCATGTGTGTGTAACAAGACTGAAAATATGCACATTAACCATTTCAGACAAAATGGTGACTGTGCATATGGGAAGGTCATGTGTAATGTGTTCTCCCCATATGCGTGATAAAACATAATGACTGAAAAGGGCTAATGTGTCACATTTATGGAGTACTTTGTGTTCCAAAGCTATTTCTTTGCCCCATGACACAAGCAGCTGCTGAAAAAACCAGGGGCAGTGCCACCAGAAGAAAGGCTGTTCCCAAAGTGGTAGTTGGCACTGTTCAGCAATTTCAAGAGAGATCCAAGGCCCTGACATGTCTTACATTTCTCTCCACTCAGCTGTCTCTATTTGTTCTCCTCCTCTTTCAAAATGAATTGAGGGGAAAGGGATGGCAGTGGTCCAGCCTGGGTGACTAACAGTGCAATCCTAAACAGAGGTACACTGTTCTAAGTCCATTGAAGTCATTCATTATGTCTTCATTCATTATGTCAGATAAGCGGTCTTAAATATTACTTGGCTACGCAAATTGTGTAACTTGATAGTACCATAGGCTATTTGGATAAACATGTAATCTGTACTATTACCCCCATATGTTTTGTGTTTGTTTTAAATTTAATGTTTGTTTATGTTAGTTTGACTTATAAAGAAAACTTTTAATAAACCTTGTCCCATGTGGGGCAAATAAATACAGAAGTCAAACGGTTTAGAAGAGTGCAACTCTGTTTAGGATTGCACTGTTAAGTCTCTTTGGAAGGCCTTTCCTGGGTAGTCCTGCCCTGCTTTCTTGCTGCCAGCAATCACAAGAAGCATCCTCCTCCTAGCCACAAGTGGTCCTAAAGGAGATGTGCCTCCCAGGCCCACATTACCAACCCCTGAGCTCACAGTGAGCCCCTGCAACACTGCTGTGGCACAATGCCTTAAGCTGCCATTGCACTTTTCAAAATATTTTATGCAGAGAATTGGATCTAGTGCAAGAACCATGTGTGGTCCACAAAAGGATCCCCAACCTTCCTGGCTTGCCCCTCTCCCAGCAGTCCTTTCCAACCCTGGGAAAGTTAACTCCTGGAGTCATGGGGCCTGCATACAGTTATAACTATATGGGTCAGGAGCATGCTGTGGGGAGGGGATGAAATTTCTCCTTCCTACCTCTTCTGTCAGAGGAGCTCTCAGTGTTGGAAATGGCTCTTCCCTTCACCTCAACAGCCTAGATCAGCTAGTCTGCTCCTTCTGCTGACAGATCACAGGATTCAATTAATAAGCATGTCAGTCCTGTAAGGTACTGTGAGACCTACTGCAAGGTACTGTGAGATCAAAAGAGTGCCCAAGGCCACCACTGGTCCTGTTCTCTGTGCCCCACTTTTCATAGCCTAGGTGGACAATAGAAACAGTGCCTTTAGTATCCCCCCCCAAAAAAAAAACCCAAACCCCACCCTCTACAAAGCTCACCTGGAACCAAACTTATAACCTTTAGGTGTCAAGAAAAGAAGTTTCCTAGCAGTTTAACATCCCTCTCACTGGTTTAATAATTGCTTTTTTCTGATCATTCACTGGCAAGAGAAAGGTGGGAAAACTTGGCTTATTTCCGGTTCTTCAGTGCAGCCACATAAATCTGCACGACTGTTAGTACATGTGAGTACACCAGCCTTGAGAATCAACTTTTCCTAGGTTGGAAAGTACTACTGGGAGGAAGGGAACATGCTAGGGTTGCCAATCTCCAGGTGATGGCTGGAGACTTTCTGGGATTACAACTGATGTCCAGGTGACAGAGATCAGCTCGCCTGGAGAAAATGGCTGCTTTGGAAGGTATACTCTATGGCATTGTACCCCACTGAAGTTCCTCCCCCCCCCAAACCCTGCCCTCCTCACACTTCAGCCCCAAAATCTCCAGGTATTTCCCAACCCATACCTGGCAACCCTAGAACATGGCAAAGATCTGCCTCTGCTACTACCTTCTGCTCATGGATCCTGTCCATACATAGAATTAGGCTACTTCTCATATTTACTGCTGACAATTTAATGTATGCTATATTATGTTGGGCATTAGATTTCCCTCTACAAAATAAAATGGAACCTCCCAACTAAACCATCTTTTAAGTATCATATACATTTTTGGTGAGTCAGCACTTCTTCCAATGACTAAGCAAGAACAGGTTGACTCTCAGAGGCAAATCTAACACTGCAGGAAAGGATGCCACATACTAATAGATTAAATTATTTGAAAATATGAGATGAGCAAATACAGAGACTCACTGCACAGTTCTAACCAGGCAGAGCATTTTGAAAACCAGTCCAGCATTTTCTCATACAAGTTGTGTAGGCTCAGAAATACCTCTTATATTCTCTCCCAAAACCAAATTGCTCAAGGCAGTTTACATTACATGGTTCTGTGACGGAATGGGACTTGCATCTAGGACTCCTGGACTGTGGTCTGACACCCTAACTACTACATGATGCTGGATCTCAATATATTAAATATAAAGCAGCACGGCATTTGGTCCTTTTTTTTTTTTTTGAGGGAAGTACCACTGGGAACACTTGACCAAATAGCATGATTTTGGGTGCAGGTGTGATCAGAGCATGGACTGTAATATTTTTCCTGGAGCACATACATCAGAACTGCAGTTCCATATACCTTATTTAGCTCAAGCATGAAACAGCACCAGCAGAGGAAGTGGTAAGCATTTATTTCTGCTTCCTGTCTGAGATTCTCCGTACTATTCCAAACATCCCACTTCTAGCCAACTTTGAATAACAAAAACAAACAATTTTAGCCAAGCACTGAATATTTATGTTCAATGGGAACTTCCACTGATGAACACCATCACTGAAACAATGGTATTATAAGAGCATTGTTGTGTATCTGTTTATTCCTGCTCTATAAAAATGGCTCCCCCCCTTGAAACACGCTTCCCCAACATCCCAGCAATAAGGGCTGAAGCAAGCCAAAACTTCTGTGCCAGCTCTATGAGAATCAAGTGTGCCTCCACCATCTTTAATTGGCAACAATTGGTGTCATCAATCTTTCTAGGAACAGATTGATACAGAACAACTACAATACTTTCTTGAAAGGAGCTGGTGTGGCTGGCCTTAGTGTTCCTTCCCATTAACCTACATTTTCCAAAGATGGATTCCCAAGTGATTTTGCATTCTTTGTTGAGTAACCACTAAGAAAACACTGACAGGTGTAACATGAAAAGGAGGCCTGAAAATTCATTCCAAGTGTCACTAGAACAGGGAAGTGTTAGCTCCCTCAGTCATTTCCACAGGCTGCTGCCAAAAGACTGGCTGCCAACTTGCAGCTGGAATGAAAGCCTCCACTGCAATATAATATGCCTCCAGTCCAAAAGAGGAGAGGGGGGATTGAAATTAAAGGGAGGTAGCTAGCCCAGGCTAGCCTGATCTCATCAGATCACAGAAGCCAAGCAGGGTTGGCCCTGGTCAGTATTTGGAAGTGAGACCACCAAGGAAGTCCAGGGTTGTGACACAGAACCAGGAAATGGCAAACCACCTCAGAACATCTCTTGCTTTGAAAACCCCAGGGGATCACTGTAAGGGAGCTGTGACTTGATGCCCCAAAACAAACGGAGGTATAAGACAAGAGGGCCAGTGTTCTATCCCCAACCCTTCAGCATCCTTGCCTTACAAAATATTTGGAACCTTACTGCATCTGAACTAGGTGGCTCTGGTTCACAAAAGTTTAAACTGGAATAGTACTTATCAGTATTTTAAATGCTGCTTAATGTTTATTTTTGCTGCAGTAGACTAATATGGCTTCCCCTACGGAATTACTGCCTTTTTATTTGCTTGAGGTAGCCACTGAAATACTGAACCTAACACTACAGTTTACCCTGTAGTGCATAAGGCCAGCACAGTTCACTCAAGCAGCCTCCTTGTGTCACTTTGAAAGAACTCCTCAGGGATACTCCCTCTGCCTGTGCCCTTCCTCAGTGCTGACAGGAATTACAGTTAGATGCAAAAAAAAAAACCCCACACACTTTAAAAAGTTGGAACAAGGTTCAGCAACCTCACCCCCCTTCCCAAAGCAATTAGAATAAACCCATGAATGTGAAACAGCTGTGCACCAACTGCAGGAAAAATGCAATGCAATCTCTCCATCCCCAAGAATTGTTCCTTGCTGTTGACCAGTTTCCCAGCAACCACAAGAGGATACTGTGCTCCATTTCTCCAACTTGCTCAGTTGCTGATTGCCACCTCCCCCCCCCTAAAATGGCAAGGCCGCCCAGGAGCCCATTAATGACTTTATCCTGTCATGTATTTTCTGCAATTCAACTCATCACCCCATCCTTGCCCACCCACAATGTGGAAGAAGCTGAACAGCAGACATTTTTAGTGCTGCTGAAAGCCAGAATCCTACTTTGAAATATGAGCTAGGCAGCTTGCTCATGTGACCTTGGCAAACACATGCCACTTGCAAAGAAACTGCATGGTCTTCCTGGTGCAATTTAATGGAAAAACAGAGACTAATTTAATGCAATGCTAAAAACCTGTTTCCATTACAACTCATAGAACTCCAATTTAAAGACAAACAAGGCAAGTTAACCTGGTGATATTATTGCAATTCACATATTTTGAATAATCAAATGGAGTAGGTACAGAATATGCATCCCAGCTAAGCTGGTCAGATACCACACAGGGGTCGAGAGGACTAAACTACCTTATCAATACATATTGCCTATGTTTAGTAAGTAAAAAAGTTGCTCCAATCCAGCCTCTGACCTTCAGGGAAGCAGCTTGACAAATCAAATAAAAAGCATATTTAAGGAATGGTTATTAATGAATTTATCATAACCAAGTGCTATATACTGAACTATGTATTTAGGGCTGCCAACCTCCTGGTGATGGATGGAGATCTTCGGGAATTACAACTGCTCTCCAGACCAGAGAACAACTCCCCTGGAGGAAACAGCTGCTTTGGAAGATAAATTGTACAGCATTACACCCTGCTAATCTTAGCCCAGGCTAGCCCAGTTTCATCAGATCTCAAAAGCTAAGCAGGGTAAACCCCAGTTAATATTTGGATGGTCCAGAGCCTCTCTGAAGAGGGCAGGCAATAGCAAACTACCTCTGAACCTTTTGCCATGAAAACCCTATGGGATTGTCATAAATTGGCTGCAACTTGTTGGCCAAAAATAATAATTTCAAACCCCTCCCCCAAAATCTCCAGGAATTTCCTAACCTGGAGTTGGCAACCTTATGTTAATATTGGATGTATTTTACTTAATGTTGTTTTAATATATAATACACAACATTCCCAAACAACCCTTTTCCCTCCTATAAACTCTCTTCTATGAGCCCCAAACAGAAAGGGTGAAAAGGGGCAAAAAGAAAGGTAAATAACCAGTAAAAAACCCAGAAACTTAAGACAAAAAGGGGGGGGAGAGTGAACTTTAGCCTAGAAATAAAGTTGTATATCATCATGCTTCATAAAGCTGTAAAACATTCAGCCTAAATACCATATTTCATGTCCGCATCCTGTCTATTAAAAGCCAGACCCAATAGTTCTTCTGTCCAGGTAACTGTATGTGTTAACTGTATGCAAGGAAAGCACAAGCTTTCCATTGCTGCAGGATATGTTTAGCAGCAGCAGCCCTTAAAATCCAGTTGCTGCTGGCTTGATGAAAGTTCTATTATAGAAGGCACATGGCCTATTGAGTAAATTAATATCTGAGAACTGAAAAGTTCAGGACAAAGTTAATCTGTTTCTCACATATGCCATTACTGACAGCATTTGGGATGAGGTGCAGAAAACCACCCCGAAGATAGTATTTTGCCCAAGTTACCTCTGCAATTCTCAATGCTATATCGAACACAACTTGCACTGCCTGCTCTTGGGGCTACAAAATGATACAGAAATTGCAAACATTCTTGGTAATGCTGGCCACCCTGTATAAAGTCACCATGATCTGCAGGGAAGAGGTCAACATCAGGCCAAACTAAGGAGAGCCACCATGAAATTGTGGTTAAGAGCAACTGGGTTTGATTCCTCGCTCTTCCACATGAAGCCTGCTGGGTGACTTTGGGCCAGTTAGTTCTCTCAAAGCTCTCTCAGCCCCACCTACCTCACAAGGTGCCAGTTATGGGGAGAGGAATGGAATGCAATTGTAAGCTGCTTTGAGACTTCTTCGGATAGAGATAAGCAGGATATAAAAACCAACTCCTCTTCTTCTACCTTGTCTAAGACTATTAAGGGTAGTTTCACGCTAGTCAAATGAAGCCATTACCATCATTCAGCTATGTAGTAATAACGGGAGTTCTGGGCTTCAGCACATTTTCCACTTCCCCTCTTTTCTCCCTCTAGAAGCCGACTGAAAAGCTGATACTCGAACTGTTTAATGAAGACTTTATTTTCTATTCCAACTGAGTTTCTCTTACAAATGACTCACCTTCCTTCCTTTTTCAGAGATACTTTACACTTCTGTTTTGTGAAGACTTGAGATGGGCAAACAGAACAATCCCACTTCAATATATGAATGCTACATGGTTAACTGTATTTTCAAAAAAGCTTAAAGCCTTTATAAATTACATCACTTTGATGAGTCCCATTGCAATCTATAACAATATTTGAATACATATGAAGCCACTTTATACTAAGTCAAAACCTTGGTCTATCAAGGTCAGTACCATCTAACCTGACTGGCAGTAGCTCTCCAGGGTCTCAGGTAGGTCTTCCATATCAGCTACCACCAAATTCTTTTAACCAGAGGCACCAGGGATTGAACCTTGGATTTTCTGCATCCAAAACAGAGGCTCCACCACTGAACAACAGCTCCCCCCCAAAACTTTTTGTAGCTATATATTCCTCATTTAATTTTCTCAATGGTGAATGGAAATTTAAAACATTACTCCTTTGCTTATACAAATTGAGCTTCTACAGCCTTCTGTTTAAGGGTTAAAGTACAGTGACAATAGCTGTGGCCAGAAATTGATGATAAAGATGCAACTTATTCTCCCAGTCAGTACATATATTTAAGAAAAAATTACATAAAAATCAAGTTATTTGCCATCGCAGGTCTGACTTACCTGAGTGACCGCCTTTCCCCATATGTACCCCAGAGAGCACTATGGTCTGGGTCACAAAATTGATTGGCCCTCCCAGGTCCTAAGGACACCAGGCTAGTTGTACCCAGGACCAGGGCTTTCTTGGTGGCAGCTCCATACTGGTGGAATGAGCTCCCGGTAGGGATCAGAGCCCTGCGGGACCTTTTACAGTTCCGCAGGGCCTACAAGACAGAGCTCTTCCACCAGGCTTTCAACTAGGAGCCACCACCACTATTAACAACTGCAACAGCCTGTAGAGCCTGGCCCCTGGTCGGTTATCAATAGCCTAGGTGTGCTGACTACATCTGAGGAAGATCAGCGAGCTGGAACTTAAACAACTGTGGAATGCACTCACGGGGTAATGCCATCGTTACGACACCAAACAAAGCTAGTACTTTAACATTGTATTGTATTGTTTTTAAATGTTTTTTGAACTTTTGATTATTATTATGAATTTTATCCTTTGTAAGCCGTCCTGAGCCTGCTCCAGTGGGGTAGGGTGGGGTAATAAATCATAAAATAAATACATAAATAATAAACACACACAGTTCGGAATTTTAGACCAACCAGCTCTACATTAATTTCAGTCTGAACATTATTTGGCCTCAGCCTTTGATTCTAATGAGAACTGAACAGTGTTAGCAATGCGTTCTCCCAGTCCTTAAAAAACTAAATAGTTATTCTACATTTGAATTTTTACAGAGTGCTATTCATTCATGTAAGAATTTTTAATACAGGATGAAACAGAAAGCTGCTTGACGAAGATGGAGGTAGGTTGAACCAGTGGAAATCCTTTATAGATCGTTGTTTTGCAAACAAGGAGCTGCGGTGGCTCAAGTGGTTAAGACGCTGAACTGCAGATTGGAAGGTAGGTAGTTCAGCAGTTCTGGACCCAAGTGCCGCAAGACAGAGTGAGCTCCTGTCTTTGGTCCCAGCTCCTGCCAACCTAGCAGTTCAAAAGCAAGAAATTGCAAGTAGATAAATAGACCACTTAGGTGGGAAGGTAACAGCGTTCTGTGCGCCTCGACAACTAGTCATGCTTGGCCACATGACCACGGAAATGTATTTGGACAGCGCTAGCTCTTTGGCTTGGAAACAGAGATGAGCAACGCATCCCTAGAGTCTGATTCGACTGGCTTTCGAGCAAGGGAAAACCTTACCTTTACCTTGGTTATTTACTGCTCTTGAAGAGTCAACTTCAATTACTAGAAGGAAGTACAGCTTCAAAATATTTAAAGATACAGCTCTGAGGGAAATGTGGTTTGAAGCATAATCTGCTGGGGGAGCAAAGCTTCTTTATTTAAAAAGGCTACTATGCAGCCATTGAAGGGAAAGCTCTGGGATGCCGAATATTTATGCTCTCTAAAAGCTGTTCTTATTTAATGAAAGATTTAATTCAGAAAGCCCCAGGGACAGCAATGTTTGTGCAATACAGCTTTTTGATGAAGACTGTTACCACAATTCCAAGACCTGATTAACCAAATCAGTAATTCTATCAGCCCTGTTCCTGCCTTTCTGCTGGCAGATCAGGGTGTCTCAACACAATTAACAGTCTAATTTGACCTTTTACTACACAAGAACACTGTGCCCCATAAATGACTGAGACAACTGTAAATTCATCTACTATTTCACTCTATAAAGCATGGGACCTACTGGACAGGCAATTTAAACATACGGAATAAATACTATAGATACATGAAATTCCATTCGACAGGGCAAAGTGAGAGTACAAGGAACTAACAAAACAGCCAGTTCAGAAAATGGAGGCATAAGAGAATGGAAGCAGATGAGACATGACATGGTTATAAGATAAGGGCAACTAATTATTCCTTTAGCACTGCCCCCTCAGATATTCCAAAGACTGATCCTCAATATCACTTTTGATTGCATTCCACCAAAATGTTTAGCTTGGAGAGGAGACGACTGAGAGGTGATATGATAACCATCTTCAAGTACTTGAAGGGCTGTCATATAGAGGATGGTACGGAGCTGTTTTCTGTTGCCCCAGGTCAGACCAGAACCAACGGGTTGAAATTATATCAGAAGAGTTTTCTGCTAAACAACAGGAAGAAAAACAAGTTGCTTACCTGTAACTGATGATCTTCGAGTGGTCATCTGTGCAGTACCACACATGGGTTGGGCGCCTGCGCACGACCTCGATCGGAGAATCTTCTAGAGCTTTACCTCAGAAGAGCTTTTGGCGGGCTCTCTTCCCGCCCTGGGGGAGGAGACATGCACTGCACATGCCCAGAGCAGGAGAGAGAGCCGCCTCCCACTCAGTTCCTTCGACCGCTACTGTCAAGGCCAAACAATCCAAAGAAGGAAATCTGGAGATGCCAGCAGCAGGGAAGGCTGGGTGGGATTGTGGTACTGCACAGATGACCACTCGAAGATCATCAGTTACAGGTAAGCAACCTGTTTATCTTCGTCGTGGTCTCTGTACAGTCCCACACACGGGTGATTACAAGAGCTGAACCAGTTGGAGGAGGGAGCTGGCAGCTGCAAAGGACACAAAAATACTGGTTAAGACACAGCATCATCATCAAAAGAAATCACCCACGGGTCCTACCTGAGGGTACAGCAGGATCAAGCGAAGAGAGATCGCAGCACCGTCTGACCGAAGGCAGAATCCTGTCGAACTCGGATGTCAAGTGCGTAGTGGGTCACGAAGGTCGATGCCGAGGACCACGTAGCAGCCGCACAGACGTCTTCCAACGGGATACCAGCCAGGAAAGTGGTGGACGTCGATACCGCCCGTGTAGAATGGGCAGTGACACAGTTAGGAACGGGTTGACGTGCCAGCTCATAGCAAAGGGCTATGGTGGAAGTCATCCACTTAGAGAGACGTTGAGAAGAAATGGATTCCCCCGCATGAGGGGGGCCATAAGCTAGGAACAGCCGAGGAGATTTACGTATGGACTGTGCGCACATCTAGACAGTGCAGGGCTCTCTGAGAGGCATCAGTCGGGTTCGGAAAGAAAGTAGGCAGAACAGACGACTGAGAGAGGTGAAAGGCAGAGATGACTTTAGGGAGGAAGGAAGGATCTGTTCTAAGGACCACCTTCTCCCTATGAAAAACAGTATAGGGGGGATCAGCCCTGAAGGCAGCTAGCTCCCCTACTCTGCATGCAGTGGTAATGGCTACGAGAAAAGCCGTCTTCCAGGAAACTAACCTGAGGTCGGCGGTAGCCATAGGCTCAAACGGTTTAGCCATGAGTTGAGAAAAGACTAGAGACAAGCTCCAGGAAGGCACCAACAGTTTCCTAGGTGGGCACATCTGAAGAAGACCCTTGAGGAACGTCTTGGTGAGAAGGTGGGAGAACACTGAAGAGCCTTGTATGAGGGGGTGGTTGGCGGAGATCGCCGCCAAATGAACCCGCAAGGACGAGTGTGCCAGGCCCGTATCCTTCAAGTGCACGATGTAGGCGAAGATCTCACGGAGAGATGATCGAATCGGATCGAAGGAGTGATCAGCAGCATAGGATTGGAACCTGTTCCACTTGAACTGATAGGAACGTCGAGTAGAAGGCTTCCTAGCATTCAGGAGGATTTCAGAGACCTGAGGCGGGAAGTCTAGGGCTGGATCTTCCAGGCCGTTAATTTGAAAAATCCCGGATTGGGATGGAGGATTCTCCCTCGAGCCCGAGAGAGGAGATCTGGGACGACAGGGAGGGGACGGAAGGAACGACAAGAGAGTTGAAGCAGGTGCGGGAACCAGACCTGGCGTGGCCACCACGGAGTGATCAGAATGATCAGAGTGATCAGGTGCCGTCTGCACGAATCTTCTGCACGACCCGAGAGATGAGAGGGAACGGAGGAAATAGGTAAAACAGGGTTCCGTTCCACTTGTGGAGAAAGGCATCCCCGAGCGACCGAGCAGACGGGGGACCCCTGCTGAAAAACAGGCGACATCGAGCATTGTCGACAGATGCGAAGCCGTCGGCAGATGGGTGACCGAACTCTCGAAACAGAGGTCGAAGATACTGGAGGGGAATGGACCATTCGTTGTCCGATGAGGCAGAACGACTCAACCGGTCTGCATCGACATTCTGATCCCCGGGAATATGGATCGCCGAGAGTGTAATGGAGTGATCGAGGCACCAGGACCAGAGGTCTATAGCTAAATTGCAAAGGCGAACAGAAGCAGTGCCGCCCTGCTTGTTGACATAATAGACGGCCGTGGTGCTGTCGGAAGCCACTTGGACGACACGTTCTCAAAGGGTCGGAAGAAAGGACCGAAGGGCCAGATAAATTGCTTGCAACTCCAGGTAATTTATATGGCGAGTTGCATCTCGAGCAGACCAAGCCCCTTGAACAGTAAAGGTTCCGCACTGGGCTCCCCAACCCCAGAGGGAAGTGTCTGTGGTCAACAGCAACTCGGGAGGAGGAGGTCGAAAAGGCATCCCAGAAAGGAGGTGGACGGGTTGAGCCCACCACTCGAGGGAGTCGAGGACGGTTTGCGGGATCGACAGAATTGTGTGCCAAGGCCTCCGGAGAGGATCGAAGGCGCGGAGGAGCCAGAGCTGAAGCGGCCGCATTCTCAGCCAGGTGTTGCGGACAACGAACACTGTGGGGGCAAAGTGACTGAGGAGCCTCATGACAGAACGGGCGGATTGTTGGGGACACGTCCGAAAGGAGGACACCATCGCCCGAATGTCGGAAGCCGTCGATTCCGGGAGGAAAGCCGCTTTGAGGTTGGTGTCGAGTTGAGCCCCGAGGAATCTAAGAGTTTGAAGGGGCTGGAGGGAGGACTTGGCGTCGTTGACGCGGAGTCCGAGAGCATGGAGGAGGGAGAGAGTCTCCCGAGTGTCGTGGAGCAACTGACTTGGCGTTGGAGCTACGAGAAGCCAGTCATCGATGTAAGGATAAAGAGTGACTCCCCGTCGGTGGAGCTCGGCCACCACCACAGCCATCAGCTTGGTGAACACCCGTGGAGCTGTAGAAAGGCCGAAGGGAAGCACCCTGTACTGGTAGTGGGCATCTCCAACGGCGAACCGGAGAAACCGTTGGTGTTGGGGACGGATCGTGACATGGAAGTATGCGTCTTGGAGATCGACTGACGCGAGCCACGCTGCCCGTGGAATGAGAGGAAGGATCGACTGCAGAGTGACCATTCTGAACTTCTGATACCGAATGTAACGGTTGAGATCTCTAAGGTCCATAATTGGTCTGAAGTCGCCGTCTCTCTTGGGGACCAGGAAATACTTCGAGTAGAAGCCGAGAGTTCATTGCGTCACCGGGACGACCTCGATGGCCCCCTTGGCAAGGAGAGTGGAAACCTCGAGATCGAGGAGAGGGTCTGGAGGCGTGACAACAAAGTGTGGGAGGATCGGAGGCGAAACGAACTCTATGGCGTACCCGACCCGTAGAATGGTGAGGAGCCAGGAGTCGGTTGAAATTTCTTCCCAGGCTGGTAGAAAGGGGAAGAGACGGGTTCGGACAGAAGGAGTATACGACGTTGGGGAAGGGAAACGGTGGGGACAGTCAAACAGACTGTTTAGGCTGTGGCGGCTTTTTGGCAGGGTGGGAACGGTGTTTGGAAGGAGAACGGGAATCGTATGGTTTTCTCCTCCATTGGGAGTGAGGTGCCGGAGACAGGTATCGCCTGGAGCCGGAAGGCTTCCAGGAACGGTTTCTGGGACGGTAAGGTGCAGCCGAGACTCCAAGGTTTCGGGCTTGCTTACGACTATCATCGACAGCCTTCAACACTTTGTCAGTGGTGGAGTGGAAGAGGCAGTTTCCGTCAAAGGGAAGGTCTTCAACACGGAACTTGACATCCGGTTGTAGAGAGGTGCCCCGCAGCCAGGCATGACGCCGGAGTGTGACAGAAGACACCAGGAGTTTAGATGAGCAATTAACGGCATGACGAACCGAATTGATTTGTTGCTTCGATATAGCACAAACCTCAGACAAGGCAGCCGAGAGAGTGGGACGGTGCTCCTCTGGAACGAATTCCAGGACAGGACGAATTGCATTGGCAACGTTGAAGGCGTACGCCGACAAGTAGGACAAATAAGTATCGACACGGAGGTTCATGGAGGCCAGAGAGTACATCTTCTTGGCCAGAAGATCCAGTTTACGACCGTCACGGTCAGGAGGCGTGGACTGGCGATCTCGAGGAAGAGTGAACTACCATCGAGTTCGGTGGTGGCTGACAAACAAGGAATTTGCCAGGAGCGTCCTGGATCCTGTACAACCCATCATAGCGCCTCGAAACCGGGGGGATCGAAGCCGGGTGCTCCCATGACTCCTTCAGGATAGAAAGGTGGACAGGCAGCAAAGGCAAGACGGGAGACGGAGGAAGGTCAGCCTGGACCAATCGGTGAACGACATCGGTCACAGCTGGGGACTCTGTAAAGCCCTGTACTTGAAGGGCAGTCGCCATCCCGGTAACGAGCTCTAAAAATGCTTTAGGGCCCTCAGTAGGGGAAATCAACCCCGAGCGCCGAGGCTCGTCCTCGATCCGAGAGACCTCGGGATCGAACTCTGCCGAATCCGACCTGTCCGAGATCGACATGGGAGAGGAGGATCGTGGTTGGACAAGGTCGATGACCGGATGGTCGATGACAGGACGGTGTCAAGGTTCCATTGGGGAACTCTTCGGGGCATCCCGATTTCTGGGAAGCTCAGAAGGCTGTTCCCTAGGAGGGGAACGGGCTGAGGCAACAGACGCTGAACGCCGAGACGCGTCCAATCCACGCGTTCCGAATGCCGGATCCGGTCATAATGGTGTCTCTCCGGTGTCGGAGACCTAGAATAATAATAGGCCGCATCCGGACGTTCCCGACGGTCTTCTCAAAACCAGCATTGGTGGTCAGAGGTGGAACCAGATGACGATGGGGATTGCCTACGGATCAGATGTCGGCGATCGTACTGGGATCGGGACCGTGCATGGCAGTGCACAACAGGGCCCTCGTCCAAAGTGTGGACCGGGGTAGTGGGACGCCTTGCTGGAGACCGGGAACCTCTTCGCCGAGACAGCTGCGGAGGCGATCTGGCCAACTGGCCCAAAGGAATCATCCCCGTAGGCGACGAGTGGGAGTGCTGCGGAGTCTGTTGTCGAGCCGCAGACTTGTGAGATGTCGAGGCCAGGACCGGCATCGACGTCGACAACCCAGTCACGACGATGGGGTCCACCCTCGAAACCAAAGCAGACGGCGGGGCCTTCGACTTCAAAGGGGTCTTATCTTCAGCTCGCTTAGGTTTCTGTTTCGGTGCCTTCGAGGAGGTGTCCAATTTTTTGGCTACCGAGGCCTGGGAAGCCCCTGAAGACATTGTAGGGCATAGGGCGGATTCCAAAAGGAGAGCCCAGAGTCTAGTCTCCCGATTACGGCAAGCCTGACGAGTGAAACTCACGCAATGAGGACAAGTATCCACTCTATGGGCCTCACCCAAACAAATTAAGCAAAGGTCGTGCCCGTCATTGGATGGAATTTTGGCAGGGCAACGAGACGACAGACCTTAAAAAATTGAGTCTTTCCCATACAAAAATCCCCACCCACCCTCCAAAGAAAGGGGGGGGAAGAGAGATAGACAAAGGATTTTTATTTATTTATTTATTTTTATATTTTTTAGGACAGAAAGTCAGAGAAAGAAAAAGATGGAAAAACAAAGGCGAAAGCGAAAAAAAATATATACTCAGCTGAGGTAAATGGAGGAACAACAGGAACGAGGTGTGAACGCGAAGGCGGTCGAAGAACTGAGTGGGAGGCGGCTCTCTCTCCCGCTCTGGGCATGCGCAGTGCATGTCTCCTCCCCCAGGGCAGGAAGAGAGCCCACCAAAAGCTCTTCTGAGGTAAAGCTCTAGAAGATTCTCCGATCGAGGTCGTGTGCAGGCGCCCAACCCATGTGTGGGACTCCACAGAGACCACGACGAAGATCTTCCTGGCAATCAGAGTGGTTCCCCAGTGGAACAGGCTTCCTCGGGAGGTAGTGGGATCTCCTTCTCTGGAGGCTAGGTGGCCATCTGACAGTAATGCTGATTCTGTGAACTTAGGCAGATCATGACAGGGAGGGCAGGGAGCGTTGCCTCAGTGCTTAGTTCTTGTGGTCCTTTCTTACATGTCCAGGGAAGTGCCAATCACCATGTTGGAGTCAGGAAACAAGTTTTTTCCAGCCCAGTTTGGCTGGAGACCCTGGAGTTTTGTCATCTTCTGGGCATGGAACAGAAATTACTGGGGGTTTGTGGGGGGAGAGATTTGTGAATTTCATGCATGGTGCAGGGGGTTGGACTAGATGACCCTGGAGGTCCCTTCCAACTCTAGGATTCTAAAAATAGTAATTGTTGTATTGTATTGCTTGTATACAAAGCAAATTTAATAAAATGCAGTGGAACCAATCTTAAAGAAGGTAAATTTAAGAACGCTGCATTTTGCAGTGAATGGATTTCAGTATATTAGCTGTTCAGCAAGCTGCATCTGCTTAGAGGCCAAAAAACATTAAGAACAAACTTGGATTTCAATATCCTAAAGACCTTGACAATATCCCACTAAGTTAAGAGAATCCTGGTTCTACCATGATCAACACAACAGTTCTGGCTACTACCTAGAAAGGGCATTTGGTCTTAAATGGAATTATTTTGTGCCCATGGTCATTTTAATTTCAAGTGCTACTATCAGAGTAGATTTATTGGAAGACAGCAGCAAAGAAATTCTAGTTTTAGTGCTTCATTTGTGCTATTTAAAATAGTTTGAGAATGCAGGTATCTTGAAAACTTGTTTTTCTTTCTTCTACAATAATTAGAATTTAAAATACAATCAAAACCTCAGTCTACATTTGCAATGTTTTAATTTGATAACCATCACTTGCTGGCCTTTGTAACATACTATTGCTGTCTTTATTGTAATTAGATGGCCACTATTTACTTTCCTTAGCAAAACTGCCTTATTTGTACATTTTAATGTTCAGCTTGCTTGGAAAAAGAAGCAAGCTTAACAGAATTGTTTCTTTTAGCCAGATTAATTCTTTTCAATAAAATGTACTAATTGGACAATTTAGTATATTATGAAAGTGTATATGGCAGGCACCATAATCTTAGCATTTCCACGGCTCTCATAGAGAGAATGCTTCTTATATTCCTATGCTTTTTCACAGTCAGATATAGTTACTTTATTTACCCAATAGAAGATGATCAGGAATGCAAGGCAATCTCCATAAAAATTTATATACTGAAAGGTTTTATTACTGTACATAATTGTAACTTGCTTGTGAATTTAAAACATACATAAAACGTGGGGGAGGGAACTTTCAAGTAAATACAGTAATGTGACTAAAAATCCTGTGCAGTTATTCTACTCTAATTCCATTGATTTCAACTGGTTTAGCCTGAAATAACTCTACATAGGATTGCATTGGAAGATTTCTTCCATTGAGCAGTAAGCCTAGTTAACAGCTCAGTTTGAAAGTTTGTCTGACCAATGCTTCATCACCATACTGTTTATAAAATCATGAGGGTACTAACGAGAGATACACTTCCCACCTGGATAGTGTGGTCAATCTTTGTCATAAGGTTTTTTTGCACGTGAAGATGGAGCATATTGCAGTCAAGTAGGAAATCTGCTCATGAAAATAAAAATGAAAAGGTGGGCTTTTACAGAGTGTGAAAGATGTATGCACAATGCCAATATTTTTCCAGGCCAAAATTCTATCAGCTAGTCTGCCTGTGGCTCACAGCATGACTGAATAGTAGCAATTAGAACAACCAATACAACAAGCCACTCATGATCTACAAAGTATAATCCATATCAGCAGCATTCATCCTTCAAGGACCATGGAACTTTTGTTCAGTTACCAAAGAAAGAAAAAACAACCAAGTAGATAAAAGACAGAAAGTCAAGAAATATTAGACTTGCTTCATTTTCAAGAATGAAAGGAACCCAACCGAGCTAATTCAAACACATCATTACCTATAATTTTTTTTATTGGTACATTCTCATCTCAAGCTCCCACTGCAGATATCCACATTCTGTAATAGATTTGATTATCCACTTAGTGGAAGACAACTAATCAAGAGTTTCAATGCCCCAGAGTAAAATATGCATTGCAACTAAAACCTGTGTTGTATGCATAGAAGGTATCTTAAAGTCAGAAACACCATGTACACAATAGGCATCTGGCAGCATTTTCAGACAACTTTTTAAAATTTATTCTGACATGCTATAAAGGAATAAATTACATTGTTAGGTGAGTCACCAGCAGTAAGAATATCTTTCAGCTGGACTAGAGTGAAAAGGATAGCCTAAGGCAGTAACCAATGTGAACGTTGCACACTGCCCAAGAACAAGAATAAATCCAGCCATACCCACTTCACAAGAACTTGAAAGAAAATGCCTCCTTTTACCCCCCCCACTTCTATTTTAAATCTGCAAAGTTAATTCTGCAAATCAGTCGGGCCAATGCAAGACAATGCTTGTAAGCGGCTGTGATGGGTCTGAAAAGATGCCTTTATTTTTATTCAGTCTCTCGTTACAGAGGGCTGCGTGTCAATGCAACAGATTATAAAAATGCAAGAGTGCCCTTCCCCATCAAGAAAAAAAAATACAAAATTTATTTAAAAACAAAAGTGAGGAAGACTTACAACACTAGATCTAAAATGATTAAGAAATAGGACTTTTGCTTTAACAAATGGCCTTGTAGTTGCCTATTTTTAAAAAGGTTGGTGTCTAATTTAGATTGCAAATCATCAAGGCAAATTAAAAAAATCTCATTTCCTTACAGAAACAGTTTAGTTTTTAATGAACTTGTAAACAAAAAAGCTCCCATTTCAAAATAAAAACAAAATCCCAGATCATATAGATGTTTACAGTGATTACATTTATCTAAGCAACTTACATACAGTTTCAGTTGTAAGATGTTAACTAAATTTGTGACAAATATGCTGTTTCTTCTTTTATACCAAGAACATTATAGAGTTAATGCAGAGTCCTAAAGATAATCTAGTAGTCGCTAAGTTTCTCTTAAGTCTTCACTTTAGATGCTGTTATTTCTAGCACAGGTAAGCAGGCAGAGTCTTTCAATGCGCTTAAAAACTGGAATCTTTGGTTACTACCATGTCAGCCGGCTCTTTATATCACACAGACATGAGCAATTTTAAGAATGTTTTAAGTGTACAAATTTCAGACCAGGGAGGAATACCCAGAAAGTGCACAATTGTGAGCATTTACAATTATCACAACTGTTGCTGAAGCCTGTTCATGCCATTCTTCCAAAACAATAAGATCTTGTAAGGAGTGTAGTTCAAAGTAAAAAGGTTACAAAAATTGGCATATGCACAATTCTTTTCAACCACTGGTGTGTCAACCATTCAGTTAACTTTTCCACTTGAAAAAATGTAATAGAAAACTGGACACCATATTTCACTATCTCAGTAATATTCACAATTACAGCTGCTACAACTCAAGATACAGCATTAACAGTGCTGCCCAGAGCCAGTTTATACTGAAATTAAGTTCTTTACATCAAGTAGATGGTTTCCCACAACCTCTGGCATGTTCATGAACTAAAATTCCTAGGATTTGGGGAGTGATACATCCTGCTCCATTCTGCTCTGCTTCATCTGTTCTCTTCTTCGTGCTCAAAAACCTGGAAAGCAAACAAAGCAATTTGATATTTGTAAATGGAAAAACAGCCAATTAAATCGGAGTTTTAATATAAACAGTTATAGCCTTCAATAAGGAAAATGCTGTTTCATTCAAAAACCATTAAGCTTATTTCCCAGCATGGTAGTGCTAAAGTTTATAATTTCACAGTAACCCTACCCAAAGTTTAAAGGCCCATTTCTATGCACAAAGAGAAAAGCATGCAAGAACCCAACTTTCCTCAATGTAAAATAAACTGCAACCAGCCTAAGTAATACATTATTAATTCTGATTAAAGAAAGTGATATATGTAATATTCATGCTAGGGTTGCCAACTAATTAAAAATTGATTACCTTATAGCCAACTACATTTACATTTTCATACTGCACACTTTAAAATTTGTTCAAATAAAATGATCACATATTAGAAGCCTTTCCTTTTTATACCATATTACTGCTGCATACATAAAATAGTCTCAAAGTGTATGTTCTGTCCCCAACTATGAAAACTGGACCTTATCAAAATCTTTAGCTCATTAATCTTCTAATTAAAGTTTGCAGGCCTAATTCATGCATGGCAAGACAACATACAATTCAGACAGTGGCAGTCAGCTATGTGACTCAAGAGTTTGCTGGCTATATAAGGAAAATGCTAAATGTAGCAGACTTATTCCTCTGCACTTGAAATGAATAGTATGTAAATTTTTTCATGCATCGCAGGTCTAGAAAGGGATCCAAGGCATGACATTGCATTACAGAATTAAGAGATGTGCCTAACTAGTCAATATTTGTCATAATTATAACAATTACAATGATACCAAACTATGGTGGCCTACACCAGAACAAACTTTTTTATCAGGCCACTGCTGATTCATGTATACTGTTATCCAGCAATTTCCAGCAGTGCCCACTCAGGAAAGATATGTATAATTTAGTCTACTCATAGCAATTGAACTGTATCAGTAAAACGCTTTAGCTGGAGAGAAAGCCATAGAAACATAAATGAACTTGACTATCTTTTCATCTGTAAAAGAATACTGAAGTCTACTTCAATAACAAATCAATGTACTTGTACAACATTCATCTGCTGGCTTGGTGACTTCCACTGTATGTGTCAACACTATCAGAGAACTGGTTACAGACTTTTGATGAATGTATAGAAGCATTACCCCTTGTCTAACCAAGTCCTTGAAAGAAAACTGCTAAGCTCTACAATTTTGAATCTGATGAATTAAAATAGTGTTGTTCAAATGTGTGGTTACATCCAATATTAAGTTGTATAAAATCTTATCTTAAATCGAACATAAAGATTTACTTTATCAAATTTGAACTCAATGCCAATAATCAATCCATGTAAATGCCTTGCGAAACTTCCATAAGGAATTTCCTCAGTATTGATATAACCACTTTTTACCAAGTACAACAAAATTTAACTTCAGACATGTTCACTGGCTTGTAAGCAACCAATATATTAATCTGCAATGTCTCTTAAACTGTTGCTTGTCCTGTTGTTCTACATTCTAGCTTTTGAGAAGGAAGGCTCAGAAATAAAAACATTAGCAAGGTACTGTTTCAGGGATGGAGAGATCAGCTTGTTTGATGAAACCCTGTTCACAACCCAGGAACAAGACTGGTGATATGCAACTGTTAGGGAGAGGTGGAAGAATCAAGGATGCTGAACAATGAAAATAAGTGCAGGACTACAGGCTGAAGCCCAAAAAGCCAAGGTGAATAATGAACCTAACAATGGGCTGAGACACAGGATTCCAAAGCAATGGTAAGGGAAGGAAGCCTGAGGGAGGAAATACTGGAAGTTTGGGGAAAAACTCACATGGGGCCCGCGTCCAACCTATCACTCCAACCTATGAGGGGTTGAGACTGGGAAGAAGACTGTACTTCATATTAATTTAAAACAACTGAATGCATCTTTGGATACAAGTCTCTAATAAAACATTCACACTGGTCTTGAAGCTTTTTGGTGCAGCGTTCCTATTCAGAATGCTGGGTGAGAATATCTTACACACTCAGAGGTAAGGGAATTTCATTAAACTCTTCACCAGCAAGCCTCACACTCCACAGCTTCTGCGATTTTTCTACTTCAGTTCTCAGCTGCTGGAAAGAGTAGTTTGCAGTGTTCTGGAGTGCTTTTTGAAACAGAATATCCTGATAGTTCTGTAACTTCCTCTTGCCACAGAACCTGCTACAGAACCAACATAAAAACCAAACCACAACATAGTCCAAAGTGTGTGTTTTGTTGGTCCAGTTTTTACATGATAGCGTTTTGTGTTATAAACAGAAGAACAATTGCCTGGACAGATCAAAACCCATTTCTTTTGATAACCAGGGAAGGCCATGATCTGGATGATCCAGATCATGTGCCAGCACCATCCAAAACTGGCCAAACAGAAGCCTGCTGGGAAAAGTCCCATGTGACACTATCCACTTTGTAAAAACACTTGGCAGGTGCCAGGACACAAGAGGCAGTTTTTAGCTTTAGTTCAGGCCCAAAGATCAGTGTGTGAGCAGAATTATTTCCACTCACATACTAGGTTGAGTGGAGCTGACAATTCCCACCTAGCCCTACAATCCCTGGAGAAACAACTTCATAGAAACCAATGTACTCATTCACACATGTGGGCAGGAAAAACTGGATCTGATCCATTTCTGTGTATGTGCCCTGAAAGCCTAACCCTCAAATTTCTTTCACCCCTTCAAGAAGTGTAATTCAAAATACTTGCCATTACAAGTTATTGCATTAGGAAGAACCACATCAACTGTGAAGAAACTAAACGAATTCATTCAAATTTATCACCTATCCTTTCTTGCATGCTACTCACAAATATTGCCACTAATCAGAAAGTGTTCAGGAATCAAATTGTTTACCGATAATCTACATGGATTACTTGGTTCTGGTTTGCTTAACTATTAAACCGCACAGGTCTCAATGCACACACATTCAAACATTGCCATTACAGTGTGTAGCCATAAGTACTGCTATACTATTGTCAAGGTTTTGGAACTGGGAAAATTTAGATTTGCACTAACAATCAGTTCAGGCGGGAGCACAGAACGACCATTGGTTACTCACCGTGAAGGGTCCTTCTCCTCTGAGGCTTGGAGGACATCTTGTGGGTGATTCCCGTCCATCACTCAGGGAGGCAGGATCAAATCTAAGTGTTTCCTGTTTCCTGTGGTGGGAGTCACCCTCAACTCAGTTTTGGGACTCCGAAAGCAATAAAAACCTCTCTAAAAGGTAGAAAGAGAACTGGAAAACTCTGTAAGTCAACAGTAAGTGACATTATGAAAAGGAAAACTGTACTCGTAGACACAGCAGAAAGAACAACTATATACATATCATCAGGAAGGACTGACGACTCGGGAGGGCCAAGATGTCCTCCAAGCCTCAGAGGAGAAGGACCCTTCACGGTGAGTAACCAATGGTCGTTCTCCCTCTGAGGTGGAGGCCATCTTGTGGGACCTCCCAGAGCAGTGTCCCTAATTTTGGGAGGGAAGGTCGTCATCTAGAGAAAGGACAGATTGAAGAACCCGTCTCCCAAAGGCTGCATCAGCAGAATCAAACACGTTTATCTTATAGTGTCTGATAAATGTCGACAATGAAGACCATGTAGCAGCCTTGCATACTTCCTCTACTGAAGCCCTATTGGCAAAGGCCGCATTAGTGGCCGCACTGCGTAGGGAATGGGCGGTGATGCCATCCGGAACTCTTTGGTTTAAGCTTTTATAGGCTTCAGCAATGCATAACCGAATGGTAGAACTTATGGCCGAGTTTGACATCTTCCTCCCTGTGTGTGGAGGTGAGATGTTGATGAACAGAGATTCTGTTTTTCTAAATGGTGCTGTTCTGAGAATATAGCATTTGAGGGCCCGTCTTACATCCAGAGTATGCCACATCTTCTCCTTTGGGTGAGTAGGACGTGGCACGAACGATGGCAGGCATATTTCCTGCATCCTGTGAAACTTGGAACCCACCTTTGGGCAAAAGGTAGGATCTGTTCTTAGTACCACTTTTTCCTTGTGAAAAATGCACAGCTCTTTCTGCACTGATAGAGCTCCCAGCTCGGAGACTCTTCTTGCTGATGTGATGGCTACTAAGAACAGAGTTTTCATCCTCAAAAATTTGAGTGTGATTTCCCTCAATGGCTCAAAAGGAGGCTTGGTAAGTGCAGTAAGGACTGTGTTAAGTCTCCATGTCGGAAACCTATGAGCCTGAGGAGGGTCAGATAGAGAAGCTCCTCTCAGGAAACGGACAATGTGAGGGTGCTGTGAAATTGAGACACCTTGAAAACGTGGCAAGACCGAAGCTAGTGCCGCCACCTGTCTTCTAAGTGTAGTTGCTTTGAGACCACTAGCCTTGCCGTCCTGTAGAAATTCTAGCAACGAGCCAATCCTCGGGTGTAGTGGATCAATCTTCTTCCGACGGCCCCAACGAACGAATGCTTTCCATGTAGTGTTGTAGATTTTTGTAGTAGATGACTTCCTTGATGCCATCATAGTATCAATAACAGAACTTGTGTAGCCTAGCTTGGTAAGCCTGTTCCTCTCAATTTCCACGCGGTCAAACAGAACCAACCTGGATTGGGATGCCAGATTGGTCCCTGAGTTAGCATATCTTCTGAGACGGTAGTTTGAGAGGAGGAGCCACTGCCATCTCCCGAAGTGAGGAGAACCACGGACGACGTGGCCAGTATGGTGCCACTACAATGACTTCCGCCTTCAGCAGTCTTATTTTCCGAAGTAGTTTTGGTAAGACTGGAATTGGAGGAAATGCGTAAAGAAGACCGGCTGGCCAACTGGAAAGAAGGGCATCCGTGCCTTCCGCCTTGGGGTGAAAGTATCTGGTGAAGAATCGTGTCAGTTGACTGTTGTCTTGATTGGCAAACAGGTCCACCTGTGGAAGTCCCATCCTGGAGATTATCACCTGAAAGATCTTCCTGTGTAAGGACCATTCGCCCTCCTTGATCGTTCGTCGGCCCAGCCAGTCTGCTTGAAGATTGACTATGCCCTGTACGTGTTCCGCCTTGATTGAGGCCAGGTTGTTCTCTGCCCATGTGAGGAGTTGGGTTGCCTCCTTGTGTAGGGCCAGGGATCGTGATCCCCCCTGTTTGTTTAAGTATGCCTTTGCAGATATATTGTCCGTCCTGATCAGAACATGGCGTCCCTTGATCTGAGGGGAAAAACACAGAAGAGCCAACCGGATTGCTCGCAGCTCCAGAAGGTTGATGGGTAGCTTGGACTCCGTTCTGGACCACGTTCCCTGAACTGGGTTGTGAGCTAATGTTGCGCCCCACCCTGATAAGCTGGCATCCGTAAAAATCTGTATCCAGTCTTGGATCCAGAATGTCTTGCCCTGTGTCAAGTTGTGAAGAACTGACCACCATCTGAGGCTCACCTTTACTTGTAGTGGTACCTTCAGCGAGAAGTCCATCTTGAGGGCAATAGAATTCTGGAATGGACGCATGAACATCTGCAATGGTCTTGAGTGGAACCGTCCCCATTGGAGTGAGTCGAGTGTCGATACCATCAATCCCATCATCTTGGTTAGGGCAGATAGGGATGAAGTTCTTGCCTTTATAATTTGTCTGGCCATGTCCTGTATCTTCTTTGCCTTGTTGTGCGGTAGGAACAGTTTTGTAGCTCGAGTGTCCAGGACCACACCTAGATGTTCCAATCTTTGAGTGGGAAGTAGTGAACTCTTCTGTAGATTTACTATGAATCCGAAGTCCTGTAGACATTGGATCGTCATGTCCGTGTCCCTCTTGGATCGCTGTCTGGAAGGGGATCGGACCAGAATGTCGTCGAGATACGGATGAATATGAATTCCTTTCTCCCTGAGGCAGACGATCACGTGAATGAGTACTTTGGTAAATACTCTTGGAGCCGAGGCGAGGCCAAAAGGGAGCGCCCTGAACTGTAGGTGATCCCCGTTCACACAAAAACGTAGAAACCTGCGATGAGGAGGGAAGATCGGGATGTGTAGATATGCTTCCGTTAGATCTATAGAAGAGAGAAATTCCTGAGGTTGTAGTGCTTCTGCTATGGACCTCAGTGTCTCCATTCGGAAGTGTTTTGGCTCTACATATCTGTTCAAGAATTTTAAATCTAGAATGGCTCTCCAGTCTCCGTTCTTTTTGGGTACAGTGAAAAAGATGGAGTACACACCGGTCATCCTTTCGCTTGTGGGTACATGTTCTATGGCTTGTATGTCGAGGAGGTGTTGTATTGCATCTCTGGTTCTGTCCCTCTTGATGGGGTTTTGGTGTGTAGGAGACATGATGAAGCGTAGAGGAGGCATGGAGTGGAATTCTATTTTGTAGCCTTCCTGGATTAAGTCTTTTGTCCAGGCATCTGGATGTGAGTTGACCCATGCTTGACTGAAGAGAAGCAGGCGTCCCCCCACTGGAGGGGTTAGATAGTCATGCTTTTTGGTTCTTTCGGCTCTATCTGGTCTGTTGCCATATGATCTTGGGAACCTATTGTTAAATCCTCCCCTACGAAAGGACTGCTTGCTATTGTTGCTGTTGCTCCAAGCTTGTCTCCTGTAGTCCTGTCGTGGTCTGGGCGTGGACTGGTATGGTCTAGAAGAAGAAGCAGAAGTGGTAGGGAAGTTCATTGATCTCTTTTCTCCTGAGCGCACGTATTTTGGAAGTGCCTTCTTTTTATCACGAGTTTCAACTAAGATCTTCTCTAATGGATCTCCAAATAATTTGTTCCCTTGGAATGGGTACGCTGAAACTATTGCTTTGGATTGGTAATCAGCTGGCCAAGAGCGTAGCCATATTAAACGTCTGGCTGCTGCAGATGATGCCATAGCTCTAGAAGATAACACCATAGTGTCTAGGGTGGCATCAGCCGTAAATGAGATGGCTTTAAGGACTCTGTTAGCTCCCTCAAGTAGTCTGGAATTATTTTCAGGCAGCATCTGAATTAATTTCCGCATCCATACTATGGAAGCCCTTGAGACTGTGGATGCAGCTGAAGACGCCTTGATGGCTAAAGAAGAGGCTTCATGTGATTTTTTGAGAGCAAACTCACATCTCTTATCCAGACTATTTCTCAAGTTGCCATGACCATCCTCTTGTAGAAGACCAGATGATTGCAGAGCCGCTACAGGGGCGTCTACGGCTGGAATCTGTAAAAGATCTGAAGTGGCAGAGGTTATGGGATACAATCTCTTAATAATGCCTGGAATGGGTTTACTAGACAGTGGTTTATCCCACTCTGCCTTAACCTTGCGCATATAAAAGTTAGGGAATGGAAAAGCTCTTTCAGACAACTCGTCTGGAGGGAAGAATTCATCAGTGATCTCTGATCCCTCTTGTTGCTCTTGTTCATCAGAGCTCTTATTTTGCTTTAGTAAATTTTGTATCTTAAGAGCAGAAACTGTCTTGGATAGAAGGTAATGTAGGTCCTCAGTTTTAAAAAACCTACAGGATTGTTCAGAGGTTATAGGAATCTTTTCCTCTTCCTCATCGTGTGAGGAAAATTCCCCCTCCTCTTTTTCGCTATGGGTATTAGAAGCGTCTCCTCCCTGTTCCTCCTGGGGATCACCAGGAAAGCTTTTCTGGGAAGCTTTAGTGCGCCAGGCTTTCTGTTTCTTATGCCTTGGAGGAGAGGGGGAGGGGGAGGAGGAGGAGGAACGTGAGCGGGTATAGCAACCTCCCGATTTGCAATAACGGGCTATTTCCTGTCTCATGGCCCTTCTAAAGAAAGACATTGCTCTGGGGGAAAGGGGGTGGACCTGGAGTCGTCAAGGTTACCGGTCTCTGAGTCATCGTCCCCTTCGTCCCCTTGGGCAGCCTCCGCTGAAGCGATCGCTGCAATGTCGGACCCACTACGACATACAGTCTCGGGTCGCTCCCTGGCTGAGCTAGGGCTCTGCCATCCAATTCCCTCATTTAAAACAGCCGCTGTCTGCGCGGGCTCTGGCTGAGCGCGGGAAAGGGAGCTTTTGGCGCGCTTCGCACCCTCGTTGAACTCAGATGGTTTGGAGCCTTGCACTTCCACGGCCCTCTTCCAAGTCGCTCTCTCTCTCCTCCGTTCTTGTTTTTCTAACTCTCCAGAAGAGAGAAAACCGTCACTCTCTCTCCGGAGCGCCATTGCCTAACACAGAGAGTGAAGTGAAAGAAGAACTCTCTCAAGTTGGAGAAAAAAGGAGGAGAGGTAGGGAGGGTGTTTTTTTTTTTTTTTTTGATAGATTAGAAGGAATAAATATAAGGAATAAAAGATATAGTAACAGGAACAGTGAAACCAAGAAGTTGAGCAAAATAGAGAAAAAAGGTTTAGGCAAAGCCTACTCCTAGCTGCTCTCCCTACTGAGGCAGGAAAGAAACTGAGTTGAGGGTGACTCCCACCACAGGAAACAGGAAACACTTAGATTTGATCCTGCCTCCCTGAGTGATGGACGGGAATCACCCACAAGATGGCCTCCACCTCAGAGGGAGAACAGAACATTTGAAAAGAATTAATCCTTGTTTTGCTTTGTGATGCATAAACAGATACAACTTATAAGTGCTTGTAATACAAGTTGACTACTAGTAGTGATAGCTAATAGTGCTAGTTAACAGGCTTCAGAACTAGAGATCAGCAGTGGCACAAGAAAAGTATGTACATATTCTAAGGAACACAAGCAGAACAATTCTCATCAAAGCAGGTTGGATGACTGCCGTTTACACCTTCATTATTTTGGGTATGCCTGTACTATCCTCTTAGAACAAAGTCTGGTAATCTTCTAGAAGAACACCTAAAACATTTACATAGCTATGATTTTATTGACATCAGTTACAGTCTGCCTTCCTCAAGACAGATTTCTTTTTTAAAACTTGTACTTTCCACTGTTAGTGTTAAACAGCATTACTCATGACTAATTAAGCTGTATGAAAAACAAAAGTCTACTTTAAGTGCACAAACACATTTGGAAACTGTTTGATTAATGAAATTACCTTAAATGTGTTGATTATACGTAAGACAAAACTTGAATTCTGCGCTAATCTGAAACCAAAAATAATAATTAAGGCAAAAGCTATTCTGGACAAGAGCAACTATACCACTAACAGTTGGAGAAAAGCATTTACTGCATTGTAAAAACTTTGAAAGAATGCCTATGCTTGTTGAGCTTGATTAGCAGGACACCCATATATATATCTCTGGGGCACAGAATGAGAGCCATTGCCAGTTGCAGGACTCAGTTCTGCAAAGACTTACACTGACTTGGAATTATACAGCTAAAGACCTAAGACTACTGGCTTCATGCATATGGGCATGCAATGCGGTTTACTTCTTTACTTCAGAAAAGGCACAAACCCAGTGGTGTTGAACCCAAAGTTTGCAGCCAAAAAACAAAAAAACCCCACAAAAAGCAGCCACTATGGAGTTCGGGTGACAGATTTCAAGCTTTGAAAAAGAAACTTAAATGGCCCGTATAGTATCCATAGGTCCACTGGATTTGTATTTTCAAGCTGAAAGCACAGGCATCATTATATTTATGTACCATAATAAGATTATCAGTGGTTTACATTAAAATAAATCAAACAAATTAAGTTTTAAAATAAGAAGGAATCACAAGCCTAATTTATTATTACCATGTTTAATAGTCTCACGAGTCCTGAATGCTGTAGAATTTTCATGTTTTACAAGTCAAATATTGCCAAGAATGTCTTTGGGACAGATCCTGAAGTATCAAGCAGAAACTGGTAGTATTTTAGTGGACAATCTTATGTTTAAGATATTTTAGTTTTCTAGAAAGGTATAAATGGCTAACTAGATGAAATAGTACATCCATGTGGATTTATAGATGTGTGCACCCATTCATGTGGAAATGACATGTGATACCAGATCTGAAAAGCACCTTTCTGGAGAAAGGGCCAGGGTTTTCCCTTGCCTATACCAACACATTTGTCAAAAAAATAGAAACCCACAGACCTGACACGCTTTAAAAAAACCAGGCAGGCAGGCAGGCAGGCATATAGACACTGATTCCCCATCAATCTAGTCTGGCTCTTAAGACTTTCAATAACAAAGTTAACCGGCAATATGAAAAGCAAGGGGAGAAGCTACTATGTAGTGAACAAAACAGCAAATTGTACCAAGTTTACAAACAAATGCATGGTTTCCAATATTTATTCATTTAAAATACTTGTATCCTGCCCTATCCTCAGACTCATTTTTTCCATTTATCAGCACTGCTTACAAAGGAACTTATGAACTATCTCTTCCATTCCGGAATAAGAATAAGGTGAAATAAGAATATATGAAAGCTCAGTCCAATGTTTTACCTCTGACAGCTGCTTAACAAATGTAAATCACTTTGCCAACTTTCAGTATCAACCTATTAACTTACACGCAGTATCTCACCCTTCATTACCCCCCAAAACTCCTCAAAGTCTCAAGTTCCTTTACTTTACTCCTGTGGCATTTGACATTCTCACACTGCATATCTCCTCACTTCTACTTAGAACTGAATCCGTGCCCCTATACGTCAGCTGAAGATCTCAAAATGACTCAAGTAAGCTAATAAACTTTTAAGCTACTCAAATATGGTGTACATCTCCCTTTCTAGGCTTATAAGATCTATTCTAAACATAGGATATTGCCTTTAGTAACGCCTAACAGGTTTTAAGAGTATCACATATCTAAGATGTTCACTAGCCCTTCCAAATCACACTGAATGTGTCATCACACAGGACCTAAAAGGGGTTAACATAAACACCCGTAGCTAAGATCCTATATCTAGGATACTAGAGTCCCCACAGACAAAAGGCCTTTTGTTTGGAAAGCCAGGCTTGCCACATTTCCATGATCCTCTTTTCAAATTTAATTCAGATTGTTACACAATGTATTAAACCAGCCTTTTCCCCTCCACTTGTATCCAAACACTAGAATAACAGAAGTCTATACCATGCTCAAAACTAAATACAGTTGTTTCTAGACAATAACGGTCCTAACTGTGCACTGGTATTTTTGAAAGTGCCATTCCCCAGCTAAAACTGCAGTTAGTCGTCACTTACTAATCTTAATAAAATAGCATGAAAATGCTAGCCAGAACGGGCATGTCTATTTTCTCATATATTGAAGTGACCAGGTGTTTACAAGCTAGGTTTATCTTAACTTTCACATCTGTTTTGTAAGACAGGTACACAAGGCAGAAACCACAGCACACAACTAGTTCTGACAAAGTTTTGCTGCATAACTGAGTCAAGGTACGCTGACAATTGTTGCAATTCCAATTCCATTTCTATCTAAATACAAACTTCCATTGAAGCCTGTACTTAAATTTTAAGAAAGGGCTAATTATTGTGTCTGAACCACGTCTCGAGTCGACTCCTATGCATGTAATTCATTCAGTAAAACACACAGCATAGAGTGTCCCGTTGCTCAATCAGATGAGATTAAGTGTCTAAGAAAGGTAGCTTCACATGTATGTATATACAGGTTTGCAAATGTTTTAGCTGTTAAAATTCTAAATTTTCCTCAATATTAAAATCAGGGTGAATTTGATTTAAATCAAATCAATTTAAATCACGATTTAAATCACTAGTTTGTAAGACTAGATCTAAATCATGGTTTTCTAAAAGAAAAAACTCATTCTTGCTGGTATAATCTTAACATTTAACACCAGATGAAGGTTTCATTTTTAGAATGATAACCTTTCTGATTAGTTTTACAAATCTATCAAAAATTACTGATTTGGTTATACACTGTAGACCTGATATGGCTCAATATAACATGGGATCATTTGTAATGCAGTCAGAGCTTGGACCCCATTATAAATGATCTCGCTGAGCCACAGTTATATCCAGTTAAGCAGTCGTATGCAAACTACTTCCTTCTGCAGTCTGTTCCCAGTAGCTCAGCTGCAGAACTGTCCTGAAATTCCCATGCAGAGAGAAGACCAAGGCGAGGAGTCCAGGAACTGGAAGCAGCTTCTCTGGGACCAGCAACGACTGCTTCAGTTGAGCCCAGCAGAGAGCTGTCACTCAATCCTTCCCTTGTCCGCTTTCCCCTTCGCTCTCCAACGTGCAGCAGCAACATCTCCCCATGGCAGCTGCCAGGGCTCCCCGGAGGCCTACCAGGCTTTTTTTCCTTGCAGCTGTTCTGAGTCCGTCTGAGCAGCTTCAGAGCCATGGCTGGGCTGCACTCAGCCCCCATGCTTGGCAGAGCACAGCATCTCCCAAGCCCAGCTCAGCTCCAAAGCATGCCAAAAGGGGACAGGAAGGAGGTCCAGGCAGTTTCCAGCCTGGCATACCCCTGGACCTTGACACAAACAAGGCTGCTCAGCTGATACTGATCTCAATAGAACACCGACTCAGGTAAAACGTGGCATGAAACTGTGGACCCCAACTTCCACGTTATATTGGGTCTACAGTGTACCATTAGAAATACATCAATAGATAATATGACATTATTGCAGGGTGAACTATCACCAATTTAATAGGTTAACTGTCCATATTTGGAAAACTTTTCTGCTGTACTTTATTGGAAGGAGAAAAATAATCACTACCTTAAAAACAATTTAAATAGCTTTATTTATCTAAAACAGTAACATTACAGCATATGTATTCTTGCATTTGTTTAAACATCCATGTTTGTTAACTAATGTGGTTAAACATGTTTTAAAAAAACTCTGGCTATCTGCCAGGTCCATATGAAAAACTTAAAAATAATGTAGCTCACTCCTCCATTTCTTTGTTTGTTCGTAAACTGGAAAAAAAACAAGCTTTCCTGCTTTATCAGGTCTCAAACAATTTCTCAATTTAGAATAAATGAGTCCAAAGGAATAGAATATTCTTCCTATGACAGCAGAATAAGCTACTGTTGTTGAAAGTGAAATCATTACTTCAACAGTGTCTAAATCCAAGTGCTTAAGTGATTTCCACCAGTTCACCAGTGTGACTTTAAGCATCATCAGGAAACACTTATTTCTTGAATGGTTCCCCCTTAGCTCTGAAGTTTATTAGTTGGCATGACAGATGGATGATTACTGGATACCCATGCCATAGCTAACTCCTCTTCAGCACTTAAAGTTTGACCTTGGTATTGGATATTGACAATATTTATGAGAAAATGAGCTGGTGACAGTGCTTGTCCCATTTATTTTTAATGCTTGTAATTTAATTCTGTCAGTGTGTAGTTCTGTTTAAGTGCTCACACAGTTCCTTCCAAATTTCAACAGCATCTGCAATAAAACCTCTATTTTTCTTTGTTTTGTTTAAAGCTTCAGAAACGGGTTTCAGGATGCTCAGCATATGTTCAACATTTCTCTTAAGCACAATGTTGAGGATTATGGCCATTACAGTGCAATCTATTTTTTCTTGATTTTGTTCACAAACTCATCAGAATAGGCCAATTCTTGATATACTGCTCAAAACAGCATTACAGAGTTCCATCTAACATCTTGCGGGAGCATTAGCTTGATTCCACCCATTCTTTTCAGAGCTGCTGCTGCAAAATTATTGTTACAGAAGTATTTAGCAATATCAATGATGTTAAGTCTTTATTTCTGGAGCACTGAAGTCTTTGGCTAGAAGGTACAGCAAACGAGCACGGCAACAATATTTTTTTAGCTTTGTAATCTCTTCATGCTCTTCTAAATTTCTTCCCATCTTGGATACATTTGCAGCACTGTCTGTGACCAAACTGCATACTAGACATTTGAATTTTTGTTCACATTTTATTATAACTTTTGCTACTGCTACTTGTAAGTATTCTGCTGTGTGCGCATTTCCAGATGTATCAATTGCTTCTGCAAAGAAGACATTCCCTTCTTCTGTTGTTATACAAGTGCATACAACAGGATTATTGTGGACCTCCACTCATCAAGAATTAGGTTAACAATTTTACCCTCTAGACGTGTTGCACATTGCTCCATTTCTCTGTCATACACTTTATCTCAGTTTCCCTGCAACATCTGCTCTGCTGGGTGGACTGTATCCTGGTCTCAGTGACTGAATCATATTAATGAAGTGTGGGTTTTCAATCAGATAGAAAGAAGAATTTGTCACATAAACAGTTCAGGATTTTTTTCATCAATTAACTATTTTTCTAATTTGCAGGTTTTTATCACAAACTTATCTATGGTGGTTCCTGGGTGGTTAGCTTTTTTCTTTCTTTTAGGTTATATACTGTGGAATGTGATGTATACGAAGTGACTGAAACACTACCCTAGACAGATAACTCTGAATTATGTTGATCTTGAAGGTGGATAGTTTCCAGAATCCTTTATGTTGATGATGGATTCCCCTAAACAAAAAAGTCAATGCTGTTATTTTACCATGTATACCATTTCTGCTTATTTAGTATTACTCATTGTATTGACTGTCACTCAGTACTGCTCAAAAAAGAAATATTTGCTTATTTCAACTCTTTATTTCTTTATAACTGTATCAAGATGACAGCAACATCCAGTAAGAATAACAAATATATTTTTGCTCAAACATGACAATTTCTCAAGGTAGTCTTTAAGAAATATGATGAAATCAAAAAGTTTACCAACCTGAAGTTCCTGTCTTTTCAAATATGTTCCTTTTGTCATCTCCATCACAGCACTTCTCATGTTGTTCTATTCGGGCCACCAGGCCTTCATTTCTTTGTTGCAGTGTTTTATAAAAGCAATAGAGTTAACATGCTGGAGTTCTCCTTCTAGAAGACGTGAATTAGGTTTCAGCATACAACTGTTTAGATCAACGATTAATTTTTGATAGTTGGATGTTTGGTCCTAATTTTCTTCACAGATTGTTAACTGAAATAAAATAGCTTGTTAACACATTTTATACTGTATACTGTCTTTAAAGTGTTTCCTTCTACTTCTGAAGCATTTATCTTTTAAGCCTGATCTTACACGTGCTCTCTCAGAAGTTCTAGATAAGCATGTAACTTAAAAGTGCACAAAATAGGGATCACAATAACAGTAAGATCTAGAATCCATGTCACCTTGTAGATTTTCTTTTACAAATCTGTATCAGCAATTCCCAAAGTTACCAGACTGCTCAGCTTTTCTTTTACAAAAAACTTCCCATTCATTCCCTTTCTTTTATACTTCATCCAGTGTCTGTTACGAAGTGCACTGGTGCCTGGTCCAGTTGGTGGTACCATCAGATTACTATGGAGCAGTAAACACTCCAAACAGTTTGTAGCCTTTTATATCTATTCTGAATGCAGAAGAAAAATAGAAAAAACCTTCCTATAAATTGAAAGAAACTGTAAAGTGAATATCCTATAAAGTTTGCTAGTTTCAGCTAAAAGAACTGTTATTTCCACAGAACTGTGGTTCTCCAAAAACGTGTGACCTGACAATAAGGGAAGCCACTGTCCTAGGCAAAAATACCTGCCATTGTTAATATGCCTTCTATTGAACAGCTGGTCTGCTATAAACTATACAGCAGCAATAAATTTATGTCATAGGAAGAAAATAAGGTACAAGGGATACCAGACAGGGTGGATTTGATTTAAATTATGATTTAAATCACTGGTTAGTAAGACTAGATTTAAATCATGGTTTTCTACATAAAGACTCATTCTTGCTGGTATAATCTTAATATTTACAACCATATGAAGGTTTCATTTTTAGAATAACAACTTTTCAGATTAATTTTACAGTTATTACTGATTTGGTTATTCTATTAGAAACATAATAGATAGATAATTATGAAATTATTGCAAGGTGAACTATCTCCAGTTTAATAGGTTAACTGTTCATATTTGGACAACTTTTCTGCTGTACTTTATTGGAAGCAGAAAAATAATCACTATCTTAACAATTTAAATAGCTTTATTTAACTAAAACAATTAACATTATAGCACATGTATTCTTGTATTTGATAAACATCCATGCTTGTTAACTGATGTGGTTAAACAAAATTTCTTTTTTAAAAAACCTTTAAGACTTCCAGCCCAGTCCACACATGAAAAACTTAAAATACTGTCCTCTGTAGCTCAACGATCTTCATAATCTTATTTATTCATAACCTGGAAAAGAAAAACAAGCTTTCCTGCTTTATCGGGTCCCAAACGATTTCTCAATTTAGAATAAATGAGTCCAAAGGAAAAAAATACTCTTTTTATATCAGCAGAAAAAGCTACTGCTGTTGAAAGTGAAATCATTACTTCAACAATCTCTAAATCTAAGTGCTTAAGTGACTTCCACCAGTTCACTGGCGTGACTTTCTTTAGAACATCATCAGCAAACACATATTTCTTGAATGGTTTCCTATGATGTGTTTCTAATGTGTGTGTCTATGATGTGTTTCTAACAGTATAACTAAATCAGTAATTTTTTGATATAACTGTAAAATTAATCTGAAAAGTTGTTATTCTAAAAATGAAACCTTCATCTGATTGTAAATATTAAGATTATACCAGCAAGAATGAGTCTTTATGCAGAAAACCATGATTTAAATGTAGTCTTACTGATTAGTGATTTAAATAAATTTGATTTAAATCAAATCCACCCTGCTTAGTTATCTACCAAAGCAGGTAATTATGAAGTCATAGGAGGGGAACTCTCTCCAGTTAAACATGTTAATTTTAGCAATGGAAAGATTCTCTCGCTATGCTATATTAGAAGGAATAACAACAACCACTGCCATTCAGATATTTAAATGGTTTTATGTAACTAAAAACATATATTCTGAATATATGACACTTTAACAAAATAAAGGTATTTGGTTTTGAATTTACTTAAAACACTCACGTTTCTTAAAATTGCATCTGTTTTTGTTAACTGTTGGTAAAACTAAGCCTTTCTTTTTAAACATACAAACACTAAATTGACTCCATGAGCCTGGTCAACATGAGTAACTTAATACTGTTTTCTGCAGCTAATACAGTCATCTTCACCTTCATTTTTCTGCTTGTTCATAATCTGGAAAATGAGTTTTCCTATTTTTTCAGGTCCCAATTTCCCAAACAGTTTCAGTTTGGAAGGAATGAGTCCAAAGGAAGAAAATATTCTATGGCAACATAAGAAGCTACTGCTCTTAAAAGTGGAATTACTACTTCAATGGTTTTTGAATCCAAGTGCTTAAGTAACTTCTACCAGTTCACTGGTGTGACTTTCTTCACATCAACAGCTGCATTTCTTGAACAGTTCTACCTTCAAGTCTGAAGTTTATTATAGAGGGATGGTCGCTGGATGCCCATGTCATAGCCAACTCCTCATCGTCAGCAGTTAAGGTCTGACCCTGCTACCAGGTATTGAGAATATTTGCAAGAAAGTGAACGAAAGATGGAATGTTCACTTCTTAAAAAATATACTTGTAATTGAACTCTGTCTTTGCATATTTTTCTTTTCAAGATCTTGCTCAGTTCCTTCCAGATTCCAACAGTATCAGCAATAGTTTTCCCTCTGCATTTGTCCAAGGCTACAGAAAAAGACTTCATGCTACTCATCATATGTTCAACATTTCTTTTAAGCCCAGCTGAGAACTGAGACTAAGCCATTTCTTGATATAGTGCTCAAAACAATCTATTACTGGGGTCTCTCATATATCTTGTGGAAAAGTTAGCTTGGTACCAGCTGCTGCAAAGTGGTTGTTGTGGAAGTATTCTGCAATTTCAGCATTAGCCTTTATTTCAGAAGCACTGCAGTCTTCGGCTAAGAGGAGTGGCGAGCACTGCAATTGTAGGTTTTGTGTTTGGGACACATCTTGGATTCCTGTGATGAAGCTTTGTGATATGCATTTGAATATTTCCACAGTTATAGTGTTTTACTGCTATTCTGCTGTTAGTTCATTTCCTGATCTTTTGTTTCTGCAAGGACGACATTCCCTTCCACTATCACACAAGGACATACAAGGACTTAAAATAATGTGGACATTGCTCCACCCACTGAGAGTCCAGTTAAGAATTACATCCTATAATCCTTTTGCATGCTGCTCATGCACTTTATTCAGCAATTTGTCTGCTGTATCTGCTCTGTTGGGTGAACTGTACCCTCATAATGACTGAACCATGGAGAGTTTGCTGTGTAAACAAATTAAGCAATTTCTTCATTAACTGTCTCCTTTTCTAATCTGCTGGTCCATTTCACAAACTTATCTGTGGTTGTTTCCAGAAGGATTTTCTTTTTCTTTGTTACAGGCAATACACAGGGACTATATAAAGTACATGCTGTGACTTCAACACTATCACTGGCAGGTAACTTCAAAACTACAGAAAATGATGGTGAACTTGAAGGCAGATAATTGTCAGAATTCTGTATGTTCTGGATGGATTCCCCTAAACAAAATAAGTCAATGCAGCTAATTATTATTACCATCCTGCTTATTTAATATTACTCATTGCATTCATTGATATCCAGTACTACTTTAAAGGGCACAATCTGCCTATTTCAGCTGATTATCACAGCTGCATCAAGATTTAAACCATAGACCAGAAGGCAAACAGGTAGTCTTTAAGAAAGTATGAAATGAGAAAGTTTACCAACCTGAAGATCCTGCATGTTCAGACATGTTCTTTTGTCATCTTCAAACTCAGAACAGCTTCTTACTGAGAACACTTCTCATGTTGTTGTTTCATTCCATCTATCTTGCATTTCCTTCATACTGTTCGTATTTTTGCACACAAGCCTGTCTTACCCACAGGTCATGGAACTTCACTACAATATTCCCAAACTGGGTGTTTTTTATGACCTGCTGCCATTATAGATTTTCTATTTTACCGAGAATGAAGGCTACGCTCAGAAAGACCTCAAGACTTCCGGAACATGCTGCTCCAATAGTTTCACTTTGCTTCTACTATCTGCTTCCCCTCTTTTTTACACTGATCTCCAGACTTCGTCTCCTTGTTCAGATTTATTCCCACAGTAACAATTACTGCCCTCTTCCCTGGTTCTAGTGTTTTTTATGTGTTTTGATTAAATTATTTTGTCATTTTAATGTTCTCATGTTAAGTCTGCTGCCTTAGGGACCTGACTGAATGAAAAGGCAGCATAAAATTTTTCAAAAACTAGTAAATAAAATAATATATCCCATCCTTAGCAATCTTCTATTCGTTGAACTTCCTAAAGCTTTGCACTTTTAGAAAGGTAGACTGTTGCACACAAGTTTGTGGAGGGACAACAGGGGTGAAGTCTGTTATTTCTTACCTCTGTATATTATTTATTTCAAACCATTTTTGCTGCTAATGGAAGTTTTATCTCACTGTGAATCTTCCTTCGTGGTGGTCTGGGGTGGGGCAGTCCCTACTTCTGGGAGAAACTCCTCCATCCTGACAGGCAGGGTCGTCAATCTTTGTGCGGTTCCTAGTGGGAAGGACTTCTCTCTCTGAGCCCAGTCTGGTCCAGAAGTAACACAAGTCCATCTTATCAACATTTATACAACAGAAAAAACCTCAAAAGAAACTCCAACTAACAGGAGAAAAAACAAACAACACATCGGTGCCGAAAAGCACGCAATATTGATTCCACTCCCAGGAGAGTTCGCCAGGGAGTAGAAGGAGGTGAAGATGCCATATATCCCTCCAGGAGCCATGAGTAGAGTTCTACCCTAGGGTGGGAAGAGACTGCCCCACGCCTGGACCACTGAGAAGGAAGAATCATGATAACTGAGACAAATCTTCTGATCTCCAATGGTCTGGAGTGGGGCAGCCTCTGCTTCTGGGACATACAACCCATGGAGGGAACACTCAGTTCCTACACCGAGAGAGCATGCTACAGGACCCTTCTACCAAAGGCAGCCTCAGCCGAGGCTAATTTATCAATTCTGTAGTGCCTGGTGAAGGAATGTACAGACCTCCAAATGTCAGCTTTACACATGACTTCTAATGAAGGGAATGCTCTGTAGGCTGCAGAGGTAGCCATCCCTCTGAGGGAATGTGCCATAACGCATCGTCTAGATGTGTGAACTTGTATGCAAGGAGTATACAGCCTCTAACCCACCTACTGATGGTAGCTGAGGAGATGCTGTGTCCAAGGGAAGCATTCCTGAAAGATACAAACATAGCATCAGTCTTATAAAAGGCCTTTGCCCTACCAAGATAGAAACTCAGGGCCCTCTTACCACCCAAACAGTGTCACTCCTTCTCCTGGGGGTGTTTAGGACCATGGCAAAAGAAGGGAAGAACTAATTTCTCTGACCTATGAAAGGGCGAATTTACCTTTGGAATAAAGGCCGGGTGTGGACAGAACACCACTCCACTGTTATGGGATACACACAGCTTTATCCCGATACAGCTTTGAGTTCTGACACTCTCCTGGCTGATGTGATAGCAATTGTTTTTCGTTTTTTACAAATAATTTTTATTTTCAAGACAAACAAAAAATGGGTACATTAACACATGTCATTTTTTTCCTGTTAGTCTATCTTATACATAATCTAGAACGATGTCAATTTTCCACCTTATGCATGTAATATTTTGCAAGGATATATAGATAGATAAATCTTATTTTCTACTAATTTAACCTTTGTCTAAGTATTTTAGTATAATCTTCCATTAACTATATATGGTTATATGGTTCTTATTTTCTTCTAGTTGGATTATCTAAACATCTCTCTCTCAGCTCATTTTTTAGTCCATCTTTAGGATCTTACTCCATTAGAAGCTTTCTAATCCTTCCTTCCTTTTCTGGTTTCTCTTTTTAAGTTTTAGAGTCTTAATTCTGTGTCTTTTTTCTTTATAGGTATAGTTGTTTTCTGGGAATAGCCATCTGTAGTCAATTGTTAAAGTGGTTTGAAATTCCATAAATTGCTTTTTCCCCCTCTCTCTCTGGGTCGGTATATAAATCAATGTTTTGAGGGCTTCATCAGTATTGGTGTCTTTATAGAGTCTCAGGTGAACTTCTACAAAAGTTTTATTTTTCTTCGGAGGTGCTAGTTTCATTTTGTAGACCATATCAGTTAAATTATTTCTTCTATATAGAAGTGTCCTTGCTTCTCCTCCTTCCATTGTGGCTGGCCTTCATCTATCTTGCTTGATTATTGTTGTTGCAGTAGATCCATTTCGTCTTGTTTAGAGACAAAAAGTTCTCTTACTGCTGTGTTTACAGCAGCAATAATCGAGTTTTGGATTAAAATTTTGAGGTTGTGAAACGAAGATACAACTTCTGACACCATAAGTTGTGATCTGTGTCACACATTTTTAAAACCATATGTTAAAATCAAAGAGTCTCAAGGTTCTTTTTCTGCATGATTTTACAAATCACACCCACTGATATTTACAAAACATAGCTGTTTTAGTCATATTAAAGACTAGTTCAAGAATCTTATCAATTGGCTACATTAGAGAAGACAATCAAAACAAAATGTACTTTACGGCTGAACAAACATAAACATAAGATATTGTGAGAATATAATATATAAAGAGTTCAGGGTAAGATCCAATTCTTCTTTGTTCCTTTAAAAATACTCCAATTATTAAAGTATAATTGCTTATACTACTTATTAAAATGGCGGTAAATCTTTATAAAGTCTTGCTATTATTCCAAATTCTTTGCTTATAGCTCCATACAAAAGGAAGAGAAATCATCTATATTTCTAGATGACTAAAGTCCAAAAACAGCTGAAGCCAATTCTTCTCTATTTTTTTATTCCACTGGGAAAATTACTACATTCTCAGACACAAGCCTTCTCTTTACTTTTTTGCTCAGGAAGCCATTTAAAAATCACTTTAAGTTCTTTTCGCGGCTGCTGCCAGAGGAAGGGGGGGTGAGAACAGAAAGAATTCTTCACCCCTCCATTCCTTTCTCTTTTTAAACTTTATTGTTAAGTAAGCAGATTTTCTGTTGTTGTTGCTTTCAAGCGTACTCACGGTGTTGTTCTTCACTGATGTTATGGATGAGGTTCCAGTTTCTTCCCCTCCAGCATAGTCACAACTCAGCACCCATGTCTGACATGGGTGCGCTCGGTCGGCTCCCGCGTTGGGGCGCTCTCAGACTTCCGCCCGCTTGCTGCCGTGCGTGAGGAATCCAAGTCAAGCCCCTTGCAATGAGCTTGTCTTTGGGAAACTCACTGGAGTTCGGGATCCCCCAAACCCCTCTAAAAGAGCCACCGATCCAGCCATCACACGGGAGCTCTCCACAGTGCGACCATTCTTGTTGCACCAAAGCTCCGCCCTCCAAAACAATGGTTTTAAAGGTGAGCTCCTTGAAAGGACAAGTGGCCATGACCTCAAAAGGAGGCCTGTATAGAGCCCTGGGCACCCTATTTAAGCTCCATGTAGGGAACCGATGCACCCGAGGTGAATTGATCAAGGAAGAACCCCTTGACTTCCTAACACGGGGGTCATGAGACAGTGACCTCCCTTTCTTGGCTCCCCTAATGGCAAAAATAGCTGCTACCCGCTTTTTCAATGTGCTGGTGCTTTTGTCTAAACTTTCTCACAAAAAGGAGAGAACGTCTCCCACTTTGGCTGTAAGGGGCTCTATCCCATGGCTGGAACACCATGACTGAAAAACTTGCCATGAGTTGTTATAAACTCTACTGGTGGAACCCTTCCTAGAGGCTTAGAGTTAATAACCTTATCAGTGTAGCCTGTTTCTTCTAGTTGCAACAGCTCAACCTCCAAGCTGTGAGGCTTAGTAACTCGGGCTGAGGGTGAAAGACATTTCCCTGTTGAAGGAAGTCCTTCCTGATTGAGAAACGCCAGTATTCCTTTATAGGCAGCCTTAGAAGGTTCTAGAACCATGACCTCCTTGGCCAAAAAAGGAGCAATCAACACTACTTCCACCTTGAGATCTGTGATTCTTTGAATCACCCTTTGGATTAGCTGCATGAGAGGAAATGCATTCAGTATAAGACTCAGCCACTTGCAGCTTAAGGCCTCTACCCCATAGCCTGTGGAAACCTTATTCTTGAGACAAACTGGGGCACCTGGAAGTTTTGTTCCATCGTGAACAAGTTCACTTCCACCGTGCTGAATTTGTGACATATATGTTGGAAAGGTGTCTTGGGACAAAAAGAGGGCTGGGTGGGTGGGAACTGAACCTAGAAACCTGGGATCCAGAACCTGGAAAGGTTAGTCAAGTAGAAAAGAGGGCCAACAATAAAAGCTTGATATATATAGTATATAAAAAGATACATGTATTTATTAACAAAGAATTTAAAAATATATAAAGGCCCAATCACACCTCATGTAAAAATACCAGAATCACATGCCAAGTGATGTTTCACTGGTAATTTCTGGTCCAGAAAGTGCCTTCCTATGACTGTTTAGCCAAAGTGTCCTCAGTAGAATTGTCCTTAGGCAAAGAGCATGTGATTGCATCTTTGGAGGCTTCATTTGTGCTTTTATTCTGTGCCTAGTGGTTTCATTTTGGAACATTTTTTTCTGTTCCTTCTTGTATTTATATTTTATATCTGTATGATGGTACTGTGAGATGGTTAGACAGTGTCATCGATGCAACGAACATGAAACTGAGCAAACTTCAGCGGACAGCGGAAGACAGGAGGGCCTGGCGTGATCTGGTCCATGGGGTCGCGAAGAGTCGGACTCGACTGTGCAACTGAACAACATCATGATGGTACTGTACTATTGTATAAGCCAATATGTTCCTCACTGTGCTTGACCTCTGAAGAAGGTATATGCAGGCCGAAACGCGTCAGGTGAAGTCCACTAGCCCTAGTGTGTTAGATTCTGGTATTTTTACATGAGGTGTGATTGGGCCTTTATATATTTTTAAATTCTTTGTTAATAAATACATGTATCTTTTTATCTACTATATATATTAAGCTTTTATTGCTGGCCCTCTTTTCTACTTGACTAACCTTTTCAGGAAACGTGTCTTGTTCAGCAACCATTCGGCTTGATTTACAATTCTCCAACCGAGCCAGTCCACTAATGTGTTCTGTCCTGCTACATGGACAGTCTTGATCAACTTTAGGTGGGTCTCTACCAATGCTCCCTCTTAGCTGTGGAGTCTTGTGAGCAAAAATTCTACTTGTGAGCTACTGGCATTAAAGTTCTGAACAAGTGATTTGGCTACTGCATAAATTAGTTTGTGCTGGAGCCATCCTTCCTCAAGCTAAGACAAAAATGTGTGAGTTGGAGGCTAAAAAACTGTGAGCTAGCTCACACTAACTCAGCTTAGAGGGAACACTGGTCTCTGCATACTACATCATCATCTTTGCTTCCGCATGTAGAGATTTGCATTTAGTACCCCCCTGGGGTGTGATGTAGGATTTGGCTGTCATATTGTTAGTGTGAACAGTGTTGTCTTGCCAGAAGATCTTGGAATGACATCAGCCCTAGCCATACAGCCCTGAGCTCCAGAAAACTAATGCTTCTTGACGACTCTTCCCCAGACTAGAAGCCCTGGGCCATTATTCCCTGTGAGACCCCAGCCGAAGAGGCTGGTGTCTGAAGTCATCACCATCCTCTTCGGTTCCCAAAGTGGAGTTCCCTCCAGGAACCTAGAAGGATCTGTCCACCATGGTAGTTCCTGTATCAAGGAGCAATGTAGTTGAACAAGCTTGAACTGCTTGTTGGCTATGAGATCTTAGAAAGGTAGAAGGAACCTTTGCAGTAGGCGAGCACAGAATCTGGACCATGGGATAATTCCCTAACAAGATACCATAACACCTAGCAGTCTTTCCAGGAACATCACCTCTTTGGGTGATTGACTTGCGAGCTCCTGTACAGAAGATGAGATCTTCTCCCATCTCTCCTGTGACAGGAAAACTCTGCCCTGAACAGTGTTTATGACTACTTCTAGGTGCAGGACCCTTTGAGAGGGGGGATAAGTTGCTTTTCTCCTAGTTGATGATGAACCCATGTTTCTGGAGGTATGATACAGTCTGACATACATCCTCCATCCCCTGTGGAAGAGATGGAAACCTGATCAAAATGTCATCAAAATACGGGAATATGGACACTCCCTGGGTTCTCAGATGCACTAACAGAGATACCAAAACTGTGGTGTACACTCTCAGTGGCGTTCTGAGACCAAAGGGAAGAGCCTGGTACCAAAACTGGAGACTGTCATATGAAAAGCACAAGAACCTCTGATGTGATTCCTGGATCAGGATATGCAAATAGGCCTCTGAAAGATCTATTAAAGCCAGAAAATCTCCTTTGTGGATGGATGACACTATGGACTTAAGAGTTCCCCATCCTGAATTTCCTCTTTTTTTATCTTCCCGTTGAGCCACTTGAGGTCTAAAATGGCCCTCACATCCCATTCTTTTTTGGGACTATAAAAAAGACTGAATAAACCCCCAGGGATTTTTGAGTCTCTGGTGCAGGCTCTATTGCTCCGATATCCAATAAGTGTTGAATGGCCTTGAAAATAAGGTGGTTTTGTGGACAGTGATTTCTTGGTACTTGAAGGAAGCTGTTGGGAGTCAACAAGCAAAGTTCCAAAGAGTATCCATTTGACACTGTGTCTAAAACCCACTTGTCGCCTACAGTGATTTCCCATTGTGCTGCAAAATACTGAAGACAACCTCCTATCTTTGATGAGTCTGAGTCTCTGAGATAGTTATGCCAAAGATCTCTTTTGGGGGGCCTAAGCATGGGTCTGTCTGCCTCAAGGCAGGGCCAAGGACTGGGCTCAGAGACAGAAGCCCCTTCCACTAGGAATCACACAATGATCAGCAACTTTGCCTGTCAGGAGCTTCTCCCAGAAGTAGAGACTGCCCCATCCCGGACCACTGGAAAACAAGCATATCATCCCTGGAGCTAAAACTCTACAATCTGAGAACTACAAAACTATGCACCTCTGATTGTGTCTTCTTGATGGAACACTGTGTCCCAATGGATAGACAGAAAAATTCACCTAAATAGAGAAGTCTCTGAAACCCCATAACGTTGCATTCCTCTATGAACTCCTGGAACTCATTTACAAAAAACTCTTCTTAAATTCTATATTTAGTCAAAAGATTTGTAACGTTTACCATTCCTATTTCATGATATCTTTGCTGTAACATAAATTAATTAAAACTATTTTAGATAAAATGCTCTCTAGGAAAAAAAATATTAAAAACCAACTTAATTTAAAAAATTGCTTTTTATCTACCCTGCTGGTTATCTAGTACAGGCACTCCATATTCACATTCCTACTGCAGATGCCAGAGCATGGCTCCTGAGCTGCCATCTTGCTGCACCACCACCCTTAGCCTCTATTTACTCCCCCATCACCAGAACTGTAGCATCTGTACTCTCCCATCCCTAATCTCAATTCATTGATAGCTAAGTTTTCACCAGCTCTTCACCAGCCTGTACAATTCCCTGATTTCTCTAAGCACCACAAAATGAACAAACAAGGGTATACTTGCCAGTCAATAAAGGACCAAACTAACAAATGGGAATTCAGCTATGGCCCCAAAGCTGAAAAACGCAATACACAAACTCATCTGGTTCTTTGCACAGAAAAACAGCAATAAACACAACACATCAGGTCATGGATTCAACTTTAAGAGGTAACTATGGACATTGACAAATGCCTTTAAATTCAGACTTCATAAAGTAACAATCACTGAAATTAAATACTCCATTTTAACATAAATCCCACTCCTTCACCCTGCAGGAGAACCCATTCACAGATCTGTAACTGAAGATGGAAAATTGACACTGTCTGTGCTAAGGAATAAAAATTCCACCACACAAGTGCTTTTAGCAGAATTACAAATAAGAACATGCCTAACTTTCCATCTTCACTTCGGACAGCAAAAGCAAAGAAACCATACCAAAGCCTCCATAGGGCCAGCCCTATAAAAATACACAGAAGACTTTCCCATCAAAGTGTTAGGTCTAGGATTTTGGATCATACTGTTTGTCATGTTCCCAACACCAAGCCAGTTTATTTTGAAGAGGGGTTAATGCGGGAGCAAAAGATGCAGTGGTTAAAATGACCCAACATCCCCAAAAGAAATGATATGAAAAACAAGGACACTTGGTTTAAAGTTAGTAGTCAAATTTTCCAAGGACGTCCGTTTTCTTTTTAATACTGAACAGCCAAATGTATGTTTTTAATGACCTCCTTGATCTAACACTTAAGTTCACGACATTATCCAAATTAGTGTTTAATATTTTTGAACTGTAACGTCACTTGGCTCTTGGCTACTAACCTTTCATGTTACTCTTGGATTTGTCAGTTTGCTTGCCTGTGGGGGTTTGGGCTTGCTGCCCCTGCCCACTGGAAGAGGCTGCCTGTTGTGCTGCTTTCTGCTTTAACATTGTCCAGTCAAAAGTGTAGTCATATTGGTGATTCAAAGTCCTGGGAAAGGGAAAACAAAGTGAAATATTCACTGCATCACTGTACTTGCCTGGTTGTTATATATCACACAAATTTTTTTACTGAAGACTAAAAGCTAAAAGTTAAAGCGATTTGTAAAATATTTTGAAGATGATGTAGTACTATGGATTAATACTTAAAACCTGCTTGGAACAAGCCTGAAAACCATTTGGCAGCTATTACAATTGCAAAAGCATTGGCCAGGATTCAAAGAACCTAGTATGCCAGGGGAACAAGCTTCCACATACACATGGGTGGGATCACCAACTCCTTCCTTCCTTCGTCTCCATACCAGCTGCATCCCTACCTAATACAGTGTTTTAAGGGGCTGCAAAGCTACCACCGGATGGGGACCTTGGGATGTCGGCCATTTTCTACTGCCTTAATCCACATACGAACTAACGTCTGTCAAGGAGTGCTTCCTCTACAGTTAACCCAGCTGCCTCAATTGCTAATGCAGTTTACAAATACAAACCAAGACGAGCCTTGTATGTATCAATATTAAATGCTTCAGATTCAAACCATTTTAGAACATCGTCAAGACACCACAGAGGTACATGCCCATTCTTCTTCCTATATTCTTAGGCCAGCCATACCTCAGATTTGATGATAATTTCGCTTATGCAGCCAAAACGATTCTACAGTGTGAATAAACTTAACTCTCTATTTTAAAATGTTGCTTGGCTTTCCCTTCTTGGAAACCAAACCTTTTGAAGTGAAGTATGAGACAATGAATTAGGTTTTCTCCCTTCCAACACATTTAGTGAGCATTAAGGACCAATTTCCTTTTGTAAAAATCTATATATCTAATTCACAACAGTACCCCCCCCCCGCATGTGGATATTTATTTCCACAAACAGAGGGCACACTCTCCCCAAACAGGCTTTTCTAACAGACTCAGAGAACTGAGGTCTGCAGAAAAATCCAACAAGTTAAAGAAAAAAACTCGGGGGGGGGTTGAAATGGCAGCCACAGGGACTATCCAAGTCCCGCCACATCAACCGTGATAACACAGACTGGGGGGAAGAGTGCAGGAAGCGAAAGCAGAAATTGGAGCTGGGACTGGGGAGGACTCCTCCTGCAGTATGAATGGCTATTGGGTTAAAAAGGCAAGGGGAGGGGGCAGGGCACTTTATAGGCCTATTTTGGAGCCAGGACTAGGACTAGGATTGCCTGCTCCAGGTTGGGAAATTCCTGGAAATTCTGAGGTGAAATCTGGGAATTGCAGAGTTTGAGGAGGGGAGAGGCATCAACTAGATAGAATGCTACAGAGTCCACTCATTTTTCCAGGGGGACAGATCTCTGTTATCTGGAGTTCAGTTGTAATTCTGGGGGATCTCCAGGTCCCATCCCCCCAGCAGCAGTGCTCCCTCTAAGTTGTGGAGTCTTGTGAGCAAAAATTCTACTCTATGAGCTATTGGCATTAAAGTTGTGAATGAGTGATTTTGCTACTGCATAAATTAGTTTGTGCTGGAGCCATCCTTCCTGAGCTAAGATGTAAACTGCTTTAGTCCCCTCCCTACCGTGAAGAAAGACCATAATTTTCCTCAGTAGAAGCTGCAAGGGGAAAGGAGATGGAAAACTGAAGACAGAGGGGCAGATAAAGTTAGGTTGGCTGTAGGGTGGGAAGGAGACAGGGATGCCAACTCAAGGTTAGGAAATTCCTGGATATTTGAAGGGTGGAGCCTGGGGATGGCAGGGATTGAGGCGGAGAGGGAATTCAGTCAGATAGTGGACTCCACCCTCCAAAGCAGTCATTTCCTCCAAGGAACTAATGTTGCCAACCTCCAGGTGACAGCTGGAGATCTCCTGGAATTACAATTGTAATCTCCAGATGATAGAGATCAGTTCCACTGGAGAAAATGACTGCTTTGAAGGGTGGAGTTTATGGTATTATACCCTGCTGAAGTTACTTCCACGGTCAAACCTCATCCTCCCAAGGCTCCCCCCCAAAATTTCCAGGAATTTCCCAAAATGGAGCTGGTACCCTAAGAGGAACTTATCTATTTATCTGCGCGATCCATTGTGATTTCTGGAGAGCAGCTGCTGCCGCTGCTCCTTGGGGGGGAGGAAGTAGGTGAGAGGGCAAGAGAATGACAGGGGCAGAAAGAGTGATGGGGTGGGGGCAGAAAGGAAATGACAAGCATGGAGGGAAGGAGAGAGAGGTGAAGAAGCAGAGGTGGGGGGAGGGATAGCCACTCCTGCAAGTTTGTTGCGGGTCCCCACTTGTCTAATCTGAATTCCCATTTGGAAATTCTTTATTTCATAATATGTGCTTCAACCTTACCACAGCCTGGAGGAACAGCAACCCTCAGCCTGATTAACAGATTGCAACTGTGAGTTCCTCAGTTGCTCAAACCAGCACAAGAGCAGTTTTCCTGATATACAGGTTTCAGCTCAAACAAAACATTTTCTTCTGAGTCTAAACAGTTACTGATAACTAGAATGTGGCCAGACAAATTTCAAGAGCCTGGTGTCAGATGCCTTCCAAAAGACTGACCTGAAAAGAATACGAAACAATTGCCTCAGATACATGTAATCAGGAGCTTCTTCAAAGCGCAGCCCACGGCAGTAGTTCAGATACATTGCAAATTCTGCAGGAAATCCCTGTAAACAAAATTAGTCAAACCATGACTTGCAGTACTTCAGTTCAGGAAGTCAGTTCTACAGTACCGCAAGATTTCTCTACCTTTTTTTTTAATAAATGGAACAGAAAGAAAAAATATTCAAGACGACATCTTCTTGCAATAATTTCGTCACTAATTTAAGAAATATTTATTTTCCACCTCATCTCCTTCAGATTCAAGGTGGCTAACAGCATATGATGCCAGGACACAATCATAAGTGCCCAGTAACAAGTTAAAATTGATACACTGTAAATGCACAGTTAAAAAACACAGCTAAAATAGTTTAACCTCCACCAAATGCCCTTCAAAATAAAACAGTCTTACATGCCTTCCTGAATGTGGCCAGTAAAGGAGCCTGCCACTCCAACCACAGGCCGTTCCAGAGGAAAAGATCTACCACTGAGAAAGTCTATGAGTTGTTGTCAAATACACAATCCTGAGTGAGAGTACCTCCCAAAGATGCTGTCTGATGAGTATAATTGGCACACAGGAACATACTGGGATATGTTTGAGATGGTGAAGGGCTGAAGTATAGAGTATAAAAACTTACCTTACACAAAACTTCAACAGGAGTGGACATCTTCTTTTCACTAATCTTTTCATACTTCTGCTTCTTTGTTGCAGCCTATGAGACACGTGGATCATAATGTAAGCAACATAAGGGTAGTTGTAAATATCAGAAGGACAAAACCTGAAGTCCTTGAAGTTTTCAGGTTCCAAACTTACTGCACAAGAAATAGAATTCTATTTGGTGTTAAATTCTAGATACAACTGAATACCATTTATTGCAACCTAATGCCTTAATCACTAGCTCATGTGACTATCTCATGCTTCAAAGACCAGGCTCAGTTCCCAGCAATTGCTTATTCCACACTTCAGCTATTTTCATCATGCACTTCATCCTAGGAAGGAGCAGAGGGAGTGCTTTCAGGGAGGGAAGGTTACACACAGGTACGCTCTTGGAAGAGAGGGAAATGGCCTCCAAGTCGGACATTACCCCACATCACTGTTGGCATCTGACAAACCATGCAAGTCACGTATGGGAAGGAAGCATAGCAGGCAGGCACAGATGGTTCAAAGGTCACGCCATTAAATGGGACCAGAACTGAGCCCTCCTCCCATCAGTGCAGAAGGGAGACGATATGTAGGAGCTTACAGCCCAAAATGATGGGCATGTGGGGACGACTACTGCTCTTTGCTGCATTTCATTCCTGCGCACCAAGTTCGGTAAGTGGGTAGAGAACTACTCTCGAGTGCATGAGGTGTGGGTTCCAGTCTGGCCTCTGCCTCCTGTTTTGCTGATGCTCTACCTGTCTAAGCAAATGGGAGCTTTGATGCTTAGCCAGCATCCCACTTCCTGGCAATCAAACCCATGCCTCACAATTGCCACAGCAGTGCTTTTCCAAAGCAAGGTATCAGGGTGTGACAAGATTTGTATATGGCATGCGTTCCTGTGCTGCTGCCCCACTGTTTGTGCTTCTTTGTCAAGTGATGCATGGCAGAAAATTCTGTCCCACATATGTAAATATAGTCTGTCTATAGTTATCCAGGCTGTTGTGCTGCACATCATTCATGTTAGATATGCTAAATATAGAGGATATGAAACACTGACGAACTCTGTAGCTTGTATATAGTATATTTGCCTTCTCTTCCTAACATTTAAATTTAAATTATTTATTTAAATTGGAAAAAAATTGATCACTGTCTGTGTCTCACCCCAGCCAGCAGCCAGACCCATGGCAAGAGGGCTCTTAGATCACCCATCAACACTGCCTGTGCTGAGCGAGCTACAGGAGTGAGAGATTCAAGTCACTCATGGCACTGGCCTCTTTGGCAGTAAAATGGTCAGCTGCTTTCTCCCTCTGTCTTCTGGTGCTCTGCATGTGGACAGTGGCAGCATGATGTTAGGACACCATGGCTGCAGAGGCAGGTAACTGTTGCTCTGGCAGCTTATCACTGGGGGGGGGGCATTGGCACACCACCCCTTGACTGGGTAACGTTGTCAGGATTGCACTCTTTATGCAATCTGAGTCATAGTGAGGGGTGTGTAACTTCCCCTCTATGGAATGGCCACAGGATATCAACTAAGTGTTGTGGTGGCATCAGGGTCTTAAGACTGGCTTCTCATCTACTGTCTTACTAAAAATTCCACAATTCTTTAAAAATATCATCCAGAACTCTTTAAAAAAAGATTGTGGCATACCTTTAATCCTTGCCATGGCAGGCTGGTTCTGTTAAAGTACATCAATACATATCCTAGTGACTCCATATCATCACGACGACTGTGAAGGAAAAGGCTATTTAGTACTTAAAACATTATACCCACATTTGTCTGAGGACTTAGCAAAGGCCTTGACAAATTTGCTCTGGTTCTAGAAGCCAGCCCAAAAATTGTGAGCCATGTTCATTTTTCAGCACTCAGGATTTTGTATTTTCATAACCAAAGGTTCTAACTATTGCTATCACAGTTTCTCATAACATTATAAAAGCTATGATAAAAGAGATTAATAGAGGTGTAACCATGGGTGTCATCACCATAACAAAAAACATAATTACATTCATGCTTGGAAAAAAATCAATTTAATTGACTATTGGAGCTAGTAAAGAAAACAGCTGGTTAAGAAATTATTTCATCTATTATTACTGAATACCGTAAAAGTTAAATTTACATATAAAAAAGCAATGACAAGAAATTCAAACACATTTATTTATGTCATATCACAGAACATTTTAATGCAACATGAACTTTGGGTTGGGTCCATCCAGGATTCTCACTCTTGGCAAATTCCTGACTTCATTAAAGCCCTCATTCCACATGCCCTTTGTCCATGCAGCTCCCATGATCCGAAACAGCCTTTTTACTAGCCAAAAGGGACTCTTTTTTCATCAGAAGAAAAACTGACTGGATTCAACTGAGAACTGCTAGCATACCCCATATTAAAATCACTGCTGAAAATACTAGGCACCACCATGAAATTTCTAAGTGCCATGGTGACCCAGTGCCTGGGATTTGTTGAGCACTGGCTTAAAATTTAAAAGCTAAAATTGTTAGCCAATTTTCAAGACCTCAATACACAGCAGAGCACAAGTCTTTTTGGTCAGACTTGCAGAACCATATAATCATTACCATTTAAGTTAGCTTTTCAAAACAAAACAGGTTTACTTGGGTAACTGAACAATAAAAGCTCTATAATCTGGCACTGGCCCTAAGGGGCAAGCTTCTTCGCCTCAGTCACCATACCTGTATGTCTTCAGGCATGCACCCCACTCCTGCCTCTCCACCCAGCTAGTTTGATGCCTCTGGCCACTGCTGGATTTCTGCCAGCTAATGTCATTCTGAAATACCTCCTTCCTCCTCAACCTGCCTCAAAACTGTCAGGAGTCAGCTTTCCCGAAGGGCTTCCAGGCAGCTGGACCACTTGTCTACTGCACAAGTTGGCTCCATAACTGCATAGGGGGAAAAGGGTCCCACCGGTTGCAGGGGGCTGTCCCCATGGTGTTCCTGGTGGGGATGGTGTGGATTCCTCTGATTAGGGGGACAGGCAGAGAAATATGTTTGAGCATCCAGCACATATGATTAACTGGCAACTCCCATTTCCCATAAGGGCTAAGTGAAGCTTTTATTGTAGATGATTGTGTGAAATTCACTGCCACATGGTGTGGTGATAGTCTTTAGCTGAGATGGCTTTAAAAGGGAAATGAACCAAGTCCTGAAAGGTAAAAGTTCAATGGCTGGATGGTTCTATGTTCAGAGGCAGGTTCTGGTGGCTGTGGGATATAGAGGTTTTACATCTTTTCCTGCTTGTAGGCCTTCTGAGCCATCTGACTGGCCACTGCGGAAAACAGAATGCTGGACTAGATGGCCCTTCACAGATGTTTTTATTCAACAGCAAGACAACCTAGTCTGACTCTAACCAACTTTTTAGTAATTAAATGAGTGTTTTATCCTCTGTGCTGTGTCACGCCAATAAAGGTCTATGTATGTGTGTGTTAAATGAGTGGGTGCTGGATACACATTAAGCTAACTGTTTGAATCCAAGAATGAGCAGTCAAGTCCATTTGAAAACTAGCACCTTATTTTCATAGGGAAGATGTATGCAGTAAACAGAGTTCAGTGTTTCTAATGTTTCATGGAGCCCTATTTCAGAGTATTGCTCAGTTATGTTTTCAAATACAAGAACGCTACAACCAGTCATAGAATTTAGAGAACTGGAGAAGGGAAGTACATGTTCTTCCTGTAAAAAAAAAAAAAATCTGTTCGCACACAGTTACAAGAGACAAAAGAAAGCCGGTGGTACACTACTACACCAAGATGACTTTGAATTAGAGATGTGATGGGCTGGGGGAAAATTCACATTATGAATTAATTAAATTTAAGATTTGAGGTCAAAATGATTTGCAAGAGGTTCTAGCAAGGGAGTGCAGCTATCATATACCCTTGATCGAAGAACAATACACTCCTTCTATCTGGGATGGTCGTCCTCATCGACTGAGTGCGCAGCTTCGGGAGGGACGCACATGGAGCAGTGAGGGAGGTAGGGGACACCCGCCTAGCCAGCCAGATCAGCCAAATCAACCCTGGTGATCAATGGGGTGACAGATGTCGCAGCCAGATCACCCTCACATCTGGCTTAAGCATCTCGCTGCTCAGCTGCACCCTGTCTCGCT